>JAOXJK010000001.1:126529560-126550625 GCA_025774025.1 Xenus cinereus
GAGCCGCCTTTTTTTTTTTTTTTTTTTTTTTTTCCCCACGGGCTAATTTAAAATAGTCAGAATATTTCCTTGCTATTTTATTTAAACCTTTCGTTATTCCCATCAGGAATTATCACTCTGTTCCCCAACATGGTATGCACCACTGGCAAAGTGGCAGAAGAATAATAGTAGCAGTACCTATATGCACACACAGAAATGCAGAGACAATATCAAGGTGTGAAAGTGCATGACTGATGCAACAGTTTAGTACTGGAAATTAGATCATTTAACACCAGAATGCAGTCACAGTCCTAATTAAAACGTATTTAAACATCAAACTTCAGTAATTAAATTCAATGCTATAGTTGAGACATTGTTCAGATACGACAAGAAATAGCAACTGTCATTGGAGCTGACCTAAATTAATGTTTTCTACTTCCTAGTGTTATAATTAGAATCAACTTTAAAGAAAACTCTTAATGTGTTCATGGAAGGCTTTTGGAGCTGTTTTAATAGGGAAGGTTAGCTCACGTGTTGTTACTGCAGTGTGTTCGTACCGGCTGTCTAAGATTTCTCTGTCAAAAGCTCAGGTATAACAACCCGTTTGAATATATTACTCCATGTAGTCTGACATTTTAAAAGATTTTAAAGAAAGAAGTGACAATATGATGCCAGTATTTACAGTATCATGCATTCCAGTGTAATTTCTGTGGAAATTAAGGTGACAGCTAGAGTACATGAATAAAACAGGAATTCATTATGATGTTTCAGATCTTTCTGAGTACCAGTAAATTAATAATGGACAATAGAGATGTTTTGAATAAAGATTTATGGAAAATGTGTCCTCATAAAGTGATATTTTGTCAATCAGCAGATCTATGTTATCTTTAGGCAAAAAAAAAAAATTGCCTCTTGAAGTATAATGCAATGCATTGTACTTGATTAGGGCATAAGGAGTGATACAAACAAGAGTAGTCAAGTTATGTCTTAAGCGAGAAGAATTGAGAGCTGGTGTCCTGAAGAGTTAAAGTGAATCACCCCTTGACAGATGATCTAATAACATGGGTATCAAGTTCCTATCAGATCTTTTTTAAGATCTTCAGTATTTTCTCTGATTCCATTCCTTTGAAGGCAGCACGTATAGTGGTGGGCCAATAATCAAGTCCCTTACTTCATTAATATAAATGAAAGAGGGTGTCTTAGTTTTCATTTTAGTATCTTGGATCTCAGGATGGGTTTGGTACCTCAGAGTGATATAACTGGTGGCAAGTAAAGCCTGTGATATTTACAGATAACATTTTAATGCTGTTCATAGGCTATTATGCATCTCTAAAATTAATTATCTGGGCTTTCAAGTTCTTAAGATAGGCTTATTTTTAGGAAGCTTTTTTAAAAGAAATATTAACTTCAGAATCAGCCCAAATTTTAGAACATGTAAAGGGAGTTAGTTATTTTCTGAAATAGTTGTTGACATCCTTTTCATTTAAAAAAAAAAAAAAGGAATAATTTATTTAAAGCCTTAAGACTGTGAATATTTTTAATGGATATCTGCCACGAGGTCCTCTGATTTTAGGCTATGGAGTCTGCTAGCTTGGCAGGAAGTGTCACAATAGGACTAAAGAAAACCCCTGTATCCTTCAAAGAGCAGGAGAACAGGGGACATTGAAGGCAATTCTCAGGTAAGTTTCAGTGTGTATTGAAACCTGATGTTTTCCAGTGCCTAGTACTGTTGTGATATAAATTGCCATTAATTTTTTCCCAAGACACTCTTTGGGTTTTCTTAACCAACTAGAGCATTAATGAGCATTCATGATTCAGTCAATTTCCCTGGTTCATCTCTTACCTGATCTTTGCCTTCTTTGCGTTCTTAACTTCCACGTATCTGAGTGCCAGAAAAATCTCTCCCTGAGTGACATATGTACCTTAGTCTCAACGCACAGCGGAGAAACAAACCAATTAGAGTTGCAGGCTTTATCAATAGTGGTGATTTTAGCAGTTTTGTAGTGAAGAAAAAACCCACAAATAACCTTTCTCCAATCCTGGTTTGCATAGTTTTGCGTTTATTCATTTCTCTTCTGAACCAGACTGCTGGGTTTGGCCACTTTGTGATCTACCACTGTCCCATTCGTTTTTTTTAAGTGAGCGTTGCTTCTCCTACTTAAACTGTAGGATTCCCATGGTTTGGTCATGGGGGCCTTCGTTGTTTTAAATGGGATAAAGATCGCTGCTGGTCATACCATGATGCACATTCAAGGTATGGCCGTTGCCCCGGATAACTTTCCACAAGCTGCAGAGCACTGCTGGGCTGTGGATATCAGCCTGAGAATCCCAACCTTAGGCTTTGCCTATACTAGAAAGGTCCCTAAGTGAGGCAAGCAGAGATACCAAAGGAGGAAATACCAAAGAGTGAGTACAAAGCCTTGTGTAGCTTAATTTTATAATTTATTTATGAACTTTGGAATCAAAAGTTTGACTTTGATCCCACAAGACTGCGGTCCCACGTGTAGGCAGCTTCTTTGAAGGATCCGTGTGCACCTTGAGAATCACCAGTCCTCCCCCTGAAAGAAACAATCAGGCATTTCAACGCACCTTGTTCAGGAAGGCAATCCCACATAGTGTGTTTCACAAAAAGAAACAATGGCAATTTATAAGGACAGTGCTGCAGATAAAGCAAAACCGAATACACATCGAAACTTACTTGAAAACAAAGTTCAAAACCTACTTCTTGGTCTCATCTTCCCCTTGACCATGCGGAAATCTTCTTTTCCTTGTATTTCATGTCTCTGTCATCCAAGACAGGCCTCAGTGATAACATCTGGAGAAGTACTGTTGGGACCTGGGTACCAATGTCTTATTTTCAAAACTGGCTGAAGCCCTTAGGGTTAGGCCAGCTAAGGGAATGCAAGGCAATGAAACATACATTTCCATCGCAGTACCTTTGTTATGCTTTGTGTCTAATGTGAGATTAAGCCCAAATCAGGAATGCCGGCTCTTCTGCAGCGCTTAAAGTGAGGCACAATTTAAGGAACCTTAAGAAACTTGATAAGCAGATAACCCTCTGAATTGCCAAGGTGAACTACAAGGGAGAAGAAGATAGGTAGGTGGAAGGTTTGGCCTGTGCTTTCGGCGACGTTGGTGGGTACAGGACTAGGCAGGAATTAATTTAAAGTAAATTTAAAGTAAAGTGAGTCTGTCTCCAAGATGATGTAAAGAAGCAGATAGGTGCTTTTTGCTCTGCCTGCTCTGTCCTTGGCAATGCAACACCAGGAACACTGGGCTGACTTGAGATCATGGTTATGTGACATCCGTGCTACCATCAGACACCTGTTCTCAGGCAGCTTGAGCTGTGGCCAGATCCCATTTGGTTGTGCAGGAAAGGGCATCAGGGCCCTGTGTGGAAGTATCCACCTAGTTTTTTTACTGCTTAGCATCACCATTGCAAGGACAGAGAGACTATCTGGAGACTTAAGACCTATCCATATGGCACATTAAACATACTGCCAAGGCACTGTAAGCCACTTGAGGTTCACCCTGGCAATCCCAGTGTCTGCTCCTGGACTTATTTCTACTGCTTTTCTTAAGATTCAGAGGCTACAGTCTTTTACAATTCAATAGGAATTAGGCACCAAATACCTTGGGACCACTGAATCTACAGTACTTTGGAGAAGAGTCTCAGGTGCAATTGAAGATCACAGCTGTCATGTCATTTTCTGTATCAGCTGCTTTAGCCATTTTGTTTATTTTATCAATTTTTTTTAGAATAGAGTACGTCAATTAATTTTTTTCAAATTATTAAAGTACATTTGGAGAACATTTTTTTTTTTATTTATTTTATTTTATTGAAAGGTAGACGAGAAAGTTTCAGTACTTTCACTCCCTGGAGCTGTATAATGGTTTAAGGGGGCACTAGACTCCTCTAGGTGCTTTCCCTCTTGCTGCTGTTAAGCACAAAATTTGAAATAATTGCAAGAAAAGTGTGTATGCCTTGGATTCCTGTATTTTCATCCCTGGGCGTCTTACTCCCTTCATATTTGCAAACAAGTGTTTTCGGAGGGTCTGATGCAACCTCTAGAATTATTTCAGATATTTTATTTCCATGAACTTCCATAGATCTTCATATTTATCTTTTCTGTATCACTGAAAGGAATATGGAATTTTATTCAGAGGAGCAAATGGTGAATTTAGGGGGTTTTATTGCGGTTAAAGTGTCCCATGCATCTGTCTCTCACGTGATGTTATGACTTAGGGGGTCTGCCATCTGTTTACTTCAAAGTGGAACTAAGCATAAATATACATGTAAAGAGCCTTCTATTTGAGGAACCCCAAATCACTTTATTTCGCTAAATATCTTTTTGGTCCTTCATAAGTTTGGGTTTTACTCTGGATTAATTTTCCATTTCATAAATGCTGGCTACTACTTAAAAGCACAAACCCATAAAAAACATGCCAAATGCGGTTTGTGCTTGGGGATATAAAGCAATCTTTGCTGTACTTAAAAAAAAATAAAATTGCCCCTAGACACCAAAAATCTACTGTGATTTGCCTTTACTACATTAAAGGATATGCAATTGGTACACATTCTGAAATGCCATAGTCTTTGCAAAAACATGTTGCAGTATGTATTTGTCAGATATGCAGAACTACAGATATTTTTTTCAGGATTCACAAATGACACATAAACATGGGGAGCAAATATTACATTACGTGTATTGTATTCCTTGCCTGCAAATGTGTATATGCAATGCTAGTTTAGAAGCAGCTTTTACTAGGAGAATGTTACCAATTTCTTAAACTGTGCAGTTGTTGTTACTACGAAAGTTTGTGTCATATCTTTAAAATGGAGTAGGAAACCATTATAAATAGTTTCTCTCTTCACCCTCCTCAAAAACATATACAACATTATAACATATGTATAAAATTTAAAAAGAAGCTCATCACATACATGGGTGTGGAGCAGAAGACATACAGAATTCGGAGCCAAATACTAACTGCTTGGGCAAGAAGTACGCGTAGCGTATAACCACGCATCCAAGATCGTGCACAGACACACTCAGTGCAGCCAGAACTGTCTATCCCAGTATGTGCTTATACCTTTGTTTCCACGTAATCTGCTTTCCTTTCCCACACACATAAACAGACGGCATAAGGTGAAAGAAAAGCTCTTGTGAAAGGCACAGGATGAATCAGGGATCTGACAGAGAAACCCACTGCGCTCCCTGTGGGAAAATAGTTCTTCCCAAGGTGGGTCTGCCTGCCAGCTGGGGAACTGCAGAGAGTACGTGCCTCCTGTGCAGGACAAAAAAATGTTAGTGTTGTTTCTGTTTTGGTTTTTTTTTTTTCCCTTCAGCATATCTCTGTTTTGAGTAATGGTTCATGCAAAATGCTGACCTACATCTGCCACGAAATACTTGATAGACATTAAGTATCTTTACATAGAAGCACAAGTAGAGATTGAACACTGGGCCAAATTCACCCAACATCTTAGCTATAGCTCCGTTGGTTTCAGTAGGTTAACCCTTGCTTATGTTACAGCTGAAGTTAGGGCCTTTGAGGCATGCACGAGGTGTGTACACTAATCTACGCGAGTCAAAAGAAATGGGTCTTAGAAATCAAAAAAACACAAACTGGCATTGTCTCCAGTTTCTGGATTGATCAATAGAACACAGAGTGGCGTTAGAGCACGTTTTTGGTCTGTTGACCGTGGCGTTAATCATGGGCCAGCAAGCACCTGCTGTTCAGCTTTGAACTGCAAACGCACTGAGGGCAGCTCGGTTCTGCCGTGGCGCTGCAATGCCCTCCTCCTGCAATGGCATCCGCAGGCTGCCGACGGGTATCCGGTGCCCTGTTGAAGGAGCCACATACTTCTTTATCCCGAAATACGGCACATCCCTCCTCAGCGCTGGGACGGCTGGCAGCTTGGCTAAGTCTCCCTCCGTCAGGACGGGAGGACATGTAGGATCACAGGCTGCCCGCTGCCTTAGCTGCAATTTGTTCTTTCAGCGAGTCCCACCTGGGTCACTCGTACACAGTGCTCCTTCCAGCGGTGCCGGGGGAGCGGGCTCAGGTGGGTGAACTGCCAAGGGTCACATTTCTTTTCCAGCTGTTGATCACGGAGATTGAGGTGCTTCCTCAGCAGTTCTTTCGCCTTAGCTTTGCTTGACTTGGGGCCCATCCTACCTCTAGGATGGATTTTATTTTCTAAATAGCGTGTTCTAGTTCAGTCAAAAGTCATGGCTGTCACGCAGAAATCTTGTCATGAAATTCTTTGGCCTTTTGCAAATATTTGACTATATTATATAATTGTTGTTCTGGTTTCATAATGTATGAATCTGTACATATCTACATCATTGTGCTTCTTGAGAAGGCAGTGGAAGCTGCGTATTTCTATTACATCTTCCATTTGTAATTGCATCTTGCACTTGATTGTTACTGACTTAATACCGATGACAAGCAAAGTATATTTGATTGAAGAAAAAGCCCAGAAAAAGCAACTGAGAATAAGGCAATTTGGAGTGTTTGCAAACAGATTAGTATTTTTTTTTTAAGTCATTATTCTTATCAGGCTAGTTTGCCCTATTTTTAGTTTACATCCACCTCCCTGAGTCAGAAGAACTGTGGGAGAACAGGCTAGATTTTCTTTGATACATGCATTAAAAATTTACCTGGAGGCACTCACCAGTAATGTTCAATTACAACTTAATTGCTTGTAAATTTACCTGTTTGGGTCAAGGTTACTAAAGGTAATACATGAGACAATGTGATTTTCATTTTTCACAACATTCACTCCCTGAACCTCTAAGAAAAGCCCTTGGTAGTCCTTAACATAGTCTTTCCACTTGCAAAGGTTATTCATACTTCAGAAACTCAGCATGCATTTTTAATTCCTATCTCAAGATAGCGTTTTTCTCTTAAATGTTCCTTAAAACTGATATCAGCGTTTCCTGCTCTGTAATTATTGTTTGTCAACATCAGGAGCAGCTTCCCAAAATAATCTTTCCTCCTATGAGCAGATCTTACCCACGTGATTTCTTCCAGTGAAATCAGTTATCTGTTTTAAATACTGCCTCTGAGATAAAAGGAGATTACAGCATCAGACCTCCCACAGAATTTGCCTGCCGGCTTAATTGTTTTATAAGCATAAGCCCAGCCTGCTCTACCAAGTTTTGCCTTGGTAGCTGTACGGTTCAAGATCTGAAATTTTCTTAGACTTTTGTTAGTGGCAAAACCTTAGATGACAAAACAACAATTTTCTTTACCGAGAGAGCAATGATTTTGTCTATGGTGATGTCTGTGGTGAGCTGCGCAAATAAAAAAATAAAATTTAAAAGAATAACTTCTTCCATTAGCATACGTTACATTATAACCCTGCAGGCAGAGTTGTAATGGCAGATGTGCAATGGCATAGATGGGTCTACATTTGCCCATTTTCAAAAATATTTCTGTCATCCTTGCTGTTGTGTAAAAAAAACCAAACACCCAAACAAACAAACAAAAAAACCACCAGAAAACAAACAATAACACAACGAATTATTTTGTATTACAGGCTGTAAACAAAAGAGAGGGTGTGGTGGAGATGCTTATACTTTTGACCTGTTATTTCAGTGGTGTGACTCCTGTTCTCTACAAATCACCGACCACTTTCCTTTTCATCCATTGGAAACATAAGCTATGAATGTTTATCTGCTGACTAGCAGCTAAGTTAAATGGCTACAGTAGCCTAAGAGAGTATGAAGAGCGATAATAAAAAGACAGCATCAAGATACACCTGAAAATAAGATGCTTCTAGCTGTCATGTAGGGTTTCTTCATAAAATATCCTGGCCACAGAACCAGCTCAGGGCTGCCTGCCGCACTGTACTCTCCTGTCTGGGCTACTGTCTCACTAAATATATTTGCAGGTTACAAAGACGTTACTGGGTGCAAATGGGGCTGTGAGACATTTGCTAGGAAGCCCCCCTTTACCTGCCTTCCATCTTTAAATTTCCTGAAGTTTATTGAGCATCGTTCAGTTATTTTGTAAATTTGTGAGAATGCAAGTAAGACACCATTTAAACTTGTCATAGAATGAGTTGCTTCTGATATGCTAGGATTATTGGATATGATGCTTTCAAGTACGATCATATTTAGGAAGTGGATTTAATTATAATTGAATGCAGCGTCTTCATTCCTGGCGAACAGGACTTGCATTGTAAGAGTTTTTTAATATCTTCTGCAGTAAATACCACTAACAAGTTCTAATATTACAATGACTTCTTCATTTATGACATATAATAGGCTTTCTCTAGACACCCCATATTAATAATACAGTAACGATGTGGCATTTGGACTGCTTAAATGAAAGTACGATCTCCCTGCTGACACCAGGTGTAAGGTGTTTATGTCATCAAAGATAACTGCAAAGTGTGAGCACCATGTAAATAATTTTCTATTCCTATCAAAGCCCTAGAAAATGGAAGAATTATCACTTTAAGCACTGTAGAAATCACCTTGCAGTTAACAGTGAAGGGGCAACAAAAATAATCAAAGTTGTGGACCAGTTTCCAACAAGGAACAAATAAATGGGGTAAAGCTTTTCAGCCTGGAAAACATGACTGAGGGGGGAAAAGAGAGGCAGGGAATAGGTGACTACGGATTAATTTACTGAAGCTTCCAGTACAAGAATATCAAATAATACAAGGAGGAGGAAGGTGCTGAGTAAACAGAGATAATTCATTACTGAACTCATGCTTAGGCTATAGAGCACCCTGCTACAGGATGATGCAGATTGCAGAAGCTTACCTTGGTCCAAAACATGAGGCTAATTTGACTTGCTTGAGTAATTGCAAAATGTAAATGCCTAGAAAATAATGAAGGTGCAGATGAAGGGAAAAATCTGTCAGAGAAAGATGAAGTACATTTGCACAAAGTCTTTGTCTAACCATCTGATTATTGGCAACACTATAGCGAACTTCTAAAAGTACTTTAATGGATTAAACAAAATGAAAAAGCAGCTATATAAATGACTTGCACTCTTCTCCCAATTCTAGTTATTACTGACAAGAAACTGGAAAGAATACAAGTAATTATATACAAACTGAAAGAGGTTTAATAAATTATTTCTGGTTTTTAATAATTTCTTGAAATATTTTATCTTATGCTGTTATATACAAACGAAATGGGCTCATCTTATTTTACTCATAAGATGTTTTTGATAAGCTCAGCAACATTTTTTCTAGATCAGAAAAAATGAAATAATATTGGATACTAATTGGGAAACTATGGCTGTATTTCAGTTGATCTGTCAGCACATGGTCTTTATGCATTTCTCTATGTGCCTTCTCTTTGATAGAATATTGCTGATTTTAATCTATTTAATGTATTTTCATATTCAGTGACTGAGGGGTCACAGAATAACGGGAATATTGGCAAGTCTGGTTCTGAGCCCTCATCTTTAAAGCGAGCTTTAATGATGAGCATTCACAAAAGCTGGACCGATGGGAAGCTAATAGAGGTGGTTTTCCATTGAGCAGAGACCAAAAGAAAAATCTTGGTGTTGCAAAGGCGCTTACATGGATAAAAAGCACCACTGTGTTTGCCTAGGGGGACAAAAAATATCTTGCTGCAAACCAGGCCTATTTTCTTCAAATAATCTCCAAGGAAACAGCCTCTGCTAAGCTAGGATCTGATTACCAGTTGCAGGCCTCAGACCATAGCCATTATTGTTTTAACTTTTCTGCCTTCCTCTTTATCCCAGCGGGAAGCAGGCTGTATGGGCTGCTGTGTAACTTGACCTTGCTTGGAGATAAAAAGACAGGTTAGCACACAGCGATCGCAAAGCCAGAAGCAAAAAGACAGTATTTAGAAAATAAAGTAAGAAGCTGGCACGGTATGATTATGTGTAATGTTCTACACTGTGCGGTGTGGGTGGCCTGATGAACAGTGCCCGTCCACAAAATCCAGACAGAAACTTGGATTTGGTCATAGTTTCTCCATTTTTAACCTTGTCTGTGCAGAGAAGCTGTGATTTTTATCACTAAGATATTAACGTTACTTCAGATGATTTTCTGCAACCTTGGAGATTAAGAAAAAAAAGGAAAGGAGGAAAAAAGAAATCTAAATAAAAAATTAGTGATTTCAATAAATGAAATTAATGGTAAAGCAGCAGAAAGAGCTGGATATGAACCTTAGCTCACTTTAAGTCTTTGCTGCTGTTTTACTACTGTCCTCTGAGCTTTCCATGCAACAAGCCAGTGACCTCAGAGGTCAGCAGCAATTAGGCATGATGTGTCTTAAAAGTGTCTCAGGCATGCTAAAGAAAATATATGCTCGGTGATTAAGCATTCAGCATCCAAAAGCTGGGAAAAAAAAAAGTGTAAATGGGAAGAGAGATTCTGCTACCATCAACCATAGATGCTGGAACTGATACAACTGTGCATTGCACAAATGGTCACTGTCAAAACCAAACCAAGCTGCAGCTTCAAGGCCATGAGGTCCCTGACAAGTCATGGTGGAGGCAAAGTGACATATTTAGCTTGTCTCAACCACCACCTCACCTCGTAAAAACAAAGCAACCCAAAACTCAGCTTATGGTAGTTTGCTGTTTTTATGATTTCGTAAAGATTTCAAGCCAAGAGCAGTAGAAGCATGTTTTTTCATATCAGACCATATGGCAGATAATAAATATCTGAGATTCTGGTTGCTGATAACTTCCTACATAGGCATGGACAGAAAATGTAATTTCTGTAATCAGGTTTCCTGGCAAATAATGCCATATCATCCTTCACACATCCTCACTCTCTCTCTTAGATCTTTAGGTTATATTTGCTTCAGAGCAAGTATCCTTGTGGTGCTGTGATCCCAGCTAGAGCATTTTAGTACTATTACAGTATGTGTCGGGCCAGAGAAAGGAGTTGCAGCTCAGTTAGCTCCGACTTCTGGTTGCAATCTTGCCTTTATTTTGAATGGCTCCTCAAAATTATACAAGGTTCTGATTAAAAACAACAAAACAACCTGTAGTTTCACTCATCCGTACTGGTGTCTTGCCAGTGGGAGGAACTGGTGCTTGTGAGGAGGTGTCCCATTTGCAGCTTTCTAAATCACGGAATCACGGAATTGTCAGAGTTGGAAGGGACCTCTAGAGATCATCTAGTCCAACTCCCCTGCTAAAGCAGCATTGCCAGAGCACATCACTCAGGACTGCATCCAGGCTGGTCTTGAAAATCTCCAGAGAAGGGGACTCCACGACCTCCCTGGGCAGCTTCTTCCAGTGCTCTGTCAGCCTCACCGTAAAGAAGTTTTTCCTTGTATTTGAATGGAACTTCTTATGTTCCATCTTGTGCCCGTTGACCCTCATCCTATCACTGGAAACCACTGAAAAGAGTCCGGCTCCCAATTAGTTTTTCCAGCTACATACATAGTAGAATACATTTTGCATCTTAAGCCTTTGGACTCGTTGGGACCAAAGCAAGGATTAAGGTGTGTGGGCCACGAAACCCGACTTCGACCTCAGCAAATGGAAAAATTATGTACCTGCACCAATTCAGAAATGCTTGTGCTTCTCAACAGAGACAAAGATTTAAGTTGCATGATGTGTTTGGAAAGCTTTATTTTCCTCATCATTTTACCTTGTGTGAATTGTGTATGCTCAGGGGTGACCAAAAAGCAAAAATCCTCAGGGAACAAATCAGCATTAAGCCTGGTTACAGCATCTTGACACAGCTAAATGGTTCTTTTTTAACCACTTGATGGAAGAAACAAATTGACTTTCTCTGTGTTTTTTTTCCCCTTCCAGACTCTGACGGCACCTGCTCCGTTTGCAGACGAAACAAGCTGTCAGTGCCAAGCCCCCCATGAGAAGCTAACCATTGCACAAGCCCGCCTGGGAACACCAGGTATGTGTGGAGAGCAACATCAGTGGGACCCTGGGCGCTCCCAAAGCACAGGCTCTCCCTTACGAATGGCTGTCCATGCTGGCTTGTGCCTTCCACTGGGAAGCAGAAAGGCCAGCCTGGCATCTGGTGCTCTCAGGTAATAGGGAAGAAATCAGTGACAAGGGGACTGTTATCTTGTGCTACAGAAAACATTTCAACTTAGAGTTTGACGTTTTCATGGATGTCTGTATGGTGGTGGGAAGGAAGGCTTGCCAGCCCACTCCATATGGCCTTAAAGTTGTGTTGTGCAGTGGCTACCTCCTGGATTCTTTTTCTGTACTGCCTTTGTATGCTTTAAAACATTTTCTTTCGCTGATATTCTTGTTGATCACATCAGACTTTAGGTGGCTTTAAAGGCCATTTGCCCTTTGAAAAGAAAGCATGTCCAATTTTGGAACTCTTTATCTGGACAGTTTTTGCAGACCTACCTTTGTGATCGGGTTGGGGAAACAGGATGATTTTACATAAAGTCCCAAATACATACTTCATCCCCCCCCTAAATTCCATGAGATTCTTTTAAAAAATAAGCTTCTAAAGTATGTACACTTCATAGAGGTAAGCCTCAGCTTTCCACTCAGCTCTGCAAGGAACAATGTTGTCCCCATGTTTCTGTTGACCCCTTGATGTCCTGACAGCAGAGGTATCTCTCTGTAGCACTGAAGCACAGTCCAGGGAGGTTGAAGCTCTGTTGCTGTCATCTCTGCTGTCCTTTTGCTTGGAGGTGACATCTCTGTGGCACAGCTGCCAAGCTGGAGGCTGCTGCTGAAGATGTTGTACAGAAAGCAAGAGTTATAAGAGTGATAGCAGAAGATGGTGAGAAAAAGAAATGATCAGCTTATTAGAGAGAAGAGCCTGGGGGAAGGATGGAAAGAGGAAGTGAAAGGTTTATGCGGAAGAGATAAGCAGCAGTTTTTGCAGCAGTAAGCTGTGGAAAAAAAGAAAGTCACAGACAAGAGGAGAAAAGGGAGATGATAGGAAAAAAAAAATAAGGAAAAATTGAAAAAATCCAGAAGGCAGAACTAGAAAGGCAGAGAGAAAAGAACAAGACATATGGTGGAACTCCGAATGAGGAAGGAAGATGACATTTTTGCTAAATTAGAATATGGAGATGATGGATGATAATAAATAGGCAAAGTCTGAGAGAAAACAGCAGAGACTACAAGGAAGAACAAGTCATGAGCAGGATAAAATAGTGCGACTTCACCCACGGTGCATTTTGAACATCCGAACTGGGGTAAATCTCTGCAATCATCTGATCAAGGAACCGAAACCTGCCCAGTAAGAATTAAGTGCAACTTGTTTTGGGCCTGAAAAATCACTGTTGTGTTTCTTTCTCCACAGTTGACAGACCTGTCAGAGTGTATGCAGATGGGATATTTGACCTCTTCCACTCTGGCCATGCTAGAGCTCTTATGCAAGCCAAAACCCTCTTCCCAAATAGCTACTTATTAGTAGGAGGTAAGATCAGAGTTATTTATTGCACTCGATTTTTCCTTCTGTGCTTCAGTATCAGAGAGTTATTGCTGTGCTTGCACCCCCAGCTGTTTATACACTATGACTTTGAATGCTCCTTCCACTCTGGAGGCTTTCTATAGGTGATTTGCCTTGAATTACTTCTTACAATTGCATCAATTAAAGTAAAAGTCAAATTCTGCCCTCAGCAGCACAGGCACTATTCCCATTCTAGTTAAAGCAGGTGCCTGCGTGACTCTAAGCTTAGAATAGCTCCATATGAATAATTTACCTTTTCCAGTTATTTGCTCAAAATTGTTCAAAGATGGAGATGAGTGAATGAGATCAACCACTCATTTATTTCTGGCTCCTCAGTCCCTTCGCCAGCCAGGCACAGCCCACGTCCCCTGGCTGCCAGGTCAGTACTGTGTGTGCAGACCCAGCCTTCAACATCAGCAGAGAAGCTAAATCCAGCCCGTTATCATTGGAGACCCAAATGTAGGTCATGATTTGAAGGTAGTTTTCAGCTTACGAGTGTCCCTGGCAGGTTACTTTCTTATCAGTGTTTTTTGCTATGAATCTCTTCTTTTTTTGTTGTTGTGTGGCTGGCTGACAGCTGTTCAGCAGTTGGTGCGTGCCTGAGGAGTCACCAGAGGGTGGCTGCATCCTGCCTAGTTGGCTGTGCAAGCCCTTCTCTCCTGAGGCCTTGTAAAGATGCACTTCCAGTTTCCCTGCACCTTTGGGGTTGAGATATGGCTCACATAAACGTGTCACAGCAGCATTCAGCTGCTCAGATGCTTACAGCAGTGATGATGAAGTGAATGTGAATGCAAATGCAACCTTCAGACACTTTATAAGATGCATTATTTTGCATCTTCATCTCAAATCAGTTGAAACTGTGGGGAAAAAAGACCAAATAAGAGGAAAAGCAAAACCTCCTTATAAACACATTTTTTGGTTTTGTTTTTAAGTTTATGAATTGTGGCAATTCCCATGGAGCTTCATGGGAGGAAAAGGAGATATCCCTTTGTTACTAAGGAAACATTTAGGAGTTTTCCTGCTGAGCCAGATAGCTTGCAGAAGATGCTAGTGGAGGCGCAAGACTGTGAGGTTTAAAAAAAAAAAAATAAAAACGAGTTATGTAGGTTTTGTTGTTCTTTTTAAAAGACTGGGGGGTGTCCCAGATCAGGGAAGGAGCTCTGGGGCAAAAGCCTGGCTGCTTTGAAATTCATAGCACAGCTTTGCTTTGCCCTTATTTTTGGAGTGAAGGACAAAGCAGCCAGCACTCATCAGCACCTCTTCCCAGCAAGGCACTCTGCATCTTAGCATGTTTAAAAAAATGGGCACTTTTCCACACCCACATACAATTTGTGCTGCAAAAGCACTGGTGTCATGTGTCTTTGTGGGCACCACAACCAACCCTTTTTATTTCTTGTTGTGAAGACAATTATTTTGAGCTAAGATTTTTTTTAATAGATATTTATACCTTCCCAAATCAGTCATTAGACCAGGATGACAGAATCAAAAGGAAATACAAAGATATTGTGTCTTCACTGTACATGAAAAAACAGTAATCAAAAAATGAAATCAAACCTTTCTATGGGATTCAAGCAAAAATTACTATTTTCCAATAATTTTGGTAGACCCTTTCTTCCAGGAGAGGGTAGCTTTAAGATGCCATAAAGGCTGTAGATAAATATAAATACAATCTCAGAAGGGATCTTTCTACTGAAAATGCTTTGATCTCCATTAAATTTCTTACAAGCAGGCATCAAAAAATGACATAATAGGATAGAGTAGCATTTCACTAGCTGAAATTCATATGTATATTATTATCCGGCTTTAAATTTTGCACAAACTCCAGGGCTATCTCAGCCTTACTACATTTTTTCTGCTTTAAAGGTCCTTAACAACCATCACAGCAAGACCATCCATTTTAGATCTCAAAAAAGACTGCATCTTTGCCAGCACCTTGCTAGATAGGTTGATGTTTTCAAATTAGAAAGAAGCAGCAGCTGTAGGGCTACTCTCACGCTTCCCCTGCAGCACTAATAATGTTGCATTTATCATTCGTCAAGTACATTTACTATTTGTCCCAATGTCATAGACAAGTGAGATCCACAAGGCATAGATTTGACCTGTGGTGAAGGACAACCACTCTCAACCCAGCTATAAATGGGTATCACATTATTCCATGTGGGGTGTCAAATGACTATCGTAGCTGTAATATTGGACAGAGTTACAGCTGTGGGGATAGCCACCGTGTTTTATGCAACATTATGTGGGTTGAAAGATAATACCTAACTTCTGTAGTCCTCTGGTAACATGGGTGTTGCTTCCACTCATTTTAAAAGCAATGTGACAAAGCATTGGGACATCCAGAGTCAAAGATGCAGGATTTCTGCTCATTCCACGGCTTCTCCCAGTCCTTTCCATGAGGCTTCCTTCTGCAATTTCCCATTTGAACGTGGCACAAGCCTCACTTCTTTTCCTGTTGAGTTCCCGCTTAACTCAAAACTAAACTCAGATTCCTATAAAATCTGCCATGACTTGTTTTCCATCAGTATTTATTTGGTGAGAAACTGTTCTGCTGTGATTTAGAGTTTTATTGGCAAATTCATCATTTAGAGCACTGTTTACCTAAGAACAAAAAGCAGGAACAGGAGGCCCAGAGAGGCTGAGGGGTTTCCGTCTTTGGCAACTCAACTGGACGTGGCCCTGAGCAACCTGCTGTAGTTGGCCCTGCTGTGAGGAGGTGATGTCCAGTGCTGCCCCGACCATTTTGTGATATGTGAAGTTTGCAAGCACTCTGTGATTCCTGACAATGCACTTTTTGATTGTTTTTAAAGCATTGGCCATCACCCCTGAAATTTCGCAGCCCATGAAATCCCCACTTACAGTGGGATTGAATTACCTCAACATGTGCATATAGTACTGCTTGAGGTGTGCTAAAATATCTCACTCAGGTTCTGGCTGCAGCTCCAGAAAGAGGAGGATCTCTCTATGGTTGTACCTGTCAGTCGTGAGCAGAACTCTTTGATGCCCTGGAGCACCTCAAAATTAGCTAAGCTTAATGGATTTATCAGGAAATAATCAACTGCTGGTCTTGCTAATTCTACTAAGTATGGAGCCATTTTGTTGATACTTCCATATTTTAGTTTGCAGTGATGATTTAACTCATAAATTCAAAGGCTTCACTGTGATGAATGAAACTGAGCGATATGAAGCCCTCAGACACTGTCGTTATGTGGATGAGGTCATCAGAGATGCACCCTGGACACTGACACCTGAGTTCCTTGAAAAACATAAGGTACATTCCTCCCCTTATCCCTCCCTTCCCCTTTGTAGACTGACAATTGAGAATAAACAGCAAGTCTGTGGAATTCTATAAGCCGGAGCAAATTATTTTATTAAGTTAATTCCAGTCACCAAAATAGTACATGGCATTGCTTGCCTCCATCTTTGTCAGAAAATGTTATATTTGTCTTGCCTTGTTTTCCTCACTGTGCTGAGATGATTTATGTGGTGGGATTTGTGAATGGCAAAATAACACTGGAGAGTTATTCACAAATTGACTTTGCAGAAAGGAGATCATGAATCATCAGGAAAGGAAATCATGAACTATCAAGTTATCACATAATGCCTGAAGTCCTGTTAAAGTCCTGAATTAAAGGCACATTTCTTTTTAATGTCAGCAGGTGCAATGATTGGCCAGAAATATGTAAAAATGCCATGTGCCCTCTAAAAGGCAGGATAGAATTTCTTACATCCTACCGACTGGCTTGCAATATATATATATAAATTTTAACAAAAGCATAATTAACTAGGATGTATTTTAATGTCCACATCACTGGGTGATGAAAGGACAGCATGATAGTACTAGGTATACATGTATATACGCATGGCCCTAAGGAGGCAGAATCCATAGTCCTGCCTCCATGGGTTTGAAAGCCAAGGCTTTGCCACTTGACTTAGCTCTTCCAGTAGCAGCAAAAGCAGGAAAGAATGTCCTAGGTTTTCTACAGAATATCACACAGAGCCAGCCAGAGTGATGTGTTAATGGCAGTGCTTCTGGAGACAAGCTTGCTATTCTTTCATAATTGATCACACAACACAGCAGTTGTAGGCCTAAATCTAGTGCAATATTCTAGGTGATGGCTTTAGGATGAGAATGTCAAAAGCAAATCAGCTGAAGGCAAGAAAAGAGATGATCCTCCACAACGACCTCCCACTGAAGCAAAATTCAGTGATGGTGGCATGTGATTCTTCTTCTGTTCACTGGCAGATTGACTTTGTAGCCCATGATGACATCCCGTACTCCTCCGCTGGCTCGGATGATGTATACAAACACATAAAGGAGGCAGGTAAGGGCAATTTTACATTTTAAGCACCTCCCTTTACAGCCTCAGCTCAAATTCTTTTACTGCCTTTTGACCACAACTGCTGGAAGAGAAGCAGTAGAGATAATGTCATGTTCTCTTACACCCTAATGGTAGGTACGGCTGACTTCAGCAGAAAGATTCACTCTGTAAAACCACAAGGGATGTCCTTGGCTGAATTCCTGCCATAATCCCCAGGAAACCATTCAGATCTGTCATGAAAGAGTCCCACGTGGGTTTTAAAAACAATTTCAGGGTGCCCATCTAAGAGCTTTGAACGGATGAAAATGAGTTTAGTCCCCACAGCAGCCCGGCCAGCTTCAGTGGTTTGTTGATAACCACATACTGATGACTCCTTGACACAGCCCAGTCCTGAATACAGGCAACCACAGGCAGCCTTCAGGAGCCATTAGGATCCACTTCCGATTTGCACGGCGGGTTCTTTTCCCTACACTGGCAGAGGTTTTAAATCGGTACCAGAGTAATTCATTTGCCGTGACTATTTAGCAGTTTGGTTGACTCCCGCATTACATTGAACATGAACATGCTGAAGTCATCAGGAGTTTGCATCTCTTCAGTTGGAGGAGGCTGAATTAAATCTGAGGAGATAACGTGAAGCCGCTGTTTGCCGGCAAGCAGCTACCCTAACAGAATGAAGAGTGCGGGAGGAGGAACGCATCATACCTTTCTTCTCCTGCTCCCTGGGGGTGCTGCTTTGAACCCTGGCGAATCCATCCTCCTCCTGGTCTACATAAACACGTATATTGGAAGCTTAAAAAAATTCCAGAGTGAATCTGCCTGATGGTAATTTGTCGTGCAAAGTGACCTTCTCAAGCTATACAATGGCAGCAGGAGACCACGTATTGACCTGAGCTGAAACAATAAGCTTTTTATAGCAGCAGTTCTTGATCTTTTTCTACTTGCAAACCTCACTGTGGTATCAGACTCACAAGCCTCCTCTGGGAGCTGCTTCTGAAACTACAGTTTCAGAGCCAGCACCAGCTTACTTGCAGGCAACGGAACAAAGGTATCCCTGGTAAGGGCAGGTCACCAAGGGACATACAGCATACGTGCTGGACAGGCAGCTACTTTGCATTTCTTCTATAAGGTGCTGAGTGCACTGGACAACACGACAGGAGCCCTTGGTGTCACTGCATCGTTACCAGACTGAGCTGGAGAGCGCCCAAACCCGGCACATCCTTCTCTGCTGTTGTTGGGCGTGGGTGCGGTGCAGACGTGTCCTGACGAGAAATTCAAACTTTGCAGAATAGAGTATGGACTTAGGGCTTCAGAGACTTGTCGATCACCACCAGATGCTGGAGAAGTGACAGCAGTCTTGTATGGCTGAATTTTGTTACATACGAAGTGGGACATAATGTAACCTTATTTGTGAAGTTTTGAAATTTAGTGCTGTAATAGTCCCAATGCTCCAGAACAGCATTATTACAATAATGAATTTCCCCTTTCTCCTAGACATTTTTGTTTTAAATAGACCAATGCTGTGGGTGCATTTGTGCATTTTCCTTAGTTCCAGTACTCCCATTTTCCCCCTGTGCACATCTGTGAACAATTAGTTTGGAAAACATGAATCAGTCCAACACATGAAGCATATGAAAGCAAAATCAGTGACTAAAGGTAATGTTCTCATACATGGGTTAGTGCATCTGCTTGAAAACAATTCAGCTTTTGGCTTCGCAAGGGTAGGCCTTGGATTTTGTTCATGTATTCTTGTAGCTCCTATCTATAAAGGCTTCTGGCTCAAAGTGGGTTTTACGGCTTCCAAAAATAGTTTCCTGAGTGACTGCTGCAAGCCTGAAAAGCACGATCAGGGAAACCTCTCTGCTCATGATTAAAATAATCTATTTTTTAGCAGACTATTAATTAGAGATCAGAAAGAAAAAAATATCACATAACATTTAGTCATAAGAGGCTGCTAAGCTTCTTGATTCCTTCTCCAGATCTTTTTCTAACCCTGTGAAATTAGCTAGCAATGCCTGCCTACTTCAAGTGAACATGTGAGGATTAATTTGCCGGTAGCTATAGCGCCTTTTTAAGACAAAGCATTGCTTTTTTTTTACAAAACCATTTCCAGTCTTATCTCACACTGCTCTCTCATCGGCAGCTCAATGTTGCAATTACGTATAAGTGATAGTAGTAATTTTTGTAGCCCTAAATAGCTACTAAACAAAGTAGTGCTAGCACTCTGCTACTATTTATTGCCTTTGTGACTTGCTCTAACAGATCAAGTGACCCTGTCTTGATGAGGAGCAATTAAAAAGCAATATATTCCTCAGATTAATAAAGGACCAGTTTTATTAGAGACTGATCTGTTGGACCAGGAAAAAATGGTTTTGCAGCCACTGACATGGCCAGGTGGACGTGAAATGGGGGCTGTGGGGACTGTTACCCTGGTTTGTTCACGCTACCATTACGCTTCATCTTTCTGTTACAAGCACCTCCAAGGTTTTTCCCAGTTATTGTAATGCATCTTTTACCTGAAAGGCCTTCCAAGGCCAGAGGGTGCTCTATTTTGCTCAGCAGAACAAAGCCAAACCCCGACTCCTTTTCACAACATTAAACAAGGGCTATGCTTATGGAAAGAACTGCTCAGTGTATTACCACAACTGTGAGGTTTTGCCTTCCTGGCTCAGGAGCCGCTGCCAGTCTAATAACTTCCACAAAACAGCTGTGCAAAGGGCAAGTTTTAGCCTTTCTGAAGACTTGAGGTAAAAATAAACAGTATAGCAACCTAGTGCATTCTGTAAGGCTCACACAGGGACAACAGGAACGAATGGGGAATACGATGGGCAGAATTGCAAGTCTCTTACCTGTGGTCAGGCATTTTTGTGTTCATCCCCAGCTACCCGCCGCAGTGCCTGGGCCTGCCGTGCTTTCTCAGCGGGCTTTCTTTTCCCACTTTGCTCAGGAATGTTCGTACCAACTCAGAGAACGGAAGGTATCTCCACGTCGGATATCATTACACGGATTGTCCGGGACTATGATGTGTATGCCCGGCGTAATCTCCAACGAGGATACACCGCCAAAGAGCTCAATGTTAGTTTTATAAATGTAAGTACACCGATCTGTGTTTGCTTCTGAAACACTCTCTCCTAGGACCCCGAACGTAGAGTAAAGGTTAAGAAATTATATCTTCCTCCTGCTGCTTTTAAGATAGCTGGGAAGAACTTAATTTAAAAGAAACTGGTAAGCCGAGGGTAGTTTGAATTGCTCCTATTAATTAGCTGCTTTGTTTCTATCTTATGTTTTCATGTTTGTAACAAAACTGCTCCCCCTTTTTACATGAGCTGTGACTTAATGATACATTAGGAAGGAGCGCCCCCCCCCAC
>JAOXJK010000001.1:126550915-126562185 GCA_025774025.1 Xenus cinereus
CCCCCAGCTTCTCAGCCACTCACCCAAGGCACGATTTCTTTCTGTATTCCCATTGTGAGAAGGCAGCACAGAGAGCAAAGATTTTGACATCCAAATGTTCTCTACAACACGACAGGATTAAAAACCAAAACCGAAAACAGCTGAGCAGTGAGATTACTAGTGGAGGCTAAAATAGTTTTTACAAGACAAGGAAGCACGTTAGGAAGCTCATACACAAATGATGCTGAAGAGATCAGAAGCCACAATAGGCAGGGCAAGAGCACCGTTTGAAAGGTTGGCTCAGGAAAATGTAGCAGCTCAAATTATTCAGCTTCCATATACAGCACTGCACCTTACACTCCAGTAAGGAGTAAACACTTAACAGAAATGAAAGTTTTCTTTCTTTCATTTTCTGTTTCAAGTCTTAATTTAAAGCCTCAAGATAACCCACATTGCTGAAATCTTCCCTGTGATTGTACTGGCTCACAGGAGGACTTTTCCCCTCCTTCCCTGGAACTGGGAAACCCCCTCGTGAAGGACTGAATTGTGTCATTTCATGAGGGTTTTGTTTACTTGTTTCTTATTTTGAAGTCTGTCAGATAAATCACAGATCACGGCATAAATATTCATTTCACTGTGCTTTTTTTTCCAGTCTTCTACAAAATCTCTAAAAAAATCCTAGTTGTAAGTACTCCACCCAGAAGGATCAGTATTGCTAATATCCGTTAAATTAAGGCATCTGCCTTAGGGGTTTTCAAATTTGTCCTTTAGAGGCTCTGAGGTTAAGATGCTGTTGCTTAAGGTATACTTCCCCCAGTCACGAGACACTGATGTATCCTGAAGTTCCTCCTGGCATTTGGTTATTTAGTTTATAGTAATTTAAATGTGGAAATACTAATTTGTACCAGAGGCTGTTTGTGTTTCAAAATAAAAAACCCCAGGATTTCACCAAGACAGAAGAGTACTGGGTTCCCTGTTAAAAGAAAAGCTTGGTCACTTATTGGGTGCAAAGTGAGTTCAGTTTCTTTGGACTTTGAGGATTTTGTTCAGCCTTGTGGCCTGCAAAGACGGTTCTTCTAATGATTCATGAGCTGGAATAAAACCCACCTCAGCATTAAACAGTATTTGTTTTAAAAGTAAATTCAACTGCCCATTAAATGAAGTTCACAGGAAATTAAGAGCCAGTAGTTGATCTGTGCTTCTACAGAGATGATTACACCTTCAGAGGCACAGCATCAGTTGGCTGTGTGCCCTGTAAGTTTGAAGAACACAGAAGCATTTCAGGACAAAAGCCCTTTAAGCCTGAAGTATTTTAGAAGCTTGGCCTGATGTTAGCCCCCTAACGTTATCTTCTCTGTTCCTCTGTGTTCTCTGTGACTTCGCAATTAGGAGTTTGCTCTCTCTTCTCTCAAGTCTTCTGGCCACAAGCTGCTGGCCTACCCACATCTTTCTGTTGCAACCAGGAGCTCCTGTATTAGCCAGGTTTAGAGGCAAAGAGAGTTTTCCTTCTGCTCTGCAGAAATCCAACCAAAAAGACATTTTGGTCCAAGTTGTCAATCCGTCTGGCAAGTCAGCAGTGGGCTGTGTTTGCTAGGAAACCCAGGGAGATTGGCCTTTTGATTAAGTTCGAGCTGTTAATTTCTCACTTGCATCCTTTAAAAGATTCATATCATTTTCAAAGTGCATTCAGTTGGAAAATACGGAAAGATTCACGTAGTGGATTAAACACAGTAATCACACAAGACAGTCTTTGCAATATGTACCTTCTGCACTTCATTCCACAAATGTTAAATTTGCATTTATAAAAATAATGTGGCAATAGTTAACCAAGGCCATATGGATTAGGATACATTAATGCAATTTTTTCTTCTTCTCAGCTGTCAGTGGCTAATTATTTCCAAGTCCCTATATATTAATCTCTGTCCACACTTTTAAAACAGGAGAAGAAATACCGCTTTCAAAACCAAGTGGACAAAATGAAAGAGAAAGTCAAGAATGTGGAGGAAAAATCAAAAGAATTCGTTTACAAGGTGGAAGAGAAGAGCCACGACCTCATTCAGAAATGGGAAGAAAAGTCCAGGGAATTTATTGGCAACTTTTTAGAGCTGTTTGGACCCGACGGAGCATGGGTAGGTATTCTGCCATCCCAGGAAATCTGAGTGGTTTTTATTTATCTTCTGTAATGCAGCTCAAGAGCAGACTCTTTTGCTGCAGCCTTTGCTTTGAAAGCCAGCACGGTAGGATAATGCCAAACCCGCTTGCTGAATCTAGTAATGCATGCCAACGCTGCAGCTGGAGGACTTCCTACTCCTGGCTGTTGCTTCTTTGGGTTAATTTCTGTCTTTTGTGCAAGGGCGATGTCGAATGTGATACTGCATGCGGCAGAGCTGTGTAACAGCAACACACACGCAAACAGGCTAATACAGTCTGTCCCCCCCTTAGCACTAAATGAGACCACACAGACATCAGGGAGGAATTACACACTGAAGGTGGTGACGGAAACAGGGACACTGACAAATTTTTCAGCGGCGCTCTTTATGCTCTGTACTCAGCAGTAGAGGATGACAAATTTCCTAGCTTTAAAAACTACTGATTTAAAGTTCCAAGGAGTGATTTTACATGTTGAGTGGCCACGCTCATCTAACTGACTGCAGGAAAGGCTCAGGTGGAACTGAAGCACTTTTGAAGCTCTCCTCAGTACACGCTGGGTCCACAGAGCCCGTTTACCAGAGGTCCCCAGGTGCCTTGAAAAGGCAGTTAAGACTCTGTAACAGCATCCTTCTGGGGAGAAACCCCAGGTACTTTCTGTTGAAAGGATCTCAGCAGAGTTTTTGTTTATAAACAAACCCTCAGGAAGTTCACCAGGGGTTTGTGAAAGCTAAGTAGCCCACATCACAGCTGTGTCACAAATTGGTGCCACCAAAGCACGTAGTAAATGACTCTTACTGGAGTTCTCATCTTTTCCCTGCCATGACTTCCCATGTTGATTACCACTCAGTTGAGAAAAGCCTAAAATCAGGCTGTGAAGGCTTCAGAGCAGAGACTGAATCTTTACAATCTGCTTACAGCTACCTCTGTCCCACGCAAAGGCAGATGCTCTCTCTGGTCTTATAAATAAATACCTTATTTAGCTAAATAAATAGCTTATTTAGCTATTTGTTCATTGACAGTATCATCTTCCTTGGGGAGGGGAAGAGGGTAAACTCTTCTAATGAAAAGCCCAGGTTTACCTGCATTGACCACATCTGCATGAAGAATGCTTCCTCTGTAAGGTACTGTCCATGGAACTTGGCAAGTGTTCCCCATGTGGGATGGTCCCGTGGCCACAGGTGCTGAATACATGAAACTAATGCTACCAGAGCACATGAAACCCACAGGGGGTGAGAGGAGTTTGGCTGTGCCGAGAGAGGAAAAGAATTTCAAAGCCTTGATTCCATTCCCTGGCTTTGCCCACTCAGCACTGCACACTGCTGATGGCATTTTTAAAAACCCTTTGCTGACAAAAAAAAAGTTTACCAAATTCGAATAGAGAAAAGCTGCTCTGCAAAGGTCATTGGGGAGTGGGGTAGAGGTGGCCTCCTGTTTACTGAGTTAGCATCTCAACCACAGAGCAAAAAAATCTGCTGCAAGCACAGAGAGCTTTGCTAAGTACAAGAATGAAATCTTGCAGTGTGGCAGGAAAAGCATCAGTGACGGCGAGCTGAGAGGTGGTGTGGCTTTTTTTAAAACCAGTGTGAGCCTTGCAACAGGAAAGACTTTTAAAATAATGATAACTTGCTATTAGTGTCAAAACTGTTATTAACATTAATTTGCCTTATCACTGCTAGTTAGATGTTGCTTTTAATGTTGACATTAAAAGTACAAGAATCGTTATGGGCATGCTAGATTCCTAGATCAGTAATTTGCATGCCATTAATATGCTATTATTATTTCACAAATAATTATTATAATACGCTTTATGCTAGCATCAATTTTCCTAAAAGTAAGGGCTGTGTAACCCACAAAAAAAAATGCCTATTTGTGAAAAAGGTCAAAATGCCAGTTTTCAAATGTCAAGACGTCTATAATTCATTGCCAGTTTTGCCCACCTGTGCAATCCCTCGTGTGTATTTTTTTTTCCTGCCAGAGAGTCACAGAGGTGTCAGAAACAGCAATTAATGTGGCATGAAACTTTTGTCCTGGCTCGAGGGAGGACCACTGTGCAGCCGAGCACGGAGGCCCTAATGGTAGAGGCTCTGCTCCATAGATGTGGAAAGCAGGGAGGTTCATCATCCCACCTCCTCTCTGACACCTACAAGCACTCGAGAAATCAAGGATCATGGGGCAGGGTTTCCATGCCATTGTCCCTCTGGGACGAGATGAGGTATCCCTCCATAGGGCCCATTTCCCTCTACTGGGTGCACAGAGGGAGTGGGGGATGGCTGCACTGGGAAACAGCTGCATCACCTCAGACGTCAGCAGGGGCTCAGATAAATCTTACAGGTTGCAATTAGAACCTGAGGCCAGCCTTTCGGTAACACCGCGTGTCTGCAGCCTGGACCTCAGCACGGCCTTTGGAAGCCTGCAGAAAGCAGCAGTCCACTGTAACGCCCAACTGGCACTTGTTTTGTAAAGCAAAGGAGTATCGACACGTGGGCAGTAAAATTCAGAAACAGGCAAAATGTTTTTGCCCAGTAGCAAGCGTGCCAAAAGCAAAGTGTTATCTCCCTACCCTGGTTGGGTGTACCCAAATTGGCTTGAACTAAGGCTTTGAAATTCTTTTTCGGGTAAAGGTCCAGAGCCCACCCGCCTTGTCTAACCCTCCAGCACTTCAAGGAAACCATTAACAGTTGTTCTACTTCCTCAGCACCCAACGGCCCAAGGAGCACCCCCACATTAGGAAGACCTTCCCTGCGAAGGGCATGACTTACTGACCCTGCCAGAGCAGAGTTGGAGGGGAGGAGTCATTCTGGAGACAGGTGAATCACATAGTCTCCTCCTCCTCCTGCAAGAGTTGTGGTTTTAGCCAGCAGCCTGGTGGCTAAAGCACTAATGCAGGAGGCAATTGAGGCTGGCCGGGCGCTTACCCTGCTGAAGGTGCGAGTGCACCGGCATGTTCCACCAACAAACTCTTTGCTGAAGCCTGGCTGAGGGCCTCAGCAGGAAAGTGGGGTTCTCCTTTCCATCCCTGGCCCGTGTGGCCCAAGGAACAGTCAAGTACCTCCTGCCACATGGGATACCAGCCAAGCTGGGCCACTTTGATCTCCCCCAGCCCCAATACCGCACCACCATGAAGCGGCGCAACGACAGTGAGCTTTTTGAAGTGGCTGGTAAGGCGCCAGAAGCAGAAGGGAGTCAAAGTATTTTGCTTGGCCAGGAAAAAGATATTTCATATCAAACAATTTTTTTTTTTTTGTTGGGGGTTATCTTCAGTGAGAGGATGAAACAGACTAAGTCAAGCCAACAGAACCTTAATTTCTGTGATCTAAAGAGAAATTTTGCACTCCTACCACTGAATTTTGACAGGCTCCAGGGCTTTGCCAGCCCTGGCAACATCCTCAGCAGCAGAAACCCTCCCCCATGCGAATGCTTCCTGGCATCATTTATCAGGAACAACCACCATCTGCTAACTATTGAAATTTTAGGAAGTCTTGACTATTTTGGACCTAGCAGTAGCGTAGGTTACACACTGTGGGTCTTTATGTATGAGAGCATGGGTAAGCGTGGCTCCAGACAGGAGCTGTTCTGTCATTCTGCACTGCAGCAATATCCAGGCTCTAAAATTAAGTTAATGAAGGCCAATGTGATAAAGATATAAATTGGGTGAGGGAGCTCATGGAGGAACAGTTAAGTTCGGTGTTCCTGCTCGATCGTTAACCCCCAGGATTAGCAGATACCAGAAACCTGACAGGAAAAGCCCAGCATCTGCCCCTCCGCTGGCAGGGAATACTGAGCTTCAAAGAGGGGGAGGAAGAGCAAGAAGGGCAGCCACGTGTTTCTTGGCTGCGAGGAAGGTCATCACAGAGCAGAGTTGCTGCAGGGGAAAGGGGAGGAGGAACAAAATGAAAATCAAGCTGAGAAAAATCTGTGGGCTGCAGCCGCCCAAGCAGGGGAAACCCAGAATACATTCTGCACGAGTAATTCGCTCTCCGACCTGGGCGGCAACTTAACTTTGTCCGGGCTGGTTCTTCCATTCCAGCCGAGCATCACCGACGGTCCGACCCCCAGTACTCCGGCCAAGGTGGAGACTTCTTGCTCCCCGTCCCCGGGAGGAGCAGCAAGGCACCTGTATTTATCCTTTTCCACGTGAAGCCCGCAGCAGCTGCGCAGTACCTGCCAGATCGCCCGTAACCCAGCCCGGCAGCCTGACACAAGACCCCGTAGGCGCTAACGAGTAGCAGCATATGCCTTAGTGTAGCAGATTGCCTGACTTTTTGAAAAGGTGGTCTCTTCCACCCCGCCAGCTCTGGCGGGCCTCCGCTCAGCTTTACAAAGCGAAAATGACAATAAAGCCCAAAGCACAACATAGAGCCTGCACGTGTTTCTCTTTTCCAAAAAGACACCCGAGTCCTGACGTTCCCAGCCCCAGCTGAAGGGTTTGGGTGGTGCGTGTTCCAGGGAGCTGGGGAAGCAGCTGCCAGTATGCGGCAGGCACCGGGCTGCCTCCCTTGTGAAGAGGAGGAGGAGGAGAAAAGGCTGAGCTAGCCAGGAAGCTCAGGAGGAGACGGGTGGTCCATCCCAGCACGCTAAAAGTAAAAAGTCTTGGGAACCAGGAACGCTGGGGGTTCAGGCAGAAAACTTGACTTTTTGAGACAGAGCGTGACCAACACATACAAACAGTCCAAAGGGAGTCGCCCCGAGCTGGCTCAGGACAGTACACACAGCATTCTCACACTAGGGGTGCCTGATTTAAGACAAATCCTTGCCACGTAAAAAACGGGTTATTACAAGCCCAGTAGAAGAGGCAAAGGCTACGTGTGGGCTGGACTGGCCATACTTCAGAGCAGAGGTCTATCCTCTGTCTCCCTGCTCTCTCCCCAGGTGAGGGGCACAGTGCAGCCCCTCTCTGCCCGCAGGTGTACCTTCCCCTCTCTGCATTACTCAAAGAGCATCTTTTCACTTTGCTTTTGCAGAAGCAAATGTTCCAGGAACGAAGCGGCCGAATGCTCCAGGCTTTTTCTCCCCGGCAGAGTCCAAACAGCAGTCCCACGCGAGGCCGCTCTCCATCCCGTTCTCCATCTCCACCCTGGGTCTTCAATAAAGCCTCCCCTCCCTCTTCTCCAAAAGCTGCCTCTGCCTCCCTCAGCAGCATGAGCGAGGGAGATGAGGATGAAAAGTAAAATAAAGATATATTTTTTTAACCATGAGACAGAAGAACAAGCTATGAACTCAACCACTGGATGGGGAGAAGCGTGAGGAACATCAGGGGTATCTCTGACAGCAGGGAACGTGCTCTGGGAGAAGATGTCGAAACCAGACTGGAGCACAGCAAGGGAGATCTCAGGAAAAGCTTATCCCATCCCCGCTCTCACGGTGCCGGGAGGCCCGGCCGGCAGTGCTCGCCAGACGCGGTACCGGGGACGGAGAGAAATAACACACGCCTTTGTGGGAGCTCCTGTCCACGTGTTGCTGCTTACGGCTGCTGCGGCCAGGCCGGGCCGGTGGGGAGCTCTGCGCCGCGTGGGGCTGGCAGGGGGAGCTTGCTTGGCTCCCGGTCCGGACCCAGCACACGGAGGAGGGACAGCTGTGGCCTGTGGATGGAGAAGGCGCAGTTGTACCGGACCCTGCTAACCTCAAGCTCTTCTGGCATGTGAAGGAATGGCACTGCTGCAGCAAATGCGTTCAGAGACAGGAAATAACAATTTTACCTTTTTTTTTTTTTCCTTTTTGGATGAGATCTGCCCCACCCCCCAAACCATGTCAATGAAATGGAGAGTTTTCCAGCAGAGTTGGTGGAAATCCATTTAATATAGTCAAGCTACCGAATGCTGCTTGTTGACCAAGCCTCTGTACGGGGCGTGTGTAAAGAGTCAGGCTGTATTTGCTTTATCAAATTGCTCTCCGTGTTCCCAGTGCCTGAACAGCTACCTGATAACTTCTGTTTTGCTCCCTGGCTTTGCACTTTGGAGGCAAGAAAGTCCATGAAAAGGCAGTCCTCGCTGGAATGTGTTGTTGTAGGAAACAGATAATTTGAAGAGGTTGGTAATTTTTACTGGTGAATTCTAGAAAACACAGGTGGGATCCTGTGTGGGATCCCAAGGCCTCCAAGGAAGCCCTGCTGCTCTCAGCTGCGAAATCGCCAAACGATGAGCACAACAGCGCTGCTCTCCTCACGTGCTACTCAGCCGGTTAAACAAATTTCTCAAACTCTAAACAAGATGTGTTCACAGACACCCTGCTCCCCCAGGTGTCCCGAGGCCCTTCCTGTACCCTAACATGGAGAAAAAGCTGGAAAAGAAACCCAATGGAAACCTTTTAAAGAGGATTAGGCACGGGGATTTTCTTTCTCCGTCCATGACCCCCGCACGGCCCCGAGCAGAACCACGGGAAGGGCAGCAGGAGCGAAGCTGCCCCCTCCCCTCCATGCCCCAGCTCAGTTCCTTCCAGCTTCCAGCTGCCCCGCTCCACCATCCAGTCCCTCAGCGGGCACCTGGGGGGGTGGCTGCGGACGCTGAGCGCGGGGGACCCCCAGCCCCCAGGGCTGCCCTGCCCCACAGCTCAGAAAGCCGCGGGAAGCACTCAGCCCGCACCCCTGCGCTAGGGCTGACGAGCAACGATGCCGTTTTGCTCCCGGGCTCGCCCGGCAGAGCCTGCCTCGGCCCACGGGCACATCCGTGGCTCTCCAGCCCCAGCCCCAGCTCTGGTCCTAGGCCGGCAAGGGAAGGGCTGCCACCGCCTGCCCGTCCCACCAGCAGCCCGCGGGGGACAGGCCTCGGGCAGCCTGGGCAGGGGGGCACAGCAGCGGCGAGATTGCCACGGTGCCACTGCGGGCTGGAGTTGTACACCCGTCGGGACAGCACCAGTCAGCACCCTGCTGGTTCCCTGAAACCGGGAGAGGGAAGGCTCTGAGCCTTCCTCTTGGACGGAAGGAACACTTCCCCTTGGGAAAGAGCTGAAGGAACAAGACGCCCGAGTGCCTGGGCACAGGGGCTGGTAGTACCCGCTGGCAGCGGGCCCCCCCAGGCTACCATCCTTACCTCGCCCAGTGAATTCCTTTCACTCCTCCTCTTCCAGACGCTTTACCAGGCAGGTAAATTACAGACCCCCCTGCCAGGCACCAAATTAGCCCCGTGCTCTGTCCGTTCCCCGCAGGTGTCATCCATTCCCCGCTACAGGGAAAACTGTTTTTTTCTTCGGGAACGCTTTGCCAGACGCTTCTCCAACTACCACAAAACCGAGTACATAACACCTCGTGGCACGCTTTGTCCTCTGGAGTCAAGCTAGTTCCTTCTTCACAGAGCTGCGAGAAGATGAGCAGGGAACAGGGTGAACGACCGCTTTCAGGAGGAAGTGCAAGGGGAGAAGCCACAGCTAGTTCAGCTGCCGCCAGCTGTGCGCCCGACCCGGTGGGACGATGCAATTAAGACCTTTCTCAGCCTTAGGCAACCCGTTACTGTAATTTCATACCCGGGTTGCACTTGTTAGTTTTACCGATCCTTTGCAAGTCTTAAGTCTTCCCATCACCAACCACGCCTCCACCACAGGAACCGTCTGCTCTCTACTGGTGCTGTTTCTACGACGAGCCATGTCCAAATGCGATGGAGGTGGGCAGGTTTTTGTTGTTGTTGGCTTTTCCCATTTGGTTTTTTGTTTTGATTTCGTAGCGCTTACCGTTCGGCAGCCCTTGGTGAGTGGTTTGAGCGGAAGACAGCGCCACAACTTGTAAATAGGAACTGGAGAAAAAACTCACCAGGGATCTCTTCTTAACAGAAGGTGTTTCTCAGAGTCACAGGTGACTGTCCAGCGACGAAGCCATACACTGTATCAGACGTCCTTTCGCATTTAGGGTATCAATAAGCTGAAGTCTTTGCTCTGCTGGTACAGACACCAGTATCCATGTGCTGTCTCCAGCAGACCAGAACCTCATTGCCTCTGGACACGTAGAGGGCGATTTTGCACTTCTGAATCATGGTTGGGTTTTATTTTTCATGAGCGTTGCTTTAATTCAGTCCTATTTATCAGCCAAGCTCCACGTGAAAAATAAACACTGTACAACAGATACTGCTGCCTCTCACCTTCATTTATAGCACCTTTGGACGCAGAGATACGCGGCCTCCTGTAGCCCCCACTGATCACACAGTGCTTGTTACCCCCACCCTTTGTATCCTAGGGCTTTGTGACCCCACAAACACCATTTTAGCAGCTTCTCCAACCCCAAATCCTGCCCCTGGAGTTACTACTGCTGCTCTCTGCTCCGAGAGCATCACCTCTCTCCTTGCCTTCGCCCAAGGCCATGTTTCTGGCTGCAAGGTAGAGGTGGGGAACCGCTGCCCCAGCTGGCAAGACGCAGCATCAGGCACCAGCAGGTCTGAGCCCTCCCTCCCTCACCCTCTGCCCCAGCGCAGTGCAATCAGGAGCCACTATTTTAATTCTTCTAAATGGAAGAGCGAGCCATCCCAGTTCTGCTTCTGAAAATCGTGCCCAGCAGCCGCAGCGGCAGCGACGATGCTCCTGTGTGCTCGGCAACGTGGCTTGCAGCTGCACCGGCTTTATGTAAAGCTGCAGCAGCAAACACGAGCCACAGGGACAACTCCTGACACGGGCCTTTGGACCGAACTCTTCCTCCCGCTAAGCCAGTCCGATGCCCGAATGTTCCTGCTGCGCTCTTTCCCCGCTGTCCTTGCTGTAAGAAAGAAATTATTACTGCAGCAGCTGTAGAAAAGATTTTTCTAAATTATTTATTCATTGTCAGTCCAGCCTCCGGCAGGGAGACGCTGAGCCAGCAGGCAGGGACTTAGGACTTCCCAGCTAAGGTATTTTTAACTGCAGAATAAGAACAAATTTCAAAGTCGTTCAGCGTGGTGGAGAAACTTTTTAATGGCACAGGAAGAGGAGGCTCTGGAGAGACCTTATAGCAGCCTTCCAGTACCTGAAGGGGGCCCACAGGAGAGATGGGGAGGGACTCTTTATCAGGGAGTGTAGCAATAGGATGGGGGTAACGGTTTTAGACTGGAAAAGGGTAGATTTAGATTAGGTATTAGAAAGGAATTCTTTACCATGAGGGTGGTGAGGCACTGGAACAGGCTGCCCAGGGAAGCTGTGGATGCCCCATCCCTGGAAGTGTTCAAGGCCAGGCTGGATGGGGCTTTGAG
>JAOXJK010000001.1:126562285-126574058 GCA_025774025.1 Xenus cinereus
AGTGGGAGGTGTCCCTGCCCATGGCAGGGGGGTTGGAACTCGATGATCTTTAAGGTCCCTTCCAACCCAAACCATTCAATGATCCGCAGCAAAATGCTCCCTGTTAACACAAGCTTTATCACTTAAGATGGATACGGGGCTGCTTTGAGCAGCATCTTGCATCACTTGGGAGATAAACGAGACGCCCTCGTACACTGCCAGGACCAGGAGTCAGCCTGTCTGCAGCCCTGCTTCTCTTGCGCCACTGAGCTGCCTCCACAGCCCCACGGGGAGGGATCACTTCTGACACACACCTGCCCGCAATCTCACTGCCTTTTAGGTGCCAGTTCTGCGCACACACACGCGCGTGCTCTGGGAAGGGACAACGGGGAGCCTTGTTCACACCAGCCTGACCTTAACCCGGGGGACAACACGAACCATCACTGAGTCAGGCCCTCCCAGGCAAGGTGACACAAAGCAAGAGCTGCAGCACCCTGCGGCATCTTCTCTCTCCGCTGCAAACAAGCGCTGTGTTAGGCTTGGAATTAACTTTAAATCCTGTAGTATTTTAATTTTGTAACTGCTATTTCATTGCACCACAGCACCCCTGACAACACCGGCAAAGAGCATGACTGGAGGTGGTCAGAAAGTCTCCACTGTAAATTCATCTGAGCTCATGTAAAACAGGCAGAAGAACGTTTGAGGAAGCAGAGATAATTTTCTACAGTCCAAGGCAGAGCTGTTGTGCCAGCGCTTGTGAAACATCTACAGTATTTCTTTGGTTTTAAATTCTTCCATCATTTAGGCATGAAATATAACATTACGTAAGCTCACTCGCAGGGATGATTTAACTCAGAAGCCTTAGGAAAGGTAAACATTAAAAAAAAACCCCAGATTATAATTTTGCGTGTATACTAAAAATTATTTCCAAATATTGTAGGGACATACTTCTCAAAAGAAAGGAAATATTTAGAATAGCACAAAGCAGAACTGACAGCTGGAAGTTAACAAGGGGAAACAGGCATTTCGAAGAAAGCCACAGGAAACTGCAGAGGAATCCAGGCTTCCTGCGGGGACCGGCTCAGAGGTAGGACCATTCATCAAGGATACAGCTGTAATCAATCCCTAGTGTTGCCCAGTCTGCTCCCTCCTGCTGCTGCTCTCCTTGTCCACCCACCTTTCCCTTTCCCATCTGCCTGGATGCAAGTCACGCTGCTGGAAATCACTTCTACCTTCTCTCCCCCTGAGGAGGCAGAGGTGATTTTGGCCTAGAGGCAGGAAAGGCTTCACACCTTGTTCAGCCGGTGGCCACAGACCCACGCTGCAAGAGGAACTATGAGATGACTGTGAAACAGCTCGAGTCCAACGTCTGCCAGGTGGCAGATCCTTTACCTCCTTCCCCGCTCCAAAGCCTTCACGCGGTTTAAATTCCCCTTGGCACATGTTTGGGGCTTTGCTTCCTCAACTGCAATCCTTTGCCCACTCCAAAATCTCAGGAGAATGACTTCTGCCAACGGAAGCCACCTGGTGGGTCCCCATTGCCATGTCCCTGTGAGCACATGCCGTGTTCAGCCCAGCCTGAGGTCAGAGGAAATCCCTGTTTGGGTGCAGGGCAAGCCACCTGGGTAACAAGAAGGTTCCCCGAATCAACACCAGGTCTATCAACTCAGCTCAGCAGGAAGGAAGGGTTTGACATCACATCAAATTTGCTTGTTAAAAAAAAAAAAAAAAAGGGTAATAATACACCATCATGGGAACAGAGTCCAATGTGATGGCACATAATTAAGCAGCAGTTTCACTTGAGTCTGGTGCAGAAGACCTCTGACCTCCTAAAACAGAGATGACAATGGACCAGAAAATGGTCCTAGGGCTTTGCCTCTTGCGTGGAGACCCTTTCAGGCAGCAAGCTACCTTAAGAACTCCTCTTCTGATCTTAAAGAGAGATTTTTTTCCCCTATCTCAAAAATACGATGTGTATTCCCCAAGCATGCACACAGATATTTTCCGCCCTTCTCTTTCTGCAAGGAAAGCCCTTTCCTGGTGTGTGCAAGGAAGAACAGCATTAGCATTTCTAATCCAGATGGAAATCAAGGCCACGGTGCCTCACAGCTCTGCCCGAGGGAGAGGAGACAGATACAGAACAAAATAAAAATAGCTGAAAGCCTCTGGAAATGCATCTTCACTGTGCTAACTGGGGAACACGGGACTGGGACTCCAGCAACAACTGAGGCTCTTCCTATGACAAGTCACTCTGCTGGATCTCCCAGCTGTGTGCAGCAGGCTCCCACTTTAAAACCAGTTTCTCAAAAAGAAGGCTTGAATTCCCCTCTCCCAGCAGTTATTCATGGCCAGTTCAGGGTTGAGCCAATACCTTTCTTCAGTTCAAATAGTTCTTTGATACTTGGTATTTCCATCCCTTTTTAGATAGTCTCTCCAACAGCATCCATCCTTCCTTCAATGAGGAAAAAGTGAACTGCAAGTTCATGAGCTAGGGTAAGGCAGTTCTGCCTTTCACACAAACTCAAGAGGCTGCTCCATCTACTGGAGTGTGGCAAAATATAACCTGAAGACAAACAGACAAAACAAATGTAAGGAGGAAATTATGCCTTTGGAAGGATCCTCTCCTTTAACCCCTCTCAAAAGGCAGTTTCACCCTATGGAAAGAAAACTGTCCCCTGAAAGGATTACAAGGTGAGAGGGCTTGATCCCAAATTTCTCTGGTAATGCTTCATGGCCTGTGCTATACACGAAATAAGCGACCTCTGTGGAATCATCAGGATTTGGCTACTTACAACATTTTCTTCTCATCATTTTGGTAGCTCAGCTTTCCATTTACATTCAGGTTTTGGATAAAAGTCTCATCTCTATAGGCAGAGGGGATTCCTTTTGCTGCCTGGCAAACAATATTAAATAACCCCAGCACAGCAGTAAAATACCTGGAGGAGCCCAGAAATGCATCTGAAGAGGGGACACCCCAAACCCCAACTCTGCCTTGAGTCTCTGCCATCAACTGTTATTTCAACAAGTACATGGGAAAGAACCAGGACTCTCCCTTTTTCAAAGCAGCCTGAACTTCCCCCATCTACAGAGGAGGCACTTGCTGGTGCAGCAAAGCTCCTTCTCAGAAACACGGCTGCGAGGGCAGGAGAACCACGCTGTTCCCTTGCTCCCTACCAGTGCCCAGGCCCCAGGTCACTCCCCCTTTGTAGCCACGAGCCCCCGGGCTCAAAGCAGCTCGTCAGGGCTGCGGGTGCTGCCTTGGTATCCGGCTGGTGAGCGTGGTCCTAAGGGGTCAAACGGAGCAGTAAACCCTAAAGCCCTGCGGTTGACTTCTACTTGCAGAAAGGGTGCAACCGAAAACTCCAGCAATGGAAAGCTGGGGATCCAGGACTCCAAAGATTTTTCGGCTTTTTTGTTTTCAAATGACTGTGGGGAAACAAGTGAAAACACAGTTGCAAGGCACAGTTTTCACATTTACACAAACCTAGCAATAAACTAATGTTTTTAATGTTTAACTGGACTAATAAAGAAGAAAACGGTCCATTATCTCAAAAGCGTTATTCCTGTGCCTAAGCATACAAGGCAGGAACAGTCAAAGGGAAAATCCCCCATGGGGGCACTGACCAGCCTGCACACGCACTTCAAGTCTCACACGTATTTCAAATTCTAGAAACAGCTTCGTCACAACACATTACGGCCCCTTCAGCACATTGCGGTACTTTTAAAACCCTATTCTATCATTCTCTAATCATATGTCCCTACAAACAAACCCTGGTTTTCCACAAATAAAGTAACTGTGAACCGCAAAGCCATCACCCGCTTGGGAAAAGTAGATTAATTATAACCTGCTCTTTGCAAATGACCAGCTTTGAATACCAACGGGGTTGTGTTACGTTACTGTACTACATGCCATCCTAGTTTTTAGCTTCTTCATTTCGAAACTAATGCATAAAACAAGTAGGAAGCCAGTTACTTTGCTGCTTGGCCATACTTAAGATATTTTGCATCATCAGTTTAAAAGTTAACTGGTTTCTTTTCTAACAGCGTCCTCAGTTTGCACTGCTACAATACACGATTAAGAGCCAAATGCCAAAACAAAATATGAAACTATCCCTTAGAGAAGATTTCTGGTTTGTTTGTTTTGGGGTTGGTTTGGGTTTTTTTGTTTTGGTCATCTAAACAGCCTCTCCCAAATGAGTGTGTTTATTCCAAAAAAGAAGAAAAAGGACATTTTAAATATTCATATTGTTCACATGCAAGTAGAAAACTGCATAAGGCATAACCTCTAAAAGAACTAACAAGATACCCCTCCAAAACAACTGATTCCAAATTAAATATTAGACCAAACAGCAGAGCAAACCTCGGGATTTAACTTCCTCCCCCCCCGACTGATGGTTTCTTCAAACCATCCCACAGCACATACTTGTATCAGAGACACACAGAGAACATGGAGAACCACCAGAACACACCAGCAAGTTCACAGTCTATACCTTTTAAAGAAGGAGAAATAATGCCATGAGGTCAAGCACCTGTACTCTGACACCTTTAAACTTTAAACTTCCATCAAGCACCTTGATAAAATACTTTCATATGCCACTAAAAATCCAGAAACTTCAGTTCTCTTGCTGTAGAGCAGGATGTTTAACAAACTGGCATTCTCCACCGTTAAGTGCAGAGAGCAACAGCAAGGCAAAATGTATTTAAATATACTGGAACAAAGCATAACTGCAACCTCTTCACCCATCACAAAGGGCTATTTGCAAAGTATTTTGCAAAGCTGGTAAACTTGTACATTTTAACGTAGACGATGTGGCCATTTGACTTAGTGCACAACGGAACAGGCAGTTTCCAAGCAAACCGCATCAGACTGACAACAGACACCCATATCTGAAAATAAAGAAGGAAAGAATATTGTTTCCCTGGTGGTAAAACCTAACCTTTAGTCCACCAACATCCAGAGCCACAGAAACCACCACATAGCCATGACTCACATGCACACACAAAACCCCAGGTTCCTTTACCCGAACGCAAACCTAACTATGCCTTAGATGTTGGTTCTCCACAGCCCCGAGGACCGTATCAAGTATGGTTGTGTCTATGGAGAGATTTATTATCAAAAGAATAAAGAGCAAAGGAAAACAGGCAAGGAAGGTGCTCACAGAAAGTGTAGCAGAAGCCAGGCACACCGTGGAACACCTCAAGTCTGCGAGGATGGCTCCTACACATTAACCACTTGCATCCCACAGCCTCAGTGCCGGCTGGCATCAGTTTCCACAACCACAAGAAAATTGTGCCGAAGCTGTCCTTTGAAAGGTTTCTAATACCAAAACGCAGATCAACACGTGACCCTACAAACTGGCAGAACTAAAGCTTTCTTCTGAAAAAAAAAAAAAGCAAGCATATTTACAGGTGCCTGCTCATTTATTAATTTCAAGAAAAGAACCCACAGTGGCAGATTAAGGAGGAAAATCATCTTACAACTTTAAAATCAAGTCTCCTAATCGCACACTAGAAGCAGCAAAGAGACATGCCTATTGCCTTTGGACTAGGAGGCACAAAGGGGGATAGTCTGGGCCAAAGACATGAAAAAAAAAACAAACCATCAAAGTCACTGGATGGAGAAGGGTTTCCAGGTTGCTGTAACAAGTTTTCTGAATATCTGATGCTCTTAGAAAAAAATACAGCAGGCATTATTTACTACACTCAATTTTACTCTTACTATGAGAGGAAATGGTACAAAAGCTTACAGCAATAACAGCCTCAGATGAGGAATATAAACTAATTTGAAAAAAAAAAGTTTAATTTTCCCTATTAAGCATGCCTGGCATGGTTTGTATGTCTGACAATTTAAAAACAGTCTACCGTAAGACTTCTCCTTCTACTGGAAAGTAACAAAGTTAAGTACTGAATGAGCCTACAACAGTCTAAAAAAGGCATTAACTGTATAATGAGAGACTGATCCCTTATTACAAATTGTTTTCCCACATAAGCCTGTGTCCTAGAGCCATAAATCTTAACTATACTGCTGCTGCTGCAACTGGTTGCTTCATATTCTACAGTTACTGTCAAATATTTTGCAGTACATGCTGACAGATTTTGCAATTTTGAGCTACTTAACCACTCAGCTCCTGTGAATACTCTATCATGGCAAATGGTAAGCAGTGAGAAAGGACACCACAGATTTCTTCTCATCTGAAGTTTTAAAATAAATTCTTCATCTGAAATAAAATTAACTCAGCTCTGGCAAAATTCTGACCATCTGGAACCTCATTTATTACTTAGTAAGGAAGTAAATGAGTCAAGCAAGCAGGTCTCCAGGCATTTTCCTGCTCTGGAATTGCTTGGTAAGAAACCTCCTTTCTTCATTTTCTCGAATAAGTTATGAATCCATTTAAAAGTTTACAGAAAGCTGAAGAAATTTCAAGGTAGAAGCCTTGGGTGCTATTTTGTAACCAGTATTTCAGATGTCAAGAATAATCCAAGAAACTTCAGCTTTAGGGAGATTCATACAGCAGAAAAAAAAAGCAAACCCAAAAGGTGCTCATATGCTTCAAAGAAATCAATGTGTGGTGACAAGCTGTGCTAACGTACCCAGAACAACCAGATACCAGAGTTTCAGAAATCCCTAATAACTCACTTTTGGTTCTGAACCGCTGTAGGAGCTTCTGGTGCTTACACATCAGGGAATCAAAAGAGCCAAGCAGCAAGGATGAATTAGATGCAATCCTTAATAATATTGAACACCGAAGGAAATGTCATACTCCACAGAAATATTAGGAAGTGGCTAAAACTGTAGGCTTCAGCTCTATTCTCTTCAGAGAAAGGGTCAGCACTGCCCAAACAGGTAGCTCAATCCCTACCTTCAGCATCCCACTGAATTGGTCCCTCTAAATCAAGTCTTGTGCCACAAGTTACCTTGTGAAAGGTAACTTCAGAATGAAAACTAGAGTTTCTTGTGAAAATAAGCATTTCAGAAAGATTCACATCTGACAGGAACAAAACATTTATGAAAGACATTAAAAGTTTTAAAGTCTAAAAATCTACCTGGAAATTTGACACAAACCGGATCAGATTAAATGTATCTGAACATTCAGATAATACAATACAGAAGCAATTGCATGTTTATATAGTTCTAGAACTAACTTGACAAAAAATAAATTATGCTTCAGATATTAAGAATCAGTCTTGAGGGAGGTGGTAGTGGGAAGGGAGATGGACACAGAAACACTCAAATGTATGTTTCCATAGATTTCAAACTGCTTTGTAACAAAACAGGCAAGAAAAACACTTATCTACAATCACTCTGAGCTCTCAGCTGCAGCTCAACTGCAAGTGTGAAGTTGACCTTGGGCTGCCAAATCACAAACTAAGCTCCATAGCATGTGAAACCAGATCAGTCCCTTAAAAATGTCATCATGTAGTTGTTATATATTTTTATTTGTCAGCAATGGAAAGAAAAAAGGAAAATAAGAGTATACACAAACTATATACATGAGTATTGGACCAGAAACAATTCCAACACAAGTTACAAGAAGACTCAAAATTAAATTTTAAACATCACCAAGCAATTTCACGAAAAAGTAGCTTCCCAATCCTCCATTATAGGTTCAGTTGATTCACATGATGCCACCCCAGAGGAAAGGAAACGCGAGACCTCTTTCCCTCTTGGATGCCACGTGCAACACAGGCCAGCTCACCAGTAAGAGTTCTGTACAATAACCGATGTCGGGAACAAATCCATTCGATGTCCACCCACATCAGAAACTCCCATCATAAACCCTAACACAAGTTCAGCACACTGCTAGCCGTTCAGCAGAGATGGCAAGTGTGAAACAGCCAGCAGGTGCCTCATGTAAGGAGAGTACTGGCTGAGGAGCTGAGAGCACTGACAGTGCACCCGCTTGGAAACGTGCCCTGCCACTGCCTGACACCATCTGCAGACAGAGGGTATCAATTTCAAAGGACTGTCAATCTGGCACCTCTCGGCAGTATTGAATTCAAAGGAAAAAAACTAATAAAGCAATTAATACTAGTTTGACAATGTCAGAAATATTGCAAACACATGAATCCTACTGATACTACATTAAAAAAACCCTCTGGATTTAAGAAATAAACAAATTGTCTGTGCCAAGATCTTTTAAGGCAACATAATACTGCAATTAAAGCACATGAACTTTAAATTTTCTTATTTATTTTTAATGAGAAAACCACTTCAGTCACACAAATCTTCATTGCTTTAAATTGTCAACAGCTGAAGTCCTGATCCTGAGAACAGATTCATTGAAGTGGGATTACTCTCATACACTGTTACTTGTGCAAGTATTTGCAAGATTCAGCCCTGAAGTTGCTACACAATTTATAACTATGTTCCTCATTTGTGAATAAACTCACCTTTGAGCTCAGTAATACATTGTTCTGTCATTTGCCATCATATTCTCTTAAATTCTGCAAAAACACATGTATATATATTAATCCATAGGCAGGTATGTCAGGAAGAGGAGATGAAGAGCTATTGAAAACCACACCACCTATACGGCAACCGAGGAAACACACAAGGAAACTGAATACCGCACAAATCAGACGTGAGTATCATCCTCAAGAGATAAATACTGACAATAAACATATAGGCTGTTTTCTACAAAATTATTTGTATCAATCAAGACCACTTTGCACTCTGCAGCACTTAACACATAAGGATCTAGAAGTGCTTATTAAAAGTGTGTGTGGGGAAAACGTCTTTCATGTCAACAAGGTCAAGATTTCATCCTAAACACAAAGTTTGGGTGGAGGTGAACAGGAGATTGCACTACACTGAAAAGTCACTCCTGTTCACTTTTTGAAGAAAGTGAACAGCCATTTCAAAGTAAATGTTACATGCCACTGAGGATGAAGAAAAGTATGTTATCCTGTTGGAGAATCATGTACTTTACACAGCTAAGAAGTAGCCTGAGTTTTCCAAGAACACTACAATTAATATCCATATTCTTTAAGCACATGTCAAGGGACCTGCTTTACGGACTGCCCAAGAGGTAGCACAAACTGCAGCAGGACAAAGACCTTCTCAGAACTATCCTAGGTCATCACAGTCAAGTACAGAAGCAAAGACTGTGCAAAGCTGTAAAATAAGCATTTCAGTATCTTCTAAATATTTCTCATCAAGTGGTGACTCTGGAAGTCCCCTTGTTAGCCTCAAAACAAAGCCTAGAAAAGCAGGGAGCACAAATATATATATATATATCTGATTTGGAGAGACTTCAGTATCTATTAATATTAAACCAGACAAGGGATTAACAGATTATGTTCAAGACACACCAGAAAATGCACAGTGGACAAAAAAGTCAAACTATTTGTTACACTACAACATATAGAAGTTGTTTGTAAATTCTCAGGAAGAATCAGGGAGCAAACATCTTCTTGCTCAGTTTCTGTCAATCATTAAACACAACAGATACGAAACATTTTAACTGAAAATGTCTTTTTTCCCTCCTATTTATGTGTCCTGTATCTCAAGACAAGCAGGTTGCAATAACATTAGCAAGCCATACATCTGAAATCCATAAAAAAGAAATATACTTTTATATCATCAGAAAGTTTGGAATTAACAGTCCCGAGATATTAAAACAAATCGTTATAACAGACTTCAATCAAAGGTAGAAGTAACTGAAAAAAGTTCAGTATCTGTAGTTAAACAAGTCATATTAAAAACCCGTCCACTCTCATTTTTCAGGCATACCCAGTGAAAAACTCTCTTCTAATCGAAGGTCTGCTGCCATTTTTTTCCTACAACAATTTTCAGACTAATACCCCTATGTAGAAATATGGCATGAGGACAATGAGTGAAGAACAATTTATGGCATACCTGGGATCTCCACTAAAGCACAGGCTGCCGAGACAAGGCTGGAGAGGAGAAAAATTACTTCTCGCTCATATTGACAGTGACGCCCATGGACACACCTTGGGAAATGGAAAGGAAATGCATTCCTTGTGCTCTATCTTCCTGCTTTGAGCTGTTTGTATGTGCTCAGGGTGCTTGGAAATAGGTGCCCTAAAATAGCAGTCTGAAAGTCAGCCAGTTGTTTTTGTGAACAAAGAAGTGAAATGACTAATACACCATAACATCCTCCACGGTATCTTCACCTCTCATTCATTGGCTTCCATGGTTTATATTCACTTAACGAAAACAAGTTCAATATGCCTGCATCCTTTCTTTTCTTTCTGTTCCCCCTCCTCGTGATGTACAAGGCGGCAGCCAAGAAGAAGTACCAGGTCAGGATTTATTACTTCAAAATACAATTTCTAACAAAAGCTGAAACTCAGCTTCTTATGCAAGCTATCTTATTCCTTGGAATGTTTTAGGTAATGTTCCAGGAAAAATTGACCACACGCAACTGGGAAAGTACTAGTTTCATCACAAATTTCTATTTCTAAAGCTAGCCTCCTCTGCAATTACTAGAAAACATAGACAACTTGAAATTAATTTAAAAAACAGTAAGAAGTTATGGGTGAGGGCAGAAGTAACTAAATTTTAGTAGATGTGACTTCCAACTGCTGTTTCAGTCAAACTACTCCTCTGATTTCACCCCAGCAGCACAGCTGTATCACTTGAATAGCAACTTGCCTTCTCTGCAGCAGCGCCTGCAGTCATGGGAAATTATCGCTCTGGAGGCCGCACGCATCACACCCTCACCACGCCACATAAAGATCCCTTAGCCAGGGTCAAGAGTCCTGTTTGGGATCGGTAGAGGACAGCCCCATCAGCTCACTCCCTCTTCCTACCTGCTGGCTCCGAACTCTCAAACAGCACGGCAGCACTCGGCACAGAGGTGTACGAGAGCGCGCTAAAACAACCTGGTGCTCCAACGTGACTTAACTCTACAGCGTAGAGAAGCCCACGGAACCTCAAGCCCTGCAAACTCATGAGCTATGCGCAGACAAAGTCTTGAACCGACTGCAAGAGGTAAGAGTAAGGGTTTGCAAGGTGAGGACTCCGACTCTTCAGAAACGGGGCTGTATGAAGCTTATTGCTCAAAGCACTTTGTAATCCTTTGATGAAATGCGCTATGTAAGTGCAAAGTACTATCGTTAAGTCAAAGTAAGGTATTTTTTTCCTTAAATATCTAGGAATTTCTCAGCATTTCCCTGTTTACCTAACAGATCAGTTCTCTATAAAAATAAATATTGGGAGGACAAAAGAGGTAGTTCCCCCCCCCAATTTTAGTAAGCGAGTTTCATTTTTCCATGCTAAAATCTGCAATATCTTTCAAAAAAATATCAAAACACCTAAGAGAAACTGAGGGTACAGAGTTGCTTACAACTCATCTACTGCATTCCCGTGGCTAGGATATCACCAGAACCTCTAAACCTCAGAACTTTTTTCTGAAACAAGTACCAGAAAGAGTATTTGGCAAAGACTTGGTGAAGAACAGTTTCCTAATACTCAGCAGTAACCCTTACAATAAATTTAAGGGAAAAATACTTAGCTTTTTGATCTTTGATTTTTTTTTTCCTTAAATTGGGTATGAGCTATGCTTCGTCCCACCCATTTCTATGATATTTCCAGTTTCATGTATTTAGACCAAAGACACTTTCCAAAAGCTGGTGTACAACATCTTTATATACACTACAAATTCAGATTACCAGACTATAGTCAGACATTGAATATATAAATAACTTTGCAAACTATTTACAGGTCTTAAACTTATCAGGTTCCAAGCAACCAACAATCTTAAGGCAAATTCATTTCTATGACTGGCTGTCTGGTCTTTCAGCATTTCTCTCCCCTCCCCAACCCATC
>JAOXJK010000001.1:126574158-126602322 GCA_025774025.1 Xenus cinereus
TTCCCACCCCCCGGTCCCCAAAACATTAGGCAATAAACATGAAACTGAATAACCCCCTGCCCCTGTATTGACAGAATTTCTTGTATGGAGAAATGATCTAACTACTTATCTTTCCTCAAAACAAGGAAAAGTGTATAGAAATGCATTTCTGTGTTTGCGTGTCAAGAAAATCATTAAGGTGCATACCAAGAAGTGGAAATCCCAAAGTCTAATAACAACATAATTTTTGTATGCACTTGACAAATGGATTTGGGAATTTGGGGAAAGCATCAGTTTAAAGCTGCACAACCCTTTATAGTACTATGCATTTATAAGCTCATTAGATATAAAATCTGAAGAGCTCAAAGGGATTTTCTGTAAGAGGTGTCACTGTGCAATACAAAATGCAGCGAAGAGTGGATTTTCAAAGCGTATGTTTAACTACATTAGAATTTTTCTCTTCTACTATATTGCTGTGCAAGATACTATTCACCATTTAAAGGGATTCTGCACATCTTGCCAATCCTTATACTGGAATAAAAATTGGCCATTTCAAATAGTATCTTTTTGTTACAACATTGTATTCTTAAGTGCAATCACAGTGCTATCCCTTTTGTCAATGCATGACTGAAGCAACCAAGCATATTCTGGTGAAGTAGAGAGGATTCACATACCAAACGTGCTTAGTGCCTTCCTGTAAGTCCCAATCATCACTTTGTTCTTACTATTTTTCAATGCCCTGATTAGGTCTTTGTTTGGAAGTAATTAGCTATTGTGGTTTGAAGGATTTTGGAACAAAGCAGAGACTTTATACTGAATGCAGAGGTCATCTCCAACAGAGACAAAAGGTGGCAAGTTATCGATTAGCTTTATATTTAGAAGCATCCCTTGGTTCACTGCTAGGATTGCTCCAGTCATCTGCTTCAGGTGTGGTCTTGTAGTGTCGCCACGCTGACTTATTAAAAACGGGAAGTCTTTCAAATGATTCACTTGAAAGGGCCTATGGAAAAACAAAAGCAATGGTAAGATATTACTAGAGATATCAAGTGCAAGATGATATTCTGGGGAGTTCTACAATTACAACTTCTGTATCAAACAAGTGTCTCAATTATCCAAGTGTTACATGCCACAACACTATTTTGAAAACACCATGGCTTTGACTAACTATTCTAGGCAAAGTATTAGTCATAATCAAAGGTAAAAGAAAATAATAACACTTTGAAATAGCAAGAAAGAAGTTTTGGTTAAAAAAAAAAGACATTTTAGGGAGATTTGTCATTGACACTAGGCTGACAGCTACTTTACTTAAAACATTTCACTTTTCCAACAAACTCAGACTCTGTCAGGACTCATCTAGTTCAGTCCATTAGCATGCCATTTTCCCCTGAGAAATACCATCCTTTTTCCTCCACACACACACGCACAGGATTAAACCCATCAGAAACTAAAGTTAGCACAGGATTCCACAACTCATTCACAACATACAGCAAGGCACAGCAACAACGCTAAGTCAATGACCTGCACATGAGCTATACATGAGCTATTCTTTTAAATTCCCTGAAATTAAAGCAGTTAGTTTGGACCTTAAACCCCTGAGTGTCCCAAAAAAATGACAACAGGATCAATACAATCTATTGGACAAAAGTCAAGAACAAAAAAATAACTACTAGTCAGAAGTCAGTCAATAGTCCTCTCAGTTTTATTTTGGTCAAAACTTTCAAAAGCAAGTATTAACCAAAATTCTCTTTCACCATACAGTTCTTTGAAAATTTAGCACTTAGGACGGATTAACAAAATGTGAAGATACAACCTAGGTGACTGAAAAAAAGTTTTAAAAAAAAAATCAAACTAACTAATATTAGTGCTGGGTTAACATTTCTAACCTCTGCTTTTAGGATTCTGTTTAACTGGTTTAGATAAAATATAATGAAGATTCACGGATTTGGCAGAGTTGGAAGGGACCTCTAGAGATCATCTAGTCCAACTCCCCAAAACAGCAACTGCAGATTTGAAAACAAGTTGAAGAATGAAAAGAGAGAAAGTTTTCTTGTTCAGCCTGCTATAAACCATCAAACTGCACCGCATTACAGCTTATAGAAGGGTCAAATTCATACCTTCAAATAAATTACAGCATCTGAACCAACGCCTTCCATTGAGTAGAGTTTAAGGTCACCTTGAAAGTACCTAGCGTACAGACGAGAAATTGGCAAGCCATAGCCAAACCCAGCCTACAAAAACAAGGAAATAAAAGGAAAAACAACAGATGAACAAAGCAAAATGCATCAGATCAATCGTTTATAAAACAGAAAATACATAAATATTAGATTTGCATAAAATTACTCTTCAAGCTTTCCTTTATTACTCAGCCTGCACTGTAAGTTGGTATTCAACCTTTTGAGCAATATCCTTTTTTTTCCAATACATAATTTTTCAGCTTAGGTACAGAAAAGGGAAAAATATTGGAGTCCTTTGTTAGGACTACGTTATCGCTTTTGCATTTTCTCAAAGAGACAGGTAGGTGTAACATACCATATATGCTGCCTCCAAGCAAAGCAAACTGATACCCCCCGAGCCTGCGATTATTATTCTCAAACATCTCCACACTCAGAAGACTACACGAGAAAGCCAGAGACAACTCTTTACTTTGTCTAGGTCACTCTATTAAGTGACTGCTGATGCCACACTGCATTAGAGATCGGAACGTTACTGCAGAAGACTACATACAAAGCAATACAAGGCAAATAATCCTCGCTGTTGTTTACCCATCTAACAAAAAAATCGGGATTCCACAGCACTGAATGATCTACTGAGGCCTGAGACCCTGTACAAACCACACAATTTTCAAAGCACAACAGACCTGACAGGTACAAGTTTTAGATTTACAGCACTAATATTCATAACCATATCTGCAACAAGGTCAACACTTGGCACCTTTTCAAACCCACTCTTATCACAAAAAGTTATTAAAAAACCAAGCCCATCTCACTTACTTACAGGGAATAAGATTCTGGCCTACACATAGTCTCTTTCAGATGACCTGAGTATGTGCTGAGAAACACATTGGCTCATCATTCACCTGACACTCCTCTCCCCCCAGCCACTGAACTTTTCGGCACTATCCAGAGCAATAAAGGAAGGATTCCAGACATACAGGTATTTGAAAAGAAGGACAATGAAGTAATAAAACTTTTCCATAAGGGTGGATTACAAAAAAAACCCTAGACATCTGAAGTTTTCAGAAAACCAATAAACTCATTCCACTATGGTATTATCTACAAAGGCAACCTGACAGATACTGAGAATCATGCCCTGAATCTGAAAAACAAAGCCCCAAAATGATACAAAAAAAGAGGAGGTTAAGAAGCAGGACTTGTGAGCATAATACACAGCTAATATGTGGCATGACTTTTTAAGAAATCCCTTGAGGGAGGAGTGAATGATAAAGAACTCTGTACTACAGTACACATCGCAAATTCTCTTGCTGTCATCTACCATCTCTACAGGTATTTTTTGACCTCTTTGCCTTGTTTTTACAGAAGTCTACATTTAGTGATCTTAAACTGGTTGGAGTTGCTCACACTGATGACTATCAGTTCTTCTGAGCAAAATGAGAAATAGAAATGCCAAAGATGCCCTTTTCTACTCACACCGCTTGTCATAGTTATTAGCGTCCATTTCCACAGTTAAAAGTGCTTAGCTGCACTTTTTCAAACAACTGCTTTAAAAATGTAATTCTCAAAGACTCTCATTAGAGACACATGCATCGCTTTCAAATGCCTGGCCTTGAAACTAGATGCATTTCTTTCTTAATCTCAAAAACAGGAAGTTATCTGAAAGAACTAAAAAGAAATTCCTGCAGCTGACTTGCATCTTTTCTGGAGACCAGACTATAAATACATTACAGAAATTAAAAAGCACAGCAACTGTAAGGCAAATTGTAGATAGCACCCATCCCCAGAAACAGTTCAAGCAAAAGGCAGTTGTACCAAGCAATCCCGACAACATATTATACTTTCCTCTCTCCAGAATTATGCCTCCTTAAAACCCCTGCCCAACTTCTGTTTGCCTCCTGCTCCTTCCAGGAAATCCTTTTTTACACTCTGTGCTAGCCCACATTGTTATTTCATACTTCCCTCTTCCAAAAATTTCCTGTCAGTCTCTTCTCTACATTGTTTTCAGGGTATTTTCCAAAAACAGACAACTTACAAGATCTTGGGATCTATTGTCTTCATATTTCTTATAAAGGGTCTATTTTGCAAAAGAAAATTAACAAGAAGTAATTACTACATAGGTCTGCACTTGAGGACTATTCCGAGGACAGCAAATAGCCAGCGATGGCACATCTGCCTTGAGAAGAGAAAGCTTTGCAGAGCAAATTTCTCATTAAATATTACAGTATGCATTATATACATGGGAAATTATTAAATTTCTGTGTTACTAGTGTCTACAGGTTTAATTAAACCTAATTTAAGCCATGTTTCTCCCACTATAAACAAATGCTGCCAAGGAGAGAATCATCAAATTCTCTAAGAAAACCTAATTATCAGACATTACCATGTGTTTCTTATGCTTCCACTCTGTGTATAGCAGTACAGATGAGTGCAAGACCTGCTAGAATCTGAATGCTGCCATGGTAACAAGGTTTCTCAGCAGTTTTTAAAGAACATTTGCAATGACACAAAGAATTTTTACCAATCAACAAAAAGATCTCTCTCTTCCTCTGCCCAAGTCCATGAATGTTTCATAAGCTAGACAGGGGATCATATAACAATGGGAGGGAGAGTTAAAACAGAAAAATACATCTATTTACACTGCACTGTAATTTAGTTTACGAATGTTGTCTAAGTCAAGAATGACACAAGCACAGACCTACCTACCTTCTGGAGCACAGTAATTCTTAAATAGGTTGGTCTTTGGCACTGAGCAATACAGAAACTCTTCTTCTGTATGGACTTTGAAGAGGATTTATGCAAAAACTTTCTGCTGAAGGATTTTTATTTCTAGACCGACACGAAGTATAGCGTAATTGTTTTTATAACTGGATGTGGGCAATAATACATAACGTGTGTCAAGCTTCACTGATATAGTGGAAAGATAGGCCACAGACTCTCAGTTTTGACTTTTTTCTTTCTGTACACATATACAAATAACAGAGCTTAACAATTCTTCAACACTTAGTCACGTACTGGCATTGGTCAGACTCCCAGAGCAAAAGCTGCCAGGTTCACAAGAGAAGGAGGCTTTGCAGGTCTGACTATAGTGACATACAGACTGAAAACAGAGCCTTAAAATGGGGTACAGTAGAAGAAAACTATAAATACTGCAGAATCAAAGTAAGCAGTCCTGAGGCTGAGGAAATAAACACAGGAATGCACTGCTGAAGAGTCATGAGGGGAGGGGGGAGAGAGAACAGCGTCAATCCTAAGCTGAACACATTTTACAATCAGAGAGCCACAAAGGAAGAGACATTTCAATAGCGGATATAACTGGTAATCAAGGTGTAAGTTTATAGTGAGAACAAGTTTCAGGAAATCTTTGTAGGCTGATACAGTAAATTGCTGATCAAAAGTGAGACAGAACAAAGGCAGATTATGAATCAAGAAAAAGTCTATCATTCTTGCCATAAAGAAAAAAGCTTATATTTGAATTAAGCCTGTTCCCTATCACTCAGCCCGTTCAAGAAGATCTTCTATGAAAAAGCCACACCATTGTTTGAAATATATAACTAAGGTATGTTGCAGACTTAGGAGCTGTGAAGGATTAATATTAAGGCAATGCAGATACAGAATGCAGATGCCACCTACCACGGTGGCATCAAACACTGGTGAAAGCAATGCAGTACACCGACATGCCACAACGCTATGTATGAGCTGTGGACTACAACAGTACCATGAAGATCTTCTGCTAAAAATATAAAAGGGATTTTATTGTCTCTGAACCACTCTGAACTGCTTCCATCCTCAGTTCACTGTTAATTACGCTGTATCAGAAATAGTCACATACTCTCTGCACCGCATTTTATCAGCTGCCTAATGGCACTTCAAGCACAGAAATATCAGCAGAAAAAAAAAAAAAATCACTTAAGAACTTGCTAGACGAGAATGTTCCTAAGTAGGGAAAGTAAATTTCTCAAAGAATCAACTTTTTCTCGACATGCCTGAAGATAAAAGGATTGCATCAGAAGCAACAGCGAATGAAGATGAGAAGAGACAAGCATACAATGTATCAGTATTAATACACTTATTGAAAGCCAGTTAAACGGAACAGTAGATATATCATTATCACAATGACCCAATGTAATTTAATAAATAATTTAGAATCATAGAATCATTCAGGTTGGAAAAGACCCTTGGGATCATTGAGTCCAACCATCGTTATTAGTTATAAAAATTTTTAAAAAATCATCCTTGCTAAAAAAATCTATGCATTCAACACTGAAATAATTCCCCGCTTAGAAGAAACTATAGTCAAGTTTAGTTGGTTTGAAATCTGACCCTAATACATCTCAGAAAGGAGTATCATATGAGTTATCTACAGCTGAACAGGAATATACTAAAAGTGTTCATATCACATGAAGGTTAGCAAATTAATTTTTTTTAACCTGTTTTTGCAGTCCATAACTTATATAAAAATAATTTTCAAAGTTCAATATAAGCTTTTGCGTTACTAGGAGATGTTCCTCTAGTGTTATAATTCTGACTGTGTGGCTTACCTTTCCAAAACATTATAGGAAATTTTCATAAACAGTAATTTACACATCAAAGAGGAGCTCATTAGGTTATCCACCTTCTCAGTAATACAGCACTAAAAATCCTGTCCATTAACGTGTGAAAATATTGTGCTTACGCATATGTGCTTGTTTCCAAGAATATAATGTCAAGACAAAGAAAAGCAATTTTCTATTCCAAAGACTAAGTGATGATAACAGACCCCATTTTCTCCTGATATGTTTTACCTGCATAGAATTGCTAATGATAAACATTGCTTCAACAGAAAACCCGATTGAAGAAGTGTACAGCTGGAGTAGTGCAAAGGAACATTTAAATACACATTGCAATTGCTTACCAAAGGCACAGCTCTTGAGGGCTCCAAACTGGGCCTGGGTGCTGTTGAGTACATGTAGTTAAACAATCTGTCTATTTTTCTTAAAGGTACACCTCCACCTTGATCACTTATCTAAGGAATGAAAAGTTAGAGTTTTAAACATTCTATTCTGAAAAAAACCCTGCAAAACTCAAGCAGCATTATCTAAATGACTTTAGGAAAGGAGATGTTAAGGACTTCAGGTCTGTCTAGTTTGGAGAAAAGGTGGCCTGGTTGCTATCTGCAGATTCCTGAGGAAGGGAAGTGGAGAGGGAGGTGCTGATCTCTTCTCCAGTATCCATTGACTGGACACATGGGAATGGGTCAAAGCTGCAGTCAGGGAAGGTTTCGACTGGACATTAGGAAGCATTTCTTTACCGAGAGGATGTTCAAGCCCTGGAACAGGTTTCCTAGACAGGAGGGTTGTGCCCCAAGCCTGTTAGTGTTTAAGAGGCATTTGGACAATGCCCTTAATAACATGCTTCTACTTTTGGTCAGAACTGAAGTGGTGAGGCAGTTGGACTAGGTGATCCTTTTAGGTCCCTTCCAAGGGAAAATATTCTATTCTAAGGAATGTGAAGCACAGGTCAGAAGCGATACAGGAATTAGTTGGCCTTTTCAAATTACTACTCATACTACTCTAAATGTAGGAGGTTTGTAAGTTGCACGTTATTTTCAGGCATTTACCTTAATTGATAGATCTTCTTTCCCCAAAGTGACTAAGGTTTTGATCGATGGATAGCCTTCTCTCTTACCTTCGTGCAATTCTACTGTAGCTCTCATTGAATTCTGAAAATAAAAGAAAAAAAAAACAGTGTCTTTGATTCTAACTTTACCATACATGCTTTTTGTGACAACTTAGAACTTGCACTTATTTTGTCGAATCTAGATACTTTGTCCCAGATTTTATACAGGACAAAAAAGGCCATACTTAAAACAAATTCAAGAAGTGCTTTCAAGTCCATGAGTTGTCCAGTTAAACTTCTACATCAGAACTCCACTGTACATACTTACATCTATTGGATACAGACTCAGAGAACATAAAGCAAGAAATATTTTTTTTCCTGTGTGAAATCAAGTTATTATATAAAAGGGATGAAAACATCCTTCATCTCCACCTTGCAGAACACCAATAGTGATGTTCACCACAGAGAACAAGCTTTGATTTTCGCAGCTTGGGTCACAACTGTTATGTTACAATCTATAAATACATCACATCTATTAACAGAGATTCCACAGCCAGTCTGTCACAGACTACCAATATTCCGTACTGTTTCATGACCTGTACCAAAACATTGAGGTACTAGCAAGTAGTCTACAAATTCTCACCCGTTCTTCCCTAGAACTAATGTTACAAATGGAAAAATAGGGGAAGATTTAAATGAGCATACTTGACAAATGTCAAAAATCAAACCCAAAATACCACTATTTAGGAAAAGTTTCTCTGACCAAATGCATTTCCCCCTGAATTTCTAGTGTTCAATTGCACCACCTAGAGACCACTTATCTTACATGAAAGCACAAAATAGCTCTCACAAGTTCCATTTTCACTGTTGTTGCAATTATTCAGAAAACACAAATAAAAACAAAACAAAGCATGTAATTTACTCTATTCAAAGACATATGGGGTGTTTTCACAATAAACAAAAGACACTGATTCTAACCAGTTCTCAAATATGCAGTAAAGAAGCAAGGTTATGAAAATTGCAAGGTAATGGATATATCATCATTGCAAAAATAGGCTATCATGAGTGTTTTCAGTTAATCAGCTGCAAAAGCACAAAAGGAGAAGTGAGAAAACACAGAAAATTTTTTAAGTACACAAGGGCATAAGAGAGGGCTGCAAACCTAGCTTTTAACAGTTTCAAACACTCTTCACTTGTTTAATAAGCTTAAGAAAGGAAAACTGAAATGATTTTTAAGAGCTGTAACTGAAAAGAATCTGAACTTCAACAGTAATTTAAGTTCACAACTCCCTTCCAAATATTAACAAGTGCAACCTACCTTGAATAATTCAAATAACATATGAAACAAATGAGAAGGTACGTAGACTACTTGAATAGGCTTGTTTGGAGCTTTAGCTAAAAAAAAAAGTAATAAAAAAGACAAATTATTTTTTTTCAGAACAGTATTTTGTAGTATTTCTATTTACAGGAATAACATGAATTGTAGGCAAAGACAACTATGTAAGCATGTTCTAATTTCCCAAGTGCAAGACTAGGTCCATGAAGTAAATCCATAAGTTCCAGTAAATGCTATCACCTGAAATAGCACATATTGTAATGATGATTTTCAAAGACATTTATATCAGCAGATGTTGTTTAGATATGAAGTTTCACTAAGTAGCAGTTGGTTTAGTACTGACAATGTATGTTAACTAAGAGAAGTTCCCGACTTAAGTGGGAAACTTTCTTTTTCTTAACAGACAAAATATTTAAGCATAATACTTGCCACACAAAAAAATCCTTGAACTAGAAAAAAAATCACTATTTAAAAATTCTAAAAACTACACATTTTCCCTTAGTACATATAAAATGTAAAGTACTCATAAATTTTTTAAAAGAAATTTCAGTAAATATAACAGTTTTCTTATTCCAAATCATAAACTGCATTGTTTTTCCACTGTTGTCCTATTGTTAGTGTTTTGGCAGAGGTGTATGGCTTAACACAGCTCTGAATGCTCTGAGTGCAAATTGATTTGGAGGAAATGATACAGCTGCATTTAATACATTCCAGGATAGTTTTGGTGCTGAAGATGCAGTCATGCCTGAACATTCAAATATCTACTGGCATTAAATTTTACAGTCACAGCTTGTCAGACTCAGCAGTAGTTCACATTGAGGAAAAGTCTCTGAATGTCTGCTTCATAGATTGTAGGAAGATACAAACATGCACACAGAAAGCAACTAGAGTCATCTTCATCCTTTTTGGCACTGAGAGCCGATAATAATATCAGTTATTACTTTAAAAGACAGGGTAGTGAAAATTCCTAGGGAAAAGGAGATCAAAACAATGCTCTCATAATTAGATACAAGGCAACTTGCTGTTTTAGTACATTCATTTTGTCAGTCCATACTCCAATTCTCTTATCGTAGAATCACAGAATGGTTTGAGTTGCAAGGGACCTTTAAAGGTCATCTAGTTCCAACCCCTCTGCCATGGGCAGGGACACCTCCCACTAGACCAGGCTGCTCAAAGTCCAGTCCAACCTGGCCTTGAACACTTCCAGGGATGGGGCATCCACAACTTCTCTGGGCAACCTGTTCCAGTGCCTCACCACCCTCACAGTAAAGAATTTCTTTCTGGAAATTATCTTTCCATGGTTGAGGACCTGTTTGATTTGTTGAGAGATCTCGCTGTTCAAGCAACTCTCTGAAATGGAACTGAGGACAGGAGCGAGTGTGGGGACTGACCAAAATTCCTCCCCCCATCCATTCCCTTTAAAAAATAAAGGGAGTTAAGGAAGGAAACTTTTAAAGGATTTGAAGGAAATGACTTGCAGTGTGTGATTTTTGTATTTGGGACCTTTTTAATCCAGGAGCTCTTTGAGCGCTCTTAGTGCCGTTAACAGAAGGATGCTGAGGGATGACTTTCATGGAAGTGCGACCGCATGGGTGAATTCTCTGCATCTCCTCTTTGGCTGCATCATATTTGTTATTTTTCGGCTAGTTTAGTGGTTTTTGTTAGGGTATACAAGTGCCTTAGACAGCTGTAGTGAAGGTCACTGCTTATAATTGGAGGCCTTTAATGAAGTCACATTTTTCTAACCTAAGGAAAGGGCTTCTTACAAGTCACTTCCACCTTTTCCAGGCTCTCTATTTCCAATAGCAACACCAATGCCATTTTTACATTTAAAAATCACCAGAAATGGATTTAGGGGTGTGATTGCAGTCGCAACACTGCACCTTACACTCCCTGGCTTTTTCTGTTACTGTGAGCAATTAACAAAGTTAGCTCGTGTACAGGATTTGCATAGATTTACGCCTTGCACTTGGAACTGCATCCAGAGAAAAACAACTGCCACAACAATTAGCTCATGCCTTTGTGTGGCTCCTATAAAATTATTTCCTTTGTGTGTTTTGAAATGCAAGTCTGTCCCAAGCAACGTGTTAAATCTTTGGGATGAACCAGAACTTTAAACCCCCCCCCCCAAAACAAAACCCTCCCTGAAAAAGCCAAGAGAAAACTTAAATTGGGAAGCCTTGAGAGTAACCACCTATGAATAAAATCACAGCCTGCAGGAGCGATGTGCTCCTTTCTTCCTTTGCTTATTGGCCTGGTTGCTTCCCGGATGATGAGTTTGTACTTTTCTTGGCCAAAGTGCTCCTATTTGGATAAAACTCAGGGCACTGGAAAGCTTCCCATTCTGTCACATCGTGTTGATGATCCTCTTTCCTTCCTCCCTATTGACAATAATTTGAATTTTAGCAGAAAAGTGCTCCTCCGACTAGTTAAATTATTGCTTAGGTGCATAAGCACCTTGCAGATTGAGGTTTCAGGGTGTCTTTAGGGGCTCTAAAATATTAACTTGTGGATTCGGAGGGTTTTGGGAGAGCGACTGCTACAGTCATTTACGAGCTGAATAACTCAACAACCAAAATATGAGGACTGGGCAGCTTTCAGATCTCTGCCCATTATGTAGGTGGTTCTATTAAGAGTCCCTCAACAAATTCCCCCACTCCTACAGGGTTGTTACTTAAATAATCAATGATTCCTTAGCACAAAAATCTTCCTTTCAACAAATAATGCCATTTAATCACTGTGATGCCTGGAAGAACTTACAGTAAATTGAGCTGTCAGGGACAAATAGAGCCATGATCGTGTTGCAGCCCTGCCTTACTTCAGAAAAGGTTCCTCACTTGTTCCCCCCGACCCTTCTGGACTAATTAATTTTTGTACATCTCAGCCTTACTGTAAAATTCTGTTTTTTGAGAGCAAATTGAATGTGAGCTGCAGAGCAGCTGCTTCATCTTTGTGGTTGCTGTGTAGTCAAGACTAATTCTGTAACGTGTGGGGCTTGGGGAAGGGGGGCATTTCTTTGGTGTCTGTCATCCCACTGCTGCGTTTTGGTTTTCAGAGGTGCTACAGAGCTTGAATTTGTTATCTCAGGAGACACACGTAACACACAGTGAAATAAATGTCCTCAGAGACAACGTTAATGATAGAAATGATGGAGCTCTGGTTAATTAAGGATAGTTTATATAGAATATTCTTGCCTGCTTTCGATAACACCTCGTACAATCCAGGTTCAGCCACTTGGTTGACAGTAGAGGGGGTTTTGTCACAGCTTCTGAGCCTTGGCTGTTGTTTCAGGAAGGGTTTAACGTTTCTAATCCTTTTGTAGATGAGGTGTGGCACTTTGCAAATTACATTATCTTTGTCCTTTCTTGCAGTCTGCAATCATCAACAGGATTCAGTGTAGGATCGTGGCTTTAGATCTCCGAGGCCATGGTAAGTAAAAAGAAATAAATTTAAGATAATGTAAGTATGTTAAACACCCTTGTTTTTTAAAGAAGATGTAATGAATATCTCCCAAGATAACTAAGGTATAGAATCATAGAATGGTTTGGGTTGGAAGGGACCTTAAAGATGATTGAGTTCCAACTCCTGCCCTGGGCAGGGACACCTCCCACCACACCAGGGTGCTCCAAGCCCCCTCCAACCTGGCCTTGAACCCCTCCAGGGATGGGGCAGCCACAGCTTCTCTGGGCAACCTGGGCCAGGCTCTCACCACCCTCACAGCAAAGAAGTTCTTCCCCACATCTCATCTCCATCTCCCCTCTTTCAGTTTGAAGCCATTACCCCTCCTCCTATCACTTCATGCCCTTGTAAAAAGTTTCTGTCCAGCTTTCTTGTAGGCCCCCTTCAGATACTGGAAAGCTGCTATAAGGTCTTCCCCGTATTTCAAAACCAGTCTCCCCCACTTATTCAAAAGTGGCTTCTAGAGCTCTTGCAGCCACATGTTCTCAGACAGAGCTGAGACTCCCTGTGCCTTTTGTGTGAGGTGATGGTGGACTTGTTCCTGCCTATAGACCGGCACTAACCTCCTCCTTCATATTTTTATAACCTATACGTTGTCTTTACCATTAGAAATAAGGTCTTCTCTTTAGTTTTAAGATACATTTCAAATATGGAACAAGTTATGGGGAGCGTTTCCTACCCGTAAGCTATAATGCGATGAAGTACCAACCGTTCCTATTAATTCTGGGTTTCTTAATTATTCATGTTAACTGCAGTAGATTTGCTCTTAATAACTGTGCCAAAAAAGCTTTGTGCAGTTGCTGCTCTAATTCCTGAGAGAACTGAAGGTTTCCAGCTTCCGTGAACTTTACTTTTTTTTTTTTTTTTTTGGTCTTTCAGGAGAAACAAAAGTTAGGAATCCTGAAGATCTGTCAGCAGAGACTATGTCAAAGTAAGGAAACTTTTGCTCTCTCTTCAGTATTTCACTTTTCCCAAACCTTTACTTTCTTTCATTGATTGAACAATAAACTGCTTGAGGACACACAGCCTTCATTCAAGGAATGAAGATAGTTTCATTTCACATTTTTCTGGTATTTGTCCCTTCTTTTCCTTCCACTTTGGGACAGTTTGAAGTTTATTTGAAATTATACTTCTTCTAGCTGAGTCGGATTCCAAACTGGAGCCGTTCTGTGGGTACCCTCAGTCTTTAAATTCACTTTAAAGATCAGTGGCTTCGTTACAGTTGAACACATTAAACCTGCAACACTCTATAACACTTCCTAGAAATTTCTTAATAGAAGGGTATAATTCTTTCCTCGGACATAACCAAGTGGGGCATTTTAGCTTGAAATCACCAGTTTGGTTCTTCCTGGGCTCCTCAGGTGAACATACAGAGTGTGCCCACCTTGGACTGGTGACATCCCCAAAGTGCGGGTCACAGCCTGAGTCTCCAAGCGTGGAGAGAGTTGCTTTTTCCAACTATCCCGACCCGCTTTGGGATGCAAATCCCCCTCTCGACAAAGCTGTAAGAAAAACAAATCCCCACTGCTAAGCACGTTACCTTGTGTCCGCATTTAGTACAAAGAAACTCTTTGCTCTGACTACAATTAAATCCCGAAGGATTTTGTAAACTTGGTATGAACAAATCCAGTGGGTTTGTTGTGGGGAGGCCATGTGTGAAATGGATTCTGACTTCCATTGTGTACTTACTGCTGCTGCTTACGGCTTGTCAGCTCCTGATGTGTTACTGTCCCGAGGAGATGCCCTATGAAAGGAGTAGAATTTTTTAGATCTGGGGGGAGAAAAACAAGTCCCTTTTGTTTTTAAACCTTTCTCTCCTCTTGGCAGTGAGCTTGAAAGTTATTCCTGAATCACCTTTAAATGGGAACCTTAAATTATAGCTGGTTTTTATTTTTTTTTTAATCAAACCCTCAAGCAATTTTCTCTGACAGAGCAAACAAGCTGGTCAACCTTTTTTTTTTCTTTTTTAATTGTTTTTCATTTTCTAGTTGCAATAGAATCATAGAATGGTTTGGGTTGGAAGGAACCTTAAAGATCATTGAGTTCCAATCCCCCTGCCGTGGACAGGGACACCTCCCACTGGACCAGGTTGCTCAAATACTGCTCAGGTCTCCAGTTCCTCTGAATTATTTTAGTCAGGAAAGATAATTTGGGTGTCTTCAACTACAGTGCTCTTCAGTAGATTTCAGTCATTAGCTCTGCTGATGTTTTGGGTTTTGTGAATGCTTTCACGTACCGCAGTGACAGCTTCAGTTTAAAGCAGGTGCCTTATGGAAAGGAGGGGAAGTTGCCCCTTGCCTTGTATCTGTGCTCATAGAAAATCTGAATAACTTTGTGCTTGGCTAAATGTTACTTATCTTTGCCTTGGTCAGTAGGGCTCAGGTATTTTCACTCTTTAATTGTAAAAGGTTTCTCCTTTCAGAACAGTGAATTTCTTAGTCTGAGCTTTCCTGCGAGAGGATTTGACAGCTTTCTCACCTTTTACGTTAAATTCCTACCAGCAAATGTCAATGTAAAAGGTTCTTCTTCAGGCATGTCTTCTAAATGAACACTTTCTGTTAATAAACAGGGAAATGACGTGCTTGTTAGGAAGGTATTAGCTTGAATGATTTCCTGTATTGGTGCCTGGATGAAACAGTGATAAGAAAATGAACTTATCTCAATTACCTGTGGGTTAAATGAGCACAGAGACAGGATTTGGAGCTGGACATCGCTCTTGGATCTGTCCTTTTTTCCTCCCAATGTACAAATCTGCTTCAGAAATGTGTCGAGGTAGAGATGCCAACTGTGCTTTTATCTGGATTTGGCAGAGACGTCGGGAACGTGGTCGAAGCTCTGTACGGGGACCTTCCCCCCCCCATCATGCTGATCGGGCACAGCATGGGGGGTGCCATCGCCGTGCACACAGCCGTCGCCAATTTGGTGCCGAGTTTACTGGGTCTGTGCATGATCGACGTTGTGGAAGGTAAGCGTGTGTCCCCTAGGACAATCATCTGTACCCTTGGATAGGCTTCTCTCTTCCTCGTTGTTCTTTTATCCCTAAATCCCTGAATACAGAAAGTTGTACCCAGTTTTTAAACCAATGCAAATTCCATCCTCCTAAACAGATGCTGCCTACGCAGAAGTCTTCTAGTGTGAGCCCTGCTTTTGCTTTTCCCAGATGGGCTCTGTGTTTGCTATTTTCCCGGTAATTTCACAGAATCACAGAACGGTGGGGGTTGGAAGGGACCTCTGGAGACCATCCAGTCCAACCCCCTGCCAGAGCAGGTTGCACAGGAAGGTGTCCAGGTGGGTTTGAATATCTCCAGAGAAGGAGACTCCACCACCTCTCTGGGCAGCCTCTTCCAGGGCTCTGCCACCCTCACAGGAAAGAAGATTTTCCTCACGTTGAGATGGAATTTCCCATGTCGGCGCTATCTGATCCATCCCTGAGGCCCTTAACCCTCACAGAGCCTCTCCACGCACAATTGGGGAGAGAATTACAGCACGTGTGAGCAAGTACAATTAATTTGTTGTCCTTCAGCCTCACCTCTGAACATGGTTCCTGTTCCTCTTGCGTTCCTGGGCCCTGTGAAGTTCCCCATCATCTTACTTTGGCTGGGCCAAACTAAGTAGCTCTGTCGCCTACAGTGTCTGTGGCTGTGTCTCCTCCCCAATTTACAGTGTGATTTCACCAGTACAGGCACAGGAGCAGAACTGGTCAAGCTGTAGAGGTACTGGTGACACTGAACAGAGTCAGTACAAGCATCAGGGGGTGCTTTACACCTCTCCGAGCACCCAGGATCTTGGCTGGGCCATCACTGGCCCCATGCTAAACCTGTGCTGTAGCAACCTCACCGCTCTCAGGACTTGTATGTACCCACATCTGCTGCAGTGCCTTCTTCAAAAGGGAACCCAGCCCTTTTCTGCTAGAAGTTGAGCAAAAATAGACTTTTCTATGACCCTTTCACCGGCCAAGGTACACAGAAGGCAGATGCAAGTGGAGAAAGAGCACAGAAGACAAAACCCTAGTCTGAAATCTGCAGAGCACTTCCAGCATATCAGCAAGCATCTGATGGTTTATAAGACCTTTTTTGCAATTCAGTACAATGTATTTCACATGTTCTTTTAGCACAGACATGCCTTAATGTTGATGATAGTAATGGAACGTGCTTAGGACTACTCCTGGGCTAATTTGTTCTCAATTGTCCCTTCCTACACTATTGACCTGTTTTATGCTCCGAAATACAATGGGTAATATATGAGTTGTCTATTGGAGTGATCCTTGGCCTCTCCTCACTCCTGACCTGTCAAGTAGAGAGCCAGACCTCTTCATCCAACAGCAGGAGCTGAATCTGTGCTGACAATGAGACAGGACGGACAGCTGAGGTCCAGCCCCCAAAATGTCTCCTGGCAGCATTTTACTGACAGGAACGGACATTGCCTCGGGACGATGGCAGAGAGGAAGGAAAAATTCAGGTACAAAGACAAATACAAATACAAGAAAAGCATAAATGGGGACTGAATGAGTGAATACAGCATGACAAGGTTCTAATGAGAGGCTGGTGGGACCCAGGAGAAAGACAAGGTCAGCTGGACTCAGCAGTCCCTGGTCAGACAGGAGAGGGCATTCAGGGGGAAGGTGATGGCATGATGTTGCCTCATCTGAAGAGGGGCACTGAAACCCTTTCTGCAACAGCAACTGCTGCCTTAGATTTCTCTCTGGCCTCTTCTTTCTTTTGACCCAATATGACAACAGAGAAACCAGCACCACATGGATCCACTTGTATTTATACAGAATCTGACACAATTTAAGGCTTAGGAAGGCATTTGAGTTAGTCCTCATTTCTTCTCCAACCAATACAGTGCTTTATCCTTTGCTTGAAAACCACAGTCCAGAGCTGGGATCTGGACCTCAGCCCAAACGCAGCCATCAGTGGAATGGGAAACTGCTGGGATTTGCCAGGCCAGAGAGCAAACGAGCATGAAACACAGAAAATATGGAGTAACCTCAACTCCCCCAAGTTTTAAAGACAGTATTGGAGCTTAACTTACCAAATGTCACTTCATAAGATAGAAAGGTAGATAGTGATGAGCAGGTGAAACGCACAGCAAAGGACAATTGCTTGACTAATCTCAAGAAAAGGAGGAACTCTATTACATTTGTGTTTTAACCCAAAATACGTCCTGAGACAGAGGTTTCCAGGACAGTTGTACAACAAAACTGGGACTTCAGTAGTTACAAAGGTATTGAAAGGCCAACAGAAACTTATCCCATCCCAGATTAATATTTGGATTACTTCCTGGTCTGTAAGTGGATTTGCAATTGGAAAAACTTGGGAATGGCTGTTGTGACACAAGGCAGGAAGGAAAACAGCCATCTGAAATCCAGTACCTTTCTCCATCAGAGCATTTGTCCATAAATCATGAAAGCAAACTGGAGGTGGAGTTCCTATAGCGAGGAACAAAAAGATACTGTGGCTGGAAGGAATATTAGTCTCTTCTTTACTGAAACAGAGGCTTAGTGCCAAATGCTTACGTGTGCCTCAAATGGACAATGTATCTCATACAGGACAATAGATCTCTTTTGCTTGTAGCAAGAACTGGTTGTGGAGTGCGCAGAAAAAGGCTCCATTGTATTTATGATGCCGTAAGAAGGGCTCTGCCAATGTCTGGATCTTGCAGTTTTGCTCCAGCAGCTCACTGTTATTCAATTTAGTACACAAACCCGACTCAGTGAAGCAACAACCTACAAAAATGGAAAGATGCTCAAGAATTAAATTAACTTGATCACAAAGAGAGGGAAGTGACATTTTGGCTAATGGATGAAGACTACAATTAAATTGGGAATATCTAATGTCTGAACTTTTCCCTGCATCAGTTCATTCAGACATACATCTGTAAACATGGAAACAAATTTCACTGTTTCTTTGCTATTAGGCTGATAAACATCATTTGGTGATTGTGATGGTCACTGCTTTAGCAAAAAACTTTCGAGTCGGCGCAGAGGGGGAAACTGAGCAGACACAGTGGATGACAGCTCAGAGCTTAGTGTTCCCTGATGTGCAAAGCTCTTTCCTCCCTACTCAAGGGAGACAACGTGCCAGAGAAACCATATTCATGGCTAACTTGGTGGTGGGTAAGCAGAGTCCACAGAATCACAGAGGACTGGAGATTTTCTAAGCTCAAAGCACGGTCAGGTAGAGCAGGTTGCTCAGGACCATGCTCAGCTGGGTTTTGGATATCTCCAAAGATGGAGACTCCACAAACTCTCTGGGAAACTTCTTCCAGTGTTTAACCACCTGCACAGTAGAAAAGATAGTACTTACATTTAAATGGAGTTTCCCGAATTTCAATTTGTCCCCATCTCCTCTTCTTCTGTCACTAAACACCACTGAGAAGAGGCTAATCTTTACTCCCTACCATCAAATGTTGATTATTGATAAAATCCCCAAGTCGTCTCTTCGTGAGGCTGAACAATCCCCAGCGATGCACCCAGCGTGCCAGATGTGTCTCACCAGGGCTGAGCAGAGTGAAGGACCACCTCCCTGACCTAATGCAATGCAGGGCACCAGTGACCTCCTTTGCTGCAAGGACACACTGCTGGCTCACATTCAGCTTGCTGGGCGCTGCAAGTCCCAGGTTCTTTTCCTGCAAATCTGCTTTCCAGGCAGTTGGCTCCCAGCGTGCACTGTTGGATGGGGTCATTCCTCCTCAGGTGCAGCGCTCGGCTTTTCTTTTTATTGGATATCATGAAGCTCCTGCCAGACCAATTCTCCAGCCTGTCCATGTCCCAATGGACACCCATCCATCAAACAATTCTCAACACTTTTACACCCTCTGCAAACTTGTCCCATCATCCAAGTCATTAACAAAGGTGTTTAACAGTACAGGATCCAGTACCAGCTCCTGGGGTATACCTCCAGAGAACAGCCTCCAGCTGTCTTCATGCTGATGACGAACCAGAGGAGGTGATCCCTGAATATCAATGAGCTCTCCTGGACACTGCTTATTTCCAGGACCATGTCCCACAGGATTCTTCTAAGCAGATCACTGAAATGGCCAAAGTCTGCTCTCCTGAAATCCAGGCTTGTGATCTTCCTTTTCCTTTTTGCTTTGTTTCCTCCTCTCAGGATTCTAAACTCCATCATCTCATGGTCACTGCAGCCAAGGCTGCTCCTGACCTAGACATGGTCAACCAGTTTCCCTTGTTTGTGCACATCAGGTCCAGCAAAGAACACCCTCTCATCACCTGTGCTAGGACTTTATCACCAATGCACTCCAGAAACCTGGGTTGCCTGTTCCCTGCTGTGTTATCCCACCAGCAGATATGAGGGTGGTTGAAGCCCCACCGTGAGGAGCATGGCCTGTGAAAGTGAGGCTCCCTCTAGCTGTCTGAATGCAGACTCATCTACTTCCTCCTCCTGATCAGTGGTGTGTAGCAGAAACCCCCTACAACCTCAGCCAGATTGATCTGCCAACAAATCCTGACCCAAAGGGTCTCAGCTGACTCCTCTGCTGTCCTCAGGCAGAGACCCAGGCACCTCCGCTGCTCCACACAGATGCATGGAGCACTCAGTCACGTGAGTGAGCTATCCCATGTGAGCTATTTCATGGGAGGTGTTCCATGTGAGCTATTTCATGGGAGGTGTTCCATGTGAGCTATCTCACTGAGCTATCCCATCTGAGCTATCCCATCTGAGCCGTTCCATGTGAGCTATCCCTGTGAACTATCCCACCTGAGCTATCCCATGTGAATTACCCCACAAGAGCTATTCCATGTGAGCTATCCCACGAGCTATCCCCTGTGAACGATCCCACCTGAGTTATCCCCTGTGAGCTATCCCACCTGAGTTATCCCATGTGAGCTATTCCATGTAAGCTCCCCCATGTGCGATACCCCATATGAGCTCGTGTGTCAGTGCTATGTGAGCACACCTCTGGGATCCCAAGGAGACTGTAGTCCTACAACACATGCAGAGATGTAATTCTTCCCGTTTGTCCCCCACGCTGCCTGTGAGATGCTGAAGCTGCTCTGGGTGCAGTTGGATGTGACCCCTCCCAAGGCAGACAGGACTGTGTGAGCAGACAGGCTCTCCACAGGGACACACTAAGCAGGAGATTTCCCCCCTCCCCAGGCTTCAGCTGTCAGAACATTTATGGGCTTGGTTTGTTATCTCTGCTTCCTATAGTGTGCCCGAGAGAGAAGAATAGAAGATCCTTCAGCAGAGACTCTTCCTACCTAGGACTGGAGGTGAGATTAATCATTCTTTCAGTGCCCACAGTTACTCACAGGAAACCAGTTTACAACAATTCCCACACTGGTGTTACCTATTTTCATTCAGTTAAAGCAGCAGACACTTTGATGTGAAGTGCCTACAAAAATCAGGACAGGAAATCAGATATAACATCCAAGACCCCACCCATAAATTTGCTAAACGCCTTCTGAAGAACATTTAGGGCTTTGGCACCACAGCCTGGGGGAGGCTGTGCTGGACCCTCACTGCTCTGCCAGCCAAACATTTTCCACTTCCAGTTCATTCCTGATGTTTTCATTGCAGGAATGTCTCCTACCTGAAGCACTTCTTTTTCTCTTTGCTGTTAGTCCTGAGCACACGTCCTTGCACTGGTCTATTACCTGCATCCCATTTCAACAACTCCAGACCTACAGGCTGCTCCCCATCTTCCCGCATCACATTTCCATCTCCTTCTCTATCGACACACCTCTCTTAGTAACTTGTCAGTGCAAACCCATTAACACATACTCAGTTTTTTAAGCCAATGTCATGTCTAAAGTGAGACCGGCCCCAGGACTGTTCCCCAGGAGTTCCACGAGCAACATTCAGCTTCTGCCGCTTCCTAACACATTCCTGTGTGGCACCATCTCCGCAGCTCCCCTGCAGCCCCCATCAATTAGAGCTGCTGCATTGCCTCTAAAACTTCCCTTACCTTCACGGTGCAAGGTATCCAATAGACTCGATCCATCTTTAGCAAATTCTTATTACAATTTATATGTTTACTTATTTTGTTTACAATTGTTTACTTCTTTTGTCCTTGAAAGTTTGTTCTGAAACTTTGCACGCTGTTGAGTTTGCTCCAATAATTTCCCACTGTTTTAAATACAGATACTAAAGTTAATTGCTAGTCAGATGGCACCCTCTCATTTGACAGATTCATTACAAAGACTTGCAACGGACTTGAAGTTTCTTCTACCAGAGTTTTAATATTCTGGGATACGGATTATCTGGCCCTCTGAGCTGAGCACATCATGCTCTTTGATCTGATTTTCCTCCTATTTTTAATAAATCTTGTTTTCAAGAAAAGTTCGTTTGTGTGGGTGTTTCAAACAGCCAGCCCTCAAGGACAGCACGTCTTTCAACCTTGGAAGAGAGCTGGCACCGAGACTCTTCCAGCCAAAATACTCCAGGAAGGGACCAGGGAATCCCAATGAGCAATTTGGGAAGATCCTGTCACTGGAATGGCGCAGCCCTGTCTGCGGGGCATGCTGGCAGCAAGATTCAACTTCCAACACAGCCACACAACGGGAGGTGAGAGATTACTCAACTCCATGTGGGGGTTTTTATGCGAGGTGGAGAGATCTGCATGATAGGAAGCTTCCATCCAATGTCAGCTGAAGAGGACAGAGCTGCACCCCCAGACCATCTCCTGGCCATGGGACCTGCCTGCTTCCTACCCCCAAGGCTACAGAACTTGCCATGAGCAGCAAACTGGCAATTAGCTCTATCTCCAATTTAAAACTGAATGCTACTACCCCTTCCAGTGGATGGAAGGCCATGGAGATGAAGGTGGTGTCTGGGGAGAAACTGTGCGTGTTTGCGACACCGAGCTCTTACAGCCCTGTGCTCCCCCACCAACCTGTCTGAGGATAACATCCTAGTTTGGACAACTGGACTGAGAGCAGCCCTGAGGAGAAGGACTTGGGGATGTTGGTGAGTGAGAAGCTCAACATGAGCCAGCAACGTACGCTGGCAGCCCAGAAACCACCCGCACCCTGGGCTGCATCCCCAGCAGCGTGGCCAGCAGGGTGAGGGGGGGATTCTACCCCTCTGCTCTGCTCTGGGGCCACCAACATCAGAAGGACATGGACCTGTTGGAACGGGGCCAGAGGAAGCCACAGAGATACTGGGAGGGCTGGAGCCCCTCTGCTGTGAGGACAGGCTGAGAGAGTTGGGGGTTTCAGCCTGGAGAAGAGAAGGCTCCAGGGAGACTATATAATGGGCTGCCAGCGTCTGAAGGGGGCCTAGAAAAAAGTTGGAGAGAGAATTTTTACAAGGGCATGTAGTGGCAGAATGAGGGGTAATGGCTTCAAATGAAAGAGGGGAGGTTGAGATGAGATCTCAGGAAGAAATTCTTTGCTGTGAGGGTGGTGAGAGCTGGGCCCAGATTGCCCCGAGAAGCTGTGGCTGCCCCATCCCTGGAGGGGTTCAAGGGCAGGTTGGAGGGGGCTTGGAGCAACCTGGTGTGGTGGGAGGTGTCCGTGCCCAGGGCAGGGGGTGGACTAGATGGCCTTTAAAGATCCCCTCCAACACAAACTATTCCATGAGTCTATGATTCTGTGATCCTAAATCCATGCAGGAATGTAAACTGGCTTCTGTTGTCCTCTAAAACCCCAAAGGCCTGAGCTCTTCCCACATGAGGGACTCTGTCCCTCTCTTGGTTCATTGCCCCAGCTTCAATTCGCACCTCCTCCCTGGCTGGCCAGAAGAAGCTGTGGGGACATGCGCCCCCCCGGGCTCCCCTCAGCTTTGAAGCCAGCACCTCACCATAGAAATTTTTTGACTTGAGGACTTGTTAAAAGGTCTATTTCCACTGGCCAGGCTGGTGGAGGCAGCGTGCGTTGAGGCCAGTGTGTCTGTGAGGAGAGGGGCTGGCTGGGACAGCACTTCATGCTTCTGATTCCTTTGCTAATAGATGGATTTTTAATCAGTGAAATCGAGCTCAAGAGAAAAAAGTGCTTTCATCCGCAGCTGGTGCCTGACTAGCCCCATGATGCTGCTGCAGTGTGAGCAGTGAGCAATGTGAGCAGTGTGATCAGTGTGAGCAGTGAGCAATGTGAGAAGTGTGATCAGCATGCACAGCATGCTAAGTGTGAGCAGTGTGTGCAGCGTAAGCAATGTGTGCAGTGTGAGCAGTGTGAGCAGTGTGCACGGCATGAGCATTGTGTGCAGTGTAATCAGCTTGTGCAGCATGAGCAGTGTGAGCAGCGTGATCAATGTGAGGAGTGTGAGCAGTGAGCAGGGTGAGCAGTGTGTGCAGCGTGATCAGTGTGAGCAGTGAGCAATATGAACAGTGTGATCGGTGTGAGCAGTGAGCAATGTGAGAAGTGTGATCAGCGTGCACAGCATGCGCAGTGTGATCAGCGTGCACAGCGTGAGCAGTGTGAGCAATGTGTACAGGGTGAGTGGGGTGATCAGTGTGAGCAGCGAGCAGTGTGAGCAGCATTCACAGCATGAGCAGTGTGTGCAGCCAGCAGTGAGCAGCATGCAGTGTGAGCAGCGTGAGCAGCATGCACAGTGTGAGCAGCGTGAGCAGCGTGAGCAGTGTGAACAGTGTGAGTGAGGGGCATCCTCCCCTGCCGCTGAGGAGCCTCTGCTGGGCTCAGCCCGATGCAGCCATGGAGGTGCCGCGGCACCCACATCCCAGGGAGCGCGGGGCGATACCCCGCATCCACCCGAACGAGCACCGGGACCTCATGGAAAGGGCTGTAACAGCAGGCGGGGGATGCTGGTGGCTGGAGGGGGCCGCGCTGGGGACAGGCCATCACGAGGAGTCCCCTTTGGGGACGGCAGGTCAGACAGAGAAGAACTTCGGGATGTCCTGGTGGGTGGCCTGGAGCCAATTTGGAGATGTTGGGCCATTTCCTAATGGCAAGTGTTTGCCGCTGAACGGGAGCCCGTGCCTGTGCCCTGCCGGGGAGCTCAGGGTGCGGCAGAGAGTGGCCGCGCCGCCCGGGCGCTGGGCTTAACGGGGGGTAACGGGGACCTTTTCCTCCCGCCCTGCCCAGTGCCCACGCTGGCAATTAATGGGCCCTCGCGCTTTGCGGGGTGTCGGGCTGGCACCTCCTGTAAATTTCACTTTCACAAAACCTCCTTTCGAAGGTAAACCAGACAAAAGGAAACAATAAACCTCTTGAAAAATGAAAGGAAAACGAAGGGTAATTTAACAGAGAGTTAATAAAGGGAATGAATAATCCACCAGGTAGCCGGGGGACAGACATGGCATGAAGCTGTCACTTAAAGTCTTCACATTCTTCTTTTCAACGTCACCTTCAGGGAACATCACCCCATCTCCTGCCCTCGTCCTTCAGTGACACGGCGCCTTTTAAATCTGAAGTGCCCGAGCACTTCCCATTCTTCTGTGTGCAGAAATCACCTCACTCAGTCCCAAAATACATCTGTGACTGTGGGAGGAGTATGGCAGCATGCGATAATTAACATTACACAACAGCTCCGGCCCAGAAGCGAAGGATAAACTTGGTGATGGACTGCAAATAAGCTGGGCTGTGTGGGATGAACCAGCCAAGCTGGAACTGAGCCACCAGCTCCTCGGCCCTGCTTGTGCAAGCGATCTGCCTCTGCCATTGGGACTCCATTTTGGAAAGTCCCAGTCCCGGCCCGGCAGCCCCAGCCAACGCCAGCGATGGGTTGCATCTCGACTCAGCGCCTCTGACAGCAGCACCTTCTGAACATCTTCATATTTCCAGGAAACCTTGGAAGGGGGCCCAGCCTGCCAGACGGCTTTTGAGAAATCGGGAAACCAATCAGAGTTGGAGAAAATCGTATTAGTGCCTCACGGCAGACACGCTCCGTGCACACGCGTGAGTCACTCTTAGCAACCCAGGAACCTGCTCGCCCCAGCGCAAACGTCACGCAACGCCGGGCCAGCACCGGCTGATGGATGAGTGCCGCAGTGCCCAGGTGGCTTCACAGCGGTGGCCATAAAGCAAAGATGTCAACCTTGGCAGCGAGCACAGCGCACGGCGAGCAGCCCCGGCTGGCATCGGGAGAGCAGCGGCCACCACAGCCCTTTCGTTTCTGGGGCTATAAGTTAATTTATTCTTGCTCGGTGGGTGCTGCGCTGAAAGGGGGGCACAATAGCACGTGGCACCTGGGAGCCTTGCAGGGGACTGTGCCAGTGACTGGCAATGACGCTGCAGATGGTGGGGACCTCATCTCGGTTCCTGGTCCATGGTGGAGTGACTCAGGGCGGCCGCAGGGGAGGACAAGCACCAGGAACTGTTTGCTGGTGGGAATGGGCTGTCCTTCCCCAGAAGAGCTTGTTTGGACACAGCCAGCGTGGGCAAGCAGCCAGACCCCCGTGACCCTAGAGGTGTCATCATGAGCAGCATCTGCTGGTGTCTTCCTCCGTCGCAGGGACTTCACATGCCAGCAGCCCTGTACAGCAACGCAAACGTGCTCCAGCCGTGTCATGCAGCATGGGGAAAGCGCTTGTGAAACAGCCTGGGAAGGCGTCTGCAGGGTCACGCGGTGCTGCAGGTCACAGGGCTGGGAGCAGGGAGGAGCCCCTAAAATCCCCTTCCATCAGCATCCAGCCCCGCTCAGTGACAGGGGTTTCCAGCACACCGCCAGCCCATGACTAACAGCTCTCTGTTCAGCAGCCTCAGCAACATCCGTGATGCTCTTCTCTTCCCCAAAGGTTTCTCCTCCTGTTCCTCTGCCGCTCTCAAAGCTCTTTAGCCAAGGAGAGTCCTGACTGAAGCTGTCTCTCCTGCAGGGAGGGAAGGAGGCACTGGCCATGAAAGCTTTAAGCTCATTAGCTGCCACTGGAACGGGTAATTATGTTGATTTGTGCAGGAAGCGCAGTGGGAGCAGCCTTTCTTCTTTAGGCACCATCGGCAGAGAAGGGAGAACTCCCGTCTCCCCTCCAGATGCAGGATTAAGGAAAGGCATTGAGGAAGAAAGAGCTTGTTGAATACCAGTTGTACTGGGGAGATCTCTGGCAGGCTCCAGAGCCCTCCGCGACATAGGAAGGGACTGGAGAGAAGCACAATGTAAAAGCCTGTCTCTGGGTGGTCCCCAGGTCCATGCTGGGAGTGTAGGTGAGGAAGGAGGTACAGGGGGGTGGTGGGACTACCCTGGGGTGGGCTGGCCTGCACAGACTGTCCTGGACGATTTACCATGGGCTTTGATCCTCGCTCAGAGCTCCATCATTATAGAAAAAATTCCCATTGCAAAAGTTGCAATGGTGTGCCCCAACGAAGAGCCCCGCTCCTGGTAAGGGCAGACAGAGGAGGGGGCTGCAGCATCGCTGCCCTTGCTGGGGGTCCTTGAGGGACCTTGACCCCCTCCCTGCCCCACACGGCACCGGGCAGGCGGGACGCTGGCATGGGCTGTCCTGCAGCAACGGGGCATGGGGACGGGGCGCTCAGCACCCGCTTTCTAACAGGCACTAAATATTCTCTCAGCCTCCCCTCGGTGGGACCGGACCCCAAACCCCATCCTCTGCTTTCCCTGAGCCTCCCAGGTGGGGCCAGACCCCAAATCCCACTTTTCTCTCCATGGAAGAATGTATACTCAGTTAAGTTAAACCTGATTATCACTAGCAAAACCACACGGTGGAAATCAGGTGCTGTCTCTGGCTTTACCTCTAACCCCCAAACATTTGTGGGGTTTGAGGCAGACCGGTGCTTCCTGCCCACACCTCCAGCAAAACCTCTCTCTTGATCATCTAAAACGCTCCTGCCAAAACTGTGGCTACTGCAGCAAAGGCACTGTGCTGTGGGAGCCCGTTGTGCAAGGGCCACGCGTCTTCTCCTGTGACACTGTCCTCATCCCCATAGGATGCTCCAGGCACAGGCTGTTTTCCTCCCTGTGCCGGGGGAGAACAATACGGGGCCCTTGGCTGCACAGGGATGTTGTGGGGCTTTTCTGGAAAGGCTGCGAAGGGAACATGGTGAGGTAATTGGGGAAGATGAGACTAATCTCATTTTTTTTTGTTGTGAAAGGGGCGTGAAGAAGAGAAAAGGAGATGTACTGGTAAATTACCATCAGGGCTGCTATAGTAACACGGCTTTAAAGATTGCCTAGTCGGCCTCCTTGGGGCTATAGAAAGCTCTTCAGACGGTTCTGTAGTTTTCCACTTTCCCCTGACGCAGGATGGCCAGGGCCGCCTCGTTCTTTCTGACCACGCCGTGACTCTCAGCCCCTCCTGCGCACCCACCGCCCTCGCCCCAGCCCTGCCGCGGCCGGGCACGGGCAGAGCTGCCTCCGCAGGGAACCTGCAGGAGAGAAGAAGCAGAAGGAATTGGACTTAACAAACATCAAGGATGTTAACCTTTAGCCCTTCCAGCCCCCCACATAGTTTCAGGGAAGTACCTTTACTCACTTATTTACTTCTTGTTTCTCTCTCATTGCAAACCTCATAAAGTTCAACAAGACCAAGTGCAGGGTCCTGCACCTGGGTTGGGACAACCCCAAGCACAAATCCAGGCTGGGCCAAGAATGGCTCGAGAGCAGCCCTTGAGGAGAAGGACTTGGGGGTGTTGGTGGGTGAGAAGCTCCACACGCCCCCACAACGTGCACTTGCAGCCCAGAAACCCCCCACACCCTGGGCTGCATCCCCAGCAGCGTGGCCAGCAGGGCCAGGGGGGGATTCTGCCCC
>JAOXJK010000001.1:126602422-126620266 GCA_025774025.1 Xenus cinereus
GGTAAAAAGGCAGTATGTCACTCAGGGCCCAGATTCTGTTTGGCCACACGGGCTGTCTCTCCTTTTGCTTACTTAAGGGAGGCACAGGAGTCTGTGGGGTTATACCAGACACAGACACCTTTCCAACAGCAGGACCTGACCTGCCCCACCAAGCCCTGCCCACTGCCCAGAGCAGCAGCACTGATTTCTTCAGGGCTAGCAACCCAAGGCACAACCCCAAAGAAGAAAATGGGTTGCAGAGAGAAAGTTGTTACTGTTTTTTTCCCAAAAAATGTGGACATTTCTTGTTGTTTGCTAACCGTTTTCTAACAGAATTAATTCCCCAAATTAATTCCTCTGATGTTTAAGAACATTCTCTAAATTTCCAGCTTATCTTTATCCAAGCACAGCTCACCCCTACTCACTCATGTTCCAAAAATGAGCTATAACGTCAGTGTTTATCCAGTCTGTGTTTAAAGTTGTATCATCTGAGTTCTTTAATCACTTCACATTAGGTAGGCTCTTCATTTCTTTGATCACACCAATATCCCTTGTCTGGACCTGACCTAGTTTGCATACAGTCTTCAGAGAGAGACTGGAAATGTACGCAGTCTTCTAAGGAAGGTCTCACCATTCCTTAATACACTAAAATTTCCCCATCTCTGCTACAAATATTTTGTCCACTGTGTGACATTTACCTATGAAAATCATATCTGCACCACACTAGCTGCTCACCGTTATCCTGCACATCACTGATAGACCCTCTGTTTTCCCCCCATATCTCCCACTTTCCCCAGTGAGCTCCCAGTTGAACTGAACTTTTTAGTGATTTCTCAAGCATGCAACCATGCAATTTTAAACTATCCAATTCTCATTGGTAATATTCCTTAAGGACAGCCAAGCTGTTCCTGCTGAATAACCCTGAACTGCCTGTGATGATGTTTCCTAGCCTTGTGTCTTCAGGAAACATCACTATCAAAATCTTACTTAAAATGCTCAGAGCATTATTTGACGTACTGAATAGCTTCCATTTTGAGACTACTCTCTACTAACAACTTCCCTTCAGACCAGTAGTTCTTCTTTCAACATTCCTGTTATCTGCTCCTTAGGATGTTACAGATGCAAGAAGTCTATGTGGGTTCAAGGGGAGGCAGGACAAGCACTTGAGAGATTCATTTCAGGTTACTAAACAGATAAAACATAACACACTTAGCAAATTCCATGGGGAAAAAAAATATTAAGATCTGATATCTGCTTGCCCTACTTCCACTCTTCCCTAGCTGACCACCTGCAACCACTTTGGGGAAAATAATACTGGGATGGGTGGTTCCTTCATCCCAATCACTATCTTGATTTCCACCTTCCTGTATTAAGGTCAAAACCTTCCTATTGCTAGCGGCTCATGCCTCACTGCCCAGGAACAGAGGCTTTCACAAGCTCCATAAAAAGTCACAACTACCAGATAGGGCCGGTGCTGGCACAGCTCCCCACGGGGCTGGGCTGAGTTCCACATACCTCTACAATACTGAGATGTCGATGGGAAAACCAAACCCAGCCCACAGTCAGCTGTCTATCTCCAGTCCCTTCCAGCCAAGGATTCCAGCATGTTCGTACCCTTTTGTCTAGGAAAGTGCTGCTACCAACATACAGGAAACTGGGGCAACAAGGAGATGTGAATTGCTTGGAAGACTTTGGGAAAGGGAGAACCGATCCTACAGCCCCAGTGCCCCTCTTTTAGCCCTAATACTTAGTACTGCCCAAGCAAGAGCACAAAGAAACAGCTGAACACTTTTAGGCAGAGGGAAATTAGGGCAGAAACAACAGTGCAGCTCCTGAATCACGCCTGAAGTCTCAGCTTCAATCTGATAAACCAAGCTCATAAACCTGTACAGAAAACCTTGAATTACAGCAAAGCCTGGACATAACTGATCCAGCCCGAGATTTCAGAGTGTTCGAAGCAGGAGCTCAGCTCTCAAAGCAACCCTGTATCTCCAAGCACCTGTTCAAATATTGATGATAACAGTGAGTGGGAATATAAACTCACTAATCAAAGCCTTGGCAAAAGGAATAGAAAGGGCATTATTACAAAAAATGTATGCCTTCTAATCTGGCAATCAATTGCTCTGAGCAGTCCACGGCAAGAGTGGATATTAAGGTGTTACTGGCTTCACTCCTATTAAAATTAGTTTTCAAAATGGGATCAATGCTGCCTCTACAGCACAATTTACCTAAACTGTTAGTTCCACCATGACCTAATAGCTCCCCACTGCCATGAGGAAAGCCTTAAGTTGCCACATTACATATTATATTGGAGCCGGTGAATTTGGCAGCTGCAGTTCTGCTGTATTCACCGGTTTGTATTCTGACCTCAAATAAAAATTATGTATTTCCAACTAAGCAGCTGAAAAGCTGCAGGGCTGAGCTGAATCCGCAGCCCTGAAATGGTTCACTGCCCACACACAACCACAGCCTGCTGGGTACACAGCACGCAAGGATCAAGGAAGGTGACTGCCTGCGGTTCCCATGATGTACACCGAAGTGACATTCCCTGCCCAGTCCAGGGAATCTCCTGGCTGACTCCAAGTGAGGGTGACAGCACCGCAAACCAGCCTCTGCTCACGGAGACTGCAACGGCAGGGATGCAGCAGGGAAGGGGCAAGCCGAGGAGAAGAAAAACATCACTGTTGGGCAGACGAGGGGCCACATCCAAGAATGGAAAAAGCCTCCTGCCCTCCTGCTTCAGTACTGAGTCATAAATATTCCAGTTTTCCAAGGCAACGGCAAGTATGAAAACTGCTGTGGATTTCAGGCAGCAAACCCACACTCGCCTCTCTCCGCGCATGCCCAAGCCCTTCCCCGCCATCACCGCACCGAGCAACAGCCAAAGTCAGGCTGCGAGACCTGCCAACCCACCACAAAGCGAGTCCCCAGCAGAACCTCCCCGTTCTCAAACACTCCCACCTTTGCAACAAAGCCCAGGGAGCACATCACGCCCAGCTGATTTATTAGAGACACGTGATATTAATTACGGTTGTTTACGCTGATTTTTTTTCTGAGTTTCTCCATTTATAACACAAAATGGACACTGAAGTGCTGCTCTGCAGTGTGACCTGCCCCAGCTGGCTGTGTCCTAGTGGCAAATAAAGCAATATCGAGGCAGCTTGTTCTTCTGCAGAGCAGCCTGTGATTAAAAGAGAATATTGACGGTACACTCAAACAACAGCCACCAGCAGCAATTAGCAGGCACTGGATTCCAGTGCCACCCAACAGACTGCCCGTTCTCCTGGGCACCCAAATCCCAGCAGGCACCTAGAAAATCTGCAAAGGACAGCGAAGGGAGAACCGTCGAAAACTTCTGCTAAAAAAACCTCTTTAATGCAGGCTAGTAATTAAATCCTGGAGACCCCCATCCATTCAACTTGTGCATTTAACCTGCTGGCTCTCAGAGGGGGCGGTTGTTTTTTCACTCTTCATCTGTATCATCTACAGTACCGGCGATGTTAGCTGGAGGGATAAGGTCTGTACACAAACAGCGAAGTGACATAAATTATCATCATTACCATGACACCTCACCTAGCACAGATTGCACATCCCCACCCATAATCACCATGTGTGACCGGCTCATTCGGAAGGGATCTGTGGCTACCGCTGATCACAGGCTGGACTTGAGTAGTTGTGGCATTTTGCTTTGAAGCAGGCAACAAGTATGTAGGGCAAAAAGTATGTAGGGCTGTATGAACTGGCATGTCATATGCAAGACGTGGAGTAATCCTTCCTCTCTGCCCAGCCCTGGCACATGCCTCCTGAATGTGTCCTATATGGACAAACTGGTGGGAGTTGAAAGAGAGCAATGGAAAACAGAGAGGAGAAAACTGCAAAGCAAGAGCGTTAATTCCCAGTAGAAAACTAAGGGCTACATGAAAGCAGTTCTGAAATGTATAAAAGGCTGCTGCCAAGAGCAAGTGAATAAGCTGTTCTCCACATCCCTGACAACAGGAACAGGCTCCCTGAGGGGCAGCCAGGGAAGTTTATGTTAGATACCAGGTATAACAGATAAAACCAGCCATTCATTATTCCACCAAAAAAGCACAGTAGCTGGGAAATAAGACTGGTTTTCCTAGTATTTTGCACCATCTTGTCTGTCTCAGAAGCTCTTTACTTATTTAGAGGCATGCATTCCTGTTAATTTTCACAGGCCCTTAGTGCCAGCAACTGGCCAACAATTTATTTTTCTGGCTTTGCTGCTGAAGAAATGCCCGTCTGAGGTTCTCAGCCAACCCAATGTGCCATGGCATCAGGAGATACCAATAGAGGGACGGAACTGGGCTGCTAAAATGCAGGATGCAGCAGATAATGTCCCAGTCGCTAGGAGCTTCTAGAGAGATTAAATGAAGAAACGCATGGAATGGCATAGCCCGAGTCCACTACACCTGGGTCAGGAAGATGTAATTACATGGCTTCTGGAGGTCTTATTCTCCTATGATTTCTGTTTGACTCAGAGGAGCAGGAAGCCTTTAATGCAGCTGAAAGTAGTTTATTCTGTGAGGCAGAATACCTGGAGAAACAGAAATACATTCCTGGACAGGCACAGCAAACCAACAGGTATGGCCTGAGAGTGGAAAAACATGCCATGCCACCTGATCTGGCAGGTAATCCACCTGGCTGTTAAAAACACACTCCAGGTTGGTTTTTTTTCCCTAAATGGAATATACTGAGCATCAGCTTTAGAATCACAGAATCATAGAATGGTCAGAGTTGGAAGGGACCTTAAAGATCGTATAGTTCCAACCCCCCTGCCCTGGGCAGGGACACCTCCCACCAGACCAGGTTGCTCAAAGCCCCATCCGGCCTGGTCTTGGAAACTTCCAGGGATGGGGCATCCACAACTTCTCTGGGCAACCTGTTCCAGTGCCTCACCACCCTCACAGGAAAGAATTTCTTTCTGATATCTAATCTAAATCTACCCTCTTTCAGTTTGAAGTCATTACCCCTTGTCCTATCGCTACCTGCCCTTGCAAAAAGTCCCTCCCCAGCTTTCCTGGAGACACCCTTCAGGTATTGGAAGGCCACTATAAGGTCTCCCCAGAGCCTTCTCTTCCCCATGCTGAACAACCCAAACGCTCTCAGCCTGTCCTCAGAGGGGAAGTGCTCATCACTAAAACCAAGGCAGACTGATTCACGCTCATTTGAGGCCTAGAGTACATGTAGAATACATGCTACTGTTGCTCTTCTGAGGTAATTTGCAAAGTCGCTTTCCTCATGTTGGCAATAGGTTAATTTAAAGGAAACAAGTAATTTTTCCTCGCTTTTTTAATGAGATCCAGCAACTTGTTTTCTCTACTGTTGCATCATTTTACTTAGGCCTTAAAATAAAATTTGCATGGACTCCTCTGCTGCAGCACTCAGTACTTTTAACTCTAAAAAAAAAAAAATCACTCAGATTTGGAGGGGAGAAAGTTTGGTCCTTTGGTTTTGGGAGGGGGCCAGTAGTAACACATCAGTGTTGACAATATCACTTTGTGTAGAGAAGTATTTCTACAATATTAAATAGTAGTTTGAGCAACATATGTTCCCATATATTACACTCTCCATTGAGTGTTACCTATTTCTGAGCCTTTTGCATTTCTTCTGCTGAAGTTTGGAAATATCTTAATCTTATGTTTGGACAGCTGTCCAAAATTTCTGAGAGGATCACTCAAGACAATTTAACTTAAAAAAATACTCTTACCTTTTGTCGATAGAAATGATGAACAACAGCAACCAAAAAAAAAAATAATCAGTCAATACACTGACAAGGACTGTCTCATCAGTTTCATAGTATCTGATTTTCATCTTTGCAATCAACTTAAACTTCTCACATGAAAATCTGCACCATGATAGGACTTGAAGCATAGAATACGTAAAAAAATTTCTGATTTCATCATCTTATACAGAAGAGCTCACCACTGGTGCAGGGACTGACAATGGAATTTATAAGCATACTTTAAAATGAAACAAATTTCAGCTCTATTAAAAGATTAGTTAGAAGGCAGGCGTATTTCCTTCCCAGTTATGAGGACTCTTGAACACTTTTTTCCTTGCAGAGACAGTGAAGTCAGCAGATAGCACTCTGCATTCAGCAACAAGAAGCAAACGTGTCATGATGATCAAGTATAATTCAGGTGCCCACGTAGCCATATTAGAAGAAAAGTAATTCTGCATACAAGACTGCAGAATTCCAATTATAACTTACAATAACTAACAAAACCAGAAATCACAGATATTAGAAATCTTAAGTTTTATTTAATTTCAGAATTACCATTGAATTCTTCAACTTCCAGATCAGGTGCCACCATATAGTACTGTTCACATAACATCTTAGCTGTTTCATAAGCATCTGCAAAACAACAGAATACTGATTTATTAAAATCATCTAGAGACAACGAGTAAGCTTCATCCTTTATGGGAAACACTACAAGCGGAACTATCATTTTAGTAACTAGTTTACAAGTGTGAAACTGATATCCATTCCAATCCCTTTTTCTCTATATGTTTATAGCCCATTTTTCAAGAAAGGGCAAATTCTGTTTCAAGCTCTACAAACAAAAGTACATTACTGAAGACAAGCTATTTTTCATCTTTGTTCAGGGCTTGAAAACGAGAAGGGTATAATCTTAGGCTGACCATAATATCTACTTACTTCTCATGCCCCAATCACAATTTAATGTTTGGGGTTTTTTCATTTGAGATGCAAAAAACAACGATGACATTGCAACCATAAATTCAGTTTTTCCAAACACAATACTGTTTACAATACTTGATTTTCAAGCTCTTTCGGGGGGGAAAGCTGGAATCTTTAAGATTCTTTATTCTTTCCTACTGAACAACAACAGCAGCCTCCCCATAGTCCAAATCGTGCTTTATATATCGCCAAAATACAGGAAGAAAGTTTAAGTCATCTTTTGTTTTTCAAGAGTTCTTAGTGGTTCTAAATATTCACTGGTACCTCAATTTGCAAAAATCTTTTAGAAACAAGCAGCGTTAGCTTAAAGAGAAACCACAAACTCTAAGATGTTCTAACTACATTGCTTAAGCTATCTTAACAAAAGTGACTTCCTCATAGTAAGTGTGGGCTAAGAGTAAGCACAAACAGATGGGCAGTTCTGCAGACAGAGAGAAATTTGCTAAGATACCACAACAGTGGCATTTGACCTTCCCCTAGGTATATCTTCTTTCTCCTGTTCCCAGTGACACTACAAAATGAAACAGTCACTGCCAAGACTCAGAGCTATGTGAAAAAGCATAAAGAAAGTAAAATCACTAATCCCCAGAAAGGACTGGTTACCTATAATTGTTCTCCTTCAAGATCTCTACAGAAATAATCTATAATGTGCCCTGCTATCTGAAAAAAAACTTTTATCACTTGTTCTGACATCCACAAGGTTGGACGTATCACACAAGGCTGACAAACGCTGCTTAAGGTTATTAGTATGGAGCTAGTCCACATTGGAAGTGTTCTTGATCAAGTCCCAGGAATGTGACAAGATGTCAGCTCCAAAGACTTTCTAAAAAGGTCCTGTCATCTGAACAATAAAACATACCCTAGTAAAAAGATCAAAATTCTATTTAATACCTGAGCTGTACCGAGAAACTCATCCTGGGATGTGAATAATTTACCAAAAAAAATGATGCAGGAATACCTACACTTACACAATATTCTAAGATCATCTCAGAACTTCTGGTGGCCTTGGGAGTAATCCTTTCTATGCCCTAGAAAAAAAGGTGCATAAGAAGCACAGCCACAATTTTGACTCAGTCATCAAAAGCTGAAGATGGCAATGTAGCCAGTACGACCATAAGGCTATCTACATGGAGAAAGGAATAAGTGAGCACGTTTCAAAGAGTTTCCACAGAAGTGAAAATTAGATATGGATTCAGGGGCAAGAACTGGATTCTTATTGAGGAGAAAAACTTCATGGCCTCTGAAAGCAAATCAATAACTGTGTGGGAATAAAACAGAAGCCCTCAACAGGTAGATGTGGAGCAGACACAGCCAATATGCCAATCTTGAGAGAACTGAGAGGCTCTAAATAAATTCAGTTAGCCTCCCTAAAGGAAGTTTTTCAAGAAAGTAGCCACCCTAAAACCCTTGAGATGAACAGGAAAGCACTATCGCTTCATGATCCAGTAGAATATCCAGCCCCGAGCAAAGCTGTGTTAAACAGAGTCTGAGTGCAGTCTTACATTTTACCTTCCTCTAAAAGCCAAGTGTGGCAGAGTCCTAAGACTGTAAGCAAGACTGCAAAGTTCAAACCACTCTTCAAGTCGTGGCTGGAGGTTAAGTAGCAACAAGAATGATCTACATATATCTAAAATTCTGGCTCCAAGAATAAGCCTGGATTTACTGTCAGCTCAAAAATCTTACTGTAGGACAGGCAGTGAGATACAAAGACCCACCTCAGTTACAGACACAACACTTGGTGGGGCTGCTTGAAGTAAGAAGTGGCTGTTTAAATAATTTCTTCAGTGTTTGAAGGGCATACAGAACTCGTAGCTGCCACATACAGTGCCAAAATCAACATCTTAACTCTGACAAATAGCTCAGAATGCCATCTGTGCGCCAGAACATTTTGGAGCTAGCACAATATACAGAGTGTAAATTAACCCCTCCACTAATTCTACAAGGAAATAGCCTCAATCACCTTGACTCTAGACAGTGCCTGTCTTTAAGGACACTTTAAGGATACATTTCCTTCAAAGACAACACTGGATACTATTTACAATGCCCTTGTTTTGTTAGCGATTGTTTCTTCAGATGTGGAAGATCTATTTTAGCTACTGGCTTGAAAAATGGACTGAGCACCTTCTGACACCATGGACTCCTCTGTCCAAGGCAGCAATTATGGATTTGATGATCAAAATAGATTCAAACATTGCTATTAGAATGAGTACCTAAATAAACAACACAACTGTAACATATACAGTGCTGAGGTCAAAGTGGAATAAGATCAATCAGAAGAAAAGAAACCTGCTAAAAAAAGGCCCTCTTAAAGCCAAAAAGCTAGAAGGCAAGAAGCCTTCATAACAGTAAAAAAACATCTACATTACAAAGCAAGCTATCATGCAGGTCGAAGTCTAACATAAGAAAGGCTTCCCCCTTATTTCACTAAAAGCAGAAAGTGAAGGGAAGAAGCACATTCTTCCCCTCTTGCAGCTGCACAACAGCAGTGAAGGACAGAGACCTACAGCAGGACCTGTATTTATAAATAGTTACACCCAGAACTCGAGCCTTCAATACATAAATTCTTGAAGGAGACAGTATTGCCTCATGCCTACTTACTAACATTTTGAAAGCATATGAGCATCCACAGCATTAAGCAAAAAGGAGTTCTAATGCAACTGTGCCAGATCATCCAGGTACAAACATCACACACATCTTCTGCCTAAGAAAGAACAGGCTGTGATATGATCAGATGCACATAGTAACGGCAAGTTTCCCTGGAATATCTGTATACCTGAGGACATTCTACTGAAAGGCCTAACTAAACAACTGCAGAGTTTCACTTACTCTCAATTTTCTTTAGTATACCAGCATCAGAAAAGAGGAGTATATGAGAACCTGCTTCTAAGTATTCCAGGAAAAAAAGCACCTAAAGTTTATCAAAACACTTCAAAACTTAATCTTAGTTCTGTTAACATACCAAAAGTTTCTCCATTCCCAATAATGAAGACATTAAAAAGTCTCAATAAACCCATGGCTTTATTGTGAGCAACTGCAGAACTTTAATTTCTTTTTTTTTAATTAAATGAATTTAAATGACCTTCAGTCTTTTGTATCTCAAAAACATACTTATGCATATTCTAAGTGTGTGTGGGGTGTTTAATCAACAAAAATATTAACTTCATCTTACCTTTAACCACCTCTGCCACGTTGCAATTAGGATCAATACTTCCAATATGTTTGGGATGAGCAGGATTAATATCTCCACCAAAAAGAAGTGCTAAAAGGAAAAAGAAATGGCAGTAAACTGTCTATTACACTTGAGGCAGCCCAAAAAGTTTAAATCTGATGGTATCTGAAACTTACCGGATAGCACATCATTTTGTAAAAGATTCTCTAGCAAATTGCCAGAATTCTTCTTTAGGAAGACTACCTCCCTTTTTTTTTTTTAAGCCCCCCTCTTTTTAATTCTTTTTAATAGCTAAGACTAGTTAATACAGAAATAGTGGTGTGGTGGGTTAAAATGAAAACCTACATTTCAAAGTGGACTATTAAAAATTAGATAAAACTGCAATGTCAGATGCTCCACTCATACTACTATTTCAGAACAGCAGCACTCACAACAATGAAAATGTTATACACTGAGGAACTGTAAGACAGCATTAAAAGCCTTTTACACTCACCTAAGCTGCAATTTCACAGCTGGCACAGAGGTCTCACTCGATTTTCTCCCTGACTCTCAGCAGTATGCTCCCCACTCCCTCCTTAGCACTAGGGTCTGGCACTCACCAGATCCGTCCCCGAGAGTTTATCTCTCAAAGTAGAAAGGTTTTACACTTTTTTGCAGAAATCATTTTCTGCTATTTTAGCAAGTTAGTCAGCTCTGAGATGAAACAGATGCAGTATGAGGTGAACAAAAGAGAAGTTCTGAAAGCTTTTCCTATTCTGGTCATAGTGAGCTAATACAACAGTACACTGCACCTTACAGAACTGCACTGTAAGAAACAGCCTGTCAATAATGTCAGAAACAGAAATGCAAGCCAAATAAAAACCTGTTTCTGCATTCTGCTTTCCAATCGTCTTTTTCATCAGCGCTTCAAGATTAATATTTGCCATCACTTGTCGGCCCAAGTTCAAGTAAAGAATAAGCTGCACGCATCATTTTGTATGGTTTGCCCCATGAAACATTTGTAAACACACAGCAAGGCAGTTGCTAGTCACACAAAAGGGTACTGGAAAGACACACAGAACTTGCAGTAAAACACCTCACACTACAGTACTGTAGCATCCGTTATCTGTAGTGTACTACAATTTCTAAGAGCTCATAAAAGCAGAATACTGGGCAGAGAATGAAGCTCTAGAGCGAAAAGGTACACTAAAAGATATCACAAGATTGTCCTTAACTTTATACAGATCACTTTCTGCATGGTTGCAAATACGGGTTAATAGGAGCTGTGCAAGTAACTCCTTTCACTCTGTAATACGAATATAAAAAAATTTATTAGTAACAAAAAACCGACACAGCACCTAATGACAAAGGATGACTAATTCTAGCATTTATTCATAAATAGGGAATAGGAAATAGAGGGAGACAAGGGATATAATTTAAAACTTGAGTTAGAAATACTCGATCTCTTTAGAAGGCAGGAATGTTTAGATAACTTGCTGAAAAATCAACAATAAGACATTGTGCATAAACTACTCAAATTTATGGCATCCTTGCATTTCATTATGAAACAAATGTAAGTTGTACAAACCATGTTGAAAGATTTGTGAGCAGAAAGATATAACTACTCTACTACTATCTAAAAATTCTCCATGTATTACTACGCAAGCTGTCTCTGCCAGTAAGATTAAAAAGTGACAGCCATCCTGACAAAGCCTGACAACTCTAGAAGAAAGTGTACTGGTGTTTTGGATTCATTTCTGATAACTGCTTACTACCAAATTAACCAGTTGCCACTAAATCTTTTACCATAATTAGCATAGAATATTAAGAATTAGTCACAAGAATGGAAAAAAAAAAGCAAAGCAAAGCTATGGCTTTAGGTTCACAAGCCTAAGGAGTTCTCAAAGATGAAAAAAGCAATTACTTACTGTGTTGGTTAATAAGCATACGGAAAGAGATGCGATTGGTGTAGAATCTATCTAGAAAATACTGGATGTTACTGCTAACGAATGGATCAAAGCCATATTTTTCCTTGTATTCAATCACCCCTTGCGCCATGGTTGGAACCACATCATTGTGTCTGTTCCTGACTTTAATTAAAACATCTAAAAAGCTAGAGAAAACAAAATTAGAAAAAGATTGTTAAAAGTATAATTAAACTCAGTCTCTCACTTCTGTTTGCAACTCCCCCCAGCAAACCCCTTTTATCCGTTTACTATCCCTCCCAACCAACAAAAAAATTGCAAGAAGGACAATACAAAAATATAGCAGAACATAGAAATATAAAAACAAACCTATTTAAAGAAAAATATTTTGTCAACCTCTCACCCACAAAAATCTATGAAATATTTAGGGCCTCAAATTAAGTTATTCCTCCGCAAAACATTCCTTTAAATTCAATCTCTCTTCACCATTAATAAAGAACAAAAGATTTTCTTTTATCGCAATCGTATGCACCATGGTAACTCTCATTCTCTATAACCAACAGTAGCTGGCAGATGGGAAAGGAAACTCAGGAAAAACAACCTGTCGGTCCTTCATAATTTCCTGAGGAATTTTAACCTTCATACTTTCTTCCTGAAACCCCAGCCCGTGCAGTATAACTTCTGAGTGCATTTCCTCTGCCTGGCATCTACTCCATTAAGTTTGCATATCAGGACAAGTAATCATTATCGGTATGACTTCTGTTCAGTTTCCTTTTACACCACTGGATGGCAGAGCATGTAAAACGCTGCTCTGACAGGCTCTTTCCCGCGGTAGCTCGGCAAGTTTTAGGATATCACTTCTCTCACTTTTAACAAGCACCTGTTAACAGGCACTAAATTTGAAACAGCTTGGAGAATTTTTGTTTCTCCTGCCAAGGCAGCTCAACACCTATGATCTTCAAAGTGCTCATCCTTTTTCTTCCCCACATGCAAACTCATACATACTTGAAAAGTTAGTTTTTAATAGCTTTCTAAAGCCTAGACATGGAAAATCACTACTACTCAACTCTGCTATATTCTCTAATATTAAATTAATATTGACACCACTATGATTACACGATCTTGTTTAAGAGAAAAGCACACACAGTGAAATGCAGCTTTCAAAAGAAAGCACAGCTGGGAGACTCGTTCACCTATGCCTATATCTGCAGATCTACAGATCCTTAAAAAAACCACCCAGCCTAACATTCTCAGTAGATTTAGAATGAACACACAAAAAAGGTATTAATTATTTTTATCAAAAGTAGAATATACACTAAGAAAGGACATTAAGACTACCAAAAGTAGTCAAGTCACCACACTTAAAGCAGATGCTTCCTTCCTTTTTAAAACTACTTAGCTAAGGCAATCATTTGATAGTACACCATATCACTCAACAAGTGATATGTTATTAAAGTTATTTCTCCCACCCTATACTGCCAGCTCCAAAGGCATATAGGATTCATTTAATAGTTTTTTTTTAATCATCCTCAGTGTAACCACCAGGTTCTGTGTGTGTATTAACAAACAGTTCAGTAGTTTTTCAACACTATTTGGCTGCATAGAAAAGGGGAAGCTTTAACTGCCTAATTCCTCAATCTAAATACTATCATAGAACAGAAGGACTGTATCCTTACTTACCAATCTTGCTGACTGGAACAGCTTAAAATATTTTAATGCTGAAAAGGTTTGTGTTTTTATGTTTATTAAGTCTTGATTCTGTATGATCTGTAACCACCAAGATCCGGTGTAACCACTGAGTCTTGTTTTCAAGACAAGCCTACTGCCTGGCTGGGCTCATATTGCTTCTCTGTTTCAGAGCAAGAAGACACTAGCCAAAACCAGAGCTGAGAAGCAACAATCATATCTGAAAGACAACTGTAAACATTCTCTAAAAATTGCTATTTGCTGACAGCTTTGCTATTTGTTTTTAAATACCTCCACTACCCACAATATAAACAACACGATGCCCACGTGCTCCACGAGGGTAACCTGTTCACTGACATGCTGCTACCAGGGTGCTTAAATGTACAGAGCATTCCGAAGGACAAACAAAGGTCTAGGACGTTTATACGCTACAGACCAGAAAATCATAGCTGAAGCTTAGTGTGCAAATACACACAATAAAAGGAATTCATTATCACAGTGATATGAGAAACCTCACATTCCACCTTCAAAGATAACTGGGTTCACTGAAGTGTTTTCATCAAGCAGATCCTTTTAAAGGACCAAACACATGAAGTACATAGGCATGTTTCAAAGCAGCAGGTCGGAAATCAAGATACATTTCCTTAATCTTACCACTTATTCCTTACAAACCCCTCCCCAACCCCTCACCTGAAATACACAAAGCTTCTACTGTACTCAAACTGTGAGAGACTACAACAAGGAATTTTTAAAATGCTCATGGGATTAGATGGGAGGGGTGGGACGGGACATGACATTACTCCAGAATAGCTCTGAAAATTTTATTTAGCAATGACTGGGTTTTTTTCAAAATTCAGTGTATCATATTTTCAAAACCACAATGAATAAATAATACAGTTGGTTTGACAAATGAGAAATTATTAATACGAAGCTATTTTAGTGAAGCAAATTTCAGAGGCTTCTGTACCAACAAAAGAATATTTAAGGCCTTACCATTGCTATTAAATTAAGCCTATAAACTTCTGCAAGACAATTATGAATGTCACAACACGAGTTATTGTTTAACTCCCTAATGACTGTATATATTATTCTGTTTTGATCTATCCTCACAGTGCAAGAAAAGAAGTCAACATAAAGACAAAGGGAATTTTTGCTATCTGTTTCATGGATAATATTATCTAAAAGATTAAAGACAAGAAAGTGATGAGTATACTGAAAAAATCCTTTAAAATGGAACAGACACACAATGGGTTTGGTGTTTTTTTTTTTATTGGCTGCTCTTTTTAAAAGAGGTGCTAGCTGGTAGCTGAGAATCACCAGAAAGACAGGTACAAGTTTACACTATGAAAGATTTCTCTGCTAGAAAGCGTAGCTACTTTGGAAGTACAAACCTAAGTGAAGTAGCATTTCACATTACTTGAAAGTAACAAAATAGCACCTTGTTAATCAAATCTACTCCAACACTTTCTTATTGCAATTGCTACCAGAATCACTATTTAACCTTAGTGCTACAGAAAGGAAAGTTAGTTCTTGTTTACTAAGTTTCTCGTGTGCGTGTTACCTCTAGGTACACTGACAGCTGACTACTACAGTTGCTCTCAGTTCCAGGACACTTCCCCTCACACCCTCTCACAAGGGTGCCCCAAAGAGAAAAATTAGCAAAGAAACTCATGGGAATAGGGGGTGCTCTTTAAACATACATGTGAACAAGCACATTTTACAAAGCCTTCAGTTTTTGAAAAACAACTTCTGCCTCTGTGTATTTATTCTGATGCATATTGACACCATGGGAAATTTCCAACACTTCTGCCAGCTTACACCCTCTACCCAAGCACAGACACCTTATCTTAACACTCTGCAATCACTCTCTTTGACATAACTGTGGAAAGATTTCCACCTGACCTGCCTGCAACTTGACGAAAGATATTTGCCTTACCAAAGATGCAAAAGTAACCTGACCTTTTGGCGTATGCCCATACTCCTGGTAGCGACAGTAATCTGGCAACGTCGTAATAAGTCTTCCTAAGGTCTGCTAGCCAACAGCATGTAATAAAGAAACTGAAGCACCTCTGAACCTCCTCATCACAGAAATGCTGAGACAAAAAATCCTTTTAAAGGATTTTGCCCAGTGTTCATAAAAAGGTACATTTGTCTGGTTTATTACAAGATAAATATGGATGTAGTTAAGGGGTGGTGTTTTCTTTTTTTTTCGAAGATGCAGTTTGCCAAGAATCTTAAAATGACAGCTAATTATAGCTCAATATCCAGCTAAATGGCATAGACTTCAGAAAGCTAGCAATAGATGACACGCAAACAGAAGGAAAGTAAATCGGACTTTCTAATCTTAGGTAGCCTATCCAATACTGTCAAGAAGAATAGATTTGAACTTTAATCAGATAATGCAGTTTTTGCCTCTCTTCACAGGCCAAACTTAGTTCAAAAGACAACCCTTACTGTCAAAGTACCTAACTGGACTCTACCTGAAGAGGTAGCAAAAAATCCCCAACATCCTTATTACATATACTTAATTACATATAATACAGTAATTGCAAGATTTCAAGGATTTTAACAAAAAAATACAATGAAAGAATAAATATTTGGTTCATCATGAAATATTTGGTATAACATATTAATATAGCACATCTCAAACAATATTTCCCATTGCCTCGAAACAATATCATGAATGCCTATTATCCACATGGGAGAATCAAATAATTCATTTGATAATTATGAACAGACTCTAAAAACAGATCTCCAAGTAAACTGTTCATCAACCTTTTAAAATACACATATGTAGTAATCTACCTTGAACCTCTGAAGTCCATAAGAAGCTGAAATTCAGTTACTTAAATACAGGTAGTCTAAGATGGTACCAGAAGCCACACAACCACCTTGCCTCCACCTGCACATCCAGGACATTATAGGATTAATGGGGCCTGGGTTACACTTGCCAGGCTCGCTTAGATGTCTAGAACAGCTTGTGCCATCTCAAAAGAAAACAGACACGTAATTTTGGTAGCTTAATCTCACTCAAAATGTACTTTTAAGTCAAGCAGCGGGAAAAGTTACTGCTGAACTATTCGCAAACAGAAATTCTTGTCCCATCAGCAAACAGGCTGTAAATATAGTATCACAAAATGTAACAGCTAGAGGTAGTTGAAAAGTTAATCTTATTTAACCACTACAGAATAAGCATGCCTAGAACATCACTGAAAGCTATCTAATCTATTTTTTAAAGCTTTTAAAATGGGATGCTCTACAGCCTTCTGAAATGGTCTTTTTCAGTTTGTTCTCCCTAATATTAGAATTTGTACTTTTTGCCCTGTATACAATCTCAACTTTAATAAAAATAAGCCATTTTTTAATTCTCCACTTCTTCACTTAAAGCAACTATTCATCCTTTATTACAGCAATTTTAAAAATTTTTTTTGGCATACTCAGACTTCCAGTCTCGCACTTCAGTTTCTTTTTTGCCAGTCTAAACAAATGCCTTCAACATTATTCAGAGGTGGAGCTCTCCAAGTTTCTAACTCTTGCTCCTTTCACATAAATTCTGTCCAAGTATGTTTTAATTTCTTAATAGGTACTGCCCAGAACTGAAGACAGTATTAGGACTCGCACTGAGAAAAGTTACTTTCCCCTTGTTCAATAGCACTACAATTCACTCAGGCAATCTATAAACCTTACAGCTCCTTCTACAGTTCTGCCACGCAGGGAATTTGGTACTCAAGCACTTGAGTTTCTCCTGCATGTATTGCTTGATACTTAAAAAATAAAGTGTGAAGACCTCAGATAACGTGCCCACAATCAAAAAAAGCATAACATCTAAAATGCATTATCTAATAAAACCCCTACTTAACCTAACATAGCAGTTACTGTATCTAAAAATAACCAAAGACAAAACACATTTTTGCACAGCACAGGCCACATCTTGCACAAACAGAGTATTTGTTGGACTGAAAGATGTTTTATGAAACATTTCCCATAAAGCACTGCTTGATCAGCCAAGATTTCCAGAGCATAAAAAGAAATTCAAGTTTAGAAGACAAGCTACCCTAAGAAACCTCTTCAACAAACCAAAAAAACCCACAAAAAGTAATCGGAATCAAAGTTGACTGCTACACAGTACAGCGTAACCATAGACCTTAGTGTTGGGTGTGCGTGGGTTTTGTCTTTTAAGTCTCTGATGTATATGTTGTACTTGTTGTTCTCACTTATATGTGGGGCTTTTTTTCTGTTTTTACACACATAAATTTCCAGGAAACATTCTAATGACAATTTTAATATGATTTTGTTGATAAAGAAAATGGGCTACGCTTTCCTTACTTGTCAAAATTTAAGTAATATTATTCAATGAGGTAGGTGAACACCAGTAATTGAAGTCC
>JAOXJK010000001.1:126621073-126651794 GCA_025774025.1 Xenus cinereus
AGTACACAGTTCTCAAAGGCTAAAATGAAGTGGGATGCTGAGACAAAAGAGAAAGAAAGCAACTACAGTATATTATATTGAGTTTAAAAGTATTATTTATGACCCTACAGTCCACAATTCAGGAAAACTGATATATAAATCAAGCTGAAGATAACAGGAGCAAACCCTCTCTTCAGGCAGGTCTGTTATTTTAGGTAATTTAATTCATCCCTGGATCTTGATTTCTTGGTCATCTACTTTGTAGAGATGTTAGTTTGCTCCCACATTCCTCAGAAAGCAATCCAACCTTCCTTCCAAAATAAAGCTCCAGGGAAAACTCCCCCAAAAGTCGTGTTAACACGGCTGCACCAAGCTGGTTCTACTAGAGCACTCCAGAAGAGCACACCCCTTCACACACTCCCACATCTCCTCACGTACCTCAGGCCACGTGACACAACCCTCAGTTTCGTAAAAACAGAACTCTTATACAACACAGTTCTCAGTAGTTCAGAAATTCAGCACACATGAGATTAACTGAGGCTTAGAGCCACAGAGGTACCACACAAGACCCAAAGAACATTTAAGACAAAGTACCACTCAACATGAACGCAGCCAGCCTGCTCTGTAGGAAACTAGTTCAACACCACTATAAACGCCACCACGTCACACCACTGGGGTATGAGGACCAGGTATCACCTCCTGAAGCAGATGCATTTAGCGGTACAGATGTAGCTTTAATGATTACAGAATTGAGACCTATTTCTTGAAGTAAATTATGCAAGGTAGTAGCAATCACACACATGAAAGGCAAGGTTTCGATGTTGCCGGAAGAAGCTATCGTTTCTCTCCCTTTGCCCTCCCTTCACCCCCGGTTAAGCACTGCCACTTACACAACGCTAATCAGATGCCTGTGTCAACAGCTGAACTCCCTCCAATGGCAACAGCCAGCCGGATAGGTTTGTTTGGTCTTTTTAATCATTCTCACTTGTGAAAACAACTCAAAGAAAGGTCTAACCAGCTAAAGCTAGCACAAGAGATAAAAGATAACATAAAGCCTACCTAAGGAAAAAGTAAAACGGATGAGCAAACTTTCCCCTTTCAGTAGCAGCACCTATTAGACCAGCTCAAGAGAATGATCTGTGCACAGGCTCAGTGCCTGTGAGACCGACGCCGGTCGCTGAAGCTTGGACAACTTCACATAACCATAAAGCCTCTTTTGCTAGCAGTTCTATGTTAAGCTCAGCTTAAGCAGGCTGTGAAACTTCACCCTACATTCTCAAGCTACAGCAAAGCTTAAGACACAACACTCCTGTCTGCATGACTCCCTCCAGAACCACATGCTAACTCCATCCCCCATTTCAGTCACAGCCATCTCAGGTCACTGACATTTTTCCAGGGAGACTTGGAGAAATCATTTTCAACACAGTCAGCGCACTAACACTAGCTCCTGTCCCTCCATGTGTTTTTGCCCTCCTGCAGCCCTCACAAATGACTACAGATATCACCCAAACATTTGTCAGTTACAAGTTTGGGAAATAGCTGGTGTTTCCAGTACTGCTTATTTTAAAACATGCTCTTTTACACACCTGAGACAGTATCAGTTTAGAACAACCATCACACCACACTACCAGGAATTCAAGAAATTGCCTAAGGGTCACTTCAGGGAACAGTCACTAACTTAAGGAGCCATATCCCACTATCCACTGAAGATGAGTTCCTGAAAAGTGTAACATTTAGCAGTTCAAAAGATGCTAACTATGCAGGGACAGCATACATGATGTAGAGAACAGAGAGGCAGGGGAAGAATCATCAGGACCAGCAGCTGGAGCAGGGACTGAGCTTCTGGAAGACTGAATGAAAACTTTTCTCTTTTGAGAATGCATTCTCATACCCATTCCCCTTTTATTAGTTCTCACAGAAAAAAGCAGCTTTACTCTCTAAACTCAGCTGCTTCACCTGCAAGACTTAACACGTAACAAATTATGATCACCCTCACTCTTTTGTTTAAAAGAGGTACACGTTCTTCAACATCATCTGCCTCACATAAATCAAGTTAATCATGAGTAAATGATGGGAAAAAGGATACCATTATTACAGTAAGCAAAACACAGTAATGAAACATGGCAAAGGAACTCCAAAATGAAAGATGGGAAAGTGGTGGACAAGGCACTGAGTGAATTCAGGGAGTCATCAATTTGGCTTTATGAAGGCAATAAGATGAGGTTTTGACTTCTTGCCAAACCAGGCAATGTCATGCAGAAGCAATGCTTGAGACCCAACTCCTGTGCACAATTTTACTCTTCCTTTAGCAAATACATGACACTCCACAACCCATCTTTGCTACTTCCTTCACCATTTTCCTTGATGGGTGATAAGAACATATCTAAGTCATTCTATCCTAACTGTCTCAAAGAGGTAACTGACTTTCTCAAGTTTTTCTGTGAATAGAGAAAAGAGTATCATTCATGTGGCATCCTTTTCCTGCAAATATATTCAGGAATGAAAAAAGCCACGTAACTTGACTTCTGGCCATCAGCATTGTCAGACTGGACTAGTTCCCTCATGCTGTGGGTTGTAATATAACAAGAAAGCTTACATTTTCCTTTGTAATTAAATAAATATTTGCTGTCTTAAATTTGTTTGTGTGGTAAAATGAATTCAGGCAAAACATTTCTTTGATTGTACAGAGAAAAACAGACAACCCAAAAATACCTGCAGGATTCCTGTGAAGAAGTCTTATTCTATTCCTTAAATACAGGTTGATCTCTTGCCACTCAGTGATTGTGTCTACATTAGCTTTTTTTTTTTTTTTCCTCTAAATCTAAACCTGCAGTATGGTTTTGAAACCATTGCCCAAAGAACCTTCACTTAATCTACATCTACTTTTTGTAAAGTGTTTTTGGCACTTCTCAGAAGAAACTAAAACTGGAACCTGCTGTAGATGTGCATCAAATCTATGAAACCCAAGGTAGCCATTGTGACCTAAACCAACAAGTGGGCCAAAATGCTGCGATTTCTCCAGCACAGCCATAGCACAATACATGCCAGGAGGTGGACTATGAACTGTCACTAACACCCTCCACATCATAAAGTGTCTCTCATTACATAAAGAGCCAAGTGCGGTAGCCAGCAACCACCCCTCTACTCTTGCCCTCTTCCCACCACCTGGCCAACTCCTTTCAAACTTTCCATCCTCTTTTTCAAGAAAATTCAGAATCACAAAATCACTTAGATTGGAAGAGATGTCTTAAAATCATCTAGTCCGACCTCCTTCCTCAAACAGGGTCAGCTAGAGCAGGTTGTCCAGGACCATGTCCAGTTGGTGTTTGAATGTCTCCACCGATAGAGACTCCACAGTCTCTGTGAATGTTCCTGTGGTACTTGATCACCCTCACGGTAAAAAAGTTTCTTCTTATGTTCAGACGGAACTTCCTGTGCTTTAATTTCTGTTCATTGCCTCCCATCCTGTCACTGAGCACTACTGAAAAAAGCCTGGCTCCCTCATCTTCATTCTCTCTCATTAGGTATTTATAAACACTGTTGTTACCTGTCCTCTCTGCCCACCCAAGCCTTCTCTTCTTCAGGTTGAACAGTCCAGGTGGCTTGCTGAATATCTATAAGGAAATACTCAGCTCTCAGCTTCATCCTATATGAAAGATGCTTCAATAAATCTGTATCATAAAAGAAGTGACAACTCCTCTCATAGTAAAGTAAGAGGAGGTTCTTAGGAAGCTGCTCACCACCATCTGTCATCATATAATACTTTGAAAGTTCTGTTACTGAGGACCCAGGACAACAACCACACTTGAGAAGCAACACAGCAGGTGCTTTTTACTACAGACCTCTTACCAGAAATCTCAAACATCAACAGTCCTGAGCTGATGCTAAGGATAAAACAGCAATGACTATTTCTGATAGTGAATGTATACAATACCTGACTGGATTTGATTGGCTGCCTACCATTACTAGTATGCTGTATTGAGATTTGTACTCTGTTAGGTTATTGAGACACTAGTCCTAAAACTGCTTCCCCTGGAATAATCCAGCATCACTACACTTGTGTTGAAGGATCAGCACTTTTACTAGAGTATCAGGCAGGGTCAAGCCAAGTGTTTCTCTCCTCTGATGAAGGAAGTAATTGTGCAGAAAACTGCCCCGGTCAGAAAAAGACTAAAGCAGGTCTCAACCAGAAAAAAGCTGCCAAACATGGTCACCAATCTTCAGCGCAATCAGCAGGCAGAACGGCTTCTGAGGTCATTACACTGCAGGCTCAACATAGCACCAATGAGGAACAGAGTTCCTGAAACAAAGGAAAATTACACAAACTAAATGCTCTAAACTAAGGAAACTTATAAATGTGCTAAAGTAATTTCTCTTTAATCTCTGTGGTGATGGAGAAACACTATGGAAACAGGCAATGCTTTTCCTTTAGGTAGAGTTAGCTACAATATTTAGATGTCTCTGACTTCAAAGTAAATTGAGATTACTTTAGAAGTCTAGTTTATCAGCACAAGCACTGTACCTAGCAAGTTAGAGCGACCAGCTCAGAGAAGAGGTTAACTTTAAATCTAAGTTATTCAATTCCTTCCATCACTTTTACTATTTCTTCCAATCCCTTTACTAAATAAAGCTAGAAAAAAATAACCTCAAGTCAAATAAACCTAACCCACAGTCCAATGCCTACCACTATACGTCACCAAAACTGGGATGTAATACCCTGTATATCAGTCCAAGTCTCCACATAACAACTTGGAGCTGCAAATGCCGTACCTCTTTCTTTTATCCAGTTGTGATTTACAGTTTTCACATGATATTCATCCTCCTGCTCCCTCCCAAACAGCTCAAAATTAAAGAAATTATGTAAAAAAATTGTTTCCAAGGAAATTTATAACTTTGATTAGCCATAAGAAGTAATTCACATTCTTGTCGTAATTACCACCAACAGTACAATCTGCCTAAAGATGAGCAGTCAGCATTGCAGTTCATTCCTGTAACAGCTAGTGTGTGTAAAAAAGATTGTTCCCTTTCATAGAATCATCTATTTCCTTGAATTTTCTTTTAATTCGAATTGTGGGTGTAGACATAGATAAAGGTGGCAACTACAGAATTTATCAAGCACTGAAAAGGAAAACCTTATGATGTTTTAAATACACTTCACACACAATTACCAGCCAGCTAGAATAAAGGAGAAAAGTATCAGAATAATGCATGATTTGCTATCTTACCAGTAAACAAATACGACAATACAAGACATAAATCTACAAAAGCACCAGCCAGCACGGACGAAAATACCAGAATGTCAGCTATATTTTGCTATCTTCAGTGAGTCATGAAAAGCAGAAATCAAAGCTTATGACCTTCAAATCTGTTGTCTTTTTGGTGCCCAATTTTTTATCACAATATACTACAATTCATTGGGCAAGCTCTTTGGTTTCAAGCACCCTTTGGCCTTGTTCTTTTGTTAATTACTGCCAGGTAGATTGAATTTTTGTTAGTCTGCCAAACGTAATTATTCTAGAATGGCACACTTCATACATGAAATCCCTGTAAATGCTCATAATGTCAACTCAACTTTTTTTTTTTTTAAAGCTCATGCGATACCTTTGCTTTTCCCCATGTGTATTTCATTAAGATTTTCCTTTAGAATCTAACACCAAAGCACTGAGAAGATAAAACGTATCTCCATGGTAACACAATCTTGTTAGCATAGTCTGAATGTAAGAAACAGAGAATAAAACAATTATCAATCCTCAAACTGTACTGATTTCTCTAATGTGTTGTGCTAGTTTTGGCTGGGATAGAGTTAACTTGTTTTCATAGTAGCTGGTATGGGGCTGTGTCTGCAATTTGTGCTGAAAACAGCGTTGATAACACAGGGACATTTTAAGTATGGCTGAGCAGCGTTTATACAGTGTTGAGGTCTTTTCTGCTCCTCATACCACCCCACCAGTGAGAAGGCCAGGGCGGTGGGAGGGACAAGAAGTTGGGAGGGGACACAGCCAGGACAGCTGACCCCAACTGGTCAAAGGAATATTCCATACCACATGGCTTCACACTCACTATATAAAGCTGAGAGAAGAAGGAAAGGGGAGGCATTTGAGTGATGGTGTTTGTCTTCCCAAGTAACCATTATGTGTGATGGAGCCCTGCTTTCCTGGAGGTGGCTGAACACCTGCCTGCCGATGGGAAATAGTGAATTAATTCCTTGTTTCGCTTTGCTTGAGTGTGTAGCTTTTGCTTTACCTATTAAACTGTCTTTATCTCGACCCACGAGTTTTCTTTCTTTTACTCTTCTGATCCTCTCCCCTCTTCCACCAGGGGAGAGAGAAAGTACTAAAGAAGAGAAACACAGTCAGGATTAATTAAAATGTGAATTTTAGATATGTCTGAGTAGTATATTGTGGAACTCTCACACTTACTTCAGATATTTTACAAGCTCTGATATCATCCATTATAAAGTTTTATTGCAACTATTTTCTCTCATCAGATCAGTGATGATATCCTGTATTACGCAATTCTGCCACATGTTCAATATCCTACCTGCTCTGCACTTTAGCTGTAGAGTGCCCTCTGAAAGCTGGCCTAAAAAAGGCCCACTTCTTTGGCACTAGGAAGTTGCCCATTAATTTTGAAAAACTGAAAATGAATTGCTGATCCCTAGCACGCTGGTTGTTGATCTGTTATCTGGAATCACCCCAGTTCACAGCCAGAAGACATTAACTGTGTTACTATTTTTCATTCACTTTACTCCTTCCCTTGCTACTCCATGCAAAACATACGCATAAACTAAGTTATAAACTCAAACTGGGACACAGAGCTAACGTTTTACCTTTGCAGAGGTACACAAAATGCAAAATTATTTTTTTTTTGTTCACAGTTCACTCTGTGTATTGCCAGCTTTATTCAGAAAAGCGCAGCTAAGTATCACAAAGGAAGGACAGCTGCCTTGCCTATCCTCGTTGCTGCACACATCAAGCTAAGGAACCCAGAAAGGAAGGAGAAAAAAAACGCACCTTTCCTGAGAGGATTGAAGCAATCGGTTGAAAAAACTGTTAGGCAGCACAGTGAAAGAGTGTGGTACAGGAAGCAAAGTGCCTACAGCGTGACCATGAAGATGGATTAGAGAAGTGAGAGAAGAACAAGGTTTGCCTGCAGCAGGGAGCATATTCTCTGAAGTGACAAGATGAGGTTGCTGCCCAAGGGACCTATAAGGGACTAAAAAATTCAGTGCAATCCAGAATGTCACTGCCTAGCTGGACAGAGGACTGACAGGAAAGAAACCATGCTGTACAGCAGGCAGGCTTAATTGGTTTTCTTACTCCACCAAATTCATTTATTTGCAGAGCCACCCTACCCTAAGTTTAATAAAACTACTCTAAAGATTAGGAGCTTTTTGTATTTTTTGGCATGCTGGCATTAAGGAATAGACTGGGAACTCACATCTTAAAGCTCTGACTAATCTGAAGTCTCACAAAAAGAATATAAAAACATAGGCTTCTAGTGCAAAGTGGTAGTGTAAATAAATCATAAATATGTTGGTGACTCCAGAAATTACTGAAAATTAGCAAATAAACAGATTAAGGTGAATAATGTATTAAATTATGTCTCTGCTCACTTGTGGCAAATGTGTATCAGATTTTCTGTTTGCATATTAATAAATTGTCAAGCTTCCTCAACCTATGGCATAGTAAAAATAAAGGATTATGAGATCTGAACTGAAAGGAATTCTTGAAGTATGAAACAAGTGTGTCAAGAAAAGATTTCTTCATTTTACAAGTTCACAAAACAGCCAAATTCAAATGTATTTATTCTACTGCATAAAATTCAGGAATCTTTCTAGTTATGTCTAAAATTTAGGTTAAGAAATTATAAATATGTTTCAAAAGTTGCTATCAGCATACTCAAGGTCATTCACACTGAAATGAATAAAACTGTTTTGTTTTGGTTTTTTTAAAAGCTAACTAGTACAGTAAATTTTTCAGCACCAGTGTATCACTAGGACTTAAAATCTGCAGGTAAACGTTTCAAAACAATTTAAAAACTCTAGATAGAAAAATAAGCTCTTAAAAGTCCACATCTATAACCCAGAAAACAACATACTACAGTTACTTTGTTACTTCTAACGTAAGATCACAAAAAATATTCTTACATAATCCCAGTAAAGATACTTCTTTCCACAAAAACTGTTAGTTAACTGAGGATCAAAATCAAAAGAACATTACGACAAACCCTGATTTCAGACTTCTGTCTCTGGGTTGGATGTCCAATTGAACTTCTTCATCATGTTAAAGTCTGATATTTTGGCCCATTTAACAGACAACTATCAGTCTACAGCTGTGATAGTGCAAATTACATTGTCATATAAAACCCACAATCTGGACAAGTATCTTACAGTCATTATACGTTCTAGTACATTCCAAACAGATTTTTCAAAAGTAGCATCAATAGTATCTATTATAACCATAAAAGTTAATCCATGAGACCTCAAACCTCTAAGCAAAAGTTATGAAGGGGGCATCCACTCTAAACACCCCCTCAGTTCCTTTGCCAGAAGCAATCCGAATGTTGCTTTGACTCTGCACTAGCAGGGCAGAAGCATATGCCAGAGAACATATAATTGGACTAGAAGAATCACGCTCTAGGGTCACTACAGAAAAATTATTTCCTTTTCTTCATTCACCTGTCTTTCCACATTTCACTAAAGACAGCTTCACAAGTCATTTAGATCAGAAAAGCCTAAAAGGCCTGCATATTATCTACTCCTTCCTATTTGATATAACAACTTACAGTAACATCAGACAGATGATACAAGCCTTCACCCCTTGCAGGCTGCCACTTAACCACCAAGTGATTGCTATTGTGTGGCTCCACAGCATTCACATTTATTTGAAGCACTTAATCACTATATTTGAAGTGGTCATCAAGACAGCTAATATTACCTTTCATAGACAAATATGTTTAAACCGAAGTACACAATACCACACATCCTAATTTATATTTTCTAAGAGTGAAGCTTCACAAATACGAGACCAAACACAGCAATGTGGAATTTCTTGGCTCAAGGGCTATAACTGAAATGTAACTAATGTTGTAGACTTCCGTTAAACTCACACACTGAATAGATAAGCTGTTATTCACAAGGGAAATTTGTTGTATAGTGAAACTATATTTTTACATTAATTCTTTGGATCAAATATTTGCAGGTAGAGAGACAATGAATACCCCACGAACAACAATTTTTTAGAACTTAATTCATAACAAGGCACTAGTTTCCAAACCTCATTGAGCGTGCAAATAGGCTAGAAATTAAGTATGGTGGAAAAGATTACAGGACTTTGAATCACTTCAGATATACACTAGTTATTACAATAGGGAATGTTACTTTCTGGACAACACCAATTTTTTGCCCCCTTTCATAATATCCATTGAATACCAGATTACGTTTTTAAAGATTTAGCAATGAAAAGAATGGACGAGGTTCAAACTTTCAGTATTTTTGACAAAGGAAGAGTAAGGAGAAGGAACAGCTATTTCAAGGAGTCATGGGTGTAATACAGTAAGGAGTATTTAAAAAGCTTGCTCTTGGAAGTTATGGACTGATTCTAATTATCTGGGAGACAACAGTATGCTTTTACTAACTTACAAGACTAACTTACAAATTCTTATCTCTAAGATCCATATTAGAGTATTTACTTAACATTAGTAGAAGAAGAAGAAAATGAAACAGCATTTGACAAGAAACACACATTATAAACAATTCAAGGCAGAAACCAGACTTCAGTTCAAGACAACTCATGCTGAGTTGCAAGTAAAACAACACATAGTGTTAGTTTTACACTAATTTTTCAATCCACTTTTTTTTTTTTTTAAAACTTACCAGCTCTGTACTAGCCCAACTGAAGGCCTGTTAAGTAAGTTATCAGGCAACAAATTGACTTCTCTCATGGTGTTGGCTAGTCGCACAGGAAGTTCTTTCCGCAGAAACATGTATGAAGTCTTCTCACATGCATTGTCACGACCTGTTAGAGGGGAGGAAAAAAAAGAGATGTCCATTGCAGCACATCAAATTTAAGATTTGCCAAGGCTAGAAGATTAAAAAAAAAATAAAAATAAATCACTTGTGGAAATAAAAAACATTTAAAAATAATTTCTTTCAGCACCCACCTTCACTTCCCTTTTACTCCCAAGACACATATTATGCATTTACCTTCCTAGAGCTTAAATTCTTTTCTCTGACATTCTTCCTCATTTTATGTCATCTCATCATCTCTCCTATAAATAAAATCTCTCATCCTATACATAAAAGTCATCAAATAGCAAAGACTTGATATTAGCTGGAAATAAAGCCCAAAAATACTAGCTTTTACCAGTATGACTTTTCTACTAAAGTGAATATTTAAAAAGTGCATGCCATGCACATAATGGAGGGTAAGAAGTTGAAAACAAAGGGACAAAACAGAATGGCAACAGCTGACCGACATTTTATGTCACAAGCTCTTCAAACCTACTAAATACTTAAGTGTTTCAGCAGCACCTGGAAAGACCAGCAAAAGTCACCATCCCTCCTAGGACTAGACTACAAGATGGTCGCTAGCTACCTGGAAGGGAAGTGCAGTGCTCGTCACCACATTCCAATTTGGAAAAGCTGTAGCTGGTATTATCTTGGACTTTCACTTTTAAAACAGACTTTTATCCAGCACAATATTTTTAAACTACAATTTTTAAAAACCCCAAATGGTTAGAAGCAAATAAAAGGGATTCAGCAAAATAACAATACTTTGCTGCAGACCCAGTTGGAACAGTGACCATTCTCTGGAGCCACCCTAGATGAACAAGATGACTGACACGACTAATAGCATTCTTAAGTTAAACCAGTTACCAGACATACCTATAAAACTTCAACTACAAATATTTGAAAGTATGACTCTTGCCCAAACAGTTCAGAAAGAAGATCAGACCTGACTTGACACACTTTTTTGTATTTTGCAGTGTTTCACAAGTGGAGAAATTCCCCACCACAATCAATTTTAAGGAGTCCAGATAAATTAAAAGAAAAAGAAATAATTAATGTTTTACTTGTAACAAACAGTCAGTATTCTGCTTTTGTCCAGAAAGACAGCAAATGCCTTTTGTGATTATAAGCAGTACAACTGCCTGCAAAATTTGTGAGTGAAGGCTTAATACAAGAGCTATAAATTATGTTCAAGCAAACCAGAAAGTGTTAAAAGCTCTACTAGGCACATAATCACTGAGATTTGCAATTTGAAAGACTCAAGTACAGTGCAACCAGCACAATCAAGGTGATACTTCTTAAGACAGTCCCATTATAATCAGCTGAACAGCAGTTTTCACCTTTTTTGCATAGGTAACGTGCATTGATGGATTCGTTCCCAAACCATAACACGAGTTTGGGGAAATATGCAGGAAGGATTAGGGTTTCCCATTTTTTTTTCCCCCCACTCATTTAGGCATCATCAATCAGTGGATCATTAAATTATGTTAGCGTCAGCAATGCTATTATTGTTCCTCCAGCAAACATTTGCACCTATTTTACTTATTTGCATTTTCACATCTTCAATTACAAATACGCACATCCTGTCAAGATTAGAGAAGGAAACAAGACGTTACACTGTTGTTTTCTGTGAAGCAAAGTACTTATTTCAGAGTTCAGTCCTTCAATTAAGCTAGATCACCTACAATAGATGATAGATATTGCTTATTCACAAGTCATTGTTTATAGTAGGTCTTCAGGAAGACTGTGGCTGGACAGCAGGGAAGACTCTGGCCAGCTAACTCTACACATTCTGGGCTGGAAAAACTGAGAGGAACAAAGAGACAACTGTTTCCTCCCAAGAGTGACTCAGAGCAAATTAGTTATTTTCTAGGCAATAAAAAGCAAAACGAATGAAAGACAGCCCAGACAGAGAATGAAGAAATGGTGAACAAGAACCCATGGGCTGTGAAAGGGCATGGGGGCCATTCGCGGACACAGTCTCCCGGTTTGTGCAAGGCAGACAAAAGCTGCTAGACTGGAAAGCAGGACTGGCAGAAGAGACACGCTCCCTCCCCTCCCATAAGCAAGGGCACATCTACATTCAATCTGTCTCACCTCAACAGCTCTAAACTCTCTTGTTAAGGAGTTGCCTTGCTCTAATGTACAGCTACGTTTTAGGTACAGGGTTCTTGGGGATCCCTTTGCATGCCTGGTGCAGGAAAAGGAAAGGAAGTCCCCCTAACAGATCTTCCTTGACTGCAACACCTGTCCAACTAGATTTGTCAAAATGAGGGACATCCTTCTAAGTACAAAAAGTAAAACCTGAGTTAGGCATTTCCTTAATATAAATTCATCATGCACAAGTAAGTCTAACCTCTAAAGATCTTTCCAGAAACAGCATTCTGGTAAGCTGTAGTGCCAATTTTGCAGGTTTAGCCTACAGTGAGATAAAATGTTTTTTTATAGGTTGGCTTTATTTTTGCTTTATTTGTTACATCTTTTTTCAAAATATATAGCATTCTCTCCTGATTTTGTTATCATTCCAGCTAGGTTGATACACATTGCCAGAACCAGGCTTTTGTCTTAAACACCACAGGCTAAAGCCAGTTTATATCCATCAGTTTCAATTCAAGGGAATTGGAAGTTATTCACAAGTTTCACTTTAACCCTGAGAGAATGATCTCTCTGATTTATATCGCAGCCCCCCAAGAAGTTATTCAATAATACAAATTTGAATTTGTATGAATTCAAATAGGATTACTGTATTCTTTCTTCTATTTCCTAGTGGAAACTAGGCAACTACATTGTTGCAGTTGTAGGCAACTACATTGCACCAGGCATCAAGGACTTTGTTTACCTTTATTTCCAGAAGCAAGGGGTGCTGTGTCAGACAGCTGTTTAATTACAGTGAACTGAAGATCTATGGTAGGTGCAGGCTTCAAGTCAAAATACAATGACATGGAAGTATAATGCTAACCTGGCACTATAATATACCAAGAGTACATCTTTTGTCATAAATTACTAATAGAAGGCCCATTGCTTTTATAACCTGAAGCAATATATTGCAAATACAGCTTTATGCTATCTTGTTAAATTACATGAAATTAACATTTATTTTAAATTCTGAGAAGTCACGATTTTTTGCCTGTAAGTCACTGAACTATAGAAATACTGTGGAAGAGGCTGAGATGCAATGTGAAGATCACTGGCATAAAGAAAAAGCTTAACATGTGTATTTTATTTGTAAATTTACTGTCTTGAGTAGTTTTACAGACAGCAGTGCAACTACTGGTTAAATGCTGTACATAATTTTCTTTCAGATGCAGGATATAAATAAGAAAAACTATCAAGACTGAAGAAACAAAAGAATGCAGGGTCCACCTCCGAACAGCCATCCTGCCATCAATGGCCAGCAACAGACTCTGAGCTCTAAGGTGAGGAAGTAGGACCTCACTGTTCAACTAATAACAGAATATAATCTACACTGCTAGAGACAGAACAAGTTCTAATAAGGTTATCCATACAACAATCTCATCTTGATATTAAACCTAGAGTAAGGTACTTGCCTTCACTTTTACAGTCCACTACTCCTCATTATTTAACTGTTAGTGATTAATTAGGGTTCTTTTTTGTTCTTCTTTCCATCTATGTTTTTCTAAGTAAAATGAATATGTTGGCATTAAAAACAGCTAACCTACCACCAAAGACTTTTTCAAAGGACAACAGTCCAAGTCTTCATATCCCTTCAAAACCAATGGAATTTCACTGCATATTTTAGCTAGGCCTGAACATATTAATTGAAAAAGTAAAAATGACAGAAAACCCCACACTTTTGGAGGTATACAAATCATAGAATGGTCCAGGCCAGAAGGGCCCTCCAAAGGTCATCTAGTCCGACCTCCCCACAGTCAGCAGGGACACCTCCCAACTAGACCAGGTTGCCCAGGGCCTCATCGAGCCTCACCTTGAATATCTCAAGGGAAGGGGCCTCAACCACCTCCCTGGGCAACCTGTTCCAGTGCTCCACCACCCTCACAGTAAAGAACTTTTTCATAATATCCAATCTAAATCTGCCCTTTCCCAATTTAAAGCCATTGCCCCTCATCCTGTCATTGCCGGCCTTTGTAAACAGAATCTCCCCAGCCTTCCTGTAGGCCCCCCTCAGGTACTGGAAGGCTGCTATTAGGTCTCCCCGGAGCCTAATAGGAATCCATCAGGAATAGTTGTTCTCGTGTCAAACTGTTGAGCTGTTAAAGATTTTAATTTTGGAGATACATAAGCTGCACATCTAAGTGCATCAGAAATGCAATTATTTCAGGTTTTCACATGTTCTGTGTTGATTTTTGTAAAGATAAAACTCTGACAGAGTTCCACAGAAGAATTAAGCAGTATTATGTTTTGTTAATACCCTTGTGAAGAATGAAGGACAGATACATTACAGACATTGCAAATCCGTCTCTTTATCAAGTATGCAAGTAATCTCTAGAATTAATTATACTTCATTAAAACTCCTTCTCGTCAACTTGATAATCAATGTTTCATGCAGGCAAAACAGCCAAAAAAGGATATTCTAGTGGACAGCATCAGTTTTATTTTATGCATATACATTTATACACCTAGAAGCACATAGAGCAAACAGATCTCTCTACCTTCTGGATAATGCAGATCACACACACAAAACTGAAATGCTTTAAAAAAGCGTGCTTCTAAAAAACTGAAAATGGAAATACTAGAAGACTCTACTCAAAATGAAACACTTCTTATCCACAAAGCCAAGAAGGAAAGTAAGACATCACATGATATATGGGGTTCATATCTGTCTCTTTTACTGGTGAAGTTAAGGCCTAAAATTACATTAAGCTACCGGATTCATTCTCTGAACTGGAGACTAGATTGAACACTGCCTAATATTCTTTGTAGCCTTAATTCTCTTGTGATCCAAAAGAAGGCGGTCACCACACCTGCAAAAAGAAAGCAGTGCAATTTCACACAGGAAGAGAAACAAGCAAAAAGTGAGAACTCTGAAGCAAGAAGGAGTTAGTAAAAATGCAGCACAGATTGTGTAAATTAAGTTATACAATAGAAGTTACTTTCACAGGAAAATGGTGATAAAAAGCAAGATAGTTGTGAAGTAATCCCAAAATTACTTCAAATGATTATTACTACATGCATACCTAGCACAAAACCTGAAAGAAATGACAGTGTCACCACAGCAGATGTTTAAAAAGTCTTTTATTAAAGAAAAGGTTGTTCAATAAATGCTCTACCTTCTTCAATATTCTGAACAATCTTACCTGTCTGGGCTAGTCAGTCACCCTACACAAAAGTCACATAAAAAAATGCACATTCATGACCTCCCCTCTGCCACCTTCACATCTGCAGGTCAAACCCAGCACCAAAGAGAGACTGTGATTCCAATCTTGAGATTCTTTTGTTTAAGTACAAGTCAACATAACAGGCAACCTGTCTAACAATAGACACAGCCTGCAACATAGTGAAAATAAGAAAAGAACATCAGCTGAACAAGGATCTAAGCAGCAATCCCTGGTCTTTACATCAAACCAGGGAAGAAAATTCCATGGACAGCCTTCCATGTAACAGCTTTACACGTGATAGAAACAAGCCAAGGTTTGTTACAATACAGTGGGATGGTACCTCCACAAACATTGCTGCATTTGGAATGGTCACCATCCACGAGACAGGGAGAATCTCTAAATGATAGTGGATTTGCTTATGCAGTGAAGTATGACACACCTGAAGAACTGATTTGACTGTCCTTGCTCAAGTTTAAATCAAAAATATAGGTTAACTTATTTAAATAAAACACTAAGACATTAAGATTTCATTAGATGATCAGCCAGAAGGTGGCATTTGATATTAAAATCAACTTTCTTAGATGTGAAAATGTATTAGAAATTTCCACCAAAAATAAATGATGGCATTTATTCAATTTGTCAGGTATCAGAGGGGAAAAAAAAAGGGTAAGAAAATGCATAAATAAAACATGACCCAGAAGCTTCGAGGTCAAAAAAGCAGGCTTGATCAAATTAGGTCTTCTAAATATACCATCAGATGGAAAAAGATTACAAGTGGAATGTTTGGGGGCTAAACACCAATATTACAACTGGTTGACGTTCAATCCAAAGAAAATTCAGGGAGCAGAGTTCTACTTCTAATCAGTTTTCTCTACTAATCTACTCTTCCCTCTTCTCTGAACATTTACTCATCTTTTCTGTTTTTCACCTTTTATCCCATAGTGCTAAGAAAGGGAAAACAAATGTAACACTCAGGCTCTAGGGATCACATGTTTGTAGCATGTAAGGAGACTAAAGTATTTTTCAATTGAAGGAAATGAATATTCACAGTGCTCTCTCTGAACCAGTATTTTTTCAGTTCCTTCCATCGTGCTGATAGAATTAGACAACTGTTGCAAAGTTGGACCTAAAGAAAACTTTTGTTCTGGTTACTGCAACAAGAAGCGCAAACAACGTAGAGACTATTCACACACATGCAGCAGACTCTGATTCAATTCTGGCAAATTTTACAAGTTGCCAGAGCAATACTATGCCATTCAAGATTCAAATTACAAAAGGATTATTTCCATACAGAAGGCTGTACACAAACCTTGATTTTGCTGCAGAAGAGGGCAGAAACTCAGCAGGAGACCGTGAACTCTGGCTCCTCCAGAACATTATCAAATGCTCTCAGTTCAGCTGCCAGATTCCCACATTCATGAAATACCCCTTTGAGAACAGACTACAGTAGTAGTCCTTCATAGATGATGATCAAAGTCACCTGCACCAGAAACCTAATACGGCTGTCACATCCCTAGCAGGTACTGGACTGCCAGAGTCACATCATAAAAGCATCAGTAGTTTCTGAGTATTAACACATCTCAGACAAGACAGGAAAAGAAGAAACTAAGTGCTCTTTTTAGTCTTTTCACTGCACATAGAGGTCTAGTTCTCGACAGGAACCATGTATCTAACACCCAGCCAAGACATTAGATACTACACTACTTTAAAACTTAAAAGCAGCAAAATCCCACCTGTTGTATGACTCCATTCAGAATCCATAAAAACAAGATCAGAAGCCTTTCACCTCCTATCCCCGTGAAACTACTACCATTGCTTTCATCTAGGGCAAAATAAAGGAAGAAAGAGGGGAAGGCAGGAGTGATTGACCGTATCTACCCTTTTCTCTTGAGCTTCCAGAATACTTCTGGGCTCCACACAGGCAAACAAAACAGACTAAAAAAAAAGTAAAGCAGAGGGGTGGAGAAATCTTCAGAAGAATATGAAAAAGATCAAGGCATCAGAGAAAAGCAAAGGCTAAAACTAGTAACTTGCCGCCGAATCTAGGAAAACAAAAATAAAGAAGGATCAATCAATTCCACTGATTATATACCATTTCAGGAGCATGGGCTATATATTAAAAGGCAAACAAGCTATGCTCGCACAGCCTCAATAAATGTGGCTACAAAAAACCCAACACCAACAACACACAAAACAGAAAACCCACAAAACCAAAACAACCCCAACTTCAAAAACATTCCTATTCCCCAGCAGAAATAAAGACATTTTCAGCATAGTCTCCAGGTATTTATCTTACCAACCACTAAAAATTTCAACCCCACAAAAAGCATACAGGGTTTGTTTGTTTGCTAAAAGCCAGGGCTTTGTAAAACCCGATGAAGCAAAAGGAAAAAGAACACACACGACATAACCAAAGATGCTGACTCTTGCTGACCCTCACCCTCTACCACAGGCTGCCTCTAAGAAAGCTGTACGTTGAAAATGGATTCCCTTTTCCGACCTACCACGCTCTGCTACAGGAGAGTAACCACAACCTGCACAGCCGTTCCAACACAAGTAGCCAGCGGATGGCCAAATTTAAGGCTATGACCCACACTAACCTCAGGTATTAAGCCTGGTTTTAGACATCCCAGACCTAAGCTTCAGCCCAAGTCCCATCACTGGTCTCTAAGGCTACTTTCACCAGCCCCCACAGTTTTTTCATCCATTGAAGTGCCCTGCTTTAAGGACATGCTTTCTCTTCGCATGTATGATGAGCATATTAAGAGACTGATTCTACGTTAGTTAGGAAACTGGAGAATCTCTGAAGTTTTAGAAAATGAAACCTGAAGAATTAAGAATAGAACAATATTTTTACATCTTACCGAATTATAATAAAAGTTTCAGTTTTGTTGAAGTCTAAGCAATTAAGTTTTGTTGAATAACTACTGCCAGAAAACCAGCTAAAGCTAGAGGAATTAAGTCTGCAAGTAAGCTTTCCCACATAGCTTGTTTCTGCTCTTCAGTCCAATTCCCATTAACAGTTGCATCTTTACAGTTTAAGGGAAAGCATGCTTTGACACAGGTACACCGACTCTTCTCAATCTAAATTATTTGTGTTCGTAGAAGAGAAATTAGTTGCTAACACTGATTTCCACTCTGTGTCATTTCAGTGCTGGGTATGTTCAATGCTGCCAAACTGGCCAGCTCACATGCTACTTACCTTTCCAGTTAAACTTTCCAACAGTCATGTGACACATCATTCAGGTAAATTACTGGAGCTGAAGTACAGAAACAGTTGAGCTTAATAAACCATTTCTGATTTATGCAATTCAACTAACAACAGACTCAATCACCCTTTGACTGCCAGGCCAACTGCAGCATTTACTTTCTATTCCAAAGGAAAATTTCAGGATATCATTTGCTAATGAGAATGCATTAGCCTATATTTTGCTGTCTAAATGACCGGACAAAATCCTATTGAGAAGCCAAAGGTCTAGACTTCAATTGAGAAAGTTCAAAATTACGTAAGTATAACTACTCTTCGATTTGTACATAGAAAAAAATATTCTTATCTCCACTTATTCCCAAAATCTCTGAAAAATAGTCAGCTTGTTTACACCTTATCTGTATTAATTGCTATCGTCATATAGATGAATGCCCCTGGTGCCAAGAAAAAGTCAGCTCACATTTTCCTGTAAATGTGGGTTAAGGACAAAATGTCAGACAGCTGTCATTAGCACAACTGGACAGCTCAACATGGATCAGATCACTACATTTATTATTAGATTAGCTATACACTAATGAAATAATAAATAATGTGGTAATAATAATGTAGTAAGTTATGATACCTAACTTGTGAACTCTAGTAAGCCTGTTTCAAGTAAATGGTCCTCCAAATGAAACTGACTGCTGTAAAGCAGTTTAACTTACTACTACACTGGAACAGACCAACAGAAGGAATTAACAGACACATGATACACTGTAGATCTACCAAAGCCTTAGTCAAACTGCAATAATTAATTGTAACTCTAAAAGCCACAGCCTTCCTTTCACAGAAAAAACACAAGGGAAGACGTATGTCCCTCTCTCAAAAGGAGCAGATTAATAGGCAACCGCTTCTAAAACCTGTAAACCAGTACCATGTATTATTATACAGAACAACCCAAATTAAAATAAAAGCATGGATTTTTAAAATAAGCTTCCCTGACCTAAAACTAATTCTGAACTGCTTACCACTTAGTTCTAATAAAGTAACTTTTTTAGTATTTTAAAGTATTTGCCAAGAAAAAGCACAGTAATCTAAATGATCTATAAAGCTCAGTGCAGGAGTGCTCCTATACCCACAGGCTATATTGTTCTTTTAGACGCACAGGCCCAAGGTCATCTTTCCTTAGAGCAATTTGGGAGCAGGCTGGATGTCAGATGAATCATTTTAGCAGCTAGGCTTTGTCTTGTCCTTATCACAGGCACTCCCCACAGTACATGACAGGCAAAGAGCCAAAATATTCTTAGAAGCCATGGCCCAGGATCAGGTTCCTAATCCTCAACCTATCCATACAACCCAAAGACTCCCTTCTTAACCAAGAAGCTCTTCAGCCTACATGAGCTTCTCTTCCACTAACACTCCTGAGACCTAAGCAGGGAACAGTCCCAGAGCAGGAGACAAGTGCACGTACTGGGCTGCACATCCACCTTGGCCTACACTGTGAAAGGGCTCTGTGGCTTTCAAACAAGAGATCCTGGACAAAACAAATTTAGTGTTGTGTTCTGGCAAGACTCAAAATTTTAAAACAAATATAAAGTTTTTTTAAAATGTAGACGAGACTTAAAACACCAAGCCAAAAAAACTTTATTCCCTGTTTGTTGCTCTCTGATCAGATTCTGTTACAACAAACTGAACCAAAAAAAAAAAAAAGAAAGAATTTTGCTCCTTTGAGCTTATAATAACCTTTTCCTACCATAAAAGGTGAATATCTCTTTCACATTGAAGGTTATAAGTAGATATTCCAAGTTTTTTACACTCTCCTGACACTCTCACAGCTTTGACAGCTTCCCCCCTAACCTTTATGGAAAACATCCATAATTCCCACTAACCGTTCCAGAAAAATACAAATCTCTTCTTTATCTTTTAGCCCCTGTCAACATGCCAACGGGAAAGACACTCCAAATCTCCAATATAAATAATATTAACATTTATGAGGAAAGACTCACACAGTTAATACGAATTACATAAAAGTACTGTCAATACCATATGGTCCAGCTTCCCTTCATTCTCAATGAGGTTAAATGTATTAGACTGTTAACCATCTTGTTACAAAATGCTTTTGATGATTAACAAACCTCATTGCAAAAAAGAAGATTAGAGGACTCCTCTATACCACTGCTAGTTACAAGGGTTTGAATGTATTTATCCAGTCTACCAAATCTCTAAGAAAAGTATAAACAAGGACTAAAGCAAAGAAGTAGCAGTTAAAATGTAAAATTTTTTTTAGCAAAAAGTCGTTTTGTAACTTTTTTAATTTGCTTCTTTCTCTTTTTACAGTCTTAGAACTGAGAAAGGTCAAGTAAAATTTGGACATGTGCATTATTTTAAAGAATTAAGTCACTGAATGTATTTATAATACTGTATTACTTATTTTACATTGAGTACAAACTAATGTGCCAGTTGCATATATACATACACACACAAAGAGTAGCCTCTTCTCAGACAATGAAAATAATGTAAACATGTAAGAGACAATGTCATATTTACATAGAAAGGTTCAGAGGGAAAAAAGGGTCAATTTAGTAGTCTCTTATAACACACAAAGCATCAAAAAAGGACAAAAATTGTGTCTCTCAGATACACAGTTCAGTGCTCTAATCTGCCCTTTCAATCCCCTATTCCAAGAAGAAAAGTTACATTTAACTGACACACAAAAAATCATAAACATGTTTTAAAAAGGATAAGTAACAGCCTGTAAAATACTTCAGCAATTTGAGGGGAAAGGTGGCTTTTAAAAAACACTAATATACTAGGGATAACTGGCATGAGGAAAACCAGTTTTAATATAGTAACTATGGAATTACATAAAACAAATCCCAAATCTATGCCTAATTCCATTACGGATTACATTGGTTTGGACCATGAGGAACTGGAGAAATACTACTCACTCTCCACAGATCAGTACCGTGAAGATCAATGACTGCTAGTGAAATGTACAGTATATATGGAATGTTCTTTATAAACACGTACCGAGTCCGTCTGGGATGAATTCAGCTTTCCTCTCAGCAACCCATACGGTGCAAGGCTTCGGATTTGCGATTAAAAGTGTTGATGACACACTCACACTTTTGGCTATTGCTGAACAGCACTTGCACAGCATGAAGGCCTTCTCTCTTTCTCTTGCACTCAGCAAGTAGGTTCGGGGGTGGGTAAGAGACTGTAAGGGGACAGACCTGGGACAGCTGACACAAGCTCCCTAAGAGCTCATGTATTACATGATGCCATGCCCAGCAATAAAAAACGAGGTGACTGTCTCCCCAAGACAGCCATTACACCGACATCAGCTGGGTGTCAGCCTGCCCATGGGACATGGTGAGTGACTGCCTTTGCATCACTTCTTCCTCCTTCCTTCCTTGTTAAACTGTCTTTATCTCAGCCCAGTGAGTTTTCTCACTTTTGCCCTTCCTATTCTCTCCCCTGTGCCAATGAGGGGTGTGAGGAGGAAAGCATGCACCTGCGTGGGGGCTGAGCTGCTGGCTGGGGTCAGCCCACCAGAACACTGCACACCCACTCTATTGTAGTCTCAACTTAAGTTTTTTGTGGGGTTGGGGCGGGGGGGTGGTGGTGTTTGGGGGTTTTTTAATTAAAAATTTTACATGGGACTGTGCCAAAACTTTTTATAAAGTTGGGTACAGCATCTACTGCTACTGCCTTAGCAAACATCAAAGTAACCTGGAAATCAGACCGCCTCAACACAATTTATTGTCTCTTTATCACCTTGTTATCTCTTGGTGCTTATCTACATACTGCATTATTAGCTCTATCCTTTTTTTTTTTTCAGCTACTTCAGTCAACCTGACTTATTCTAACATCCTCTTCCTTTTCTTTAAAAGACAAGTAGTGTATTTTCCCACTTCCACAGTCCTGAGGCCATCACCATTGGTTATTTCCATGAAGCATGTAAGCAACAGCTGTGCTGCACCAGGCAGTCCCATTTGCAGAAGAAAGTGGTCAGCTACCCACAAAACACAGCATTAGTTTAGTTCTTCCGGCACCCACTAAGCCAAGAGGCTCTAAATATACAAATTTTGGATAAAATGAGGTATCAAGGAGAGGGGGGAGTTGTGATGTCCTTTAAGTTTCTGGATAGAATTTGTCTTTTTGTGAAGATCAAAGCAAAGATGAATTCAGTAGTCTTTATCATTATGTACTTACTTTAATCAAGTAAATGCTATACTTCAGAATTCTCCCCAATTACTATAAATTATCTCAGCATCTTTTTCTATGCTTTTCTATCCCAACTTTTCACCTTAGCTGTTATTTGTACTGCAACTTGAGATATACATCCTTCTTCCAGAAATACTGTTGATTAAAAAACAATCATATGGAAAGTGGAATTCCTAGCCCTGCTCTACTGCTTGCTTCTGCCTGCATCGCAATTTCTCTTTCAGAATTTAACAGATCATCCTACGTTCCTTATGTCTCAGAAGAGACCCTATCTACCTATTTCCTTAGCTTGTAAAAGTTATGCTACTTTAAAGTTACTAGCTGTCATTTCTTCCATTCCCAAGGGGAAGGAATGCTATCAATTGATTACTATTTTCATCAAAATTTAATGAAGTTGCAGACTTTCAAGCAGATTTTCAACCCCTCATTAGTCCAAATCTAGTCTAAAGCAGGCACTGTAACAATTTCTACCAGTTTCTAGAAGAAAAAGGTATCCCAAACATTCTTAGATCTTCAAGAACTGCAAATCCTACCTTTTTGTCCTTCCAGCAAGTAGTTTTGTCAACTTCCCAATTTCTGGTAAGCTGTATACTCCATCGCTCCTGTTACTTGCCAGAAAGAGCAAAAATCCACAAAACCAAAAAACCAAAACATTGTTTACTACTTCATGCAAATTAGACGTTCTTGTCTTCTGTCTTTCACTAAAAGGCATTCCACTCTCTGCTTCAATGCCACATCAGCTTCAGCAAAAAAAAATGCATGAGAACACACACATGTCTGCATGCAGCATAACATCACCTCCTTTCCTGAGCAGCTGAAGGCAGCGGGCTGCAATGGCACCTTTGGTCACTCCAAAGACAAATAGAACACAGACTAAGAAATTTTCTACCATTTATGGAAACAAAAACACAATCCCATCAGCTGGAGGATGCTCATTTGCAGCCTACTAGCCTATGCCTGCAGACAGCAAGCGGCCAGTCAAATCACCTCCAGAAGACAGAATTTCCCATGTTTACCCCATATAACACCCAAACAAAAAAAATTTAAAAAAATATATTGCCTTGGTGATCCAGTTTGATCACTCACAGCAACATCTGGAATTTGATTTCTGATTATACAAAAATACTGAATTCAGAATATATGAAGTCTCAATTACTTATAGACATGAAGTGTTCCCTTACTGCATAAGCAAAATAATTAAAAATTTAAACCAAAGCTAAATTTTTTCATTAAAACTTTGCAGAACTGCATTTATGAAGATTTAACTAGCAGCGTGAAATTTGAAAACAAACCTTTTCTGAAAAAAAGCAACTATCAAACAAGTACACTTAATGCCTGAAACAGCCTCCAAAAGTGACTGATACAGATAATTCCCTAAGTTAAATGCCCTGCCATTTCATACTACATAGTACTCATACACTCATGCAAAAACATCTCCACCATATCACAATTCAATAGTGACTGCTGAACAAAGTTATCTAACCACAGTGACTCTCCCAGACCTTCACAACAATCAATATTAGGCCTTGCAAAAACCTTCACTATTATATATACACTATTGGCACATCACTGCCTGCCAGAGACTGGCAGAGCTGTAAATAGTAACAGGTTATAAATAACAAGAGTTGCATCAAACAAAGGTTTCCAGATAATTGCTGTGCTACAACCCACTCAAAGAAAAACCTTTTTTATATTATGAAATGCAAACTTTATCCATGCTCAGATCTAAAGAATGAAAGACTGAATACAGAAAAGCAATAACCCTAAAATAATTCAAGAACAAAAGCAGACAGACAAGCCAGCTTCCACTGTCACAAAAGGCTAGCCTTTCAAGGTAAAAACAAAATAGCAGTAAAATGATTTTATTCCAGCATTAGGCAAAACGCCTATAAGGATTCTATTTAAAGCTCTAACAGACACATTTGAAAAATAATATTGAAAAACCTGGAAAAGCCAAAAAAGTTAATTCCACTGTGTTTTCATAAGGCTTGAAATAACTCATTTAAAGAATGTATTTAGCTTTGCAAAACCAGGATAAGAAATATTCCATCACAATGTAAAATACTTCATAGTGAAAAAATACCAGGCATCAAAGGATCCCAGCCTACCAACGAAAGCTGTACCAAAACTGCTGGTTAGAAGCTGAAACCAGTCAGATGAAAATAAAAGACAGTAATGCCTGACTAGCATTGATCTTCCTGATCCGATTCAGTGGTTAGCATTCATGTTAAGAGGAAATCTTTTTTTGAAGACGCACTTAAATCAAGTGTACAGTTTTAAGGTCAATGCACAGACAGCAGTAGAAAAAAAACCACAGCTGCATGCAATAAATGGCAGGTAATTGTTTAATCGTACCTTTGAGCCCTAAATTTTGTGTTTAAGATATACAGTCTCTCCACTAAAGTATATAATTATTTTTTGTAAAAAAAATAATCTGCTACTAGTCATCTTCCATCAGAAGATTAATAATTATGTTTGGAGACATAAGACCGCCTTCAACCTCTACTTTCCTACCCCCACACCTTGTTTAAATTGTATCTGCTAGCTGCCTTTCCAATGGCACATCTTCTGTTCCAGTGCTGACACATGCCTGTCACCAACAAGACAACACGCAGTGTACACGCTCTTGCAGAAACCTGATCCAATACTGCACGTACAACTGACAGCAATCGACAGCAATGCCAACACCTGGCTTACTCTTTATATTTCAAGCGGTTTTGGAAGAGGCTTGCAAGTTTCCTCAAGACAGCTAAGTTGAATAGGTACTACATAAACAAAACAATTTCATCTCAAAAGTTATACTGAAAAATGGGGAGGATCCGTTTCTCATATTTTCCTCCAGATATGACCCCAGACACAACAGTTTCCAAACTGCATGCACTCACTGTGATTATCTGCTGCAGGCTCAGCTGTTCACAGCACAGTAAAATTACTAAATTACAACCTTTGTGATATTTTTCAATGCCAATAGCTGTAGCAGTTGCCACAGATATTTTGATTATAACCTACGAAATCAGGATCACCTAAACCACATCCCACAACAAGAATTCACTATGGTTCACTATCTTCTATCTTAAGTATATACATTACTTTTTTGTTTAAACTCATTATTAACTATGTACTAGTACATGCACACCCAAGAAGGAGGGGTAAGTGCCATTTTGTTATGTTTTACCTATATGTACAAAGAGCTAACCAAAAGCAAAGTTTAACCTCATTGGTACAAAATTCACCCAAAACATTAGGTTTGAGACTTTGAAAAGGCTAGAATATAGCTAAGTACAATTGGACAAGATAGCTTGAGTAGTAAACAAGCTCCAAAAGCACATGGTACATGTTTTTGACGAAAGAAACCTCAGACTCACAGAAGTCTCAGACGCTCATTAGCTGAGCAATAGCTATGATTTCTAGAGGAGCACAGCGTACTGGCATATACTCACAATTTAACACTAGCACAACTTCAAATGACTCTTTCATGTATCATCAAAGCATTACACAATTTATATTTCACCCCTGTCTTTATTTGTGCTTAATTATTTTATATGCAACCTTTTCAGTTCAAACATTTCATGAAATGATCGTTAACATCTTGACTGTCAACCGAGGTACCCTAACACAACCCAGACCATGCAGTGTCATGGAGCTTGCTACCTCGGGCACAGTTCAGCATTAGTACGGCTGTAAGGGTTTTTGGCTCACACTCAGCCAGGTTGTAGTGCGGGCAGAACGAGGTCAAATCTCTTTGTGTCTTTTTTTAAATGTCAGGATACTCCTAGACATAGAAACCCTGCTTTCCTCAAGTAGACCTGCCTGATGGGTTATTTACTTTCCCTAGGCATACATAGCTGATTGGTTATCCATGTATGTAGTTGCTGGCGAAGATTATTGGGTATTTTGGATCAACCTGTCATCCTCTAAGGCCCACCTTACACAGCTGAAGCAAATCTAAATTGAGATGCTGTATCAAAGCTGACACAAAATGTGTATCTCCGGTATGGGCATTTTTTCCCCTTAAACAGTCTAGCCCCTGAAGTGTACAAAAGATGCATGTACTTGAATGTTAAACTACATCTCTACTTACAAGTTTATTTCAGAAAAGATATTTTAGTAATTGTAGCAGACTGGCTCATTTAGTAATGTCTACACTTGCAAATCTACCAAAATAACTTCCAGAGCTTAATCTAGTAGGTTTGAGTTTTTGGTTTTTTTCCAGACCAGAATAATTTTGGAGGCCTGGATAAACCTAGAATGACATGCTAGCATAAAACAAGGTCAAAACTTGTTTATATTAAAACACGTTTATGGAAGGACATTCTTTTGCAAAGGAATGAGATTGCACAAGAATCTCGTGAAATACACTTTGTAAGAAAAAAATTAAATGAATAGCATTCAAGAAGAGAGTGCGAACAGAAAATGAACACACAGGAAAAAAAAAAAAAAACAAGCAGCACAGAATCTGAGCACTCATAACTCATACTTTGCAACACAGAGGTCCCAAGCCCATGACACAGTAACCTCTTACACAGTTGGCAGCAGCTACAAAGATAGCTGCAAGCTCAACAGAAGTAAATCACGTATGACAGAACATGGTATGCAGACACAAACAGGACTTGGCTATAAAACCCAACAGAGAATCACTGCTTTAAGCACTGCTTTCTGGTTTGTTTCACGGGTTTTTAGTACTAATAAACTACCTTGAACAGCCAAACTGTCTTTTATAGTGATTTAATTAACTGAATTAGGCCACATGAGAAAGTTTTTGATTAATCACTATTAATTTCTATCATTGGAAGAGAGAGTCTAGAGCCCCACTATGCACATAACTTTATTCCACACAACCCACAGTGTTAATCAGTAATAAAAAGAGGTCTAAGCTGTATGTCAGTATACATTGCCACCAAGTGTGTTTGGAAAGACTCTTCAGCCCATGAGAAATATAGTTTCTCTCTCCCTGCTCACCAGGATTTTGCAGAGGCAAATTTAGAAGCCAGTTTAGTCTAAACCAATAACCAATACAAAAAAAAAGAAGACATAAAGACCATATTGTAGTTTCATTATTGGCAGAAATGAAGTAAAAAATCCTTCTCCAAAAAAATAACTGAATCGTAGTAAGTGCAAATTCCTCTTTTTTTTTTTTTAATACAAGAAACACATGTACATCAGAAAAAAAGTCACAGGCTGCCACTAGAGGGTCATTTACACATTCCATTGGGCTTATTATTCCTTAATATTTGTTGAAAATTTAGTCATCTTTTTGTAACACAAGCACTACATTTACGTAGCTCAACAAAAATACCATTTCTTTTTAAGTGAGATGTTAGGTAGCCTCTATAAGCTGACTACAAAACAGAGCGTCCCTCCCATCAAATAGTCAGGCTAGGCAACCACAACGGAGCTCCACCTTCAGTATCACACTAGTATCCTTATGTTTGGCATATCTGCTCTCTTGAATACTTTCATATTATGCCACCAACAAATTATTTTTTGGGTAATTTACGTAGAAGTAATATAGCTCCGTGATATAGTGCATATTGTCCAGGCCTTGTCTCCAGTGGTAAAATTATTGCACCAACATCTTACATTTTGTTGCCAATTTCTCCTCTAGGCCTCTGAAGTCTCCAAAAGAACTTGAAATTACCCAAAGCCATCAACAGCTAGGATCACACAATTTAAATAACTACATTCTTTTTAATCTATTTGATTAAACTGCTGTAGTCTTCCTACTCGAGGTTTCCTAAGTAAACAGACACTAATGAGAAAGTAAGTGGAGATGTTAAATGGCCCATAAGGCTTATTAAGATCAAGCTGATAGTTTTAGCAAGGCTGACACGACATAAAACTACTAATCTTAAAAACTCCCTGGTGATCTTAGAAGCCAAAACTGTAGGCTTTTTTCCTTCAGAGGTTTTAAACGTCAGAGCCTGTATAGTCTCTCATTAGTCTTCAGACATGAATACACTTAAATATATAGCCTATGCACACACAAGATTCCACAGATACATCCAGTGACAACAGACTGGAGCACATCCAAAGAACAGAGCTGGCCAGGCTGTAACATACCATTCTTACCCTGTTCATTTCCATTAATATAAACCAGGTTTAAAATCATAAAATGAGACTACTTTTTCCTGGAGAATCATGCAATGCTTTTCAAACCACGAAGTAGAGCAGATACTACAAGGTTCAAAAAAAATAATATAGCATTACTGAAAGGCTGCCATGCAGGAGATGTCCCAAGGCAAGTAGTAATGCAAGAACAATTTAGAATGGAGGAAATCCTTACCAAAACCCAAAGTTTTGCCAGAACGCCCAACTGATTAAAGCAAAACCTGAAATCTTTACATCTCTCACAACTGAAAAGCTCCATGAGCATTAATACTTCCCCAGCAACAATTTACAAACCCAACTTTCAAACAGACAACATTGAAATGATTTTTTTAGTGCCAGAGCTACAATTAAGATATTCTAAGTTTTAGGCCATTGCTCTTGCCAGTACAGAAGATATGGCACAAGGAGCACAAATGCCAGAAAAGGGGAAGCACAGCAGCAAAGGAAGGGGTGGGGAAGTGAGAACAGACTCACATGACCTGAGAAAGAAAGTATAGGTTCTAGTCAGGTTCTCCTTTTAATCTATCACAGGACAAGGTGTGATGTTGTTTTTTTAAAACGATAGAAAAGCCTGTCTCACTGAGATGTGGTAGCAAGCCCAGAGCAGGCTCTTTATACTTGCAGCATTCTTTTACTAATACCACTGCCATAAATGTGTAATTGTTTCCATTTTTAATCGCCTTCTGGCTTAACACCACTGGCTCACTTTCATCTTCTTGAACCTTTAGTGTAATACTGGAATGAAGGAACACTCTAATAAGCTTCATGGTCTTATGCACGGCCTTTATATTTACTCTGCCAGCAACTTTCATAAGATGACAAGATCTAAACAACTCCTGTTGTTTAGAGAGCAGGAGCCAAATAATCTCCAATACAGATATGAGAAGTTTATTGTTATCTAGATTAAAACGTCAGTTTTCTAACAGCAACACGAGTCATTCCTGGTTTTCAGTCCCATGCTTCTGAGAAGAAAAATGCTACTTATTCATCAGCAATGCTTCCTAAAGCGCATGAATTATCCACGAACAGGTCTTCTACACAAGTACTGCCAAAGTTGACACCTGAGGTTTAATTACGCCATTCTCTGCATGGGAGATGAAAAATTTCACGTTCGTGGTGAGTAACTTGCTCTCTCCTTCATTCGCTAAACCCAGGGAATCTCTGGTGAGAAACCCTTATTTTGACCCCTGCTGTCTGGGAACCACGCAAGGAAAGAGAGAGCCCAGCCTGCCCCTCCAGGAGGCTGGGGTGGCCGGGCGGAGCAGCGGCCGTGTTTACCACCGGCTGCCGAGGGCCGCGCACGGCCGGCTGTCACCGCCGCCGCCCGCCTCGCACGCACACCCCGGCTCCCGCCGGCCTGCGGGGCCTCCGGGGCCGCGGGAGCCGCCGCTACGCCAGGCCGGGCAGGGCCCCCCGCCTGGCCGCCCCCCGCCCTGCCTGTGTCCCCCGGGCTGCCCAGGCCGCAGGCCCAAATGCTGGCGGGCCAGGAGCCGAGGCCTAGGCGCCGGCCTCCGCCGCCGCTCCCCCCTCCCCAGGAGGGCCGGGGGACCCCCACCGCCACCCCCACTCACTCGCCCTCACCCCGGGGGTGCGGGGGCGGCACGGCCCCGCTACTCACCGAAGTCGAGGAACTGCTTGATGGAGAGGGGCGAGGGGGAGAAGCGGGAGTAGTACTCGATCTGTTTGGGGATGGGGCTCTTCAGCAGCGCCCCGCACAGCCGCATGGCGCGGCCCGCCCGGCTCCTCTACGCCTCTCGCTCCCTCCGCTGCGCTCCCCTCCTCTCCCCGCCGGCGGCGGCACTAGGGCGCGGGGAGGGTGGCGGCGACGGCGGCTCAGCCACCCGCACTCCTACCAGGGGAGCGCCCAGGCCGGCGGCGGCTCCCCTCGCCCTCTGCGGCCCGGCCCGGCCC
>JAOXJK010000001.1:126657201-126667270 GCA_025774025.1 Xenus cinereus
AATGGTTGGAAGTTTGGTAGCACTCAAAGGCATGACTTTAAAGTAAATATTGTCATTACATTTGGGAATGCACATGTAGTATTAGATTCTGTTACTATCATAGTCTACATTTTTAACCATTCTTGTCTATTACTCAAGAAATCGAGGTTTCTTTACCAACTTTTTTTTTTGCCAGAAAAGCTGGTAGCCTTTACATTTAGTGTTCCTCACCCTAGGTAGTTGACAAGCAAAGTTCATCAGTCCTTTTAAAGGAACCATCAGGGACTACCAAAAAGCACATTCAGCAAATCTAAGAGGTAGGAAGTTAAAGAAATTCTTGACTCTGTAAATTAAAATACCATGGCTTGCCAAAGTGTTTATACTTAGCTGACTCAGATGTTTTAGGGTTTTTTAGAGTATGTACTCCACAACTCCTTCAATTACATAGCTATCCTCAGTAATTTGCTTTAGCACGAGTAGAGCTGTTGCCACCATGGTGGTGATGTTGGCTCTCTATCAGATGACATCATCTGTGTGTCCAATATTAAAGGACAGAGTTACATTGTTCTTTAATAGCCCATAAAAATTCATCTATACGAAAAAACAAATAGGTGACTTTCTTTTGAAATTGTTAGCACACACAGGAGAGAAAATCCTTGCCACTGAAGTAAATGCAGAGAAAAAGAGTTTACGCACTTCTCTCAGCAGTGAGGAAAGCTCGCTTTAAGTTTATGACTTCACCCGCTCTTACTTAACACTACACTGTTAGCCACTCTTCTCCCTTTTGTTTCATGGGTGTTGCTCTCTCTTTCTTTCCCCAACTGAGTTTCATATCTGCCCCTTTCTCAAATTTATTTTAGGGGAAGGAGGACAAGTCTTTGTGAGCTCTGGGCAGGAGCCAGTCTTTGTGGTTGTCCAAGTGCCCTGCCAGTGCTCCAAAGGCATGAGCAGAGTTCTCAATGCTCCTGTGGCAGGAGGCTGTTCTCCCAGCGGGCAGGTGAAAATGTCAGTGAGGTGGAAAGTCCCATTTTAACCTAAGACACAGGATAAAGCGAAGCAAAAGGTGTCAGAAAGGAACAAGGAAACTGTCTAGGAGGATTATCACTATTGCCATGGTATTTTGTCCTACCTGTGCTGTAAGAGTGACTTAGAGCTATGATCAGGTGGCACAGAACCACACCAGAACAACCCCTTCCTCCAAGACTATTTCTTGCTGCTCCTTTTACCATTCAAATGTAAAATAAAAACCACAGCCAGGTTCTAACTCGCATCTAAAACATGCAAAACTGAATGTAACCAGCAGTCAGTACACTCATCCCAAGGATTTACATTTAATCTTCTCTTCCAGAAATAGCTTGCAAGAACACCAGCTGAGGAAGAGTCACTAGATACACATAAATACATCTTTGGGTTTTGTACTAGACCCATTAAAATGGGATTGTCAACCTACTTTGACGAGGAGGACAGCATTAGTTTGGCATTAGTAGGAGGAAAGTGCCCCTGAAAGAAATTCCATTTCTTGATTTTCTTTTCTTCCCTTGCTAGGGAGTATCCTAATGGAAAATTCAAAATTTTATTTCAGTTTGAGTTTCTGTAACCGCACTCTGGCATACCTTTGTCTTTGGGGAAAATCATCTTAGCACCTTTTGGTTTGCAGAAATTGAAGTCTACAGGGGCTTTGCAAGGAAAAACCTGAAGATGAGTTAGATCTTGCTATATGGAATTTACCATGCAGCAGGAGAAGCTCTAATATCCTCAGATAAAGGGAATAAAACCTGCCATTAGGGTAGGGGAGTAGATTTGAGTTGCCTTGGCTCTGAAAATTCTCAGCTGGAGAGAATTGCACTTTTTGTTCATTTTGCATAGAACATCTGCTTTCCATCCACTCAAATCTTCAAGAAGAAACTGACAGTTTTGTCTGGTAATCACCATAATCTCACAGGAAGTTGTTCCCATCTATGCTGGTACTTGACACTCTATTGAGCAGGCTAGAGAACTGGAGAAGCTCAGTTCCCAAGGCTTTCATGCCCCAGCCTTCACAGTTCTGCCCCATGGACTGTCCTGCAACTGGAGCTTCTTGGTTTCACTGCAGCCCATGAGGTGAGAACTAAAGATTCCAGGAAACATCATAGTTTTTATAGAAACATAAAAACATTCTTCTTTTAGAATCCACCCATTTCATGGGATTTTTTAAACAAAATAATATAGAAGATCAGCTCCAGAAATAACTGGGAAGAAGAGCTGTTGTGCTTGTCATTGTGGAGCTTTCTGAATGTTAAAAGTGTTTCAGAGAATAATTCCTGCTCCTGAGCTGCACTTTCCAGCGGTATCTGTGTGCCAAGAGACAAGCAAATTAATAAAAAATTCTGAGTCCAAATACACCCTTTGTAATGAATTATCAGCCATTTTCCTCTCAAAAACAAAAAGAAGACATTTTAGGGAAGCACAAATGCATTTTCTGATTGCCTCCTCTCCCAGATCTTGGCAACAGAAAGTGCCTTCCCACTTTGTTCCTCTGCATCGATCAGTCTCCTTTTCAACCTACTACGATATTTCCTTGTATCTCAGGCACCAAATGCTGAAAGTTTTATAACTCAGTGCCACATCAAGTGCTTTTATGAAATCAATAAGCATTACATGCCCTAGAATGCCTTTATATAACACACATGCAATTAGAGTGGGTTTGGGTATCAGGTTTGTCTGACCTGATATGTTTTTATTAACCTGCGCTTCTACCTGTTCATTGGGCTTTTTCAGTCTATGGATTTACACGTGAATTGGTGACTTTTTTAATCTTAACTTGAGCCCATAAAAAGTTTAAACTAATAATTGCAGTTTCTCCAGTTTTTCTGTTAAAAACACTTTTCTGCATTTATTCAACCAATAAGCTTTTATGTTCCCATTTCCACATATTTATTCAGTTTATTTATTATGGAGTTGGAAATGCCTAGTAAAGAAACTGAAGTGGTTTACATAGCACAAGTTAAACATCATCTTTAACCTTTTTGTGACTTCAAATACACTTTTGCACCTTTTGCTGATACTGCTTTTTGCCAGATTCTAGAGTTCCTCTTCACTGTAAAGTAAACAGCAAGACATAATTGGTTTGATTTTCTGCAATAGTTTGCAAAATGTAGCTCATAGACTGGTCTTGATGAGAAAATAGGCAAACAGAATGGTTATGTCTATTTACAGTGACTAAACAAATTAGCCCTAAGCATAACTACCAGCAGATGAAGTTCTGCAAGGACAAAGAAAAGAACCATTAAAGGAAGATTGTATACCCTCACTAATGCAAGAAACCTCTGATGGGGTTGGAATAGCACTAGTTCTTAGCTAGAGAGAAGCTTTTCTGGGGTATATTATACAGCTGTTCTTGCATCAGGATCCTAGTTTCCAGTTTCTCTTAACAGCGGGGAGTCACATCAGGATCTAAGTGTGGTTGCTCAGATCCATGCCTAATAGTAGGGCTCAAGACCAATGCCGGAGAAGAATCCCACAATGTTTTCATTTGTCTTTATATACTCTGTCCAAGGGAGAAGTAAATGCATCATGTCCATTCGGCATATCCATGCATCTGATCTTAATACATATAGTAGGCCTCACTTCAGGCTTGAACGCCTGCTGTCAACAGCTGGTGGCTCTTCCAGGTGTAGCATTTGGCAAAATATCATGGGTCTCTCTACAGAGCTTCCTGAGACGACTGAGAAATGCCATACCATAACATACTTTTTTAACTGTTTTACCTACTGAGCAAAATAGGCATCTTATTTTGCAAGTTATTCTGACGATCAGTGGGAAAGCATAGCCCGAGAGCTTTGTGGATGAGGAGAAAACTTTTCCTTCAGCGTTTGCTTGTAGATGTGTGCTTTAAGATAACAGGAGTAATAAAATGTCATTCTTCAGGTGAAAAACGGATACTGTGCAGAGACCCGACTACCCGGAAGTCTTAACTTTCTCCATGTTGCGCCATCACTCAGGTCTGCACCTTTGGTGTAGGATGGATTAGCTTTGAAAGATTAGATAGGGATATGGATGTGGACATGGATAAGAATGGAATTACTAGTGGTCTAAGGTCATCTTTACACTTCATCAAGCAACCGTATACTAAACATGAGGGTGTCACACTCAGATGATTAGTAACATTTCCACATCCATGTAGTTTCAATGCTTTTCTTCTCATCTGAAGCTGAGAGTGGTGTGTGATGGACACAGTGAAAAGCAGAATAAAGAGCACAGGCCATTTTTATAATTAAGGTTGCTGACTGCTTGCCTTTAGAAGCCATTGTCAGCATCTGTGTTCGGCGGATGTTCACCAACCCTTTGCCACTTGACCAATATTGACTTCTGGTAGTTTGATGTTACACATGCATAATGAATAAGATACAAATACAAGATGACTTTTCTAAGTCAGGGGAAAGAAAAAAAATAGGTTCATCAGGTGCACTCATGACTGAAGCTACAACATAAGCGGGCCAAGGTATCTCTAACCTGTAACTGAAAGGGACTGTGTCTTGTTTGTGCTACAGCTGTTGCCCTGGGAGGAGCACAACTATTGAATCTCACGTTTCCAGATGAGATACCGTGTCAAATATGAGCTGGATTTCTCTACAGAAAGCGTCCAGGCAGCCTGGGGATGAGCCATCGCCTGAGACAAAGCAGCGCTGGAGGGAGTTGCTCTAAGAAATTGTCCTTTTCTTGATACTTTCACATCACTCTGAGGGGGACTTAAGGGGACAAGTGTCACTTCTCACTATCCTTTTTAAATATACCTCAATGAAAGCTGGAGTCCAGTTCTGCTAACATGAAAAATAATCTTTCTGAGCCAGGCACAGAGAAGGGAAGGATAACAACACTAGGTATAAGGCTGCATTTTTCAGGAGTTTTGCTTTTGTCTCCTGACTTGCTGGTTATAATGGTATGGTATTTACCAGGTTCTTTGCCACACTTAAACCTATTGTATAATTTTTCACCTGTTAACATCAGACTTTGAGTATTTTATTGTAGTTTGTATTTTTACATGAAAAATGTTTTCATCGCTATTCAGTAACAGTTGAAAAATTAATGCCATAAGAATATTAAATATTGTTCCTCCCAAATAAATGTCTTGCTATACAACTGAAACTGAGCCCTTTCCTTCTCACAGATGTGTTATAAGTGACATAAAGTGACTATATGACTACTGTGTATGTGAAACAGTTTAACTGTGCTGCAGCGATGGTCAGATTCTGACAGTACAAACATGAGGCAATGCACACTGTTTCTAAGATATTTTCCTGTCCTTTTCGTTGAAAATATGTCTCCCTTCCAAATCGCATCTCACATATTCATGAGTATCATAGTTGCAATTCTGATCTTACAGGTCTGAGTTCACTAAGTTATCAGAAAACCTAATGTAAAATGTTTTTCTTCTACAAAATCATTTAACATCCTCCTTCTAATTAATTTTATTTATGAAAATAAATTAAATATTTCAATTGTCATTATTATTGCCATAATTGCCAGCAGGCAGAGGGAGGTGATCCTTCCCCTCTGCTCAGCACTGGTGAGGCTACACCTCGAGTACAGTGTCCAGTTCTAGGCTCCTCAATTCAAGAGAGACATGGACACACTAGAGAGAGTCCAATGAAGATACATGAAGATGATTAAGGACCTGGAGCATCTCTACTATGAGGAGAGGCTGAGAGAGATGGGACTATTCAGTCTGGAGAAGAGAAGGCTCAGGGGGGATCTGGGATCCAGGGATGACTGAATGTAGTCTCAGGCAACCAGCTCTAGGTGGCTTCACTTGAGCAGGGGGGTTGAACCAGATGACTTCCAGAGGTCCCTTCCAACATCAACCAGTCTGTGATCCTGTGATTATAGAATAGGAATTATGAAGTTGATGTTCTTATTTACTGTTACTCAGCATTAACACTGAGAATTTGTTTTGTAAATGTTCCCATATTTATTTATTGTCTCATCCCTCCACCAAGAAATTGGCTTAAAATTAATGTATTCTTTTCAACATCTCATTTTTTGACAAATGTTTTTAATTAAAATGTTTTGCCAAAAAGTCTCCAGGCCATATATACTGATATCACAGAGGCTTCTTTTTCTGTTTGGTAAAATATAGACATTCCACTCAATCTTTATGATATGGTGTAGCCTCACACAGAGACAAAAACAAACGTGAGGCACATCTGTATAAGCACATATGCTTGTGGGATGCAGGAGAAAAGTGCACTTAAAACGATCAGCTGAATACGGCACAGTGTTCTGCCTCTCCACACTGAATAACCCCAAAAGGAGCTCCTAAGAATAATATTAATGATATATAGCTTAAGACATCTCTTGGTACACAATTTCAAGGAAGGTAGGAAAGTGAGACAGCTCTGAGGAAGAATCTGCATCCTGGCCCTGGCTGAAAGTCACTGGGCTGCCTGGCTCGTGCTCAGGCTTCAGAATCAAAGGGCGCCCAGCAGTTAATGGCTCCAGATAAGCCAGTTCTGGGTTGTCATGGAGTGCTGTCTGCGAACGGCTGGACTTTGCAATTCCACCCAACGTCGAGCCGCTTGGTCCGGCAAGGGAAAAGCACAGCTGGTGCCTTTGGCTCTGTCAGTCAGCCTCACGCTTGGCCACAAGCACCTCAGCCCCGGTGAGCGGCTGTCCCACCTTCCCTCCTCCCGTTCCCAGGTACGTGCCCCGCTGAGGGCACAAACCAGGCTGTGCCGTCTTTGGGAGGTCAACCTGCAGCAGCAGAGAAGCGCTCCTGCTTCCCCTCTCCTCACTGAAACAGCAAAGGGGTTACAGATCCTCTCCAGAGCTGCAAAGGAACCAGGGTAGTAGTAGAGCCAGTCCTTTCAGTGTGAGATTTGTTCAGCCATATTAAAGTATCTCGTCTTTTGTGACTGTAGCAGTAGCTTTCTGATTCAGACATCAGGTGGGACTTCATTTAAACCAGCACAATGTAAAGCAGATTTAGGAATGTGATGCCAGTTACTGGTTGCAAAGGAGAGTCGGGGCAACTTGAACTGAAAAGTGGTGTGTGTTCTCTCACCAGCTACCACCTAAATTGCCTTCTCTTGAGAAGATTGCAGGTGTTTTATGATTAATCCTTTTGGGAGACGCTACATCTCATTGCAAGTCAGCAGCAACACCAGTCCCGTACCAATCAAGGTTTTTCACTGAACTGATTAGGAAACTTTTATTGCCCAGTAGGGCAATCAAGACAAGTACACATCCATTTTGAAAACAAACAAAACCAAACAACCTTTGTAATCTCACGACTGTAAACACTTGTTTTGTTGAGTGATTTACATTCCCTCTATGGAGCAACGGCAGCTATTGCATAAAAAAGTAATTCAGTCAGAAAGGCAAACATTGGCATTGCCAGGGGAAAGAAGAGCTTTATAACCTTTAAAGCTGCATAATATAACTGCACCTCCCGCCACCTTTCCTACCGGCAGTGCAGCAGAAGTGGATTTTAGCCACTCCTCTCAGGTACTGCGGTGGGAACAACCCGTTGCTATGAAGCTCCAGCTAGTGTTCTTTTTCATGAGAAGACTACCACGATTACCCCAAATGAATAAGTAGGCTAAAACGGAAAAATCTCCATGTTATTGTCAAATAAAAAAACGTTGTTTTCAAAATCGTGTGAATGTATTCGCAGATAAAAGCAGGCTGGGTGGGGCAGAGAGCATCATCTCAAGTCGTATTTGCAGGACTGGGCTGGAGAGCGGTGCCACGCTCTGTGCCTCCCAGTGGCCCAGCTCTGCTGCTGGCAGAGGCAGGAGTAGTCGTGCCACCAGGGCAGACTTCAGGCAAGCTCCATTCTCTGCTAAAGGCGGCCCTTAAAACCAGCTACAATGGTTTCGGCTTGCTCTAATCATTAATCAAAGGCAAATAAAATGCAATGATTGATGGAGAGCAAACATGCACGCCGTCGCACAAATGCAAGCTGGTGTTTGAAACGCAGGGCAGGTTGCCCTGGCTAATGCAGGGGAATGGGAGGTGGGGGAGAGGAAGGAGGGGAGCTCAGAAGGCAAAAATTTGCTTTCATTGAGGAAGGGCATTCACAGCAGAGATTCCTGGGGTTATTTTACCCCATGTGAGCGGAGAATGTTGTCTTTTCTGCTGAAGGTGGCTTGACATGTTACAGTAGGTGACTAGGTTGTTTGAGCTGTGTGGTTTTAGACATGTGGATGGCTGCTTGTGCTGGAAACATTCCTGAAACTGTCTCCACAAGTCTTTTCCCTTCAGTAGGCACTAATTCTCCTGCATCACTGCAATTTGGCTACTCAGCAACATACTGCTGCAAGCTTGTTTTGTTTGCAAGGAATACATCGGCACCAAAGGCAAACCTCTCTGGTGAGGCTGACAATGCAGTCCTCTGAAAAAAAAAGGATTTGAGGAGAAAGGAGGGAGTCCAGGGTGGTTTCCCAGTCGCATTCTTACTCTGTAAGTATTTTCCTAACCGTCAGTCCTGAAAACTGAAACTGAGATCCAAAAGAACAATTAGGAAGCGGGGAGAAAAAACCAAGTTGGGTCACTGATGGTTAGATTTGTAGATTATGGCTATTAGGTAGAATGACAGCACCTGTAGCCCAATGGGGTACAGGCTCAAAAGCTGTTAATGCACTACAAGTAACATGATTTAGGAATATAAAAAGAGAAAAATCACAGCGTGAGATTTAAGTCCTAGTTTCTACTTTGAAAGCTGCCTTTTCAAGGGGGAGAAGTCCAATACTCCCCATTCACATGCTAATTCCCTTGTTTCAACAAACTGGTATTCTCCTTCACCTCTACATTAGCATAAAATGAGGAGCTTGAATCTGCATTTTCCATAGGCTTCAAAAGACAGCCAGGCTTCAAAATTTCCAAAATGCAACTACTCAGGAATAGTTCATACATGCAAAATGCCAAAGTATTGTAAATGCAATACTCATTTGCCTCCTGCATCCAGATGTAATTTCCATTTTTATTTTAATCACTAGCAATCCATTGTTCCAAATTTCTTTAAATAAATGTCCCCCACTGCTGCCCATAGCTTCTGCAGAAACAATTTTGAATATTTTGCAGGCAAAAATAGCAGAACTGTTGAAATTCATGCCATTCCTCTCCAGAGTAGATGACTGATGAAATGCACATTTCAAAGCCTGTGAAAATATGAGCCAGAAATAAATAGCAAATGAGATTATCCTTATATTGATTTCTCTGCAGTACATTCTGATTAACTGGCAAATCAAAGAGGGTTTTTTTTTCCAGCTGTCCCACCAAGATCACATTCTTCGTTCTCCGTATGTGTGGCTTCTGATAAGTAAGTGCTTCTTTTCATTATCAGATACCTGGGGGGTTTTCTGCTCTGCTATCCAAAAACCTTGGTCTTCTTCCTGTGTGGCTGAACTTTCAAAAGGTGGATTCTAATATTCCCTTTGTTCTCTACAAAAGACTCCACCACAAAATTTGTTGTTCAGATCTTTTATGGCCTATTTCAAAACTAGCACATCTTGCTGAAAGTGTTCTGGTGCACTTGGTGCTTCTGAAGGTGTTAAAGCAACCACTGGGACCTATCTGAGCCTGTGGGACGTTTTCTGTCACTAGAAGATCTTTGCAGAAATCAAAACCAGCATGTTTATCTGGAAGAGTTTCTGTCCTATAATCAATGGCGAGTTCAAGGACTCTATTGCTGGTGTTATTATAAGCTGTCTAGCCTGAACTTCTTCATGATGGCATCAAAATATGTGAAGAGCTAGTAGTCTAACCTGCCCCAATCATAATTAAAAAACCCCAGTGTTAACGATCAGTATGACACAAGTCTAGTTTTCACAACAGAGAGCAATATTATGCCTTTACCTTTGTTCTGATGGGGTTGTGCAGCTAACTTTCAAATGCTAAACAGCAGCCCAGATGTTCAGCTGCCTGTGACTCAAGGTTTGCTTTTGCAGTGGCATAGCTGTGATGCCTTGGCTGAGTTTTAGAATCATAGAATCACAGAATGGTTTGAGTTGGAAGGGACCTTAAAGATCATTGACTTCCGACCCCCTGCCATGGGCAGGGACACCTCCCACTAGAGCAGGTTGCTCAAAGCCCCATCCAGCCTGGCCTTGAA
>JAOXJK010000001.1:126669974-126692697 GCA_025774025.1 Xenus cinereus
TTGTTTTTGCCAGCATCTTAATTCTTACTAATTGATTTGGTGAGGTTATTTTTATGTATTCTTTTAACACAGAATTATTTTTTGTTGAATCAGGCATAAAAATTGTTGGACTGTAAAAAATGATGTCACATCATAATATGTACCTGAGAGCATCTCCCCATTTGGTGCAAGATTATTACTTACTATATATTCTTCATGGTGTTGCTTAGTGTTTAAATGTCATAGGATTCCCCCACTCTTTTGGTGTGACAAAGCTTTAATCCTACAGATGTACTGCCAGCAGAGCTGTGAGTGGAAATCTAGTATAAACACACTTGTGCTAGTTTTGGACACAGTGGCTCAGGCACTGGTAGATGTCTAATTATAGCTTAGACCAGGATACATGCCAGATGGTAGCTTCTAGGTGAGCTGAGTTGTGCCTTGTGTTGCCACAGCTGGAATGCTGCTGTAGAACTGTTGTAGAGCTAAGTACAAGTGGTAGCTACCCAGGCCTGTCTACATTTCTTGTCTGTCACAGCAGGGACTACAGTCTATGCCTATGGTTTATGAACTGATGTTTTGGACTAAGGTTTGACTAAACTAGACTGAATCATTTAGGTTATCCTTCCTCCATGTATTGTAGTCCTTTGAGCACACCAGTGTTAGCCATGCTGTGCCCAGGTCTTGGGAATTCAGTATATTTTCCAGGTACATGAGAAACTGTGGGGAGGTTTTTTTGGCAATATTACTGTTTGTGAAGCAGTTGATCAAGCAGGACCTCTGAATCAGTCCTGAATATGGGTGCAGACATTTCTCTTCCACAGTCAGGGAAAGAGAAGGAGGAATTGAGTGCCACGAAGAAATGAGAAAGAAATGAGATGTGGTGGCTAAAATTCATTACCACTAACCAGAGCTATATCTCTGTGCTCGTTTTTATGTGCTTAATCCACAAAGTATGGAATACAGCAATTAAATTGTGGCTACCTATATTATTCCACAGTCATTGATAGAGGAGTTGCATTCCCTTTCTGTGCTGATCTTAACAGAAAGTCTTTATATTCTTAGTATTCAAGAAATCACGGAATCGTGGAATTGTCAGAGTTGGAAGGGGCCTCTAGAGATCATCTAGTCCAACTCCCCTGCTAAAGCAGCATTGCCAGAGCACATCACTCAGGACTGCATCCAGGCGGGTCTTGAAACTCCAGAGAAGGGGACTCTACAACCTCCCTGGACAGCCTGTTCCAGTGCTCTGTCACCCTCACCGTGAAGAAGTTTTTTCTCATATTTGAATGGAACTTCCTGTGTTCCAGCCCATTGCCCTTTGTCCTATTGCTGGAAACCACTGAAAAGAGTCTGGCTCCATCCTCCTTCACCCTTTAGATACTTGTAAACGTAGATAAGGTCTCCCCTCAGCCTTCTCTTCTCCAGGCTAAAGAGCCCCAGCCCTTTGAGCCTTTTCTCGTAAGGGAGGTGCTCCAATCCCTCTCCAATCCCTTAATCATCTTGGTTGCCCTACACTGGACTCTCTCCAGTAGTTCCCTGTCTCTCTTGAACTGGGGAGGCCAGAACTGGACGCAGTATTCCAGTTGTGGCCTCACCAGTGCAGAGTAGAGGGGGAGAATGACCTCCCTTTGCCTAGAAGGTAAACCAGTTTTGATTCTTACTACTTACGCTACTGGTAGCAGTGATAACAGTGACTCCCACTAAATAGTTTGGGGAGTGTAAGTAAAATGAGGGAAAGGACACATTGTTCATTCAAAACAGAATCCAAGAGGGGCTGCACCGTGCATTTTTTTCGCCTAAAACAAACCCCAACCCCCCCTAACTTTGCGGCTGTGTGATGGCTGCTGCAGCCACAAGCCAGGTTCATATCCCTTCGCGCAGACATTCCTCAAAGCAGCCGAGACGAGCCGTCCTCCGGAATTAAAGACAGCAAGGTTAATTGAACTATGAGAGGGGGGCAAGGAAAGCTGAGCTTTCCCTGCTAATAATGAATTGTCAGCTCAGCAACGCAGGCAGGAAACGGCAAGAAAAACGCAAATCTACACAGAAGGGGCCTGCGCTTCCAAGAATCCCTTGTCTCCCGTGGGAAAAGCTCTGGAGCGCGGTGCGGGAGCGCGGTGCGTTGGTTAAGCGTGCCATCTAGTGACTGCCACAGGCTCCGCCGAGGGGTGCCCGGGGGGGAGCAAGTCCCGACCGGCAAAGCCCACCCCTAGGAATGCCTCACGTCTCTTGTTTGGTCAGAAGATCCGCATGTCCCAGATGTTGCCTACCCTGGCCGCTTCGGGCTGCTGGGACGGCCGCAGCCGATGGCCATCCGGTTCCTGGAGAAGGTGGGAGGGAGCGGGTTCAGCCTTTAGAGGCAACTGATTCTCAGGTGGAGTCACTGGGCGTCCAGCGGCTACCCTCGCTCTGTGACCTCCGAAATAAACTGCTTTACCCCGTGGGTGCTGCATTCAGTTCCTCAGCTGTGAAGAAATGTGGAAAGAAGAGGGAGGGGAGGGGGGTGACGCAATTATTTTATCATATTCTCTTTTCTTTTCTTTTTTTTTTTTCCCTTTCTAAGCAGAGTAAGGGTTTATCTCAAATATAGCAATTGTGCCTTCATGAGCAGAACGATGTTCCTTCTCAAAGTATAGCATTAAAGCCCCCGGAGAGACTGTAGAATAAAAAGAAATGAAATGGAGATGAACCGTATTTCCCATCACGGCATAAATAAGAACTCCAGCCTCTTTTGCTGTCCCAGTGATGGTGTGCTGGAACCTCTGAGACTGAGGCTGCTGGAGAATTCCTGCCGCTACCCTTGGCGACTGCCCCCGCTTCACCGATGCTGCTCTGGTAACTCCCCTTCCCTTGCTCTGTTAGCCACTTCTGCCCGTGCAAATTTAAAAAGCTAAATGTGTAAGCTGCAAAAAATAATCAAGTTAACTTGATTTAGCTCTTACTGATGTATAGAACCACCAAAGTCTACACCAAACAGGTGTAGGACAGGACCTTGTCCCCCCAAGGTTTCACTTGGGGGACGCACACAGTGAGAATAGTGCAGATGTTACGCAACAGGAAAAAAAATAAGGCATTTTGCTCATTGAGAGCATCATGGGGGATGCTTGAGATTTTTTTCCATGAGAAATATTTTACCTTTCTGATAAGTATTTTTACAATTTAAAAAAAAAATCACATCTGTCATAATAAGTCCTTTGATGTGTCCTAGAAAAGCAAAATGGGTATCAGTTCCCTGCTAAAAAATATTTGAAAGATCGGACAGTATAGACCACAAACGCAGGTGTTCTTCCACCTGCAATGTAGGACCAACAGAAAGAGATGCAAGAGGCAGGGAGAACACCACATTGCACATGCTTGCCATTTTCAATGATTATCAGTAACTGGCAAAGAGAGAAAAATCTTCAGGTGGCACAGGGATGGGGAGAGCTGTTGCACATTTCCCAGCAGTCAGGCTGTAGCTTTCCGGGAATATACAGGAGTTCAGACAGGGGGAAGATGGCCGGTCAAATTTTGCTAATCATCTCTCACCACAAACGTTTTAGTGTGACACAGTTAGAGGGGTTCTTCACCCAGTTTTGGGTGGCAGAAGAATACAGATAGAACATAAGAAAATTTTGAAGTAATTAATTGCATGATTTTAAAGCAAAACTGAACAGCCAGCTGGCACTTAGTCACACTTGCCTCATCTTTCCTTAGGAGAGTGTTTCAACAGAGGTTGCTGACTTGTGTGGAGGGAAAGCAGCGGTAGGAAACCTCGTCTCAGACAGCTACAACTGTTTACAGAGAGGATTTGCCTTAGTGTCAAGCAAATCTGTTTAGACTATCGGTGGAAATCCAGCTTGAGGATGGGATACGGTCAGTAATATTAGCCAAATCCTATTAAACTAACAAAGGATTTGGATCACTTCCTCAAAAAGAGCCACCTCAAAGCGTGGGCTTAAGTCTAGAATATTAAGAACGATAAACCCAAATTAAATCCTTTTTAATCTCTCTCCATTTATCAGCATTCTTTTCCTTGAGGGACAGAGAGGCTAAAAATGATGACTAGGGCACTGGTACGACACTAGCATTGTCTCTTCTTTAACGTAACAGAAGCAATTCAAAATCCCATTACAATCCTTACAAGAAAAAACTTAAGTTTTACCGAAGAAGCTGTAGCCGAGGGCACCACATGGCAGAAGCCAGGCCAGCCTGAGAGCTGGTTCCTTCTGCCACCCGGCTGCTGCTGGGTGCTGCCTTCTAACCTGATGAGCTGCACTGGGTGCTCAGGAGCTGGAGGATCTGCCTGTTGCCTTCAAAGGGATGCTGTCTGCTGGGCGAATGTTAAACAACAGGTCAATTTACATTAAAAACAGAGAATGGTTTGATAGCCCCAACAGTGATTTGGAAATACTGGTGTAAAAATTTTAGTCAAATAGTTTTTATGTGGGATTCGACATAAATAACTCTTAAAAAACTTAATTTGGCACGCTCAGCCTAGTGTACATGTGTTCCTTCATATGGCTTTGACACCAGTTTTGCATATCACTCAGTTAAAACTGTGGTTAAAAATAGATTGTAGGATGAATTTGTGTGTGTGTGCGCGCGCGTGCACTGGGAGAATCACCAAGAGTTAATAACTTTTTCATGGAGGTTTATTTTCAGTACTGCTGGGTAGCAAAGTAGTTTATATTTGACATCCACAATTTGCTGGTAAGAGACCAACTAACATTTAACTCATGACTATTGTTAAGAGACTAATACTATCTTCCAAGAGCTGGCTGATTTTCTGATGCACGATTATACTGACAACAGAGACCATCATAATCTCACAGCCACTCACCTGAGGGCTCAGAACTGCTGTGGGTCCTCAGCAGGTGGCCAACCAAGGCAGCATCTCACCAGGGGACTTTATCAGACATCTCCCGTTTCGGTGGCAGAGGCTGTTCTCTCCAGGCAGTCCGTGGATGGGAGGCTGCAATCTTCAGGCCTCCATGAGGAGAATTTCAAAGGGAGAAGAGAACATGAAAGAAGATGTTGCCTAGTAGAAAGCAGCATGTAACCAAAAGGATAAGAGGGGAAGAAAGAAATGGTTGAGTTTTACCTCCTTAATAATATCCACAGGAAGACAACACGCAGGACGTGGTCAGGGGGGTGAACCTAACAGCTTTGATCTTCCTTGCTCTTGCAGTATAGGTTCCCCAGCAACTCCCAAGGCAGCTGCCACCACAGAAAAAAAATATCCCCAAGTTGCCAGATGTGTCTTTTGTAACACAATTGCTGCTCAGTAAGAACCGGAGTGAAATGGCCAACATATTTCTTGTGAAATAAGGGTTACTTGGCCGGAGCTTGAAATCCGATCCTTTTTGGAAGTAAAAGATAAGGCACACAGGGAAAATAAATAGCTTCAGAAAAATAAACAATCATTTCCAATCAAAAACATGAATTTTAATGTATTAGCCCCACTTGCTCATGCTCTCTTTTTCACTTTACATACGAGCAGCAAGTGGGGATACTCCATATAAGAGAGAGAAAAGAAGATGCTCGTGCAGCTCTGGGGATTTGACGTAGGAAATATTGCCTATAACCAAAGCAACCAATTCAGATGTGAACAATTTTTTGTGACGCACAGAAGTAGTTGCAGCTGACGTCATGAACAAAAGTAGGCAGGTGAACAGAAATAGAGACAGCCCAGAATTTCAGAAGGAACAATAATCATAAGCAATGAGCTATAAAAAGCAAAACTGAAGGAGAAAGGGAGTTGTCGTCAGCTCGCACGACAATGCAAATCCCTGCCACCTTTGTGTAGCATCTCTGGCAACGTGAATGCTGCTTGATGGGCACGCACACAAATCACAAATGCTGCTTCTGTGAAGAAAGAAATGCAAACTCTATTGACAGTCATCCAAAAACGCATTGTGAAGAAAAAAAAAAAACAATTAAGATACTGGAAGGGTTCAAAACAGGTTACCTAAATCAGAGATCTTAATACAGTAAGAGAGTTCCTGAGTGCTGACTCACATGTACCTGAAACACAGCTCCTATCTCAGGGCAAACAGTTGCCGTAGATATCCGTGGACACGCGAGAAGACAGAGCTGTGCAGAAAGAGCCACGTTTCCCTCCTAGGGATTCACGGGGCAGCCTTTCTGCCTAAAGGATGCTGCTGCCAAAGGATGCTGCTGACAAAGCCTTGGTAGATCAGAGGCCATTTAAAGCTCCCCTACCCCTGCTGGCTTGCTTGTCTGGGGGAGGCTCTGCTTGGAGGTCTTAGGGGTTTAAAGGCAATGAGGCGACCAGAGGCATTGAAAAGCCCCACATACTAATCACGGGGCAGGCAGAACTCACGTACCACACTCTGTGTCATTGCGTCAAAATGGGACTGCTTCTAGACTAGACATTAGTCCGGACAATATACCTGTCCTCTCCTGCACGCTGCCTGCTCGCGTGGAACGGGCTCTCCTCCCTGTCTGAAGCTGTGAAGTCACACCCTTCTTGTCAATAAGCTGCACACCAGTGGGACAAACACCACCCATGGGTGGAGTTGACTCAACTACCGGAGATTAAATCGCTCCTCTCCCTTGAAAGCATCATAGCAAGAGGTCACTAATGCACCAAGTTGAACTAAGCTCTAAGGGTAGCATCACGATTCTGCGATTTACCAGAAATAATATCTGCTTTATACCAGCTAATATTATCCGATAATACATAGAAGTAGTGATGATCAGGGTTACATCAGTAAGTGAAATTTTGAGGTAGAAAATTAGTTTGTGTTTTGCAACTACATTTGTTTTTCCCATGTAGACATCTGCTTCCTTAATTAGTTGTCCTACCTGGACATCCTTTCTTTCTGAATACTACAGGGCATTCACATTCCTAGCAATATCCTTAAGGATCAGAACATGACTCTCCTAGGAACATAGATTTTAAAGTTTGCAGAACTAAAGCCCCAGTCTAAAGTGACAGTTTATGATCTCCTTTTAGAGGTAATACAAGCGAGTAATTCTGGGAAAGCGCGTATTGACAGGAAGAAAAAGAAATATAACCAGCACCTTTCAAAATAAGTCTTTTTTTAAAAAAAAGACTCATAGCCCTGGAAAATAATGGTCCAATTTTTCAAAATTAACATAGAAAAAGTACAACTCCACAGAGAATCAATCTAAATAAGTACTAGAACACCCTACACAGCAGATACCGATACTGAAAGGATAGTAATAGAGCTCTGGGGAAACCACACACACCATTTTCATGCCAAGGAAATTAGTCTTCTACCATTAGCCTTTACATAGGTTTTGATGTTATACCATGTGTTAATTATTTCCAAATCACAAGTGCAAACACTCACCCTGATTGGAAAATTAGCAGATTTCAAACTCAGGTAATTTCCCCCTAATGAGGAACTTGTTGAACTGAATTTAACAATTAGCTCACACCCTTTGCTGGCTGGGTACGGCAAGGCTACAAGGAGACACAGAGACTCACCTTTTCCAGTAGTTCGCAATAAAGGATGAATGTAAATTTAGAAGTTGTTTTCATGGTATTTCTCGCTCCTTCTTTGGTTTGGATGGCAGTGGCTCTCAAAGGGTGATACAGGAGGATGCGCTGCCCATATTGAATAGTTCTCCCTTGTTTTATGACCTTCCCTGGGTCAGCTCATTTGGGTGCTTTTTGCTACATACCGAACCTCTGCAAAAAGGATTTCGCAGCTTAAGAAAGGAAAACTTATGATTTATTGGTCAATATACACAGTATGTAGGTAGAGCTAACAAGCTAATGTGCTCACCACCCCTGATAAAGCAGCTGAGGAGTCACTGCTGGCTGAGCAGCCTTCAGTCAGGAGGGGAAGGGCTGGCTTCTGCTGCTGCTTGGAAGGGGCTGATCATTGACATCGTTAAGCTGCCATCCTCAGGCCACTCGATTTTGTTTCTGTAGGATTTTGTATGTTTTCCATGTTGTTTTTTCTCTTCAGGAACCCTTGAGCTGCTAATTATCCCTGTGTCAACACTCTTCCCCCTTGCCAGCGAGCTTGCCTTTCTCCTCACGGCTCTGCTCCGCAGAATGTCTCGCAGCGCTTTCCTGCGTTTCAGCAGCTCTCGAAGATGTCTGAACCGATTTCAGCCTCTATCAAAACTACGCCCTAGATCCCAGAAGGCTTCTGCGATCCGACGCCTGAACCTCCAGAGGGGACGCCGACACTTTTCAGCTGCTGAATAGCATTAAAGGGAAGAGAAGTAATTTTATCCTACCATTTGTTTTCTACCTACGCTGGGACCCTGTCTGCATAATGGATGCTGGGCAGTCAGGTCTTAAAGAAGGTGGCCTGTTTGTAGTCGTGTAGGGAAGAGACATCCACGAATGAAATGGAAATTGCCTCTGGACAATTCTTCTCTCTCCCTAGAACTGACCAAAACCATCCAAAGTATTGCCAAAATTTAAGTCTGATCTCTCCCACAAAAATGTAAAAATTAGTCAATAAAATCTTCTTCCTGATTTTCAATGCACTTTCTGCGGCAGGGTTTTCTTTTCCTTGTTTGAAAAACAGTACAGAATATTCTGAGACTTCAAGCTGCCTTAGGTATGTCATGAAGCCACCTGTGCCTTCGAGTGCTACGGCTGGCACACCGACTGCTTGATTATTTGGCAGTAAGTGGCATTGGTATAGCTGTAACAAGCTTTTTTTGATTGTAAAGAAAGGGTAACGAATTGAGAAATGGCCCAAAGAGAAAAACCAAGAATGTTCTGCAAAAATAGAGTCCCGAGCTCTTTGAATGTGCTGCTTTGGTTGTCTTTATGCAGGAGGTTTTAACAGGAACTGGGATTTTGAGAAGAACGAAGGGTTTGTGGGAATCTACTAATAAGGCTGCGCAATGATCTGTGGGGAGTTATACCAAGGTGTAAGGACTTAGCAGAGAAAAATAGCCTAAGATACTCTGCCTACTTTCTGTGGCAAGCCAGCCATACAACTCTGTTCTTCACGCCAATTCCACAGCTGACAAAGAAATGCTCTGACCTGTGGCTCTTACTGGAATGAGGTTATGAAAGCTGGGAGCAACTCACTTTATTGTTCTGGTGGACACCTTATCTAACCATGATCTGACTCGCCCAACCATTACTTAACTCACACACTCTTAGCTTAATTGTGATCTCGCCACATTTAAGAGGCAGTATGTTTCGGGGCAGGGAGGTGAGACTGGGTAACTCCTGCAGCCTGGTCCTAGCTGAGAGAAAATTCCCCCTGTGTGGCTTTGGGCAAGTAGATTTCTCTGCCTCTGTTCCCCTTTGCTATACCAAAGATGATCATGCTCGCTGAGTTCAGACAACCGTTAGAATAATCTACTTAACACTTGTAAAGGGATCGAAAGCAGTAAGAGTATGTTATCTAGCCCTCTTCACCCACAACTTCTGTCTTAAAAATAGTGATCCGTTTTCCCTGGGAGCGCGGGAGGTGCAAGTGTGAAGGTGCAGCAACGGACAGGACAAATGGAGGGGGGAGGTAGGGATAGAAAGGTCTACAGTCAGCAGAGCACCCTCCTAACACCCCCAACCAAATCCTTTGGGTATTAAGTCATGAGGCCTTTGCTGCTGGCACACGTGAAATGCAAAGGCGTGCCCTTACAGGTGCTCTTCACTGCCCCTGCCCGGGGAACGACAGCGTGTCGGTGTGAGGAGCTCTGCTGGGGGGACCTCTGCAAGGTTCCAGCGCTGCCCCATGTTGCAGCCAGCAGGAGCCCCCACCACGGTCTTCTGCAACGGGAGGGATTCTGTTAGTGTTGTTTTAAAAATAACAGCTGGAATGACAGGTGAAAAAGAAGAGCACTTTTGTTTGCCAACCCACTCCCGCGACGTTACAAGGTGCCCTACGGGGTTCATTCCTTGTGCGTGTGCTGTTCACGCTGCGTCCCCCTGCGTGACGCTCCAGGGGGCTTCATGGTCGCTGTCCGTCTTGACACCTGCCTCTTTAGCACACGGCCACCCGAAACACGTAACTCATCTTTCCCCCCGTCTTCTCATGAATTGCTTCCAAATGCCTAAACTCTCTTAATCTTCGACCACACATCTCTGTGAACGCTTATCGTTCTGTTTAATGGTGTCGGTGCCTTTTAGCACCACAAAAGACACCGATAAAACTACCATTACCCTTCCTCATGTGATAATCCCAAGGAAACAAAACACACAGGTTACATGCTCACCTTAACACTCATTACTTCACAGCAGCTGTATAAAATGAGTCATGAAATTTGTCTTCTAGCTTTTGTTAACCGTTTGCAAATGCTTTAATCACAAACGCATAATTGAAAGCAAATTTCTTCACTGGCCTGAAAGGGATCCTTATCAGGACTGAGATTGGAGGAATCTCCGGCTTCCTGTTTTGTTTTTCCACACTCCGTCTGCCTAAGGCCCAACCTGGAGGTTGTGATTTGCAACGTTTTAATTTCAAGAGCACCTGAATGAACACACTGCAACGCGGGCCACCTGCTGGCCCTGGCTGCTGGCTGCCAGAAGCTTGTCCTAGACACCCCACCTATATTAGGCAGGCTACAGCTATTGGTCTGAGCCAGAGCTGGGGAAGAAATTCTTAATTTAAAAAGTTCCAAAACAAAAGAAAAAAAGAAATTTGTAACAAGAAGACCCATACATTCTACTCACTCACGTAAGCTGTAACTCAGGAAAGCTCTTACGCACGTATTTAAGATAAAGTATGTCCAATTTCACTCTGAAAAGGCTTCTGTGTAAGCAAGTAATTTTTGGAACTCCATGACTGTACATACTAAAAAGAAACGTCTTTGCTGCCGAATCTCAAGTCCACTTGAAATCACCATGGAACATTTTATTACTGAAATATGTCAGATGAAGATCACAACAAAAATTAAATACGTACCCAAAAGCGTAACAGCCTGTGATACCTGTGGCTAACTCAGACCCACACTGATTTTTACAAGATCAATTTAACAGGCACTTCAGAGACACGACAGAAACCAGACCAACAGTGATGGGTGAAGACAATGCTGCGCCCCAGCAGCTCCTTCGCTGGACCTGCAGAGACCACCACTTCTCCGTACGCTTCATCTGTTTTCCACTGCACTGTCCATGCTACGGCACATGGATCTGCTCTTCCATACCACAGATCCCCCCCACCAAGGCATGCTAGAGAAATTATTTTCTAGTAATGCTCATTTGTCTCATTTGCTCTACTAATTAAAGTCTTTTCCACAGCAATTCACAAAGATACCCTACCAATTAAAAATATTTTATTTTCCAATTTTGAAGCTGCTTGAACTCACAGCCAACCATTCCCAATACTGTTATGAAATTAAGTTCTGCTCTACAAGTCTACAAATGTAACCGTGGCCTAGACTAAACTGATATAAAGCAACATTAGGAATATGCTAATAGCCATAATATGAAAAAATATTAAGAAGATTTCCCATGTTAAGAATATGTTAGCTGATCCCAGTCAATTCTAACACACTCTCATACAGAGTGAAAATTTTCACCAAAATTATTTTTCAAAGGAAAAGTGCAGATTCTCTCACGTTCATGAGTTCAAGAATCTGTATTGATTTCCCAGACTGACCACTTAGAAAAAAATTAAATATAGAAATTGTTTCAACCACTTCAGAACAAAAATAATTTTTCTACTATAATGTAATCCTTCAATTGTCAAAGAAAATATTATTTCTGACCTCAGTCAGAAAGAAAATATTGTGTTTAATTTAACCCCCTTTTCTACTTTCAGATGGTTTACTAGCTGTTTTCAGAATATTTCATTTTCCACCAACTCCCAAAGTGAAAGTATTTTTTTAATTCCTTGTAAACCAAAAATAAAGCCTGACTGTCTGCCTAGCTTTGCTCTGATGATAAGTTGTATTTGATACAATATAGATAAAAAATTTCATTGACGTATTTTCCAACGTGAAACATTTTCCCTGCCTACATATGGAATAAGCATTCTTTCTGTGTGGATTGGGTGTTTCCTTCTAGGGATCAGAGGAGATGAGGCCAGGCAAGTGTTAGTACACAGCACTGCACCTCCTGTCCCAACAAAGAGAATACCCAAATGCTTACTAAATAGAGTATTATTTTAAAATTATAGTGAGCTAAACCAAAGCAGTGAGGTTCATCCAAGAACATCACGATCATTTGCAAAATGTAAAAACTGGTTTATGTAAAAACAGAGCAATGGGTGCGAATTGAAAAGATCCTGTAATAATTGAAGTCCTACTGGACACCTGGGCAAGTCAGATTTGAAGTGAAGAAGCTGGGGAGGTAAGAATTTTCTGAAAGAGATTCCCTTCAAGAGCTCTAATCCCCACAGACACCTTTAACACAAGGATCCTGAGTATCACTATTTCCTATTTTCCAAGCAGAGAACCAAAGCACCAAATAACATCACACAGCAGTGGCAGAAGATATCTCAGACTTCAACTCCTACTTTCTTTTTCCAGGCCAATGACAGAGAATCTGCCATCCCTAGGAAGAACCTCTGCCAGTGGCATATTTACAAACAGGAACTGTGTAGTTACCAAGTTAGGAGTTGAATTGCCAAGTTATGTAAAAAGTCTTGCCCTAAAGAGATCATCATTTAGGTAAGTGGAGAGCCCAGACAGGTTTGGGGATTTCAGAAAAATGTACGCAAATGTATTCACTGATCAGAATTAGCTATGGTGAGCTCATGGTACAGAGTTAGAGCTGATAAATTTTTAAAGAGGAAAGATGGGAAAGTGCTGTGTTGGATACATGGCAGCAATCCACAGTGAAATAAGATTTAAAATAGTCAGATGAACATTAATGACTCTGGATTAACTCTAAATCATAGCCATTCTAATAGCTAAAAAATAAAAATAAAATAAAATCACATCGCGAGACAGTTTGGATACCAATCAAGTGCTCAATAACAGGATAAAAGTACATGGTATGAAATCTTACTAAATTACATGGTATGAAAACACTCACACCATGTGTATATCACTGGAGAATAAATGGGGTTATCTTTCCGCTAGCGGTCCTTTCAGTACTTCAGCTCATAGGCATTTATGTCAGAAATTATTCTGATGTGGACAGTGGCTATTTGGGATGCAAGCATATACAAGCTCCTGAAGCTGAGCTCCCAGCTCCTGCAGAATAGGAGCACCAGGGCTTCTAAACCCTTGGCAGTCCATCTTCACTAACTGCACCATTCATGATAATCTTAGGAGTCTGCTTGTTGTCCCCAACCTCTTCACCCGTACACTCTGGAGGCTCTAGGTCATCATATCTTCTCCGATAAACCACCCTTGAAATTAGGGTTATCAGAAACATTTCCATGATGAGGAGCTGCTGGGTCACATCTGCCAAAAAAACAAGGGAGGCAAAGAAAATCCCCCAAAAGGGGGAAATGACTATGAGACACAAAATAAGTACCTGGCTTATTAATTTTCATCTGTGCAGAAGGAAGAAACTTTACCATCCTGTCCCCCATAACAAAGTGTCTCACTCTCAGCAATTAAATCAGTTGCAGAATTATAGTATTGTCCATCAATAAGCATGCAATAAGTTATGCATCCAAAATGCAAGAGATTTAGCAGTAATTATGCATGTTGATTTCTTGCCCTTCCATTTCTGATTCCAACTCTTCTCAAGTTTTTCTCTGTGACTATGACAGCTATAAAACTTTTGCTGTGTTTTTTTTTAAGTTAAAGCTGAGATTCTGCAAAAGCTACAAGATCCCAGGAAACTACTGTTTTGGGAAAACATCAGATACTGCAGTTAGCAATGCTGAACTGTCACCGTCATAATTAAATGAACAATATCCTTCCCAGAAGAACTTACATGCTCCTCTTGCTGAAGAGGAGAGTGGTGGACTACAGGGAATAATTCTTTGCATGGCCAAGATGTTGATAATAGCTGTCTGCAAATGGTTCAGAACGAGGATAAACTGCACCAAAAAGAGAAAAGAGATGCCTGTTTTAAACCAGGAAAAGAATTATAGTTCACACAACAATTCTGCTTTCATAATAGGCCCTCGTTTGCCTCATTCCTCCTTTCCTGCCCTCCCTCTCCTCCCATCTAGCAGCAGGCTGCCTGCTGCTCTGCAGAATTCATCTTTAGGTCAGCATAGTATCGCCCTGAATGTAAGCATTAAATCAAACCTCTGTTTGAAAAGTATTTCTTCTCAGCCCTTCATTTGGGAGGTGCATTATACACAGACCTCCCAGTTGGGATTTTAAACAATACTGAGCTCTGAATAATAGATAACAATGTTTTATAAATTTCCTGTTAATCTGACCTACGAGATTATGCTCTCCCTTAGTGCAGGAAGGACTCAAAGAACATTTTTTCTGTAGTCTCCTATTTTTCTCACAGCAGGGAGATGTGTTGCTCCCCAAGTTATATGGAACCAGCTTCTCTGCCAGAAAGGATGAAGGACTCTTTGCAGCTTGGGTTCAGCAACAATCACTTATGCATCATATTACCTGCTATTCACTGAGCTAGGCCTTCACTGCCTTGGAGATATCAAAGTGTCTTTCTAGCTGCTGGTGTAACTGCCCGAGTATAAACCCTCGCATCAAGAGAGTTTGTCTTCTTAAACCTGGATTCACCCTAATGCAGCTTTGCAGGTGTGACTATCCTGTTTATTGCATTTATAAAAGTTCCATAACTTACTTAACAGACATCTTAGTGCACTAGCTTTTCTATGTGTTCTGTTCAAGAAGGATGCATACCCAAGGATTCTGTCGTACTCTCTTCAGGGTGATGGGGAAGAGGGTGGCCCTGTCTCTGGGCTTTTTCTATCTGGTTCTGTTCCTTACTATTTAACGACTCCCAGCCAGTATTTTCATTATCATCTAACTCTGAAGCACAGAATGGCTGAGAAAAATATTGTCAAAACAGAATACTGTGACATTGATGCTCAAACAGTTCAAACAACAGCCACCCACACAATGCTCCACATTCTCTCCTAGTTTTTAAAAGTAGACACCAGCATTTTAACATTGTGTTTCGGGACCCTGCATCTACAAAGCTTCCTTCAAGCCCCACAGAAGGTGCTGTTTTGGTTTCAATTGCCTAAAGATGAATGGATTTTACCTGGCTCTCAGATCTCCAGCACTCCTGAGAGACTAGAAGTAAATTGGCTAAAGCTGAAACTGAACAGCAGCCAAAGACAGTGCTTCAAAGGGATACAGCTTTAATAGGGTAAACATATACACAGTGCATTTAATGGGGGGGTGAAAAATACTATAACTTTTCAACAAAGGACCAAGAACCAGAAAGACAGTGTTATATCAAGAATTAAGAAAAATTCTTATCAGAATTATTAAACTTCTCACCTGATAAAGAGCAAACTTAGAGATGATCTTCTTACAGGTAAGTAGAGTCCTAACTTGTTGAAACATGATTGCAACTGGCCACAGAGCAAGAATGGTGAGGACACCAACGAAGCAGTTAATCCATATTCCAGCTTCTTTAGGAGATAACTGAGAAGCAAATCAAACAAGTGTACCTATAAAACTTTACAGTGCATTTTACGGTTTCCAGGAAGAAGTTGTGAACTGGATGATGTAGACATTAAAATGCTTGTTTCTATCTCTCTGAAAGCTGGTGGCAGCAGCAGTTGCTGGGGTTTGCATGGGGAAACTGCACAAGACCAACTGGAGTGTTAGGCCAGTGCCCTCACCCAGCGGGCATGAACATGTAAATCTTCTCAGCCTGGGAAGGTACCGCAACCTGGCCCCAGCAGCACCTGGGAACGGCCAGCACCTCACTAGAGCACATTCAACATGACATCTCAGAGAGTCCATTGATTTTATACCATGAAACAACAACAAAAAATTTATTACTTTTAGTCTGAGTTATCCAAGAGGTGCAATATTAGTAGCAGATACAGGCTTCTCCATCATCTTGCAGCTTAGATGGTACAAAGTAGAAGTACAGTATCATCTTCTCTAGTAAAAAAAATCACCATGATTTGCAGAAAAAAAAATAGAATTATGATTCCTGTTTACATGCCAGTACATACACTTGTTTCTTAAGGCTGTACCCTATAAAATACAGGTCAGAAACAACCCACATGGCAACTTGCAGTCCTGTCATTCTAACCATGCAAGCTGAGAAACATATTGGAGCATAATCTGATGCCTAACCCACCCTGATGCCAAGTTTCTTTCCAAGAGAAGCCAGGAAATGGAGAGTCTGAGGGAAGGCAGAAATTGTATGCTTCAGGATCTCAAAAAAATACAGTAAGACGCACTTGGCAGTGCTCCTAGATTTTACAGCTGTAGGCTGTAGCTAAGACATGTCAGCCCTAAAACCTATGGATTTTGTGGAACATCTCTGATTAAAATATTTACTTACTTTGTAAGGGGTGTAATTGCCATTAGTCCAAAGCACTATTGATAAAAACATGAACATGGGTCGAAAAAAAGCAAACTGAAAGGTGCCCAGCTTCATCCAAAAGAGAGTTCGCCTGGCCAGAAAAAAAAATAAAAATCACATAGGCCAAAATCTTATTAGCAACCTTGATAACGTTTTTTTGATGGTCAACTGCAAAACTTTCCCACTCCTGTAGCATGTGGCTAAAATATGGCGAGAAACAGCTTCAAGATTAGAAAATTGTTCCAAGAATTACCCAGTGTTTATTTAGTAAAGTCTCTACAAAAATAGTACTTTTCCTTTTCTGTAGCAAATACATACTAACCAAAGCTGAGCAAAACGTGATGGTTCTCTGCTCTGAAGCTAACCAGAGAGCTAACAGCAGCATAACCCATTTCAGAGCAAATGCCAGTTGCTCTTGCCTTGTTGCCTTACTATTTCAGTTTTTCAATGAAATTGGGAAATTTAGTCTGCCTCCACAGACACTTCCTAGTCCTGTGGTAGATCAAGAAAAGGAATCATACAGACCTAGGTGAAAGGACTGGTAGTTTTTCAATACATCATCAATACCACCATGTAAGCATCTGGGTTTGCTCCTCTGTACTCTTAACAGGAGAAAGGAACTATCTTTCACTCGGCAAACTGCACAAGGCCAGCAGGTCAGGTCAGGATTTCCTTACTTCTGTCAGTATAAACTGGGTCCAGAACTCAGCCCATACACTGTGACCTGGCCAGCCAGCATTAAAGGTCACCAGGAAAGGGGAAGATGCACTTCCTAACAGAGGCACTTCCTAACAGAGGACATGAAAGCTGACTGACCTGAACTCTCCTTCAGCCTTCACAGGTCAAGCTGTGGCTGCTACGGTTGGCTCACATTTTAGTCTATCTCCCATACTGTTAACGCGGTCTTCACTGTGGCTCCTTGCGCCCTTGAGGCTGTCATCAGAGATGCCTCAGCAGGCAACAGGCTGCCATTTAGTACATTAGAGGAATTACAGGAATTGCTCAATTAATATAGCTAATAAGCACAGGGTTATGGAGAGCACAAAGCACAAATACATGTGGAAGGGCCTACCAGTGGCCGGCCATTTAGCTCATGTGCCTTTTCAAAGACTGATTATTCCCAAAGGGCTTTAAAGAATAATATGACAAAACAGTGCAGTCAGTGCAATGCCAGGTGTTGTCTTCCTTGTTGACGCAGATCTATCTTTCTCAACCATCAGACGTCTCTCCCCACTGTATGGCTTGTCACTTTGCCTCATCTGTCTACTGTACCTTGTTAACTTTCCCAGGACTACTCGACAGTATATGGCTTTTTAAAAGAATAACCCCCTCCCTTGGAGTAACTCCCTGTTTCCCCAGAAGATACCTACAGGAGGAATATGAGACTGACCTTTCTCTGGTATAGTTTGCCTATATTTCAAAACATTGTACCCTGTAATGGGAAAAGGCTGGAAGTCAGAAGCAGAGACAGCAGATGGATTTCCCAGTGCTATGGACAGTGGAGAAGGAGCCCTAAGCCTTTTGCACAGCAAAAAGCCTTTTTTTAAAAAACAGACAGCGGTCCTTCCTCCCAGCAGCAGTAGTAGGCACTATCTAGGTCCTGAAAGGAGATTATATCAGCTATTATCATCCTGGGTAAGCTCTCACTGCACTGATCAACAGGAGGGCAGAGTAGAGGATCCTCTCCCAAGCTCCCAGCTACCACAACCTATACAGAGGGTGACAGACACGGAAAGAGAAATAAATATACTGGTGACATGTTAGATCCATAGCGCAGCTCTGTCCCATGGCATTTCTTCAGCCCTGACTGCTGAAATGCATCCGAACCAATGCCCATGGAAATTGGTAGGAGTCATTTAGATCCACATCCGTAGCTGCTGATTTTACGTCGTTGTTTTACATCCATTTTTTGGAGGTATATTTTTCAGTTGATTGACTACCTATTCTTCTTGGTGCCTCCCTCCATGTAAGTAATTACTGTTATTCCATTAAAATAAAGTGATGGAAAGAAGAGTTTAAATGCTAATTCTTAAGGAAAAAATATTACAGTAACAAAATAAGAATTTTTGTGAAAGCATCACAAACTGCTATCTTGTCTTCTGTTTGCAGCTTTCGTTTAACCAGACCACAAAGTCCCTAAGGTCCCTCTGACACTAATGACCAGGCCTTCATAGAAAAGTCTCTGTCTTGCACATGCAGTCCTTCAGCTTTTGCTTTTAATGAGAGAAACATAATCTGCGCCAGAATGAAAGCCCTGGGAAATACATGAAGCTTCCAGGCTGTAGAGCGACGTGTAAATGACAGGGTGACGCTAGCCAGAGGAGAAGCCCCACCAGGCAGCGCTCAAAGGAGGCAGGGTTTCTGTTACATTACATTGACTCCTGTAGGTGCATCTTTACCCCACTTCTCAAGGGTGCATTAATACTAAGCTTAATAGAAGAAAATATTTGCTTTTGCCTCACCAGACAATGCCATTTTATCGAGATCAAAGCTTTCCAGGAATTGCATCTATTTTTTGTTCTAAAAATTATTTTAATCTTAAGTAGTTTTAAAGTCAAAATCAGAATGAAACATTTCAATTTCATCCAAGTAAGAGAAATTTTCTTTCAAGACAGCCTCAATTCGACAATTCTGCTTGTGAAAAATACCCAGTTTGGAGACATTTGTTCCCTTCTGGAATGAAAAGAAACTGCAATCTCAATTATTAGGGTTTCCAGAGTAGAAATTCCTCCTCCCACACACCACTGCTTACTACATAAATGATTTCCTGGAAGAGAATGTGATTAGTTGGGCAGATACCACAGTGCTCAACATTACTATGAGTGGGAACACTGCACCGGGTTAAACTGAGAGAGGTCACGCTCCTGACTCTTATGCAAAATTCTGCATTATAAAAATGAAATAAATTAGTGATGGTGTACAGCCCCAAAGTGATGGCACTGTTTAAAAGAGACGGCTTGAGACTGACTTTCGGGAAGTGGGGAGGCCCTTTGCTGAAAGCCTGGCCTTGCCACCTTGGCTGAATTCCAGCAGCCGTCTTCCAGCTGGGAAATTTTAAAGGGCAACTCACCGAGTGATGCGCACACGAGGGAGGCAAAGGCAGCAGCAGCAGCAGGGACCGGTGCTGATCTTGAAGCGACCATTTTTGAACCGCCTGAGCAGCAGCTTTTGACCTCCGCACTCTTTAATCATCATCAGCAGGAACTTGTGGATAACTATGGCAAAAAACCTAGGAGAGGAGGAAAATCCCAACTTGAATTTGCCTGCAAGTCTCTTGTGTGTCTGCGCAGGCCAGTGCCGCCTTCTGTCCAGGGCTCAAACAGCTTGCGCTTCGCAGTCAAGAAAATTTCTACCACTAGTTGTGAAAAACTTTTAGCTTTCTATCAGGTTGGAGGACCAGAACTGCCCTAATCTGATCGAAAGAGGAATAAACTGAGGCACAGAGTAGCTGTGGAACTTCCCAAAGCCGCATTGGTGGCTGGTGGCAGAGTCGCTATTAAAGCACAGGCTTTTCTGGCCCAAGCCATTAAGGCCGTATGTTTCCATCAGTTAATCTAGTCCTGACTGGTCCAAACTTTTCCGAACAAGTCCAATTTCTCCTCTCAAAAAAAAAACAACAACCAAAAACCAAAACCCAACAACAATAAACATTGCTAGGTTCATATATACATAGCTATCATTGCATGTGCTGACCCGGTCAGGGTGCGGTTCCTCTGCAGCCAAAGCTGATCCAAGCACTGACTGCTGCAACCCCACCTCTCCCTCCTTCAGCAGCTGCACTTTCTCAATCCTTCCTAGGTACTACGAATTGTGCAATCACCCTTTCTTCCCAGAACCAAACTGATTTAGGGAACAGATTCGCTGAAATCCAAACCCACCAAATAAGAGAGGTCCTCTTCAGCTGTACTGCCTCCTTGAAGGAGCTTGCTGTGTGCAGCTGGAGACTGTGGGTGGTGATGGATGCAAGTGAGGGGACAGGAACCTGCAGCTTGGGCAAGGGAGGAGGGGGGATTCAGACAGGCTTAAAGTGCCATAGGACTGGATCCTTGGAAGTTTCCGGCAACCTGCACTATCTGCACAAATTCTGCATGCTTACAGTGTTCCCTACTACTGTGTTTCCCTCCTTTTTAATTCTACTCTCTTATTAAATGCAACGGGGCAAGGGGTGAGGCTATTCACGAGGGCCTGTGATACTGTCCTGCAGTGGGTTCCAAAATCATCCCAAAATCAATGGCGGAGTGCCCAAGGCCACAGCGTCCCCCCGCCTGGCTCTGCCTACCCGGGCTGCACCATCACCGCCAGCAAGCGAGGACCACATTTCTCCCTTCCCCACTGTGCGTGTCAGAGCTGTCATGCTTGTACAGAAAGTGCTTTTATCAGGACAACTGCAGAACATTTTTACATTGATATACTCATCGGAGGTTCACTTGCCACCATTAATAACAGACCTCTACGGCTCATCATTAGTAAAAGCACAGAGAAGTCACAGGTCAGAGTCTCATTCCACACGACACGCAGAGAGAGAGAAGAAGGAGTACAGCTTCAAAGCAACTGTCAATCTGAGGGATCAATTACATGCGAGTCACAGATCCTTCATACTGAGGTTCCCACACTAGGGGACTGTAGCACTGGGAACTGCTTCAGCATTTTCCACCTCCCAGAAAAGAGCTGCCAAGAGATTTCAACTCAAACCAAAAATTACTAAATTGTTAAATTTACAAAATGACTGTGTTTACCAAGAGCAGCAGATGTTTAAAGGGAAGAAATTCAGGGTTTGGGGCAACGTCTGGAAACAAGCAGGATACTCACACTGCTGCTGTGAAATCTGTAAACATCGTTGAGCGAGGAATCCACATGCCAATGCATGAAGTAGTAGCGCTCACCTACAGAGAAAGGGAGGAGGGTTGTACGAAGGGCAGAGATAAAGCAGGTTCATGTGGTTTTCCAGGGAAACCCCATTTTCAACATTCAATTTTATCTCTTTTCCATGATAACCTACTGGAGCTGCAGCATTAACCCAAATTATGATTGATCTTTTGGAGGAGGGGATTTTCCTGTAGATGTAGATTGCTTCCTCTATAAACACAAGATTGGCAATCAGCGTCATCAGAGTCAAGATTGCAAAGAGAAATCTCCCTGGTAGGTCAAGGCCTGCAGAGAGAGAGGAAAGAAAACAGAAAGGTCTGGTTTATTTCATAAGCATTCCAAACATTTAATGTAAAGACACCATCTATGAGGGGCTTCTTAGCCCTATTCCTGCAAAGACTTGCGCTCATCCTTAGCTACATAGGTGGACCATTGACTCCACAGGATGATTCAAATACTTCAACTTAAGTTCGTGGCTAAATCTTTTCCAGGATCCACAGAGAGCATATGGGAAGAATATGCCTCCATGTTCTCAAAGCATTATGCAGAATAATGAAAGCATTATTCACAAAGGTGGAGGTCCAGGACAAATGTCCTTAGATGAATGTAAATACATAACAGAATATAAATAAATACATAATACATAATATAAATAAATGCGTTAAATACATATTCTGGGAACTTTTCCAGGCAGACTACAAGCAGAAATGTATTTACTGGGAATTAGTTCTTTGCTTCCATTGTATGCTCATGTTTGTGCAGAACTTCCTTAGGTATGCAAACTTTTTAGAGGCTCGGTGAAAGTTTGTGGGGCACACGAACAATGTAAGGGTAAGCCCCTGATATATCTAGCCTGAGATAAAACTTGATGCCTTCACCAGATTCTTTCTTACTTCTCCTTTAGTGCTGGCTACAGGTATCAACATTTACCCATGGCTGATGGTTTTAGGTCTCCCTTGATGCTTGGTACGGATATCAACTTTTTACCCACCGCTGATGTTTGAGGTGGATTTTCTCCCAAGAAATGTGCTTCCAGAAACAGAACAAAGCACTGCAACGGTGTCACGTTTAATTTAGGAGAAGTTCACGGTCGTCACTGACTCCTGTCGTGACCCCGAAGCCCACCTAAAATGATACCAAGCAGTGCCTGCAAGGGGAAGCCGCTGCCCCAGCCTCTATAATGCAACCTGCTCCAAAAAATCCCCCGGCACTTCTAGACTTGGCTGCGGGCGGAGCACCCCACATCTCAGCGGGCACCTCCACACCACGGCTCCCACCTAGCGGGGGGAGCCTGAGACCCAGAGACAAGGTCTACAGGTCGGTTTCCCCTGCTCGGTTCGGCGGGTACCGTCCGGCCCCGCCGACCACCCTCCTTCCCTCGCACCCCGCCCGCAGCTCGGCTCCCCTCTTTCCCTTCCCCGCAGGCCAAGCCAGCTCGGCCTCCCCCTGTCAGGCCGAGGGCCGCCCGGGGGGGCTCTCCCGGCCGGGGAAGCAGGGCGGCGGGGCAGGCGGAGGCGGGGGCGGGCATCGCCAACCGGCGCGGCT
>JAOXJK010000001.1:126693150-126710516 GCA_025774025.1 Xenus cinereus
AGTGCCGAGGCCGGGGGGTGGGCGGCGGAACGCCCCCACCTCGCTCGCCGCTCCATCTGCCGGGAGCTGTGTGCCGGCCGTCCCCGGTGTCTCTGCTCGGCCTCCGTGGAGGGGCTCTTGAGGAAGCCAGCCATTCCCGCCCCCGTCCCCTTCCTTCGCAGGCCCAGGGTGCCGGGGCACCTGGAGTCGGGTCCCGCAGAGGAGGGAAGGGGAATCAGCCGAGGAGCGGGCTGGATTCCCCAGTGCCAGGTCCGCCTTTACCTCAGCCGGTCAGAGCAGCTCTGGGCACTGCGTGCTCTGCAGGGGCCTGTGGAGGCAGAAAGCTGCTTGGTAAACGTAGCAGAGGTTCAAAGGGTTTTCCATGGAGCCCTTCACCAAAGACTTCCCGCTAATCTTGGCTGCAATGAGGTGAAAAGCTGCACCATCTTCTGCACTGGCCGAAGGAAAGCACGTCGAGGGATTCTCCACTTCCCACGCGGTTCATCTGCTAGAAGGATGCTTTCTGGAGCGGGGGTCTTTTCAGGCTGTCTCCAGGAAAAGGGAATGAGTAATGAAATGATGGAGTTTGGTGACCCACAGACTTGTTCTGAGTGTCCAGGCTGAAAGCTGGCTGCAAGAAGCAGCAGAGGGGTGGTAACAGCTCCGGGTGACAAAACAGCAGGTGACACACTCTATCAATAAACACAAAGTAGTGTTCGGGTAGGGGGGAGAAGGACAGCCCTAACTACCTATGCCATGAGGAGCTCTTGCCGCTCAGGAAAAAGATCTTGGGGCCATGGTGGATAGTTCTCAGAAATGACAGCTGAGGAGCCAGCATGGGCGAAAATGCAAAGGAATGCCAGGACTTAGTGGATAAAGGAGGGAAGACAGAAAACAGCTAAAATACATATGGAGGCCTCCATCAAGGTGGTATTCTAGGAAGTTGAACAAATTGAGGAAAGGTGGGGAATTTAGGGACTGTGGAACATTCATAGGCACCATGGGCCGTTGTGGTAAAACCTGCCATTTTGCAGTTTTCATAGGATCCCCAGAGGTTTTACGGGAAGGACAGGCTAGACACTGAAACACAGCCAGCAAGAGCACAGGGATGCAGAGGAGAACTGAACTGCTCAGTGGCTAACACCAGCAGGTACTCGACTGAGAAAAGGCAGATTCCTGACAGCGTGGCAGGGTTTGGGAGCAACACAGCTTGGTCTGTTACTGTCAGGAGGGTTTGGTTGCAGACCAAAACTATTTATTTTGAGTCCTCCTTGCCATTGCTGTCATTGTTTTCACTGCATTGAAAGGTGAAGAGGAGAGCTTTACAGTTTCACCGGCAGGGATGCAGCAGTAACTGGCTGTTAGAATGTGTTATCTGCCCAGTCTTCACAGGCTGCCCAGAGCATCCTGCATCCAGCACATCTTTTGCTGCCCAGCTGCAGAAAGATACAGGCAAAATTCTTGAAACATCATTCCAGCTCATTTTCTATTTGGAAGTCTTTTTACTCATCCTGAAGAAACAGTTGCTAGTAGAGGGGAAATAGCCTTAATTCGTTATGCATTTTCTACCCAGTTTGTTTGGTTTTTTATCAAACTGTTTGAAGGTGATCACATATTCCAAAATGTGACCAAAAGCCCAAGTTAGGATTTGCTGAGATGGAATGATGGCTGAAGGCCTTTGAAGGTTCTTCCCGAGCAGAGACAACAGGATTCCCATCTGCTGCTATTTTGGTTGCCAACTCCTTGTATTCCCTGAAAGCTAAAAAGAAACCCAGAATCTGCTTGGATTTAAGAATTCTTTAAGAATCCACACGCAACAATTTTGGATTTGACAGTCATATTTCAGTCATTCAGCAATAGCAGTTTGGAGCAAATACTGCAGCATACACTGGACATGGCGTTAAGAGAATTTCCTGTCTCAAACCTGTACAAAATTAGCAGTTTGAAGTTAGAGGTTAAGGATTAATTCTCAGCTGCTGTTATAGAGGTCCATCCTACTCTTTCTTCTACCGGAGTCTCTTGCTCAGAGTAGAATCTAAAAACAAAATCATGTATCTACTGTGATGCCTTTTTTTTAGAAACACCATTTGCCATCTTTGGGTTGGGCATTAGATCCACCTCCTTAAAAGCTGGGGGGAGCATGCATCACCTCTTCCTCACATTCTGGCCTATTTCTTGGCAACAATGTTTGCCTGACAGTCCTGAAATGTAATAAATAAAACTGAAGAACATGCTATGACCCCTCAGCTACCACAGCTGGAGGTCTGCTGCTCTGTGCACACTTTCTTAGCCCAGGCTCTTCAGCAGTGCCCGCTCTGCACTGGCCTCTAAGCCAAGTGCTGGGTGTCTACACCAACAGCAAATCCCTTAAATCCTCAGGAACCTAAGTACATTTTCCTCCCAGCTTCGTTATTCCAGTTTTTGGTTTAACCTTTTAGTTTAATACATGCTATTTGCCACAAAAACCACCTTCAGCAGTAGAAAAGTATTTATAAATGGCCCGCCTATCTGTTTAGATACATCAAGAGATTTTCACAGTTCCTCAGAATGAAAAACCACCTGTGAACACAGTTCCCTGCCTCTGTTTACCAGGGGCTTTCAAGCGCTGTGTGGTTCAGCCTCCTTCCAGACCACCGTACTTGTCAGATTTGTTTCTTCGCAAGGAACATGCCCCTTTGCTTCTACCAGTTTGCTCTTCTTTTAAAGAGCACGGCAGATGTTTATGTTTCTTCTGGTTTTATGATGACTTTCATTTTCACCTGCCTTGCTGCAGCAATAACTGGATCCTCTCAGCTTCGCTGAACACGATGCCTGTTGTGATCATTGCCCCCATGGCGTGCGGTCCGGAGGAGCTGATGCCATCTGTGGTTTCTCCCTGAAGGAGGCATGCTGGCCTTCAGAAGGTGACACAGCCCCTCTATTCCATATTGGCGGGCCAAGCCTATAGACAGAAATCCTGATGTCAGCCCTGGTGCGGAAACTGAACAGCAGGAGATCCTGCAGGCTATCTCACAGGACAAACTCTAAGCTCCATCACAAAGGATATATAGGATAGGCTACCATGTTTTGTTTGTAGGGAACTCTAGCAGACATCATCATTATCAGCGCAGATGGGAAATACAGTCAAAGACCTTTTCTGGGGGGCAAATTATGTTCAGTTGAGTTTAAGCTAACAAGAAAAGTTTGTATTAGAAAAATAAATCTACAATTTTCAGTGCCATAGGACTGTACATGAGATTTCTCACAAGTTTGGATACCCAACCAGCTGCAAAACATCAGTTAAAATTGTCTGGCTTCCAAAGGCACATACAGGTTTTATAATGACATTAAATCCTGTTTCCTCAGCTATAGTGTATTATACAGTTGAACTTAGATGCATCTAGGCCTTTTCCACTATTAAAGGCATGGACTTTTCACCTATTACCAGTAATAAACTACCCATTTCAGAAAATGTGGCTCATTAATTTAAGAGAAGGAACACCTATATCACTGTTAAATAAAGTAATAATAGGACATTCTTGTTACTTGGATCCTGGCAGCAACTGTAAAAATAAAGAAATACAGTGACAACAATGAAATAAATTAAGATAACAAAGCTAAATTGTAATTTTCATGCCTATTCAGATGGACAAATTTCTACATAAAGAAGAATATCAGATGTGCCAGAAGCTGTGTTTCTAAGAGGAAAGTTTAGACAAAGACACTTATCAGTAGAGAAGCAATAAAAGAGGAAAGAGAGAGGCTCTCATTAAATCTGAAGATAAAAAGTTTGATTTTATCTCACTTCCAAAGTAGCAAATCAGTTTCTGGCAGTCAATATAGGGGAGAAATATAAAGAGGCAGAATCAAACTATTATTTTTATAATATATTGTTATACTTTCATCCAGATATGAGTAATTATTTGCCTTGTCTTAGCTTTTAAAAGTAATTTATGAGCAATTGGCTGTGGCAGTAGAACAACAGAAAGGCAACTCACAGTACTTCATAGTAGAACAAAGAGCTGAAAGAACCTTATAAAATTAGGACCCCAAATTGGTGGTAAGGGGGGTAGCCAACAATCAGCATCCTGAGGGAGAATAGAGGCAGGTAGTGCATTTTCTCTGCCATTGCTGTGATAAAGTACATATATTTGATTGCAGAGCTTTTCAGCAATGGGAGAAGTTTTTCCCCAAAGGAGTGTTGATGAGCAGTAAGACAAATATGTCTTAAGGACCAAGTAAGTGCCACTTTGTGAGCATCTCATATGTGTCCAAGGGCACTGATGGGCAAAGACAAACCTCACAGATCTTCAGCATCAAAAAGAATAGATTAGGATAAAGAAGTTCTTTCCCTAGGGTAAATTTTGGTAGATTTTTCCTTCCCAGTCTTGACTTATAATCCCCAACTTCAAGAGGAGTCAAGAATTTTGAGAAGTTTTTTTGCGTCAAAAATGCCAGTTCATCTGAACTGAAGCTTCTGATAAGAGGGGTGATTTTTAAAAGATTTATGGACAGGACACTATTTATTAACTTTGGTTTATGTGAAAACATTTCAATTTGACATTTCCTATGTGAATTGTTCTGCATCTGCTGTTCAAAGCAAATTTTGAAATCTGAAACATTTTGAAACATTAAAATAAAAAATGAAAGTGATGGAAATCAAAATGCAATGTTTCAAAATTAGGAAATTGCACACAAATTGAGGTATTTATTTTTTTGTTAATAGAAGTTTCTGCTTTTCAGCTTAATTCAGGATAGCAGACTTTAACAAAAGCTTAATGACCTCTTTATGGAATCTGATAAACAAAAGCTAAGGACCTCTTTATGGAATAGGGTGTGTAGAGTCAGGACAGCTACGTTTGAGACTGTATTTTATAGCTGGTTTCTGGAGGGGAAAGCAGGGGTCTCTTTAGAAGTTACTGATGTTATTCTGACTGGAAGACGGCATCTTGGGCACGCTGCCCTTAATGACTAAGTCTGCTTTTTCCACAGCAGTCAGGTGCTGGGCAAGACAGATCATGCGTTTCTCCCCACAGGTCATAACATGACAGAAATGTTTTGTGCGCCTTCTGTGTTGCTATTACTGGAAGGGGGTGGAAAAAGAATCAAACCCAAAATCAAACCCAAATGCACAGACAACAGTAAAACTGTAATATAAAAATAAATTAAAAAAAAAAAAAAAACCAGGACACTCTCCAAAACTAGAGGTGTGTTGGTTTGTGTAGCGAGCAGACCGTGTGCTAGCAAGGAAGGCAAAAAGAGCACGCGTGTGTGAATGAAAAAGGTTGTCAGCACGGGTTTTAGTCATCATAGCAGCGAGACTGCTTGTGCCAGTAGCCTGGCACAGGCAAAAGCCTGGACTGTCTACCTACAGCCTGAAAGTGTACTTTTTGCCTTTTATAAACACAGATTGTGGAATTCTGAAGCTTGGTTTGCAAGTAATGTTACAAGTAGAGGCTGGGGAGGTTAGGCTGTGTGTTTGAATTATCTGTTTCTTCTTCCTCCAAAATGAACCTTATTTCTGGCTGGACATGCACTCCTAAAGATTTTTCCTGCAAGTAATTAATAGAAATTAGATTAAGAAAGTTACAGTCAGAAAAAAAATAATAATGTTGGTTTTGGTTTGAAGTTATTTGAAAGCTACCTCAGTTCTACAGCTGGCCCTACGTGCATGGGAAATTCATGGTTTTAAAAACATATTGAAAACCCATAGGCAATGTCTGAGTTTGCACTGAGCTGTGAAGGTGAAAGAAGAGCACAAACATCCTTCAAATGGCATTCAATTTCAAATTTTTTTCCTGCAGTTCCTGAGCCAACAGGAGTAGTGGAGGAGATTTTGGTAGAGAAGCAAGATCGTCTGGGGCACAGTTTGGCTGGAGAGGAAAAGCAAACCCCTTCAAATAAACATTAGGCACGCGTTTGTAATAGCCACATCAACTGTCTGCGGGTGAAAACTGGAAGTTAGGCTTCAGACAGCTACCAAAACTGGACAGGAATAGTGTGTTGGTCTGAGATGTTATGAAATAATATACAGGTGACAGTAAACCAGAAAAAATAACTTAGGAAGCTGTTGGCAGGACTGAAAGACTGTCTGTAGCACATCTCCTTTCCTTTGTGCGAGTGATGTCTGCCCCTCTGACCTGTGTATGGTCAGAGACAAATATGCTCCAAACATAAAACTGCTAAGCCAGGAGCAGCTCTTCTCTTGAAGCTGGGGGGTCCCCTCCAGGACTTACAAACCTTGCTAAAACATTTGTGGTTCTGCAGAAGAGGAAAAAATACCCCAAAGACTAATTTGCAAAATATCCTGTTGCATTCTGGTAAGCATTCCCAGATATTTTTCCAATGTTTGACAACTTGTTGTGGTACAGGAGGGGTTTCACCTTCGGGAGTTGATGTGCTTGGTGTGCCTGCCCCATCGCCCAGGGGGGGTTTCACTGACTCTGCCCTAGCCCACAGGGATGGGTAGGGGCCAGCTCAGGCTGCCAGAGGAAAGGGAGGTGTCAGAGAAAGCTACAAGGTCCTTCCCAAGAGGATAGCCATTTGTTTTCCACTTTATGCCAGATAAATATTCACATTGTGTTAGTATAACCTGTTCCATTCTTGGGTTTTATGATACTGTTCTCTTAAAAGTCCAATATTTTGTTTCCACTCTCTCTGCGTTTGGACAGAAGTGTGCATACAATGACAGAGATTCACAGCAGCTGTGGTGTCTTTTTAGTTTTGGCAAGGATTTCTTTCATCCTGTTGTAGAAGTCAGGCAACCTGTATGAGTTTCAGCTTTTCCGTCTGTGCAATGACAAAACTGTACTGGTCTGCAGAGCAGAGCACTGGAAGGGTCCCTCTGGTGATGGCTGCAAAAGGACGAGAAACATTAAAATGTTTCTTGATCACCATACAAGTACATGAGTTCTTGTAGACAATTTTAAAAATACTTTTCATATTTGGAAATGTATCACCTTTCAACGTTTCTTTAAAAAGTAGTCGCTGAATTAAAATGTTTAACTTTGCTGAGCGGAACTCATGATTTATTCCAAAGGATAGAGTTAAAGGCCTCATTTGTAGAGGGAGAGAGAGACGCTGAATAACAGTATTAGCTGGTATTTTTATTGGCCTAAAGACAGGTTCAGATCAGCTTACTCCTTGAGCATAATGTACCACAAATGACTATAAATATTCACATCCTATCAGCAGCTGTCACATCATCTTAGTAGCTGTCGGGGGTTACAGCCAGAAATCTGTGATTGTCAAAAGAGCAAAATGGAGTCTGAAGTAATACAAAAAGTCATCACCAAATAACTGAAAGAATAGATTCATACCATATTTATATTTAGAAGTTTCCTTTTCGGTGTGCCTTCTCGAGCCTTTGAATGGAATATGATAGCCATGATTTCATTTCTGATGCTTTAAACAAATATGCTACAAAAATGCTGCCGCCTTCTCTGCAGCTCTGCCTGAGCAGCACTGACATACTCCTGACAGCGTTAGCTCTCGTGATCCATTGATATGGAAAATTACGCATTAAGCAAATTTGCAAAGACCTGCCAGAAGTGAAAAGCAATTTGAAGTGGAATAGGTGTAATGAGTGTTGTCATCCTACTATGCACATATCCGAGTTTTATCTGAATGCAATTTTCTTCCACTCCTCACACATATTCATCCTACTTCAAAGTGTTAATTTGTCATCCTCTTCCATCTGGAGTAAATACACACACAGGACGTAGGCGCACACCATAGTCATCCTGAACAGCAGATTGAGAGAGGTGATTCTCCCCCTCTACTCTGCTCTCATGAGACCCCACCGAGAGTACTGTGTCCAGCTCTGGAGCCCTCAGCATAATGGACCTGTTGGAACGGGTCCAGAGGAGGGCCATGAGGATGACCAGAGGGGTGGAGCACCTTTCCTATGAAGACAGGCTGAGAGAGTTGGGGTTGTTCAACCTGGAGAAGAGAAGGATCTGGGGAGACCTTACAGTGGCCTTTCAGTACCACTGAAGGGGGCTTGCAAGAAAGCTGTGGAGGCACTGTTTGCAAAGGTAGGTAGCAATAGGACGAGGGGCAATGGTTTTAAACTAGAGCAGGGTAGGTTTAGATTAGACATTAGGAAGAAGTTCTTTACTGTGAGGGTGGTGAGACACTGGAACGGGTTGCCCAGAAAGGTGGTGGTGGCCCCATCCCTAGAGACATTCAAGCTCAGGCTTGATGAGGCTCTGAGCAATCTGATCTAGTTAAAGATGTCCCCACTTACTGCAGAGGCATTGGACTAAATGACCTTTAAAGGTCCTTTCCAACCCAACACATTCTATGATTCTATGAACTGAGACATGGAGCTCCTGAGTGATTGTGAATTAGGCCTCCAGTTTGCAGAGCCAGAAGACTGCAAAGCAGGACTTTCAGGACACAGTATCTGGCTTAACTCCAGAGGGCTTTCTTTGGCAAAGGCTCTTCCATTAGGTGAAACTCAGAGCCTCTCTTTCCATAAGGAAACAAAAGTACTATCTGCCAGTAGACGCTTTGGAAATTCCTGATTGTGTCTTTCAAGCTAGGACACCAATTCCTGCTCCAAATGTCAGAGTTTTGGTACTCCTGCATTTCCAGAAGGTCCACATCTGACCTGGTGGGAGACTGGGGCAAAAAAGGTACATTGAGGTGGCTCACTTTTGGGTAGGGTACATCTTGTACATTCCGCTTCTGCAACTTGCATAAAGGTAGGCTGATCTGCCCCAGGCACAGCCTGGCAGCCCAATCCTGGTCCAACTGCTGGTTCTAAGTGTGGCAGACATGGCAGCGAAGTGGCATCAGCTGGCCACAGGCAGGCTTGTAAGCTGAGAGGGGGATGTCACCCCATGCAACACAGTACCCAGTGCTTGTATTTATATGAACAGTTATTATGGCACCTTCACAGCAAACTCAAGAGGGATAGGAAGGCTGGGGCTGAAAAGCAGAAGGAGAGATGCATCCAATGTTCCTGGTGAGGGCTGTGGCCTTGGGAGTGCAGGACTTGCTTTGGGCTCTCACCCAGCAGCCATCCATTGAGACTCAGTAGAAGACCAGCCACGTCTCTCTAAAGGTTCCCTGCTTTCAGGCTACTCTGAAGTTAGCAAGCTGGTTTCTGTGGCATTTCTGCATGACTGAGGATAGCTGCAGCAGCATATCCCAGATGTCCACCTTGTTTTAGTATCAGCGAAGCCTCTTTTAATGCCTGTCCCAGGACACTATTCTCCCAGACAAACTTGTCACTATAAATGCACACACTTTATCAAGGTGAATTTCATCAGCACCTGTTTCAGGAAGGAAGGAGATGCTTTCGAGCAACTAAGAACTGTAACGCTGCCTACTTTCTTTCTATTTCTTGAACCACTTTCGAATTAGCTGTTACATATTTCTCTTAGATTACATCTCATCTCAGGATATGCAACAGCTATTTTCCTGAGGGGACAAACACCATTATAAAGAGATTATTAAAAAAAACCAAAAAAACAACAACATAGAAAGGAAAGAAAAGCAGGTGTTTTGCATGCTAGTAAGGTAAGTTTGTAGGAAGAGATAATTAATTTTATTAGCCCAACCTGAGTGAGCTGGGAAAAACCAGGAAAGCTTTCAGATGTGAGGAACCATCAGAGACAACAGTGTGTCAGTGATACTTAAATAGATATATTTGCTTCCTGAAGAAATTTTTTGGCTCAGATACGGTAACCTTAGGCAGCGTTTTAACTGCAACCGGGCTCAAAAGGCAGAAGCAATTTTAACGTACTATGAGCTAGCCCCTACAGCGACCTTTTCTGTAAAGCTTTCTCTTGGTTTGATGAATTCACTAAATATTTTCAGATACTCCTTACGTTCCTAATGGCCTCCTTCTCTCTTTCCTCATCTTTTTTTTTATTAGAATATCTTTTTTGTTTTCCATGATAAATTGTTCGTGTTAATGCGTAAGTTGCAAGGTGTGTGCTCTGTCTGAGACCCAAGCAAGCTTTCCTACTCTTGCTTGGCAGTTCCCATGGCAGCACCTGTTAGCTCTCCCTTAGTCTAACATCTTTCTGATTTACCTCCACTTGCCTCTTCTATTATCCCCTCTTGCCACCAATTTCTTCTTTCCTAGCGTCTGACAAGTTGACTAGCACCTTCATATAGCAACTATCACAGCTCCCCCAACGTCTTTCAGCCCTTGCTGACAGCTGAATGATATGGTATCTGTCCTGTTTCAGAACTGTCATTCCCACATAATAATTTTCTGAGAATAATTTCTTTGATGCCCTTTGTTTCTTTTTCCTCTGTCCCCCAGTTCTACGTAGTCAGTTTACAGTTTCTCCAATATTTACTCCGCAGCAATTCATTCTGACTTTGTAAGTGGAAGCAAGAAGCTGAATAAGTTCCACCCAAATGCTGAGCTGTGTATTTTTGGGGGGGGGTGGGGGTGGGGTGTTCAAGTCTCACGATAGAAAATTATTATCTTCTCTGACTGACAGGTAATACTTAGGGTCCGATTTCTGCAGTGCAAACATTTGCTTGGCCTGAAAGTAATTTATATAAACATTTGACAACAATTGCTTGGAATATACTATGGCTGAAAACATTCATGTCAGTAAAACTAATTCAGTGAAATGCTTGCAAAAAGCCACATTGTTATCTCTCCAGAAAGAATGGAAGCTCATTAATACTTGGTATTTTTCTTGAAGTCTCATTTTCTGCAAGAATCTCAGCTTTTGCTCAAAATGAAAGTCCATTTTTAATGATGTTTTTCCCAGAAAAAAAATATTGAAAATGTGATCTATATCCTAAAGACTTAAACCCCCCCCCCAAACCAGAACAACAACAAAATCCCCAACAGAATACAATAAAAGGTACATATCTCTTTAAATCTCATAATTCTGTGAACCAGGCTTGTAACAGCTTAGTCCAATAAGGTGGAACCCTGAAGAAAATGTATTCAAAGCAAAAGCTTGCTTTTAATGATTCTTGGGCTATTTTTGCAACACTTGACGAACCTGTTCCCTTTTAAAAAAGTCAGGTATAATGCCTCTGGTGTTTAAAAATAGATAGACATAGAGCACAGCTTTGTTATATACTCAGGATGGTTCCCAAATGCATTCATGTGCTTCTGGTTTTTGCAGTTCTGGAAGAAGGAGTGCTTCCTTGCCTTTACTTGCTTTCTGCCTGCAGTTCCCACTGCCTGTCGTGGCCTTTGTGGAAGCCGTTTCTACCCAACTGGAAAGTTACTGACCTGTATAAAACTGTGTGGAGCTGAGAGTACCCCTGAGAAGCCATGATGCAGCAAAGTCAGTAACCATATCAGTATATTAAAGATATGCCTGTGCCTAAGCAACTCATTTGCCTTCATGCACTGGTGGAGAGCATCCGTCCAAGCTGTGTTCCGGCACCAGTTCTCCATCCACCCCTATCACCTACTTGCAGGACCCCCAGAAACAGTGAGTGATGTCGGAGAAACACTGTGCTGTCATGCTGGACTACTCAGAATCGCAGACCGGCTGAGGAGGGACAGCACCTCTGGAGATCAGCTAGTCCACCCCAGTAGTCAGGGCAGGGTCAGCCAGAGCAGGTTGCTCCAGGCCATGTCCAGTCAGGTTTTCAGTATCTCCATGGATGGAGGCTCCACAAACTCTTTGGACGACTCTTTGGATCAGCCTCACAATAACAAGTGTCTTGTGGAACCTCCTGTGTTTCAGTTTGCTCCCGTCCTGTCACTGGGCACCACTGAGAAAGGTCTGACTCCATAATATTTACTCTCCTCGTCTTATCATCAGGTATTTATATATATATACACACCACCACCACCATATATAAATACTATCAGGTATTTTTATACGTGGAGAAGATCCCACTGAGTCTTCTCCAGGCTGGACAGTCCCAACTCTCCCAGCCTCTCCTTGTATATGTGCTGTAATGTATACGTACCAACCATTTTACATGCTCAACTGCATCCCTGGAATATTCTGATATTCTAGATGCTTGTTTATAGAACATGGGCACTTCTCTGGTTTACGAATGTGCCTGTGTATATTATGAATGCTGAAATAATTTTAAAATGCCTTAATCTTCTTACCTCTACATCTACAGCAGGTACATACTGGTCAACAAGAAATAAGCTACACTAGCGGGGTCTTCCCATATACCTGAAAAATGACTCACCTTATATTATGTGTATTTGATACAACCTCAGTGGTAAAGCTCTAAAGCAAAATTGAACCCCCACTCCTCGCCACTCCCTGCCAGGATATCAGAGGGGAAGGAAAACCTAAAAAAGGAGGGAAACCCTATTGATACCTGATGGAAAAGACCAATGAGCAGGGCTGAGGTGTGTGAGTGTGGCTGACGCTGCTTCATTAGGTCTGAGAAGTTTCTGTTAAGAGTCGTCCCTTAAAGTGAAGCAGAGCTTTTAATGCCAAAATACCTGGCAATAACTGGACAGGAAGAAGAGCCCCAGCACCAGGGCACAGCAGTACAACCTGCCCCAGAGAAGGAGGAGCTGAGGAAGCCCAGGGTGCCCCTGCCACTTGTGGGAAACACCTGTTTGAGCTGTTTCTTCTGATCTGAAAAAATGAGAGCAGAAAGAAGGGGTTTGCTGTCTGTTGGGACAAAGGGTGGCTGATGACACAAGGGCTGAGAGAAGGTCCCTTGGCACAGCTGGGGTGCCAGCCTAAGCCGTCACACCTAATGGTCCCAAACACCCAGGCTAGTGTTGCTCTGGAAGGCATGGTGACAGTTGCCCCACCAGAGGACAGAAGAGGGTAAAATAGCTACAGATAAACTTAGATAACATGTGTTGTCCTTTATGCTTACCTTGCAAATGTTTTCTTTTTTATCCTGGGCTAAAATAATGTTGTGAAGGCAATTGATTTATGTCCAAGAATGAGCTGGGAAAATGAACTCCCTGCGCATGAGGTTGGTTAGGTGTCATTTTCTTATGGAAGATGTAAAGTGGAGGAAGGGAGCCAAATGACCCCATTTAAATATGGTCCTTCATTCTCCCAGCCAAGCCCTGACAGAAGGGCTGGGCAGGAAAAAGAGGCACTTTTAGATTGCCTATCTGCAGCTATTGTCTTGGTTTATCTTTGTCAGGTTCCTTGGGTATCACAGGACAGAACCACTCCCTGCAGTCAGCGTTGTTCTGACAAAATCATTGTAAAACCATTAATAATTGTACAATCCTGTCTAGCTACTTCTTTGGGAGTGTTATTTCCCCGCACTAAGAGCCCATGAACAAACATTTCCTTTCAGTTGTGTAACCTGGGTAGAGTCCCAATATGAAAGGTGCTCCGTGAAGGGCAGAGAGGCTCAAAACCAGAGCGATACATGTACCTCTGCCTTTCCCACTGGGATTAACCCTGGGCGAAGGGAAAACCTCTGGATGAACCTGGCTGAGCGGGGATGGAGCTAGAGAGTCACAGAATGGTCAGGGTTGGAAGGGACCTCTGGAGATCATCTAGCCCAACCCCCCTGCCAAAGCAGATTCACTCAGAGCAGGCTGGACAGGAGTGCATCCAGGCAGGTTTTGAATGTCTCCAGAGAAGGGGACTCCACAACCTCTCTGGGCAGCCTGTTCCAGTGCTCTGTCACCCTCAAAGTGAAGAAGTTTTTCCTCATGTTGAGATGGAACTTTCTGTGTTCCAATTTGTGCCCGTTGCCCCTTGTCCTGTTGCTGGGCGCCACTGAGAAGAGTCTGGCCCCATCCTCTTGACACCCACCCTTTAGATATTTATAAGCATTGATGACATCAGTGCACACCCTTAAGCCCGTGGCCAGGCTGTAGGGCTCTGACATGACCCCTCAGCTGAAGAAGACATTACACCAGGAGGCCCAGGCTGTGCCACGGGTACATTTCTCTCATAGCAGAAGCAGCACAGGGACACCTCCACGCCCAGGCCTTACAACATGCAGTCACCACCTGCATGCAGGCAAGGCTGGACTGCCTCCCACAAAGGGCATCCATCATGGTGATCCTCACCCTCATGATGGTGATTATCATCTGTCACATGATCACCATCCACTGGCGGCAGGAATGGGGTGGGGAAGGATGGAGCCAGGGAATTGGCACCCTGCCATTCCTGGCTAGTTTGTACACACGTGAACTGCCAGGAAGCCCCTTCTCCTTCTCTCCTCCCTCTCCTAGCCTCCAGCATCCCGCTCCACGGGCCCCACAACCAGAGGCCTCACGTACTTTTCACTGATGGGAAGGACCTGGGTGCTCTTCTGAGGAGCAGAAATGTAGAGAGAGGAGGTGCTCGCTCGACCTAACCACAGTGAAACCCAAGAGACAGCTACACAAAACTTGTCACCAGAACATCTCCTTGGAAAACTTGGGTCCAGTTTTCTTGTTTGCTACCACCTCTGTGAAAATGGGAGCACCCTTCACCCTGCCCTGGTCTTGGATGAAGCTGTGTCCCCCCAGTGAAGGGGTAACACCCTGTGCTACTGAGGTGCTATCAAAGGTAGTGCCCAGCTTTACCATACAGTATTATCACACTCTGCCTCTGAGTTTCAGACCCGTGTGGATACTTGCACAATGAAGAGGGTAGCTTATTATTTTGCAAATTTCGTTTATTTTCCCTCATCTGCTTTGACTAATGCTCTAGCATGCTGGCATTTCACATTCCCATAGCCATGCTGCTCATACAATTTGTCCTTGAAGAGTGCTTCTGTCTGACCACATTTCCCAGATCTCTTTCTTTTCTAATCCAAAATTAGACCTAGACAGTAAACTATTTCTTCTGTCTCATAAAAATATTTTGGTATTAAAAAACCCACAAAGGTAAAGGTTTTTCTAAGCTTTGGAAAATGGAAGTCTTTGAAAGTAAGACTGAAGACAGAAAATCTAGCTAGAAGACACATGTTGGGGAGAGGCAGTGTTCAGGCTTTGCACAAAGCGAGAGCTCCACTGAAACTGGAAAATGGGCTTGTTCTCATGAAAAGTTTTCATTTTAACAAATATGCCACTTTTATGATGACAAAATTATTAAGTAAAAAGTCCTAACCACACGTACCCGCAATTCCCTCCTTCTACAACTATGCAGCACCTTTCTTTCATTTCTCCTCAGAATACCAATATGCTTTTCTTCTTGTTCTCCCTTTCTTAAAAAGAAATGAAGCAGAATAATAGTCATAATTCTGTAAAGAAAATTACTTTCGATCCTATTCCCTTGCATATTATTTTTTGTAAGGGTCAGCCATAAATCAATCTCTCTTGCTACGTTTTTTCTTTGCAATGAAGTGGTAAAATGTGGAGTGCTCTGTAGCTAGAAATGTAATTGTGTAGACATAAAAATCATATCCATAACCATCCTACGGATACTTATCTCAAGATGTGTCTCTGTGTCCTTCAAAGCAATAACTGTAGCAACTGGGAATGGGACAGGGGGAGCTTAAATGTTATGACTCATTTATTTCCAGCAGATGTAATACACTTCAGAGAAACCATAGTGGTCATAACATAAGGGACACTCTCATGTACTGGAGAGACTTTAAAGCCATTAAAATAAAATACAAACCATTAAAGCTATTCAGGTATTTTCCAACTTCTTATTTAAGGCACAGACGCTGAAGTTGTGTTATTCTGTCTGATGTCTAGTAACTCTTTTAAAAAACTAAAAAGGCCGTGCTGTCAGGCTGCCCCTTCCATAGGAATGAGGAAAATTAACCCAAGTTGAGCAACCATATCTTTGTCATGCTGCAATACTCGTGCTAGGTAGTTCAATTAGGACGTTAAACACTTTTTATGTGTGAAACATGTAGCACTTCCTTCCCTCTTGCGGCAAACCACTTTTTATTTGGTACCGAAAGATAAACAGCGTAACATGTGGGGTAGAGTTGAGTATCAGGAGCCCAGAGGTGTTTGCTAAAGGAGGACTGGCCTGTGCCCAGCGCAGAGGGAAAGGGCCAGACCTAGAGGGAAGGTGGTGTTGAGGCAGAGGAGGTGGGGGAGGAGGACTTGGCTGGCCAGCCTGGCACGGGCACTGCAGCTGCCGCACAGAGCTGGCAAAAAAAAAGTGCTTTTTGAGTTTGCAGCCAGCTGAGGAACTGGATGTGATTTTTACAGGTGAGCTACAGCACAGGTGGAGTCTCTTTTGCCGCAGAGCAGTCTGGTTTATAAATGACTGAAGAGCGGCAGGTAACAGCAGGATGAGACGCGCAAAGCGCACCGTACCTAGTATGTGTCTGGGAGGTAACGGGTACAGCTAGAGACAGAGAACCAGGTGGGTGCCCAGTAAAGTGATTTGTTCTTACAAGCAGGAGGGCAGCGAGACCGTAAATCAGAGTCCTTTAGGAACATGAAGAATATCTTTTCCTGGGTATCTGAAATGATGGCTTTTGCTTATGTAGCACTGCCCATATTTATCTTGAAGAGAAGGGGTTTTCAAAGGCTGCTGGACTCCTTTGGCACATCACTCCTTTAAGCGTCTTACAATGACAATGAAAACTGTCACACAGCACGGAAAAAAATCCCTGCATCAGGTATTATTCTTCACTAGAAAGCTATACTGTAGTTTGAATTAGCAAGGTGCTCCTGAACCCTTATTTAAAATGTGTTTGCACTGACATTCCAAGAAAAGAGTTTCTTTATTTAATTGCACTGTCAGTGCCGATGCTTTCAGCTAAAACCATTTGGAGTTAGACCTTTTAATAGAAAGTGACAATTTAAATTGTCATGATAGCAGCATAAATGGTGCTTAAAGTCATTACCAACCTGATGCTGCAGTTGGCTCTGGACCAGTTTATTAAAGCAAAAGAAAGGTGGAGAGAGTAGGGGAAGAGGAAATTAAGCGGTGAATCATTAATTCCTTTGGTACTCTCTGTAACAACATTGGCTGTGATGAAGGTATTTGCCTGTGCGATGGAGACAACGTATAATCCCATCCTCCCTTTGCATTAACCAACACCCCTCCCTAGTGAATCTGGGGCACTGATTTGAGCTTGCTTTCCCACGGGATGGGGTCCCGGTCTCCTGGCTCACAGCCACGGCCCATGGGGTCGCCATCATTTGTTTTGTCCTGCTCTTGGGGGCTCGGCCGGGCAGTGGCTTGCACAGAGCCTGGAGCAAGAGATTTCAGGTAAGGCCCACCTCCCTTCATTGACAGTGTGGAGACATGGGTTTAACTTCAGCGGGAGTGTTGATCTGCATGAGGATGGGGAGGCTCTACAGAGAGACTTAGACAGGTTGGATCCATGGGCCAACATCAATGGGATGAGCTTCAACAAGGCCAAGAGCCAGGTCCTGCACTTGGGCCACAACAACCCCATGCATCGGTACAGGCTTGGGGAAGTGTGGCTGGAAAGCTGCCTGCAGGAAAAGGACTTGGGGGTTCTAATTGACAAGCAGCTGAATATGAGCCAGCAGTGTGCCCAGGTGGCCAAGAAAGCCAATGGCATCCTGGCTTGTATTAGAAATAGTGTGA
>JAOXJK010000001.1:126710616-126734123 GCA_025774025.1 Xenus cinereus
GTTTTGGGCACCTCAATACAAGAGAGATATTGAGGTGCTGGAGCGGGTGCAGAGGAGGGCAACGAAGCTGGTGAAGGACCTGGAGAATAAATCGTATGAAGAACGATTGAGAGAGCTGGGACTGCTTAGTTTGAGGAAGAGGAGACTGAGGGGCGGCCTCATCACTCTCTACAACTACTTGAAAGGGCACTGTACAGAGGTTGGTGCTGGTCTCTTCTCACAGGTAATTAGTGATAGAACACGAGGGAATGGCTTCAAGCTACAACAGGGTAGGTTTAAACTGAACATTAGGAAAGAGTTTTTCACGGAAAGAGTTTTTCACAGAAAGAGTGGTCGGGCATTGGAATGGGCTGCCCAGGGAGGTGGTTGAGTCACCATCCCTGGTTGAGTTTAAGAGCCGTTTAGATGTGGTGTTGGGGGATATGGTGTAGGGAAGAACTTTGTAGAGTAGGGTAGATGGCTGGACGCGATGATCCCAAGGGTCGTTTCCACCCTCAACGATTCTATGGTTCTTCCTGGGAATAAGGCAGCTCGTGCCTGTGGGGGCGGACACCCCCGATCCCCGCGGGGCGACACCTCTGCGGGGAGCTCTGTCGCACCCACCGAGACGCCCTCGGGTCCCACACCCCCGGGCAGGGAACACCTTTGCCGACAGGGCCCCCGCGCTACCGGGTGAAAGCGGGTTCCACAACCACCGCCCCTTGCAGCGCTGTCCCCACAGCCCCCCCGGGGTGTGTGTGTGTGGGGGGTGCTCCCCTGAACGGAGGCAGGGCGGGCGAAGAGCCTTTTTTGGGAGAGGACGAGGGCTCCGGGGGTGCCCCTGGGGCCGGGAGGAGGTCGCCGCCGGCGGGCGGGAGCCGTGCGGCCCCCGGCCTTATCCGGCACCGCCACCTAGCGACACGGGCCCCGGGGCGGCGGGGACGGGGCCGCCGGGCTCTCCCGGCGGTGGCGAGAAGGGTCCGGCGGCTCCGCTGGCCGCCCGGGAGAGCCGCAGCCCCCGGCTGGAGGCGGAGGCGCAGGGAGGGCGGCAGGAGGCGGGGAGACCCCAGGACCTCGGCGAGGCCGCCCCTCGTCCCCCCGGGGAGCACAAAGGGCCGCTCACCCTGCCCAGGTGCAGGGTGAGTCCCCTCGGCCGGTCGTTTTGGCGTTGGCAAGCTGGCGACTTGGGGAGGGGAAGGGGGGGTTTTGCCATGGAAAGGCGCGGTGCTGTCGTGGAGGGGCTGCTGCCAGGAAGTCACAGAATCACAGAATCTCCGTGGTTGCAAGGGACCTCTGAGATCATCGAGTCCAACCACAAAGTCATCGAGAGGTGCAGAAGTTCGGGCAAGCTTTGCACGCGGGGGGCTTTCCAGCTCGGCCAGAGCAATTCCCGCTTCCTGCAGCTTCTGCTTCTTGCACGTAACAGCTCCAAACAGAAAGGCTCCCAGCAGGTCAGGGGCACCACAAGCTTTCTGAGTGCACGTTGGCCGGGAAGTCTGCACAGTCTTCTAATTTGGCGACGCCCCTCATCACCTCTTCCCAAACATTTCCAAGTGCTGGGGTGGGTTTTGGGGTTCAAACCCACTCTCAGCAGCCAGGAGCTTCACACACTGATGAGGCCTCCTCTGTGGTCAGAGGGAAAGTCATGCACTCCTCAGAAAGCTGAAGCATGCCATTGTTAGGTTGACAGGATGCCATTCAGAGGGACCTGGGCAGGTTCAAGTAGGCCCAGGTGAACCTCATGAGGTTAAACAAGGCCAAATTCAAGATCCTGCACCTGGGTTGGGGCAACCTCTGATGTCAGTACAGGCTGGGGATTGAGAGCAGCACTGTCAAGAAGGATTTGGGGGTACTAGTGGATGAAAAGCTGGACATGAGCTGACAATGTGCTCTCGCAGCCCAGAAGGCCAGTCGTATCCTGGGCTGCATCAAAAGAAGCATGGCCAGCAGGTCAAGGGAGGTGATTCTGCCCCTCTGCTCTGCTTTTGTGAGAACCCACCTGGAGTACTGTGTCCAGCCCTGAAGCCCCCAACATAAGGACGTGGACCTGTTGGAGCGAGTCCAGAGGAAGCCACGATGATGATGTAGGCCACGAAGAGGCTGTAACACCTCTCCTGTAGGGACAGGCTGAGAGAGTTGGGGTTGTTCAGCCTGGAGAAGAGAAGGCTCCGGGGAGACCTTATAGCAGCCTTCAGGTACCTGAAGGGGGCCTACAGGAGAGATGGGGAGGGACTCTTCAACAGGGAGTGGAGTGATAGGATGAAGGGTAACAGTTTTAAATTGAAAGAGGGGAGATTCAGATTAGATATAAGGACGACATCTTTTTTACTGAGGGTGGTGAAACGCTGGCACAGATTGCCCAGAGAAGTTGTGGATGCCCCATCCCTGGAAACATTCAAGGTCAGGTTGGACGGGGCACTGAGGAGCCTGATCTAGTTGAAGATGTCCCTGCTTATTGCAGGGGAGTTGGACCAGGTGACCTCTAAGGATCGCTTCCAACCAAAACCATTCTGTAATTCTGTGATTCTATGGTTTAGCTTGATCTTGGCCAGACCAACTGAAAACCAATAGAAAACAGCCCCCAGTGGTTTCTGTCAACCCCTGGAACTGGGCTGCCCCAAGAGTGAACACAACTCCTACAGGTTCCTACCGCTGGTCCCACTAATGGGATCACCGGTTTAAGGCTCACAAGCCTCTCAGTGCTAACGAGCTAAGCACCGGCAGGGCTGATAAGGCTTTGGATACAAGAATTTACTTAATCCTGGGATGGGGAAGAAAAAGCCACCTGCGGGGAAGCAAGGTGCTTGGCTGGGGGGCTGCTGGCACTGGGTGCATTGTGTGGCTTGGGGGGCTGAAATGGTTGATGTCCCCAGCCCCACAAGGGTGATCTTGCAACCCAGAAGTGGCATCCAAACCATACGAAACCCACTGAGATGACTAAAAGGCGGACATTGCACCCTCAGCGTTGACCCTCTTCCTGTACAGGTCCTCTTCTAGCAATCCAGCCTGCTGGTTAATGTAGGCAGAGCCTTTGGGACTAGTTGTATGTTACCTGCCATTTGCATTACACCTCATTGTATATTCTTCCAAAAAATATAAATAAATAAATAAAGGAGGGGGAAATGCTATTTTTAGGCACTTGAAACTCAACTCTAAGAGGCTCCTCTGTAATCTGAATTTTTTTTTTGCAAGTTTCAGACTCAAGATCAAGTTTGTTTAGTTTTCCTTTAAATAAGGCCTGTGACAAATAAGGCCGCTTGCCAAATATTTTTACCCCTCAAGCACTGCTGTATTTCATGGGCGGGTTTATGTTCTGGGGAACATCTCTTCCCTTACCCCACTTTATTTAAACAGAGATGGAAAACCAAGTCCTTCCCCTCCCTGGGAAGCCAGGGATGTTCCTTCAACTACAGGGGATTTTTCTTTGCTAGGAGTGGGGTTTTCTGCATTGGGAAATGCAATGCAGCTGGAGCCTAACTGCTGGTGTCCCTTCCCAGCCTCCTTGTCTCCCTGCAGCAGGAAGGAAATCTCTTTTTTTTGCCAGTCCTTTCTGTAACCACCCCCTGTAATTGGCCAAGCGGGTACTTGGGTTGCATTTGGTTTGCCTGCAGCTTATTTCAAAATCTCTCAACTACGAAAAGGGACATCTAGTAAGGAAAGGAGTTGCTGCTCAGCCACTCTTGCCAGCCCAGCGGCCACCCCTCCCTCCAGCCTGAGCCAGAGGAGGAGGAGAGGAGGTAGCTCTTTCCCCATGCAGCCCTCGGGAGGCCCCACGACCCAGCATGAGTGATTTGGGCTCCTGGGAAGGTGGCCAAACAGGGATCCTGCTTGCCAGCTGCGCTGGAGCAGGCACTTCACACCCACCTTACAGGGCAGGTTTTGGACTGCATGTGCAGGTAAGAGCTCCCTGGCCTCAGCGAGTACCTCGGTGGTACGGCTCCCTCGTCCCTCCTGCCATGGGCAGGAGCCGGTCCTGCCCTCCTCCAGTGGTTCTTGCACAGAAATCCCAGCACAAGGCACTTGGAGCGCAGACTGTTTGCCTTTCTGCAGTGGACAGCTTCTCCTGATGCTTCCCAGGCTCTCTGCCTGCACGTGTAAAGCACCTGAATTTGTGGTGACAGCCCTGAGCCCCAGAACTGCTCTAAAAAGAGGAGGGACGGGGCTCTCCTTGCTTTGCAGCTACCATGAGGTGGTATCACCACCCCAGCTTGTTGGTGTTTTTTTGCAAGGTCTATGTTGTATTACAGAAAGGTCTGGTGCACGGTAGTACAGGGTTGTGGAGGGTTCTTTCCCTGCATCCATGTCAGGTTTATTGTGATACTGGTCAATAGTCCAGTGAGGTGCTGCTTTGGGTACCCCCAGTGGGGCTGGTGGTGTCAGCATTGCTTTGATGGCCTACAGAGAATTCACCCTGCTCCTTGGCAGGGCCTTCCTAGCAAAACTGCTGCATCAGATGGCTAACAAGTGAGGAGACGAAAGTACTCTCTTAGTAGGTCTATGATAGATAGGCAAAATGGTATTAATGATACCATAAATACATTTTAAAATATAGTCAATATATTAATGTATTGATATTAGCATATATTAATATTAGCATGTATTTTCTCCATTTCAAGTACTTAATTCTTAGCACACTCTGCTTCTGCCAGCCGTTTGACCTGCTGTAACATCCCAGCTCCCCTACCTGTGAGCGCTTGTTAGTTGTGATTCATCCTTTCAAATAGATCCAACCCTGGCGTTCCTTCTTCTCCTGGCTATGCCGGACAAAACGTGTCCCAGACTTCTTAAAGCTACCTTTACAGTATCAGCCTCTTGGTTCGTGCCAGTACAAGAGAAAAATCAGGTCCCTGTTAGGTCCTTTTTTGCATGGCACATAAAATGTCTTTTCACCCGTATATGTTTCAAAGGACTTATCTTGTCCATTGGATGCAGGTGGGAAACATCCCTGGAGGATGTTGCGACCCCTCCATGGGCTCCAAGCACCATGGGAGGTGCTCTAGCTCCTGGCCACCACACTGCCCTGGTGCGGGTCCCCCCTGGGGACCGTGGAGCACTTGGCAGTCCCAAGATGATCACAGGTGGCTTTTGGTGCCTAGATGTGAGTGACTGAACTGAGACCAAGAAGTTGCTAAAGTGGGTCCAGCAGAGGGCCATGAAGATGATCAGGGGGCTGGACCCCCTGCCCTGTGAAAACAGGCTGAAAGAGTTGGGGTTCTTCAGCCTGGAGAAGAGAAGGCTCAGGAGAAACCTTACAGTGGCTTTTCAGTGTCTAAAGGGGGCCTACAAGAAAGCTGGAGAGGGCATGTAGTGATAGGATGAGGGGTAATGGCTTCAAACTGGAAGAGGGTAGATTTAGATTGGATATCAGGAAGAAATGTTTCACTGTGAGGGTGGTGAGGCGCTGGAACAGGTTGCCCAAAGAAGCTGTGGATGCCCCGTCCCTGGAAGAGTTCAAGACAACTATTTCTTTGCTCCTGACCACTCTGCTGACCTGCTTATTGGCTCCGGTCAGCCACTCCTTTGTCAGTTTTCTACCTGTCACAATTGTTAACGTATTCATTGCGTTTCCTATTAATGATATATTATTTAATTTTAATTACTACCTTCAACAAGCAGTGAGCTGTTAGCCAGATACTTTTTTCCCTAATTAGTGATACAGCCTTTTGGCTCGCAAATAAGGCTGTCAAAGAACTCTGTGGTTGGCGTCCAGGCTCTGGACTCAGCCTTTGCTGAGCGTCCCGGCGATGGGGACGTCACCCGCATGGGCTGCAGGGACCTGGGCGAGCCGGGGAACCTTCAGCAGAGCAGGGCAGGGAAGGAGTGGGGCTGTCACAGGTGAGGAAATCCAAGAGGAAAGGGGGGGTTAGATCCAAGGGGAGGGTGGGATTTGCTAGTGCGTGAGCTAGAAGAACTGGTATCTGCTCCTGGCTCTTCCTCGCAGCAGCCAGAAATGGGTGTATTTCTTCTCCAGTGCCCTGAATGTCTCTGGTACTCAACGTGGGGTTGCACGATGAGCGGCCGAGGAACATCAGGTAGATGGAGAAAACAAATCAAACCAGAAGCAGTTTGCTGGCAACTCGGGCTGACAACTTCTTGCTGCGACAGGTTGCCCAACGCCAGCCTGGCTGCGGGATGAACCGAGACGGGGAGCGGATGAGTCAGGGTTTCCTCAAGGGATCCAGCGAGAGTAGAGGCACGGGACTAAATACCCTGACGAGATGCGGGCCAGCAGACACCACCACCTCCACGTTTCGCCTCCTCCCTTCTCAGGCAGGTACGGAGGGCAGAGACACCGGGGAGCACTTCTGTCATGAGGTTAGTGGCGACAGCGGGTTGACGTGAGGCCAACGGGATGAGCTTAAAAGGGGATGCCCTGTGCCGGAGGAACCATTACCAAAAAAGTTAAAATTTAACTGTGCTGAAGCATTGAGAGAGCAGTGGGAAGAACAGCCCTAAGCCCTCTCCATCCCCACAGCCGGGCCGGACCAGCTCCACAGGGGAGCAGCAGGTGGAGGAGCTGGGGCAGGGGGTGAGGTTGGGACAGAGCCCCAGTCTGGGCATCCCCCTGCCCCAGGGACACCCCCACATCCAGGAGGAGGGGAAGGGGGCCGGGACCCCGGGGGCAACGCGCCGAAGGCAAGAGGCATCGGGAAACACGTTTTATTAATTGAGTTTTGGCGGTGGTTGCCTCATTCCACTGGGGACTCCCGCTTGGGACAGGGTCGTAGCACGTAGCGATCGACCACCTCCCTGAAAAACATCACGGCGGTTTAACGGACGTGAATCCTTGAGTAGAAGAACAGGCATTAAAGTGGATTTCGAAGCCCTGCCGTCCCTGCCTCTCACTTTCGCAGACCTTCTCGTAAAGGTAGGTTTCGACCAAAGGAGGGACGGAATCACCCGCGCCCCCCGCTGAAAAGCAGGGAGCAGAAAAACAAGCTGAGGTGGATGAGGGCTCGAGGTGACCCGTGTCCCTCGGAACAAGGCTCGACCTCAGGACCGGCATCAAATAGACTAAACGTTTGTTAACAGGAAAATATTTTGAATTTTATTTTTTCACGTTATTATCAAGTACACAATTACAATAATGTCACACATCCCTATATGATTCTATGTATTTTGTTTTTTTCTTTTGTCTTTTTTACAAAGTGTACAGAGGGAAGGACGTATACAATATTTAACAGGGTATTTTCTACAGAACAATAATTTATATTATGTCCTTGTAAAAATCTGTACCTTTTTTAAACATTAAACTGAAACATCCATTTTATAGCATTTGCTAAGCAAATTATTTAAGAATTAAAACTAACCTGTAACTAATGTCAGTACATTAAAAATAACTATAATTTCATTTTCTCTTTATACAGACAAATACATTTTACAAAATCCACTTGACCAAACCCTTATTTATTTAAAAAAAAAAAGTTTCAACGTTGTGCTTTTAAAAAAAAAAAAAAAAAGTGTGTATGATTCCAGGCTACGTAAGAGAAAGAAAAAGGTGTAAAATTGTGTTCTTTGTCTTTCAGCTTATTTAAAAAAATAAAGTTCAAAATGGCTAAAATCCTCGGCAACGCTAGGGGAACTTATGCAGATTCTGTACACTTTTCAGGTTTCCAGTTAGAAGTTAAAGGGGGGGGGAAGGGTGGCAGGAAGGTACTCTGCAAGATGCCAATGGCCAACCTCCGCTGGGCTTTGCTGCATCTGATTTTGGCAATCGGTAGGCAACGGGGCAGACGGCTACGGCCACGCAGGATAACCCAGCGACCTCCCTGGGCATCGCAGCGAAGGCACAGCGCCGCACATGGACAGGTATTTATTACACGCTAAAGGTCCGCGGGCCGTTAGTAGGCAGTACTGTACAAGAGCGCGTCGGGCAAGTCTGGGGGCAACTGTCAAGCAGGCATCGAAATAAAAAAAAAAACAACCCACCAAAACCCAAACACATTATACACTAAAGGTAGCCACATGGCATTCAGCTCTCCTGAACTGCAAATTAAAACCGCGAGTATTTGGGCTGAGAGGGAAACAGAAGGGCTGAGCAGTAGGAGCGGGGCTCGGTAACACAACAAAGTACAGAAGGCTTAGAAGATGCGGATCTGAAAGGAAGCCTTTGTCCCTTTATCCCCCCAAACCCGAAATCATCACTAGAAATCGTGTCAGTCCAACAGGAAGCCTGCCTGCCTAGAAACAGCGCCGGGCCAGGTCCCGAACCCTTCCCATTCATGAGTTGCTGGTGACAAATCTGTCACCAGCCGGCCGGCAGCCGGCTCCCAGTTCTGCAATCCATCGTCAACCAGTGGCTTCGGCGGGAATTTGGGCAAGGGGAGCAGGGCCGGGTCCTAAAATCGGGCAGGTAATTAAATGGTTTGGGTTTTTTTTGCTCCACAGTTGTTGTTCAGGTACATGACTTAGTGCTCGGTACGTTTATGCTGCAATTAGCAAATGATATGGCGCTATTTTATAATAGTCTTCAGGTGGCAAAATTGCATATAATAATTGTAATGTTCTCCCAGCTGTTTATAAACAGATTAAAAGAACTGGGTTAATTCTGGATACTGTACTAATTAATAAACAGCAGCTTAACAGAGCTGCTAATGGCTCAGGAAAAAAACATTCCATTTAGAAACAGTTCTGTTACTATCATAAGTTACTTTTCCTATTAAGGATATCTACATTAAAACATCTCTACTCCTTATGAATGCATCTGCTCCACAACATCCCCCTCTGAAGCTCCCACTGTAAATATCTGGTTACCAAAATCGAGGCACCTCTTGGTCTTAAATTTTATTCTAAAACAATAAAAACATGACCTGAACCACAAGCTGTTATTTCAAAGAAATACCAATACACATAAAAGCATTAAGTCTGAGGTACGTTTACCGGCACGTACAGACAGTTGTCATCTATTAACTCGGCAAACGGAACAACAGTATTTCATGTTTCCAACATTAAGACAGCAGTAAATTGGAAAAAAAAAAACCAAACAATTCATTTTGTAACAGGCAAATCCTTTCAAAGACAAAGAAGCACAGAACAATAAACATAATATTTGAGCATACTTTTAAATTCGCCAAAGAAAGGTAACAAATGCCCCAAACCACTTTGAAAATATTTTTATCTCTGAAACCTGAATTAAAACGCAGAATAGTTTTCCGCAATAAAGTCAGATGTGTAACTCCTCAAATGGAAAACAGTTAACCTGCCACAAAGTCTATAGTCAAAACGAGACAATCAGGTGGGTCCTACTGACTTTACCTCCAGCATCACAATTCCCCATTTTATACACACCTCTGACAATTTTATCAAATGAAATTTTGTATTTTTAAAATTCACGACAAAACTGCATTAACATGGACACTGTGAGTATCAACGAGGTCAGTAAGATAAATATACTTAAATAAGCTATTACGGTTGAAAAATTCAGTAAGAGACAGGGTTTACTTTATTAAATGCAACTTTATTGTTGCCATCTTTTCTTCATTTATTAAACAAACTGAATAGAATTCAGAACACGCTATTGAACAAAAGGTATAAAAGTCAACTAGAAGCAATAATCCTATTTTTATACAGCAACAAATCAAATGCACAGTATGTTTTTTTTTTTTTGTTGGGTTTTTTTTTCGTGTGTGTGATCGCAGGTGATTGGCTTTAAAATAAGCTAAGTGCCTGAAAGGCAAAATTCCTTTATAATTCCAGCCGTAAGTCTGTGAAAGAGACTTTAAGGCAGCCCAACATCTTTATGATGCCGCATAATGTGCTGGTTCTTCTCTGAAGGCCTTCGGAAACCTTTCTTGCAATACTCACAACGGTGAGGGTAGTCTTTTGTATGAATGGAAATAACATGCCGTTTGAAGCCCGAGGCGTCTGTAGTGCTATACTCACAGTACTCACATTGATAAACTTTCCTGCCACTGTGTGTTTTCATGTGTTTTTTCAGCTCGTTTTGTTGCCTAAAGCCCTTTCTACATCTCTTGCACCTGAACGGAAGATCCTTTGTGTGAACTGAGAGTATGTGGCGACTCAGAATGAAGGGATCTGCAATCTTAAAGTCACAATGTCTGCATTGGTGCAATTTTTTACCCTTGTGAGCCGCCACGTGTTTTTTCAGTTCCGAAGGCCGATGAAAGCCTTTATCACACATATCACACTTATGAGGATAGTCTTTTGTGTGGACTGAAATTATGTGTCGTTTCAGATCACTCGAGTTTGAGCTCTTGTGGTCACAATGCAAACACTGATGTGTTTTACTTTCTTGATGCATAAGCGTATGCTGCTGCAGCTCTTTGGTATCTGAAAAAGTCTGGAAACAAATATCGCACTTGAACGGCGTTTCCTTACTGTGTTTAGTCTTTACGTGAGTTTTCAAGTTAGAAGAGTCGGCAGATCGGTATTCGCAATATTGGCACTGGTAGGGTTTTTCACCAGTGTGGATTCGCATGTGCTTCTTGAGCTCCGACGGATGGCGGAACCCTTTGCCACACTCCACGCAAATGTGAGGAAAGTTCTTGCTGTGGACAGCTAAGAGGTGATGACTCAGTAATCCTTGTTCTGCTGTCTCATAGTCGCAGAATTTGCACTTGTGCATTTTATTAACTCCTTTGTCCCTGTGCACCATCTTGTGAGTAAATAAAGTTCCTGCGTGAGAGAAGCTTTTCCCACACTCATCGCACTCAATAAGCTTTTCTGTTTTGTTGGTCAGCTTGTGACTCTCCAAGTGGTTATGTAAACTTATTTTTTTGTTCGTAGTGTAATCACAGTCTGTGCATCTGTACTTCTTCTTAGTAAGAAGGTGCTCCGGGTGGTTTTTCATGTGCCTTTTCAAGAAACCTCTAGATTTAAATTTCTTTCCGCAAATCATGCAGGGATAGACTGTCAACGGATGACCATCAGGGCCAATGATTATTGCTGAAAAACAACAGAAAACCCTTCATCAATATTATGCTATGATATTACAGAATCACAGAATCATTTAGGTTGGAAGAGATCCTTGGGATCATCGAGTCCATTACGCATCAATAAATGTCGTATTTCAACCTTAACAATCAGCTGAATTGTTAAATAAGATCAGACTCAGACACACACACTATGCTATATAATAAACAAGCTCATTACTGGGTTAGGTAAAAGAAATCGAGGGAATTACTACTTCAATTCATTAGTGGGTTAGGTAGAAGAAACTGAGGGAATTACTACTTTCATTCATCGTCAGGAGAAAGGAAGTACTGTTTTTTGATGGGGACAACCAAAGCATCACCCAGCTGTTCTTCACCTCAAATAATTCTGCCTTGAAGAATTCTGAGTGAGTTCACACATTGAATACACACAGAAACCAACAGTGGTGCAAAGAACAGCAGCCAACTTGTTAAACGGAGTATTACATAGTAAGCATAGCACATGATCTCCTTTGACTTTCCACGAATCTACAGATAAAGTTAAATCTGGCAGCTTCATCACCTACTGCTGACTACAATTCACATGTCCCCAAATTAACACCTCCTCCTTGTGCCATCTGTCACTCTGAAGAGGTAGCAAGCAGGAATCAATGAGAACGCATTTCACATACAGACACCTCAAAGCTTTGGAGCTTATTTGCACTCATCCGTCAGCCTGATTTGTTTACCCTGAATTTGTCTAGGCATGCTAAAAAGCTCTCTTTTCCAAAAATGTTTTAGAAGGAGAACTGCCTAGGTAGCTGTAAATAGAAAAAGCAAACTTTAAGATTAAAATTTGCCTGGTTTACTAATTCAGTGCTAGACAAAACCAAACTCCTACACTTAACTCACAATTTGGAAAGAAACTTTTAGTATCATTTAAGGTAAGGCTACTAAAGAAAACAGTCGTGCTTTTTCAACTTCATCAGACCAAATAAAAATCATTCGGACCATAACACAGTAACAGCAGAAACCAAATAACGCCAAAACAGCGCATCTGTTCTTACAGATGCAAGTAAGAACACTGCCGTGAACATCAATTTATTTCACAATTAAAACAGAAAAGGGTACAGAAGTTACACTACCTACTGTAACATACAATGTTCAGATTTTCCAGCTAGTTATTGAGCTGATATAATGAAATGTATTGTTCTATGTATTTTCATAAATGTCAAAAAGGGTTCCTTAAAAGTACTATCACAGAACACCGTTTATCTAACTTCATCTTTAAAAAAGTTACATTAAACATTAAAATTGGTGTGGCAAGTTAAGTATATAGGTTTTTAACCCTTTGCTATGGTACTGATTTTTTCTGCCAGAGATGGTTTCCTTTAAAACACCCCCCCCAACGCAAACCAGCTCTGTGTTTAAGAACTTGAAAATTAACTATGCACAATTTATGATGTAGAAATGTTGTCAACAAACCAATTCCCAAAATAATCACGTTTTTTTACGAGACATTGCACACCCTACCAGCAAAGTACGTCTCTTTATGAGTAACTGCCCAGAGGAAGGAGAGTATAACCAGCCAGCAGATACTCACCTGTTTGATACTGCCTAGACTCAGGTCTCCTTTTCTTCTTTGGTTTTTGTTTCGCCAGTCTCCCAAGTCCAGCTGACTCATCTATGTGCAAAAGAGCACTTGCAGTGCCATTCCGACTTTCGATGCCATCGTTATTATTACCTAACAAGATAAGGTAAAAAGTTACCTACCATCGCCACTCTACAGATCATTTGAGCAACAAATTCTACAATGACAATGTAAGAAATTGTAAGCTATTATCTGGACATTTAATCAAACCATAATAATGTACAGGATGAACTGCAAAACTTCTTTGTATTTAACTTAGGTATTATGAACCTAAAAGCTGGCTTTGTTAAACTGATTTTACAGGAGTAGACCATTTATAGGAATCAATGGTTTTCCATTTCACAAATAGTTCTCCTTTAAATGCAGTACTTTTTGCATTTCTTTGGTTGCTAACTATGCCCAAAATGTTTAACAGCAGTAAACAACAGCATGTCACAATATTTACTGTGCCCTATTTTCTTCTCAGTCCTGAAATACATTCATGTGTGAGCTTCCATTCACTTCTGGACATCTGAATTCACCTGACTGAAGTTTCTCACACACCAAGTTTCAGAACTGGAACTGTGATCCAAGAATCATTCTGAACAGTCCATAGACTCGCACACAAAGAACACTACTTACTACTGGCACACCTGATGCTTTGACACTTGCAAATTCTTTCTACTGGGAACAAAGAGCATGCTCAGAATTGTACAATAGAAAGAAGGAAACAATCTTTGCCTCACAGAGCTTCATGTTTAGTACACAAATGGTATCACTGGATGTAAAACAAACATGCAAATTACAAGTAAATATATCTATATCTTTGGGAAGGTATTTATTGGCAATCAGTTTAACATTGGTGATTTAAGGGCAGAGGTAAATTTCAGTGACAAATTTTGTGATTAAGTATTTACTTGAATCAATAGAAGGCAACAGTTCCTAGTGAAAGCAAAGCACACAAATAAGACAGGAAGACTGAAGTGGAAGAAAGTGCAAGATGCTTAATAGCTCTTCCCTTTGTAGAGCGCTGAGAATGAACATTCATGATTAATACAAGATTCAGAGCCAGGAACAGGCATGTGCAAATTCTGGAGATTCTGATCTATATGCTAGCTCAAGTGTTCAACAGCAAATGTGGCAAGTGACAAACGCTGAAAACAAAAACTCATTTCACATCTTACAGGTAGAAAGTTTGCAACGGGTGCATGAAGAGTCCTTCTAGAGTATAATCCAAAACAGGCCCCAAACATTTTCTAATACTAGAATAAAACTGTAAGAACTTTCTGGAATGTAAAGCACAGTGGAACTGGGCTTTGCTACAATACAGCACCAAAACAAATTTAACATTTCAAGATGCCATTGTTATCGGCTCTTAAACCCTCCTTAAATGGAGAAGAGTTCTGGGAAGTGCAGATGACAAGCCTCTGCCATCTTCATGCTTCATTATTTCTTCCCTTCCTGTCACCTCTCACCTTGCACATTAGGCTGCTTACTAGTGACAATGCAGTAACTCCACTGTTTCCCTCGTTCTTACATTCTTCTTTCAATTCCATCTCTCTGTTCTTAAAACACTCTGCTCAATTTTCTCCTCCTCCAAAAATCACTGAATGTTCAGTCTACAACTGTTGTTTCGAGTTCACTTGATTTCATTTTTAATTCCCACTCATCCTGGCTTCTGTCCTTTCCTCTCCACTGAAATCGTGCTCACCAGTATACAGCCAAAGCTAAGGCTCTGGGTGCGCTACCATCCATCTCCTAAACAACTTTTAACACACACTGCTCCCTGAAATCTTGCCCTCCCTTGATGTATGTCCATGATTCCAGCCCCATTGCATTCTCAGCACTTCCCTGCTTTCTTTTTTGCTGGCACCATCACCACGGCCCACACCATACAGACATTTAACCTAAATTTTGTCCTCTACTCCACTATTTCTTCTGCTTTGTTTACTCAAACTATGTTTAGAAGGAGAACATGGCAATACAGAAACCTCTCTAAGACGAGATTTTGGTCTACCAGCTTACGTAAGGTTTGGAAATCAGTTGGTACACCAGTTGGTGTGCAGATACTAATGATCAAGAAAAATGATTTTGCATGCTGGAAATATTCTCAAGGTTCTGCTATAATTTTAAGATGTCACCCTCCAGCTTCCTTTTTGTTAATCAAGTAATTATTTACATTAATGAAGTCATGTGTTTATATGTTCCTTCTAGAAAGCAATTAAACCAAGCTAGAGGTCAGTGTTGCACTTCACTGTTACGCTGACTCTCACATATTCCCACCTATCTGCTTTTTTTTTTTTACCACCAAATAAAAATATTCAGTTCTATTCCCAAGCCAGCTCTTATTGTCCTAAAACTGTGAAGGACAGAAGGACAGATGTACTCGAGATGCGATTTTTCAGCTGAAAGCTCACGTACTTCCCCTTCTACAACATGAAAATATGAAGGAAAATACTTATTAAAACAGGAATAAGAAGAAGCCTGCCTTACAGCTTTTTTCTTCTTCTCTTTTTAATTTTAAGGCTTGTTATGCCAAGAAACCATTTTTAAACTAAAACTTTATAAACAAACACAAAAGCATAAATACTCCACTACCCTCCAAAAACAATCCCCGGCATTTTGTTATAGACACTGTCACCAGGAAGAATTCTTTGAGAATTACCTACCATAAGCTGCTGCCCAAGCTATGGGCATGAAAGTTTTTATTTCAGTGTCATCAATTTGCTGTTCATGGGCCACTGCTGCATCCTCCTCTCCTACAATCACTTCCATATAAACCTCATCAGCTATTTCTGCAACATCTAAGAGAAAAAGAAGAAAAAATTAATAGGAACACTGCACTGTTGAAAGTGAAAATCCCTGTTCCCAAATGAAAGCCACCTACTTACTTAAGTCTTCATCTTCATGCTGAGAATCATTTACAGTCATGTAAACCATTTTCTCCCTTGGAATACGAATACTGCTATTTTGATCGAGTAATCCAACTGCGTGGTCATTCTCTGGCTCGCTCTCCACAATGTCTACTGTGCCACCTAATTAGGAAGACCAGAGCAAAATATTTTAAATACACTTTGTTCAAATTCTATACTAAACCACAGCAAACTGAAAGTTTGTAACTCTCTAACATTTAGATCTGCAGTCTAAATGACCTGAGAAACCACAGTCTTTATTTGTGCAAAATTTCAAATGTCAGGTTGGAGTATTCTAAAATGAGCGTATTTTACCTAAATCATCTTCTCCAGGATCTGCTTTGAATATATAGACCTTGATGACTTCTGGACAAATGCCATCCACTTTACAAGAGCCACTTTCTGACTCTGCTTCCATGGTAATTTCAGCAGAACCTTCGTGTTCTATCTTACCAGCATCATCCACTACAAAAACAAGTTATTACAATTATCCAGTCATATACAGACAGACATATATGAAATACTTTATTATGTAATTACTCAAATTTGGAAGCAGTTTAAAATGAAGTCGTGATAAAGAACCTACCCATAAATACTTTTTTCATATCCTTGAAAACAATGACAATAAACAGAAATAAACTCAAGCCATATCTTCTAGTTAAGGGGGAAGAGTGCTGCAGTGATAGGACTAGAAGCATGAGCACCACATCAGGCAATGCTAATAGGAAAACTCTGATCTGCAGCAAGATGATGGCAGGAAGAAGCTGCACGTTAGTACTTCCTCTGTGGCATAATTTCACTTTCATTTTTAATCGCTTCTCCTTCACAACTAATAAGCTATTAACTGGTCTTTTCAAAAGCATTATCTGTTGCTCAACCCTGTCTCTAACGTAAGGGGTACCATTTCTGCCAGTCAGACCTGGTTCCTTGCATCGCGGTGTTACCGATGCTTCTTCAGCTCACCAGAGAGGAATCCTAAATGAAAACTACAGGAAGAAACTCCTCCACTTTTCTCATCCACTCAACAGCTGAGGGATCAAGCACAGTGTCAAAGCGCTGCCCTGACGCTACAGCACTGGTGAACCTATTCAACTAATTGTTCATGGTGCCCTTAATGAAAGGGATTTGTGCTCGATTTTATGCTATAGCCCTATACACTCTCCTTACTATCGTCTCAAATTTTCCTCTCTTCCTTTCAGAAGTGAACCGACACCATACTTGAGCTTGAATTGCCGTAACTTGCCTAGGCCTCCCACATAAACAGGGCTAACAGCCAGCTTTACGAGGAACACATTTCTGATTTTTAAGACACACTCTGCATCGGTATGCACACCCACGCGCCATCTTACTTTACCAAGCGTGGGTTTTCAAGACATAAATACTAAATATGCGTTCACAAAAATCAAATCTAGCATCTCAAGGCCTTCAGAGAATGTCTCAATTTCAAAAGCCTCACAAGTTTCTTGAATGTTCAGATCTTAACATGATAGCACAGATTTGTAATTTGTGACTTTATTGTTCATAAAGTCCCTTTTGGAGGCTGACATGGCCCCCTCAAGTCCATGCATGAATTCAATTCATCAGAACAAGACATGAAATTTATGCTAAAGCAAGTGTAAGAACTGTCCCATAAATGTTACAGAATTTTTAATTACCATGCCTACCACATACAAGATACTTAATACAGTACGCTCATTTTACTGGCACTCATTAAACTACCCTAACTAAATCACGGTTAACTACTTAGTAACTTCAATTCTTCCATTTACTTTAAGATCTGCTTTTAAAAAAACACCTCAAAACATTATTACGATTATTTTCCTGCCACAAAATCAATAAATTAGCTGTTAAATAAGATAAACTAGCACGTGTTTTGTCTCATGTATCAAACACAATTGTATTTAAGTACAATTTCTCAAGCAGGCATCATTATTCACAAAGAAATATGAATAACATTAAATTATGAAGCACTAAAATAAATTAATCTCCTCACCAAAGAGGAGCAGAAAAAACATCCAATACTCTTACGCCAAGTTCATAATCAATGGCCACCGCACAGAATGTTTCAAGCAGTACCATGTTTAAAAGTGATTTTGTGTCCCAGGACAACGTAACACCTTGTAGTTGAAACCCCAAAGCATTTCAAAAGTAAAAACCTTAAGATACTCTTTTGAATCATGTTAACAACATAGCTCCACAGTACATATACTCAGTTACTGAGCAGACTTTCATAAATTCTTTGGCATACGCATGAAACACCAAACGTCACTGGGACTCTGACAAGTAAACTTGCTTTCGTTCCTACACTAAATTTAAGTAGTTGTTCTCCTTTAACTTGGCTGTTTCCAGTGTCACGCACGTGTACTTGGAAGGCTTTCAAATGAGCGTAGACTGATTTTACACTGCTGAAGCCAAAGGGGAAGCCTGCCACTAAGCTCAACTGATGCTGGAACATATTCAAGGAAGGAAGATTATGGCTGAAGCAGTCAAAGAGAAAACAAACCTACATGCACTGGTTTCTTTTAACCAAAACAGAGTTTACTTCCATATATATATGGAAGTATTCATTAATAACATTCACACAACAGAAGAATTCTAGATCTTAAAAACATGCTCCATTTACTTTTTGAAACAAATTATCCAAGGTTCAAAGTCATGATTAAAAAAATTCGTTACACAATTTAGAGTTTGTTCATCCCTGATTTCCCTCTATATTCAGCAGTGTTTTCAATATGTAACAACTGGTTTAAATATTTTTTAACAGCGCCATTAAGCTGTAAGGAAATTCATGTGTAGGAATATTAGGCCAACTTTTCTCAGGCAAAAGGAAAAAATTTCACTCTTGACAGGTGGCAATAGCTGAAAAACTAAAGCCCCTGAAGGGCTTTAAAAGTAATAGTATTTGCAGTATAGTAGCAAACAGGTAACAGGAAGGAAAGCACGGTGGAAAGAAAACGGTAGAAAAAAAAAAAAGAAGATAAAAATCAGAAGAAGAGATAAGGCAAAAGAGAATGGGCATCTATCACACAAAGCACAATTTCCATGATATTTTGTTCTATGGCTACATAAGCTTTTATCTCACTGATTCATTGATGCTCTGACAGCATTTATGAAATTTGATTTCTATTTAACACTTCCCCTATGTTTCTGCATTCTCCACGTATCTGTCTCACAATCAGAGAAAATGATATTCATAAATACTTGACTGATCAACGTTTAAAGTTGGAACTCTGATGATGTTTAAATTTTTCATTCAAATTCACAGCCCACCAAGGGATCCCACAAATACTGTGCATGACTGATCTTCTCTTACATTGTTCCTCTTTGAAATTAAAAAAAAAACACAAAACAACAAAAACCCAAAAGTACTTAAAAGTATTAGTTAAGCTTGTAAGAGATCACTTCCTTTCAAGTAGAGACCCTGGGTGGTTATTAAACTAATCACAAGTCACATGCTAGAAAAAAAATTCAAGCTAGCATTATTCCAATGCTGTCATACCTTATGCCTCCATTTAATTAGACATTTAACTGAACACTAAAAACTTTAAGTGTATTTCCCCCCTCCCTCTACTACCTGGTAGCTTTACTTCAGCAAACAAGCATTCAGACTAATTCCCCAAGTTAAAAAAAAAAAAAAGATAAAAATTATTAGGCCCATCATTATTTTACGTAAATTGCAAGAATGCATTCTATGGCTGGTTTGCTAATGTTCTTCTCAGACTTCACCGACGAAAGGAGCCTGCTCTTTGCATACTATGAGCTGTAAGAAACAACTAAAAAAAAGTATGCATGTTGCAGTAGTTGCTTCCATATAGAGAAAATGCTTCATTTCTTATTAAAAGCACAAACAGATGAGAAAGGTGTCACACAACATGAAAGATGTACCATATTTAAAGCCTGTCTAATTACCATTTACATTACAAGGGTATCAACAAAAAGAGACCAACAGATAAAAAAGAGGAATAAAGAGTAAAGCAAAGAAATAAAAGACGTAGGCAACATTAACAATAGGTTGCTTAACGTGTGCTATCATGATGACAGCATTTGTTTCCTAAAAAACATTACATCTAATAAAAAAAAATCACATAACTTCATAAATTATAATGTCCAACCAATAATGATCTCCTATATCTTTACCCTCTTATTAAAATAAGTCCAATAGCATTCTTGGGACAGAAACAAACCCCTGTGCGTTGATAGTAAAACCAGTATTTAAAACCCAGATGAGGCCACTTTTCCCATATAGGAACATAAATGCTACCCCAAGATCTTATATTCGCTTAAACGGTACATCTTTTGTTAAACCACGGCACATACACTTTCCTCAAGAAGTTGGTTTTCGTTTTTTATATCCAATATTTAATGGATCAGCAGATATAGACTTTGTAGCCTTGCAGTCTTTTACTCCCAACTAGAAAAATGCCAATATCCATAACTGTCATTTTTTAATAGTTTCCACAAGCTTTTACATTTATTCTTTCCTTCTGTTTATCCTTTATGTGCAATTAAATGAGGAAAATAAATGAACTGTAAAAGATAAAATTCACTTAAGAAGTAAGAAACCTTCCATCTTTTGCAAGTACACAATGCTCATTGCTAAATAACAAACTGAAACAATTCTTACAAACATTCTAAAAAAATGTTTAACAGATCTTAAAATCTGTCTAAGGAGCAATTAGGCAAGAATAATATATTTTGTCAGCTTTTATGTTCCCAAATGATTTTCTTTGCTGCTAAAAAAATTCATATCTTGGGATACTTGCCTGCTTACAAAATAAACAACCCTATTTAATAATTCTTAATGAAAAAGGCCACTGCTAGCTATTCTGTTTTCTCTAAAATAGATTAAAAGCATGCTGTATTCCCCAGACAGACTTTGTTCAGTTATCTGTGACAGTAACATTTCACTTGTACTTCACTTGACAGCAGAGAATTCCTAGTCCACTGAAGAAGTTATTTTTACTGTCCAGTTACCTCTTAAACAGCAAAGCAGGTTTCCTAACCTGTGGGAACACAGAAATCTGTTCTATTTTGATTTTAATGCCACTGCCGTTACACAGGAGCAACAGTATACCCTGCACATCTGAAGCTCCCCTAAGGGCAACAATCTAGCAGAGGAGAACTTCCTGAGCTCCAAACTAGTATCTAACACTTGCCCTTCTTGTCCTGCTCTCCCTGGCACACAAATCAGACCAAGCTCTGAGGCATCACTCAGCTCAAGGGAACTCTCATCTCCTTCACCTCTCATGGTGACCTCCTGAGCAGCATGGAATTCCATGACAGCAAGTACTATCTCACATAAAGAAAAACATGATTTCCTACATCTTGAAGAACCTCCAGGGAAAAAGAGGAAGGCATTTACTTATGCTTAGGAAATAAATAAAAGCATTTTGTTTTCTTGAGTAGAAGTCTACTGGATGGCCCTAATGAAGGCATGAACTTTACGGCTCTGTTGATCAGATCCATTGTTTTCAACTTAAACATCAAACAAGGATGAGAATATATGGGTTTCACATAAACCTATGAAAAGATGCAATCATTATTCTCTCTGAGTACCCTGGGTTCTGACTCCTGTAATGAAAAGTGTTAATTCAGATACAACAAGCAAAAGACGTGTCTAACTCGGAGCAAAGTAAGGATATGGATGGATATAGCACAGCCCCCGTATTTGCATGCATCGTATAACTTCCTAAAACTGCAGCTTAAACTTTGTGAGGCTACCTTTCCCTCTCTGCAGACCCCCCTTGTCACACTTCCTTTGTGCCTCACCATTTAGCAAACCTCCATGAATCCTTTTCAAGCTACTAACTAGTAGGAGTTTGCGTTCTTTGTCTGATTCTGATTCTGCTCTGCGGTAAGTGCCCCAAGTCTACCACGGACCAAAAATGAAGCTCGAGGGCAAAGACTTATCCAAGAAAAAAGGTGAGTACATCAAAAGGTAGTGATAATATAAGCTGTGCCAAGAAACATTATCTTGGAAATGAAAAGACAAAAAAAAAAAAAAGTATTAGTGATCAATGTAGAGGCTGAATTAAATCTAAATGGGAAAAGAAATATTAAAACCACTGAGCTACTTGAAGCAAAGTCACAGAATGAAACCCACAGGGATTGTACACTTTGAAAAGACAAACCAGAAACCAGTCTGAAACCAAGAAAGAAGGTAGAAACACAACATTAAAAAAAGCACACATAGATTAGTCATTTCAAAACAGCTGTCTTCAGGATAAAGCCAAGAAAACGGTCTTGAGAAAATCTATGTAGATCCAGCTCATTAGGAACAAAAATGAAAACACCTAAAGAGAGCCACAAGATAGGAAGAAGACAGCAAAAAGATTTTGCCAATAACTTCTATTGAAGGATACAGACTAAGAAACCTACAACAGAAAGAACATGAAGTGTCATCACCTGCTTAAATGGCAAAGGCATCCTGAAGAACACAGTCTAGCTCCCAGATCTGGGAAGCAGCTATATTTGGCTACTGTAATAGCAGACAAAATTACATTCCAACATCTGCCCTAGCAGTTCAGGGAGGTTTGCCAGAATCAAGCATGAATTTACAGGTTAGGATGAAAAATCAAAAACCAGGCTAACGTTCCTTTTAAAAACCACTAAGTTCAACTGAAAAACTGAGTCAACAGATCAATAAACACAAATACTGCCAATGCAACAAAGAAATATGGAAATTAATTCAAATAATGTTTTCCATATAACGAAGAGACTATTTGGCAAGATAGTCTTTACTTGACGGAAAAGCACTAGACTCTGACTTCACAACCAGAAGAACTTGTTATGCAGGCTTTAAACACAGTAGGTGGTAACAGGGAAGTTCCCTTTAAAATGAACTGTAGAACATACTTAACATTTTAAACACAAATGGAAAGGATGCATGTTTTGTAGCGTAACGATTGTTTTAAATGCTGGCTTATTTAAGGTTCTGAATCTAATCAAACTATATCACAAGACCATAAGGAGGTGTTTAATATTAAATAGAGTATGAAACCACAGAAATACATGACTGAAAATGGAGAATATTCCAGCACAACTGAACAATTAAATTCCTGTGTTTTCTGCCAGTTACCACCTGCCGACAACTGGTTCATTTAAGAATACTTCCTAGCTGGGTGGGTATTTTAGGGATCATTGCGATAGGCCACCACCAAGACATTCTGTCCTCATTCAGCCACTGGCACCGGATGAATGGGACATGGATCTACCCACCCCTCTCACTTGAATTTACACAGAGTTTGCAAAGCGTTCCTAGGACAGCAGCCCCAGAGGCCTCTGCTGCCCCGGCTGCAGGATGACAACCTGCAGGAGAAGGGTGAGCAAAGAGACAGGAGCAACAGTATCTTAAAGAGCTACAGTCAGGGATAAGAAACAGGTTAAGGATCACCACCAGAGCCTTTACACAGTCAGGCCTCAATTATCCATAGGTGGATCGTCCACTTTGTTGTCTAACTATGCTGCAGGTGCAGATGCACTTCAGCTGCTTTCATCTGATCTAAGCCAGGTCCAGAATCAGAAAGTGCATATATTAGCTTGGATAAATACTATTTCTGAGAGCAGCATCCCTGATTTATTTCACCTCAGCGTGATTTTGCAGCTTAATTTTACAATATTCTGTGCTATACATACTTTGCATTATCCCATTTCACTGTTTTCCCACATAACAGAGAATTATCTGTACCTCATATAAACTCAAAACATGGCTGCACAAGGTTACTCAAGGAACTCAAGAGATGATAAATTAAGAAATGCAGTGATCCTAAGTAAGGAGAAGCAACATTAAAATCCCTAAGTAAATAATATAAAATTAAAGCAAGTTATTACACGTTTCAAAAAAGTGTCCAAGGAAAAAAAAAAAAGGGAAAAAAAGGGGAAAAAAGGGGAAAAAAGGGGAAAAAAGGGGAAAAAAGGAAAAAAGGAAAAAAAGGAAAAAAGGAAAAAAGGAAAAAAGGGAAAAGAGGGAAAAAAGGAAAAAAGGAAAAAAGGGAAAAAAGGGAAAAAAGGGAAAAAAGGGAAAAAAGGGAAAAAAGGGAAAAAGGAAAAAATGGAAAAAAGGAAAAAAGGAAAAAAGGAAAAAAGAAAAAAAGAAAAAAAGAAAAAAAGAAAAAA
>JAOXJK010000001.1:126734223-126751222 GCA_025774025.1 Xenus cinereus
CTTCCAATTTAAAACCGTTGCCCCTTGTCCTGTCACTGCTCTTCCTGGCAAAGAGTCCCTCTCCGGCTCTCCTGTAGCTCCCTTCAGATATTGGTAGGCTGTTACAAGATAACATAGATGCAACTGGAAAGAAATGGTAACTGTGTTTACTTAAAATCCCAAGCTGGCACTTTTTGGTTGGAAGATGGAAGGTATGCCCCTTTCTGCTGACAATTCTAACGTGAAAAACGGCTGAGCTCGTGGGTGAGCTCCACTTGTGGGTGTGGAAGAGTAAAAACCGGGGAAAAAATGGTGAGTCGCTGTTTGGTTAACTGTGGAAAGCTCCAGAAAATTAGTGGGTGTCTGTTCGTTGGACCTCTGTTCTCCTTCAGAAGTGTGGAACCTCTCTGAAAGTAAACTGAGTGATGGGGGGGAGCATCTGGTCTGACTTCTGCTTCTTGTGGAGGATTCATTTTGGCTGTGACTCTATAATATAAAGTCTCATTGAAATGAATCTTCCCAAATGCTCCTTCTCGGAAAAGAAAGTCTCTATTCACAGCCATCATGAGATACTTCTAACTAACATGGAATTGCCATCTCTGCCCCATCAGCTGCTGTCCAAGTGGGAGATCAGAATATTTGAAGTGTTGGGGCTGCTGCCTCTGAGCTTCCCAGTCAGCGTTCATCCTTTAACGAAATCTTCACAAACAAGTAAGATCTTGTTCTCGAGCCATTAATGATCATTCCCAAGATGATACTTCCAGTTTGCTGGTTTTTTTTTTTCCACTTTTTTTTTTTTTATTTGCTTGCCTCCTAGGAGACAGGCACCTAATCTGGGGCTCAAACCCGTGCTCATGGTGGGGCCGTGCCACTTCTGGGTTGGCCGTGGCTCGTGGCTGGCCTGCTCCAAACGCAGGTCATCGCAAGTCCTCTGTGCAGGCCCGCGACTTCTGCCCCGTCAGACTAATTAATCTGCAAATGAGCACTGCGACAAAGATGCCTGAGTTTGAAAAGGGTTTCTCCTATAGTTGGTGGGGGATGTGGGAGGAGAATGGGATCTGGAGTCATCATGGCTCAAGGAAGGATTAGATGATGATGATGATGATTATTATTATTATTAGGTCACCTGTATTGCAAATCTGGTGCAGACAGCGTTTTATTTTCTTAAAACAATAAGCTGCCATCAAGGGAACTGATTCTGGGTTTTTGTCTCTTCCTCCCCCTGCACTTTTAATGGTTATGAAAAGTTAAGAGTCGCTTTATGTTTTGTTTTGCTTTTATTTAAATGAGGATGTTCCATCTACTCTCTTCTCAAGCCCGATCAAGCCCTTTATTTGATCCAAACAGTCCAGGTTTTTAGTTTATAGAATTATGAATAGAGGCTTCATATGCCATTTAAGATACAGGTTCCTTCTCATTCAGAAGTGTTTGGCATTTACACTTCTTATTTAAACATGTTAAAGCGCTTCCATTACTAAATACTGCTTGAGGGAACCAAAGAGGGAGAAGAAATTTGGCATAAATCCCAGTGCAATTTGGAGGCGAAGGACTGAGGATGCTCGCTATCCTATAGAATGACAGTAATTAAAATTAATGAAAAATCACTGCATAACACCCACCACTTGACATATTTCCTCAGGTGGTTTTTGCAAAAATCTGAGAGAGAGACCTGTGGCTTGGAGCTTTGAAGTTCCCCTGCCCCTCCTCGATCTCACCTCTGCTTTCATAAATATAGATAGATAGTTGAACAAATAGTCTGAAAGAAGTTCATTACTTAAGACTCTTCTGTCTTAAGGAGCTTAAGCTCTACCTTAAGATGATTGTGGTTTTGCCCAGGTAGAAGAATCAGCGTTTGAGGAGCCCAGTGCCAGGGATGCACCTCTTCTTCAGCAGCCTTGGAGAGGCTACAGGCAAGAGGACACAGTGGGGCTGGTGGAGTATTGGCGGTAGGAAGGGGAAAAAAATTAAAAACAAACCAAAAGCCCCCCAAAAAACCACCCCCAAAAATGCCTAACGTTTTTTTTGTGTGAAGATAAATCTGTTTGATGGCCTTTGGTACTTCAAATCCAAGAATCTATAGACATGATGACTTGAGGAGAACTGCCTTAAGATCGCGTTGTCTGCGGACGAATCCTTTGATAATTATTTCATTATTTATGCACTGTCGAATGTTGACTAAGTCGCCCAGAGCCAACAACCAGAAGTGAAAGTTCATCCCGTAACCAAAAAGCTGGTTTTGCTGTTTTGCGCATTAGAGACATAGATTTGGGTTCTTTCTGTTGTGCATACGTTTTTCCCTAGTTCATTTACCAAAGGTACCTTATTTTGAGGACCTTTCTCCCGGGAGCCTGCCGTGGCAGGAATCTTCTGGAATGAGGATTATCTAAATGTAGAAGTCAAATGATGCTGTCTTTTATATTTTCTTTTTCTTTTTTTTTGTGACCGATAGCTGAACCCTAGGATTCTAGCCCAACGGGAACAGTTACTTCTTCTTGCACTTAAAATCTTTCGGTTATTTCCTTTTTTTCCCATAGATGTTAGGAAATATTGTCACCGAATGCCAAAAGGCACACTTGCTATTGGACAAACTTGGAGGGAGCAGGCTGTCTTTTATGGCTTTTGTCAGGTGAAACATCTGAAGGAACCCTAGATTGTCTCTTATTTTCTTATTGCCACCACACAGTGCCACCTATTTGGGGGTATGGATTCTCTTTAAGATGAAGAAAACTCCCCGAAGTCCCCCCTCAAACGAGACACTTAGGAGAAAATTCTGAGTTATTTGTAAGGATTTAATTTTTTTCTTGCTGGGGAAAAAAAAAACAAACATCAGTGTATCAAAAGAGTTTTCAGTGTCACTTGAAAGTGACATTAAAAGATTCTGTTGAATCAGCAAAGCATCTAACATAGAAAATCTTGATGCTTTACAGCTTCAGCGTTTAATGAACAGTCAAGACACTTTTATTACCCTGAGGAAAGAGGCAGAAGTTGTTTCTGTCTCGGTACTTCTTATTCTGAGTTCTTCTTTGTTTTTTGTCATGTTGCGAATCGGCAATGAAGAAAACTCACTCAGCAAGCGGTGAAAACAGCAACAAATGTTTACCCCTTGGGATATGTACTCTGGAGAGAATTCCCCACCCAAAATGAGTAGACACTTCAAGGTTTCTGTGTACGCGTTTACCTCGGCTTGGAGCACAGGCAGGCAGCCAAGCAAGAAATCAGACAATCCAGTTTTTTATTTGAGGTTAAAAACTTTTCTATCTAGCAGGTTAATAAGTTAGCCATGAAGCTCAAGAAGCGTCAGAACTGCAGTTGGGAATATCTGATATTAAATCTCTAAAATAAACATTGAGAACTAGAGAAAAGACACTGCTCTGCGAAAGAATTGAGTAATATTATGATTTCCCTCTTCCTCACCCTTTGAACATATTGCTTAATCTATCGTGAGACTGTAATTGCTGTCCTGGAGAAGGATATACATGTGGGTGCCTTTGGGTTCCACTGTGTTTTCGGCAGCAGTGAGTTGTATTTCTGTCTTTATTAATTGTCAGTGATTATTAATAGCCTGAATTTGGGGCAAGATTCTTGTGCTACTTTAATGAGAATGAATCCTGCTTCTAGTGAAGGTGATGGGAACTTTGGCCCTGACTTCATGAAGCAATGCTTTTAGCCTGACAATATATGTTTTCTTATAATATACGATGAAAAGATTATTTAAGTGTAACCCATTCAGCACGTTTTCCCCCAAAATGTTTGGGTTACAGGTCACTTCATTTGTACCTTTTCTACGATGGTTTTACAGTTGGAACAGGTTGAATAAGAGCTTCTTGCAGTACTTTGCAAGTGCAGAGCTTGTGTTATAATTTATTGGGCCATGTTATCCTCGTTTAGGAGTTGTCAGAGAATGGTTAATTATTTCTGTAGATGTGGACTAATGAAATATTGTTTGTTTAAAAGTCTATACCAGAAAGTGTCACACCCTTAGACTGTAAACTCTTCAGGGCAGGGACTTCTGGTTTTCATAGATGGGAACAAACCGTAGCCTAATACATACAAATCTGCCTTTTTTCACGGCATGCCTATGACTGACAAGTGCTTCCAGAAAAAAAAAAAAAGTAAATTGCTTTCTTTCCCAGAACTATTCAATAATAAGTTTGTTTTTTCTTTAGTTAGTTCTGGAATTAAATTTTCAGCCTCTATTCTTATTCGTTAGATTTTTGTTTCTTCCTGCCTTGTCTTCTAGGTTTTATGACTACTTATTTATAGGTTTGTTTCTTCCAGGCGGTTAAATTGATCTTTAATTTTATTTCGTGACCACAGAGGAAAACAGCACAAGCTGGAGCAAGTTGGGAGGCAGGCAGGTATTGTGAGCACTTTCCTGAGGCTAAACAGACCTTTGCTTTAGTGTCTTGGCTGCCGAAGTGTGCTCTTCTAAGGAAGAGGATGTTGAAGGAAATCTAGGGAATTTGCTCTTTTATTAGATTAAATGGAATAAAGATATGTGGTCACTCAGCCTTACGTGGCCAGGGCAGAGTCCAGATACGGGTTTAGTTCCCAGTCTCAAATCAGTCGGCGTAAAAGTGTACGTGTGGGCGTGGAAAGAGCAGAAAAACCAAAATCTCTTGGAAGCAGAACAAATTATCGCTGTGAGTCAGGGCTCTGGCCTCTGAAGCTGGCTCGGGATTGAAAATGGAGGTTATAAAGACATTTTATGGCGGCACCTAAGGCCTCGTCGTTACCTAAAAGGTGCCTTTTCTTCAAAAGCTGGGCGGATTGCAGCGATGGGGTTTGCCTTCTGCGGTTTCGAGCTGCCGCAGAGGGAAGTGCGGGTGAGGAGCACCCGAGCGCTGCTCGGTGGGGCTGGGACAGGAGCTGTCGGTACTTGCCGGGCGGCTGCTTCGGAGGTGCCGCAACGCAACACCGCTTGGGTTTTGCTCGTGATCCCGATACTTTGGGGAATAGGGTTTGCCACTTTGTTCCTACGCCTTGAGCAATTGTCATGTTTTCAAAAGGAAATTGCTTTACTACGGTTCTAATTTCCACTTTTTAAAATATTGGTTTTCATCTTCGTTTTCTCTTTGCTTTTATGGGATGGAGCAAATCATTACTTTGGTAAAAAAAAAATAAAAAGGCAGCAGATTCTCCGCAGAGAAGTGGGACAAGGCGTTCGGCAGTGTGACAAGTCCCTCTCTCAGGCTGCTTGACGTGCTGGCAAGTGCCACAATGAATGGCTAAAATATGCAAGTTATGCATAATAGGGCTCTGGAAAAATCCTAGTGCTTCACTCCCTAGTTTAATGATCCTGGAAGGTGCGTGTATTTTATTTGTAAGAGCACAGCCCTTTATGCTGAATTACAGAAAGCTGCTCCGGCAGTGCTGGACTTTTTTTTCTTTAATACTAGAATATGTAAAACTACGTATTGTGTACTTCTTTTGGAACTGAAATTTTCTGGCATTCAGTAAATCACCCTCAACAGCAATGACTTTTGGGCACTGACCTCTTGGTCAAGTATCAGTAGATTATGATCACAGCTTCCACTGCATATTGCTAGGCACAAGAAAATTTAAATGTGTTTATTTCCTGTGCTGGAAATTAATATTGTGTATGACTTGGGCAAGGATCATAGGAGCTCCTGTCACTTGCATGTTCTTCTGCGCTTTCTGTGGACTCTTCTGGGAGGGATTTATCATCCCTGGATGCAGTCCTGAGTGATGTGCTCTAGGCAATCCTGCTTTGGCAGGGGAGTTGGACTAGATGATCTCTAGAAGGTCCCTTCCAAGTCCAACAATTCCATGATTCCGTGAATAATAATAACAATAATAATGGTAAAAGAATATGTGAACTAAAGTAATACAACACAAGTCGCTCTCACCACCCAATGACTGGTTGCCTAGCCTGTCCTGAGCAGTGACCATGGATTACTGCCCCCAGCCAACCCCCTTTTGTATAGTGTGCATGACGTCTATGGCATGGAATATTCCTTTGGCCAGCTTGTCCTGTCTATGCTCCCTCTCAGCTTCTATGGGAAGCTGAAAATGTCCTTGACTAAGGTAAACATCACTTACTAACAACTGAGACATTATGTGTTATCAACATTTCTCTCATACCAAATCCAAAACACAGCAGCTACTAGGAAGAAAATTAACTCTATCCCAGCTGAAACCACTTCAGGAATTTCCCAGACTTGCTTGTCACAGCAGTATGGTATTCCCTGTTGATGTCTGGGAAGTTGTAATATCCCATAAGGACAAGGGCTACCGATCCAGAGATTTCTCCTAATTGTCTACAGAATAACTTATCAGTACTAACATCCTGGCTGGGTGATCAGTAGTAGACACCCACTACAACATCTCCTATGTTTTCCATTCCCCTGTCACATCCCACTCAGAAAGGAGGGGGAGGGTGACTCAGATTCATAAATCCCCAGCCCCAGTGGCACTGACTAAGGTGAGACAAATCTCAAGGCAAACATTTATTAGGTTAGTAACCAGGTCTTAACTAGGTCCACGATAATTGGTTAGGTATATAACAAATTATGGCAAGCGGTAAGGTATGCATTGCGTTAATTAGCAACAGGTATACAACAAACTATGGCGAGTGGTACTGAATAACAGATATACAATGAATTATGGCAAGTGGTACGGTATGCCTTGTGTTGCTTCTTTGAAAGGAAAGAGAAAGAAAGAAGAAAGGGAAAAAAAAAAAGAAGGAAAGAAGCAAAGGGGTAGAGAAGGAGAGATCGAAGGAGAGATGGAGAGGGAGAGCGATAAAGAGATCACCGTTCCTGGTTCGAGTGTTACTCCGGTCAGCGTGGGTCATAGAAGCGCTCTTCAAGGTCTCTTCACGGAAAAATCTTCCCAGGTTATAAATCTTCTTTCTTCGGGGAAAGTCTTCCTCCTTTTATGTTTACCCACTCCTAAGGGCAGTTTTGTCTCAAGCTTTCCCCTCCCTCTCCCCCCAGGTGATATGCAGCATGATTTGGGTGGGGAGATGAGAGCTATAGTCATATATGTTTAGCATGATCTTGATAATCTTCATTAGCATATGCAAATGTGCAAATTTTAATATGCATTTCACGGATAATGAGGCAAAAGTCAACACTGGGCATAGCGTCTTTTTCAGAGAAACAGCTTCATGGGAGAAAAACCAGGACTGTTCTGTTTCTTTAAACCAGGCGCCACTTTTCTTTCTCACAAGAGACAACCAGGTGTTAGCCTTATCAGTTCCTTGAGTCTGGTATTGGGAGTGTCCCAGACATTAAATGTCTCTTTAGGATGCTTTGTTTCGGAGAAATTACAAGTGGTCCCTTACACCACCCTGTGGCTCAAACACTCAAAGAGGAAATCCCAAGTCATCCCTTACACCCCCTAATCCTCACCCAGAGGCTCTCAACTACATCATCCCTATCTGTAAGGGCTGTACAGTAAAATCTCTCCCTTACATATGGTGCAACTCTTCCACCTTGCCTGCCCTGCCTATCCCTCCTGAACAGCTTGTAGCCCTCCATCCCGGCACTCCAATCGTGGGACTCATTCCACCAAGTCTCACTAATACCATTGATATCGTAGTTCTGGGAACAGATCAAAGTTTCCAGTTCATCCTGTTTGTTTCTCATACTGCATGCATTGGTGTACAAGCATTTCAGATGTGCTCCTGAGCCCCCCCTCCCCCGTGCTCCCAGGAGCTAGCATTGCCTCCCTCAAGCAATGCCATGCCGACCCTTAGCTTACCTGTTGGTATCCCCTTTCCCTATCGATTCCAGTTTAAAGCCCTCTCAATTAGCCCTGCCAGCTTACAACCAAAGATACATTTCCCTCATTGAGGCAGGTGGATCCTGTCAGGCCCCAGCATACCTTGTGCCTTGAAGCATCTTCCATGGTTGTAAAACCCAATGTTTTGGCAGTGGAACCAATCCTGGAGCCAGGTATTGATGTCTTGGGCTCACCTGTTTCTTCCATTACAGGGAGAATTGAGAAAAACACTACCTGTGCTCCTGAATTTTTTAGCATTCTTCCCAGGGCCCTGAAATCTCTTTTGATCAACCTTAGACTTTTTGTTGCAACATCATTAGGACCCACATGAAAAAGCAGGAGTGAATAATAGTCCGAAGGCTGTACTAAGGTCTTCAGTCATCTGGTGACATCCCTTATTTAGGCCCCAGGGAGGCAGCAAACTTCCCTGAAAATATACATAGAAGGATGCTCTCAATATTGGTATCCTAATTCTGGCTTCATACGCATTCAAAAAACAGTAGTCAGATGACATACTAGAGGAGATCTGTTTCAGAAACTGAGGGAGCCATATAGACAGGGTTAAAAAAAACCCACCACACCTTATACAGGCTGTAAAATTACACAATCATATTAGTGTTCCCACATGTGAAATGACAGAAACAATAAGAAGCAACTCCAGCCTGTTCTCAAAAATGAAAGACAGATATTTGGATTCAACCCACTAGGTGAAAGTTCATTTTAAGGGAAAGAAAATACAAACACATGCCTTGATATTTTAAAAAATCAGGTTAACAGTGAAAGGCCCTTATTATAGTGGTCTTTCATAAATGAAAGCTACAGAAATTGGTATTCTCTTTAAGGCAACAATATAGAGAAGTGCCTTCCTAAACAAAGCCAGTGCTAAGTCCTGGTTAATTCATTATTGCTTTTGAACAGAAAAAAAAATTCACAAGGAATTCAACTGGATGTGATGGTCTCCCAAGGAAGGACAAACAACATAAATGAATCAAGAAAACACAAACATACAATTACCTGCTTTTTAGATGCCTTAAAATAATTACACTCCAAACTAAAGGAGTCATTGATTTAACTTCTACTGCAGTAAACGAGTTTTATGCTAGTCTTTGCTGTAGAACAGATATTTTTCCACTCTCCCTGCTCAACAGAACTGCACCATTCTTCAGCACAGTCCCAAACCTGAATGAGAAAAAACTCAGAAAAAATATAATGCCAGCTTTATATACAAATATACATATAAAAATTGAAATATAAAGGAATAGCTACACATATATTAAAATACATTAATATATATGTAAACTGATGTGAGCAATACTTATGCACAATACCCTATTTAAAAGTAATTGATAAAATGTACAGTTTAGGCAATTTTTGCTGTTAAAATATAGAAGTTATCAGTTCATCTGTGCATGATGTCATCTAAACATCGTGTGGGCCTAGTTATTTATACATAAACACACACCAATTGACTATTCTTTTAAAAAAAGAAAAAAAGAAAAAAAGAAAAAAAGAAAAAAAGAAAAAAAGAAAAAAGAAAAAAAGAAGAAAGGTAAATGGAGCAGAGCATGCATCAATGGAGTCATCTAATGCTACACAAAACTGAAGTGCCTGAAATGGCAATTAAACAAACCAGCCTAACAAAGCTTTTTTATTTCTACAACAAACAAACATTCATCAGTGACACTCTGATGTTCCTAGGTGCTGCAATGAATAAGCACTGTAATAACTAACATACTTAGCGTAAGCTCTAGTTCACATAAATGGATATCCTCAGTAGAAAAAGGATTGATGGTATGCTCTGGTTTTCTCCACCCTCTACTTTAAGTCTTTTGAAATACGATTCAAATGGATTGTGCCACTGTTCCTCAGGGAGATTAAGATATTCACGGTTGCTTCTCAGCTGTGAGCAGCACTAGCTACTCTTTTTGTTAGCAGCATACCTCCATCCTTTGCTTATCAAGAGAAGAAAACACATCTTAACGGCAAAGAAAACCGTATTGTTGCCTGTATCTAACTATAAATGGGGTGGAAGGGGTGGGGACTTAGCAAAAAACAAGACAAGGATAACAAATGGTCATTTGGATTTCCATAAAACAGGTTTTTTTACTTTCTCTTTCCCATGATTTTTTTTTTTGTTTTCTTTATGTCTTGGCAATAATATTAGTAACCTGCACAAACATGCGTTTTCAAGCAATGTCATTTCTTCCAGTTCTTCCTAAGTATATGCCATTTAGTTTACTGGAATTTTTACTCTTTTGTTAATATGCTATAAAATGTGACCAAAAAAATTTATAATCAGACATGCATTTGCCAGTACTTCTCTCCATTAGCCTCACCAGAAATTTTAGCTGGTACATGTTCCTAAAATACCCCCATTTGAGTACCTTTGTGAGATCTGTATTATAATAAATAACACAGAAAATCTGGTTTTGGTATCGTCGTAACCCCTCCCTCAGATATTTCAAGCGTCACTTGGGCCCATATCGTAAGAATTTCGATGGCTTTACCCAGACACTTACAGGAAATCATAAGGTAATCTTCACAGTTGCCCTTCTCATCTTGATGTTCCACAGGGATTCCATTGGCATCAATCACTGCCTCTGATGCACAGTCTGCCACCAAGACTTCTTCAGAAACAACATCTGTTCCCAGAGTATCAGTGACAATATCTGCTTCTTCAACATTATCATGAACTACATGTTCTACATGTCCAACTTCAGGTACATGCATTGACTCAGTTGTCAGTACATGTTCTGGTATAGACATTGCTTCTGCTGTTATGTCAGAAGCTAAAACATCATCTGGGACAGTGCAATGAGCCAAAGAAACCTCTTCAGCTACGTCTGTGTCCAGCACTTGTTCAGGAATAATGACAGTTTCAGATACATCTGGCTCCTCCATAATATCTGGGCACTGAACATCCTCGATAACAACATCCTCAATGACATCTTGGATTACTACAGAATCTGGATCATCAGGAACAAAATTATGCACAGTTATGTCTGAGTCGACTACATCTGAAACAAATACTGTTTCCTGTACTTCCACAACAATCTGATCTCCATCCATATGTCCTGCATCAGCTCCTGAAAAACATAATTAAAGTAGCAATTAAATTGTAAAACTAACTCAGATGAAGTGGTTAATAACTGAAAGTACTTCTATTTTACTTCAACTTTAACACTATGCTGCAATTTAGCAAAGCAGGCGTAATAGCCTATAAGCAATTAAGATAGGCAGACATAGGCAGAGCTGATAAGGCAAGTCCTCAGTAGGTGCTAACATAACTAAGATGAACAACAATTTTTAGACTCTCCCCCAATATCCAAACAACTATTACTTGACAGAACAGCAGCTCATTCATGTTTCTCTTAGTAATAAAAACAACTGAAAATTTAAAGTGACTACTCTATACAAAAGGATTGATGCAGCACAGTGCTTTTAAGCTAAAACAAAATAAATGACAAACAGTCAATAGCATCTAATGTGAACATTTATCTACATATTAACTCCTGACAGACCTGTTGGATCAAAAAATGCATTTGGCTCATGTGGCTGCAATTCAAGCCCATCTTCATCCATGGCCTTTAACTTTCATCAGTCACAGCGTCTGTAGATGGTAAAGAAGAAAGGTTATTTAACTCTTATTGTGGCAAGGAAGTTTGCCTTTGCCTGTGCAGTAAAAAGCAGAAATTTTTGGCGCACACAAACACAGAAGCAGCTGATTAAGGGGTATGAAAATACAGTTTCCTTATAATCTTACAAATTAAAAAAAAAAGACAAAGCCTAGATAACTTCATGCTCAAATCTTTTTTGGATGGCGGGGAATACAGCACTGTCGTATCAATAAAGCTTAGTAAGATAAATTAAAGGTAGCAGCTAATAATCTGAAATGCACTCTGCTTTTGATGTCTTCTGTGTTCATACCTGGGCAGTCAGGAGAAAGTTACTCTTGCATCACTCCAGGAACTGAAATCATCAATGTAAACTGCTTCCAGAACATAACACCGTATGTTTTCAAACCTCGGATGTGTGAATATTTTAAAAACTCCTGCCCCAAGACAAAGTACCTATTTGCTTTTGTATTAAAAAATATCACCAGTTCTCAAAAATTAATGATGTCATATTATACCATTTTTCTTTGAACAGAATATCAATGTTTCTTCAATATGTAATAACAAATTAAGATTTCAATTTTCTTAACAAAAGAACCAAACAAGACCACAAAGTTAAAACACTAAAATCTGAAACTGCAATCTAACTTTTGCTGCTTAAATGTATGCATTATAACTAGGATCAGGCAAAGCTAGTTGGGTAAAATGGCATCTACATGAACTTGTACTACTCCCTTACACTTGGTCCAACTAGCTCCCTAAGTGCAGAACCAGCAGAAGGCAACAGAATGTTGCTACACATTTCTGTTCCTGTTTCTGTACAAGTGGAAGATGTGATTCTCCTTTCTCTAAACATTCTTCACAGTGAAAGGCAGAAATCTCCCCATTCCCATGATACTTTCACAAAAGACCTAGAGAAAACATTAAGACTCTGCCCAAGGTTTCCACAAGAATCGCAACCTTTCCAAATTATGTCAACTAACATTTACATTGACTAAGTCTTCATAGGGGCAACTGCTATACAAAAGAAAAAATTAACAACTACTCCAAACCCACAAAACTACAACCATAACATGTAGCAAGTATTTTCTAGACTTCATCATTTTTCTAGCTCAGCTCTTCGTAACTCTTCGCAGCTAACCACCTAATTTATATATGAGAAAGCATATTTTTACGAGTTGAGGGAGAAATATAGCTAGAAATTGAACTGAAGGAAAAGCAGCAGCAGCCTAATAATTTTCCAAGGGGCCTCATATTTGCATGATGTTCAGTTGGAAGGCCCCTATATTTTAAAGACAGCTGCGCTAACAAATCATTGTGGTGTCCAGCTAGACATAAATAACCTCACAATTATTCTGACTGTCAAGCATTTCTGTCAGAAGCATGCACCATTAAGAGGAACAGCTCGTCACATAAATGCTTTTTTCAGAATCAAGAGCAGAAGAAAAGCATTTCTCAGTCTCATATACTAGACTGATGGCAATCAACTTCTGGCATGCTACAGAAACAAGAACAGAATCACAAGGTTTCATACAGTCATTTAAGCAAGAATTATTCATACCCAAATTGGTTTACTTCCATCTATTCAGTATACACCTAGCCAGTCTATAATAAATGTCCTTCTTATTCATCTGGTCATCTTTTCTGTGTTGTCTTCAGTGTTTAGTTTCTCCAGTGTTTAGTTTTCTGTAGCTTCTTCTCCAGCTTCCTGTGTGCCTGTACCTATATTATGTTCATTACCTCCTCGCCTGCACATTTTATCTCTCCAGCTTATAACTACAGCACACTCCCATCATCTACACAAAGCCATGCTACTCATCAATTTGTAGTAAAGATTGTATCAGCAATTCAGAGATTTTTTTTTGGAGGAGGCAGAGGGGATTAAAGGTTGGCAGAAGTAAATTGCCTCTCTCCTCGGGCAACACACCCATAAGAAGCTAGCACTCACTGTCCAGCTCTCTGGGAGAAGTCAAGACGCCGTTTCTGCCTGTGCTTTTGACAATTGTATTATCATACATATTAGCCTCTGATCGGCTGGGACCCATCCAGCTTGAAGTGCCAGTTCAGCACTAGCTACTGGAAGAACTGGCATTCGTTTTCTCTGCTTCCTGCTTTCATCACTCACCTGACCACCACTTCACCACAAATTCCTACTTCTCATGATTCATGCATGCATGCACTTTCTCGATTCTATCCTTTCCCTAAATTCCTGTCTCTATGAGCGAGGCTCTCTTTCATTGTCCTTCTGTCTATCCTTTTCACCCATGAGACCCAGAGGCTGCCACCACTACGCCTTGGCTTCCAGAATCAGCCCATTGATGCCATTTCTTTGCTGCTGCTGCCCAGATTCCAGGCAACAGATGCTAAAACCAACAAGTCTGTGGTGTTCATGATGGTGCAGTTTCATAAAGACACCAGCAGTGACAGCCCAGCAGACCTTCAGCTGCATAGTCTGCATAACAATGTGGCCTCTCTGTATTGGCAAGGTCTTTCCACCTACTGCCACATATTGAATAATATGCTACAAAATGAAGACTCAGGTTCTACGAAAACTGAAGAAGTTTCCCAGGCACATGGGTTTTCAAGACCAAGTCTAAGAAAGGACACAGATTTACACTTTGGTACATGTTCCAAAGGAGAAGAAAAAAAGAACCCAACCTTTTGACTGAGTTTCTTCCTAAAGAAGGTTTTTCATAATGCCCTTTTATACCCAGACCCAGCCAACAAATTCATGTACAGAGATTCTTATCCCTGTGCAGGACCACAAAGACTTTAAAAATGCTCCACTAGTGCAAAGAACCCACTTCCACAGAAATTTGCTGTGAACAGAGGACCAGAAGAGTATGCAGGCATGTAAAACAGGATTTAATTAAACTGTCTAAAATTATAAAAGCACCTAAATCAAAATCTGCAGTCCAAAAAAGCAGCAAGGCATCATTTTTCTATCCATGGATAGAAAAAAAAATATCCCTAAAATTTCCTGAAATCACCTCAGGTTTTGAACATTCTAAGCAGTAGATGAGAAAATACTGTGTTTCTTCCTGCTTGCTCTTCATCTGAGCAGTGGGACAGCACAGGGGTCCAAGATTCAGCCACACAAATGAAGTTATGCCACATGGTTCTGTACCAACTGGCAGCTCCATGATGAAGATACTGCTCTGTGACACAAGAAATACCAGAGCTTCTTGTGAGAACCACACCAAACACCTTCAAATCCCTTGGCAAGCGCCCTAGGCTCTGTGGTACCACAAGTAATTCCAGCAGTTCATTTTCTTCTAAGATTTCAAGAAGGGCAGAAAGTCCTCTCAGTTCTTTCAAAATATTCCAGCCGACACTTACCTCAGGAGCAGGTTCTGGCACCCAGTCAATTTTCAGTTCCGGTTTGGGAACCTAAACTCTCAAAGAGAAGCAGATGCCCAACCATGTCCCTACACTTAGTCCTTCTCAATGCCCAAATCTATGTGGCTCTTCGTTCAAATCTCAGTCATTTGGGAACTGCTCTTCTACCACTATGACAGAAAGTGTCTAAGCACCTAAAATCAGGTCTTATAATGCTGAAGAGAATTAAATATCTACATCTTTTACTTGGCTTGGGTCTATACCAGCTTCACATGGATCGAGAATTAATACAACTCTGAAATACACCCAATTCTGTCTGCAAAGGTAGTTGTTACAAATTGATTTTTACTTATTTATTCAGTGTTGGCTGGTTTTGGTTTTATGAAAGTCAAGGCAATATTTTCAAGTGGCAGGAAATATATATATATATTCATGAAAGAAATGGTATTAAGCTATTAGAAATAAAACAACCTCACAAAAATAAAAACAGATATTTTCCATAAATCTGATCTTGAGTGCAGCAGTCAAGAGGAGCAACACAGGCACTGCACTAGTCTTGCCCCATTAGAAATCCTTGACTCAATAAGCCTAGCAAGGTAATCAAGATGAAATAAAAAGAAATAGACGAGCTGTCACGTTTTAAAGAGAGAACAACTTTAAAAATAGTTCCTTAGAAGAAAGAGCTTTAATATGCCACAGAAACTGTCAGTTTCTCTGCTCTCACCAAAAAAAAAAAAGAAATGGGAAAAAGAGGAAATATCAGAAAATCCATCCTTATGAAAAAGAAACTAATAGTTCTTAAGAAAAAGATAGTCCTTTGTCTACTCCTAAGGAAAGAACAGTACATCTGTTTATTTGGGGTCAGGGGCATAAACCAAATGCTCACACAGCAAAACTCTGACCCTTCTTCAAAAAATAAAGGCACAAAAAGCGAAATTCCCTACATCCAAGCCTCGGCCCCTACCTACGCTGAGATGACTGAATGCACAACCATAACCAAGTTCCCATCGTGCCTTGCTACATCACATTAAAAATTGCAGCACGCCTTACATGTCCCAATTGGGTTAGAGCCCCGAGCTACCCGAAGCTTCACTGTGGTTATGAGACGACCGTGGGTCCAGTCTCCACTACTGCTGCAGTGTCACAACTCTCCCTACGTGACCCACTTACGGAGAATGCGATGCACACACATGCTCTCAATCACACACACACGAAAGGTACAAAAATTATACTCCTATAGCATATAATTCTTATCTTGGAAATAAGCCCCATGATTATTAGGCGAATAGCTGGAAGAACAAAACCAATGTTACAAATGCTACGATGTAATCATTTAGCTGTTTATTTCTTGACGCACCTCCCTCAGTTTTGGCAAGAGAATCTGTACTGCTGTTTTCGTTGTGATTTTGTAAAAAAATCTCAGCTCTCTTCCTCTTTGTTGTAGTTCAATGGTGTATTTGCAGAAACTGGTTAAAAAAAAACCCGGTTTTTCTCCAGATTTCAGAGGGGTGTTGTGCGTCAGCACCAAAGCTAATTCTTAACAAACCCTAATTTATGGAAATAACCAGTCCCGGGCGTCCCTTTGAAACTACTTTCCACTCAGGCGGGGGGCCTCTGCAGGAGAGGGGACAGTCAGAGGGGAGCAGCAGCCACACCAAGAGGAGGGGGGGGACAAGGAGGTTTGGGGGGACCTCACGCCTCCGCACCCAGCCCCTGGCGGGGCGGCCGGGCAAAGGAGGCTGCGGGCGAACCTCCCAGCGCTGTCCCCATTCCCGGCCGGCCGGGAAGGAGGCAGGAGAGGAGATCGCGCCCGGCAGGGGAGGGCACGGCTGGTAGCCCAGGCGCGGCTGCACAGGAAGCCGCCACGGGCCGGAAAGCGCCGAGCTCCCCTGCGACTCGCTGGCTGGCAGGCGCCGAGCCGGAGAGGAGGGAGAGGCGGGGGAGAAGCGGTGGTGGGGGAGGTCTATGGGCTCTCCCTCTCCGGAGCCTGCGGCCCGGCGCTGCGATGAGCGGGGCCAGGGGCTCCCCCCTCCGGCCTGGCCCGGCCTGCGCGGAGGCACGGGCTATGGCGAGCGATTAATTCAAGATGGCGCCCGGCGCCCTCCGCCTCCCCCCCCCCGCGCGCCGCCATTTTGTCTCCTCCTCCAGACACTCTCCGAACCCCCCTCGGCCGGGCCCGGGGCCTGGCACCGACCTCACCCGCCTCACCCCGGGCCCCCAACCACCCCCCTCCGCTTCCGCTCCCCTCACGCCGCTGCCCCCGCTGCCCAGGGCTGCTCCGGGCGTGCGGAACCCACCGGCCGGGGCCCTGCGGCCCG
>JAOXJK010000001.1:126751952-126779379 GCA_025774025.1 Xenus cinereus
GGTGCGGGCCGGGGGACTCCGCGCTCCGGGCCATTGTGTTTTATTCGCGTCGGCGAACCGGGGGGTTGGGTTTTTGGGGTGCGGAAACTCCGCACTGGGACGGACGGGGGCCTGGGGCCGGGGTTTGCGTGGCCTCGGGTCACCTCGGCCGCGGGGGGCGGCCACCAGTGGGACTTATTGCGAATAACAACAACAACAACCACCACCACCAGCGGGGATCGGTGCCGGGCTGCGGGCTCAGCCGGAGCCCCGGGCTTCCAGGCGGATGGCGGCTCCTCCACGCGTGACGGGACGGCGCGGCCCGCGCTGCTCCCCCCGGGAACAGCAGTACCCGGCGTGGGGGGGTGTGTGTGTGATCGCCTTTTGTGGGCTATAGAAAATTAGGCATAAGGTACCGTCAAAAACAAAGTCTGGGCTAGCAGTGTTTTCTCATCCTTGTCCTGGAAGTTAATCAGAATTTTTAATTTTTTTTTAAATTATTTTTTTAAGAAAAGAATTGATCCATGAAAAGATGGATCCTAAAGTTTTCAAGGCATCAGGAATTATATACCACAAGTAACCTCATGGAGATGAGGAGGTCCATTCAATTGCGTCAGAGTTCTTGCATAAGTGTGGGGTCAGGGCTTGAGGAGGCTACTTTGTATGCTGTTCTTGCCATTTAAGTAAACTGGAAGGAAATTGGCTGTTGCACTTATCAAATGGTGCAAATGTGACTTATCTGGCTATGAACAGTATATGTGCGCTGTTTATGTTGCAAATGAACCTTTGGGTTCAGCTTTGACTCGGCTTTAATTTTATGCGCTAATCTCTTCTATCTTAACACACAGGCTTAAAAAGTAATTTGGGCAACGCTTGCAGTTTATTTCAGTATAACATATGGTAAACTTGTACCCTGCACTGTGCAAATTTTAACCATGATACTGAGAACGGAAGAGGAACCATATACTTGGAAAATTTAATTATTTAATTCTATGGAGGTTGTAGTTAAACTTCTGTAGAATCAGATCAGACCTGTATTGCAGGAGAAGGCCCTGAAATATTTACCTTAGAAAAGAATTGCTGAGCTTGGCCATACATGTGATATTAATGTAAAATAGTCTTAAGTAAATAGTCTCGTCAGGACATAAGAGGCCAAAAGAACTAAAGCAGAGAAAGATGATCATAGATACATAATCAACAGCAAGGTAGATCTGCTAAAAGGTAAACAAAAGGTAAAAAATGGTCAAGCTATTCATTGTTTTTATTTGTGCGTTCATAAGATCCTTGCTTGGACCATGTCTCTAATAGCTTGTATTAGACAGTGCTGTCATAGAAGCTAAGTCATTAGAATAGTTAAGGGACTGGAGGAGAAGCTGAGAGAGCTGGGACTGCTCAGCCTGGAGAAGAGAAGGCTCAGGGGGTGTTACCCGTGTGTATTAATACTGGATGGGGGAAGTAAAGATGATAGGGCCAGACTCTTCTCAGTGGTGTTGAATGAAAGGACAAGAGGTGATAGCACAAATACAGGAAATTCAATTTAAACATGAGACACAACAAAAAGACTGAATTTGTTCAAACAGTGGGACAGGTTTCCAAGAGAGATTGAGAAGTCCCTGTCTTTGGAGATACTCAAAATCCAGGTGGCCACAGCCTTGAGCAACCTGCTGAGCAGGAAGGTCAGACTAGGAGATCTATAGAGATCCAACTTGGATGATTCTACAATTTTTAAGCCATTTATTCCAACGAACATAAAGTGCATAAAAAATTATAATGAACTGCAGGTTATTCTATAAGGTCTTTAGTTCCAAGGACGTTTTAATCAGTCTGTCGTTCACATAAGGAATGAAAGTGCAGAATACAGGACAGGTTACCGTTAAAGATTTAGCATATCCGAATGTTATGCCATTGCAAGGGAAGACCTCAGAAAAGCTTTGATTCCATTGAAAGGCAAATGACTAGATGTTTTGTGAAGACCTAAATCTTAGCTTCTTGACTGGTTGGTCATTCACCCTGTCTGCATATAACCGTATCACCTTTATCTTCTTGTTCTTTACTACTCAGGAGCTGGATACCAGCAGCTTTTGAGTCATTAGAGAGACATTCTGTCCTGATGCAGCCATCACCTAAGTGTTGTCCCCAGCTACTGTGGTTTCCAGTAGGCCAAAACCACCCTGGTGTGATCAGGAACACGGCAACTCCCATCAGTGGAGCTGCCAGAAAGGAAGCCATGTTTACAACTGATATTCGCAGCCCTTTCTGCTCTCACAGCTAGCTGATGGAGGAGTCCAAGAGCAGAACCCACTTGAAAGCTGCAGGTACAATAGGTATGCTTGCACCACTTTGTAACAACAAAGGTTAACTTACTTGCACAAATGTTCTTGTAACTTGAAGGTTTTGGAGTGGAGTAGGCAAATGGTAAAAATACATTGTAAGCAATAGGATTTCCGACCAAAATTAGTCATTCGGTTGGGTCAGATTTGATACACCAGAGACAATATATAGCTTGTATATAAAAGTTTATAGCTCAGTTGTTCACAATCTGTGAACAGAGCCCTTACCTTCTGACTCCAATTTTAGCTGTGATCCAGTGTTTCTTTCTGTTTTTCCCCAGAGCTTGTTTTAGTGTCACTGAGCAGTGGGTACCACGATGTATCTGAATTTGCCCTCTCAAAGGCAAGTTAAGCTGGTGACTTTTGCTGAATGTCCTCTTAAAATTATACTAGTACTTAACAGTCATGGAGTTAGTTCTGAAGATATGTGTTTGTAATTTCTTACTTGGACACTTAATTACCACATCGGTTATTATGGTGTTATGATCAGGTTTCGTCTAGGTTTTCTTAAAAAGAGTGTGTCAAGTGATGAAAAGTTGGTACCGCTGTCAGTCAGTATGGCTGATAATGTTTGCATCCATCTCACTGATAATTTACAAATGAATAAATTGTAAAAATTAGTAAAGAGCCATTTTCAGTCACAATTCTTCCTTTTTTTTTTTGGTGTCTTATTTAGATCCCTTTACAGGTATTGGCAACGTGTTTAGCAAGCAGCAGTGTGCGGAGTAACACTGCCAGATTACTCAAGCTCTTGCTCGTTAGTTGCTAATTGCCTTAGGTTATAAAATGCTACGTTGAGGGTCCTTAGCTTTGTGTTGACTAGTTTGAAGGCCTTTACATAAACATCTGTTTACTTCTTGATCTACAACCAAATCGAGACAGAACCGAAATTGATAGCTGGAAGTTTAAGCAAGGTGGATTCAATTAAAAAATTTAGACTTGACTTTCTAAATAGTAAAAGGTGATCAATCATGAGCAAAACACAAGGGACAGGATGAGTGGGTTCTCCTCCCCTTGATTCTTTCAGCTCAAGACTGGATGCCTTTTTGGCATTTTTGCCTGAGTCAAAGTCCTTTGGTTCACAAAGGAGTGAGTGAAATTTAATGGCTAACACTGTAGAGAGATTCATATGTGGCCATCTGTGGTGATTCTCCCCTGCCCCTTGAGAAGTGGAAGGAAGTACAGGTATCTCAAAGAATGTAACTTCTTGAAGGTGTATTTTTTTAGTATTCTGATTTTTTTTTAATGTATGAATCATTTCAAATCATTCCTTTTGCTCTGTCAAGACATGCCCAGGCCTATTTGCTGTGTAGCAGACAGTAAAATATTCTTGTCACTTTTTGTAGTCTCCATAGGGCTGTTCAAAATTTCTGAGGAATTTTCCACACGTTAATTTGAGCTTGTAAGTTAAACTAATGGACTTAACTAATACAAACGTGGAGACTTTTAATTCTGTAGAGTCCTCTGGTGTCTGTGCTCTGGTTCTTGCACTTGGCCAACAGTGCCTGTTTGTCCCCTCTCTCCAGTCTCGGATACTACAGTCGATATTTCTAAATATTGCCAAGGCTTTTACTGGCAGATTGAGACCCTATTCCTTTCTTCTTTGCTGACTCTTTAGGAAGAGGTCTTTCTGTGGCCACCACAAGAGAATATTGCCACCAGGTTGCAATCATGAGCTTTTCATTATCTCCTGGCAACCACTTGGTCCTTCACCAAAAATATCGCAGGCTAGATGTCTCAAGGGTTTTTTGATGCAGGACCTGGAAACATCCATTGAAGAATGGGCTGAGACCCACAGAAGGAAATGCATCAGGATTATTTGATCTCAGCCCCTGTGCCCAAAAAGGGTCTGAAGAAGAGGTTCTTTAATTCCTGTCACTTGGGGCAAAAATGTTGCCAAGAAAACAGTTGGTGGAACCTCCCAAAGCAGCACTGGTTATTGCTGTCTGCTGTGACACAGATATATGGCTATGCACAAAATCTCAATGGATGAAGCAAAGTCCTTTGAAACTGCCTACAGAAAAGTGAGGACAGCTCAAATCATCAGGAATTGACAGGATGTTTTATCCACAATGTGAAGTGTTGAATCATATTATGGCCAAGGAACCAGCATCATCAAATTCAAGAAATCACAGGACAGATGCGGTCAGACAAAAAGGACACACAAAAAGGATACTCTTAAGGTGTGAGGCGATGTTATGAGGAGTCAGGGCTTGATATTCCTGGTGGACAGAGGAATGAGAGGTGTATATGAATAACCTTTCTTGCAGATGGGATCACAAGCCTCTCAAACTGTTCAGGTCTCGCTATGCGTATGTGAACCACGGGCACCAAAGGGCAAGTGCTTTACAACCTTGCATTCCTCTCCCAAAGCATGGTTCAAATGGTTTGGCCTTGTTTGGCACTAAATTCAGGAAGCTTCATCGAGGGCCCAACCTAAATGCCTCTGTGCAAAGACACATAGCATGGGGAAAAAACGAGGAGCTACAGACATGAGCACACCTGCAGGACTATGATCTTAACTGACATCACGAAGATACAGTGGGATGGCTTCTATGACTGGAGTGTTGGAATGGAAGGATACAGACTCTTCAGGAAGGACAGGCAGGTGAGATGAGGAGGGGGAGGTTCTCCCTCTGTGTCAATGACCAGCTGGAGTGCATGGAGCTCTGCCTGGGCATGGATGAGGAGCCAACCAAGAGCTTATGGGTCAGGATTAAATGGAGGGCAGGGACAGGTGATGTTACAGTGGGGGTCTGCTACAGACCACCTGACCAGAAAGACCAAGCAGATGAGGCCCTCTGTAGACAGGTGGGAGCAGCCTCATGTTCAGAAGTCCTGGTCCTCACGGGGAACTTCAGCCACCCTGGTATCTGTTGGAGGGGCAACACACTAGGGCACAAGCAATCCAGGAGGTTCCTTGGATGTATTGATGTCTTCCTCCTCAAAGTGATAGAGGAGCCAATGAGGAGAGGTGCTATGTTGGACCTTGTCATTACCAACAAGGAGGGGCTGGTGGGGAATGTCAAGCTCAAGGGCAGCCTTGGCTGCAGTGACCGTGAGATGGTGGACTTCAAGATCCTTATGTCAGTGACAAGGGCACACAGGAAGCTCACTACCCTGGACTGCAGGAGAGCAGGCTTTGGCCTCTTTAGGGATCTGCTTGGTAGAATACTGCAGGATAAAGCTGTGGAGGGAAGACAGACCCAAGAAAGCTGCTTCATATACAAGGATCACCTCCTCCAAGCTCAGGAACAATGGAAGAAGTTGGGCAAAAATGCCAGGAGGTCTGCATAGATGAACAAGGAGCTCTTTGACAAACTTACGCTCAAAATGGAAGCCTACAGAGGGTGGGAGCAAGGACAGGAAACCTGGGAGAAATACAGAGAAATTGTCTGAGCAGCCAGGGGTCAAGCTGGGAAAGCTAAAGCCCAGATAGAATTAAATCTGGCCAGGGATGCCAAGGGCAACAAAAAAAGCTTCTACAGGTATGTCAGTGGTTCAGGGAAGACTAGGGAAAATGTGGGCCCTCTCCGGAAGGAAATGGGAGACCTGGTCACCTGGGACGTGCAGAAGGCTGAGGTACTCAATGACGTTTTTGCCTCAGTCTTCACCAGCGAGTGCTCTAGCTACACTGCCCAAGTTACAGAGGGCAAAGGCAGGGACTGGAAGAACAAGGAACTGCTCACTGTAGGAGAAGACCAGGTCTGAGACCATCTAAGGAACCTGAAGAAACAGAAGTCCATGGCACCTGATGAGGTGCATCTGTGGGTCCTGAGGGAACTGGCAAATGAAGTTGCTAAGCCACTAGCCATCATATTTGAGAAGTTGTGGCAGTCCATCGAAGTTCCCAGTGGTGAAAAGGGGAAACATAATGCCCATTTTTTAAAATGGGAAAAAATGGAGACCTGGGGAACTACATGCCAGTCAGTCTCACCTCTGTGCCTGGCAAGATCATGGAGCACATCCTCCTGGGACCTCTGGTAAGGCGCATGGAAAATAAAGAGGTGATTTGTGACAGCCAACGTGGCTTCACTAAGGGCAAGTCGTGCCTGACAAATGTGCCTTTCTATGATGGTGTTACAGCGTTGGTGGATAAGGGGAGAGCAACAGACATATCTACCTGGACTTGTGCAAAGCATTTGACGCTGTCCTGCATGACATCCTGGTGTCAAAATTGGAGAGACGTAGATTTGACGGATGAATGGCTATGTGGATAAGGAGTTGGCTGGATGGCCACACTCAAAGAGTTGTGGTCAATGGCTCAATGTCCAAGTGGAGAACAGTGACGAGTGGCATTCCTCAGAGGTTGGTACTGGGACTGTTGCTGTTTAACATCTCTTTGTCAGTGACACAGACAGTGGTACGGAGTGCACCCTCAGCAAGTTTGCTGATGACACCAAGCTGTGTGGCGCGGTTAACACGCTGGAGGAAAAGAATGCCACCCAGAGGGACCTGGACAGGCTGGAGAGGTGGGTCCATGCAAAACTCATGAGGTTCAACAAGACCAAGTGCAAGATCCTATGTGAGTTGGGGCAATCCTAAGGACAAATACAGGCTGGGCGGAGAATGGATTGAGAGCAGCCTTGAGGAGAAACTTGGGGGTGTTAGTGGATGAGAAGCTCAACATGAGCCACCAATGTGTGCTGGCAGCCCAGAAAGCCAACTGCATCCTGGGCTACATCAAAAGAAGCATGGCCAGAAGGTTGAGGTAGGTGATTCTGTCCCTCTGCTCCACTCTTAGGAGACTCCACCTGGAGTACTGCATCCAGCTCTGGAGCCCTCAGCACAGGAAAGGCATGGGCCTATTGGAGTAGGTTCAGAGGAGGACCACGAAGATGATCAGATGGCTGGCACACCTCTCCTAGGAAGACAAGCTGAGAGAGCTGGGGTTGTTCTGCTTGGAGAAGAGAAGGCTCCAAGGAGAACTCATTGCAGCCTTTCAGGACCTAAAGGGGGCCTACAGGAGAGATGGGGAGGGATTCTTTATCAGGGAGTGAAGCAATAGGATGAGGGGTAACGGTTTTAAACTGGAAGAGGGTAGATTTAGATTAGATATCAGGAGGAAATTTTTTCCTGTGAGGGTGGTGAGAAACTGGAAGAGATTGCCCAGAGAAGTTGTGGATGCCCCTTCCTTGGGAGTTTTTAAGACCAGGCTGGATGGGGTTTGAGCAGCCCGGTCTAGTGGAAGGTGCCCCTGCCCGTGGCAGGGGGCTTGGAACTCGATGATATTTAAGGTGCCTTCCAACCCGAACCATTCTATGGTTCTATGAAATTGGTCACAGGCTGTTCACAAGTAGAGGCTTCCCTGTCCTCCAGGTGGCTCTTTTAGTTACCTGACTCATTAAAGATGGATAAAATCAGTACAGAACTCTAGCACAGTCACCTGTCATATCCTCTAGCTTAAGCAGCTAGAGGTCGTCCCGTGTGTGCTGCACGACCTGCATCCATCAGGCAGTGTTCTCACTATGGAGCTGGAGCACCAGCTGAATGCTGCAGCTTGGTGTGCTGCCCGTCACCCTCCCCTGGGAGGCTGTGGAATGGCTTTCACCTATTCATCTGGACTTTGCAATCATCATTGGTCTTCAGGCTTCTCCCTCCAGCTTGGTGTTAGTGGGAAGCTTCACATAGCTTTTGGTAAATGAGGCTTGGAAAGCACAACCTGGGCTGGACAGGTGCCCAGGCTGTCACAGTGCCTGGGTTGTGGGTAGCATCTGACCTGATGTTTGTCAGAACAGATGGCCAGGCCACTGAGACTGGCACATGACACCCATACCAACACGTGCAGCGCAAAGCCACCAACTCGCTTCACCTGTGGAGCTTTGGGGAAAAAGTGCCAAAGGGAATACTGGGCCACTGGGGTGTGGCTCAACAATCGCCTCTGAGAACAGAAGTGCCCTCCTGTTTTATTCAGCAGCGTGGTTGAATTTTACTATGTTTATCAGTCTCCAAACCTAGGATGAATTCAGACAACCAAAGTTGTGATGCTGATTGAACCACCTTGTGTGTACAGGCAGCCAAAGTGCTTGGGAGCCAAGGGCTTGAGCGCAAAGGAAGATGAATGAAGTTGTAAGAGAAAAGTATTTTCTTTGGATGACAAAACTTGTTGCCATGAATGAAGTAGTGAAACAAAGATTGACCTGAATAATCATGTATTAGTACACAAAATTATTTTGAAGAAATTGCCATTAAAATACTTATCAAATAACTGAAAATCATTCAAAGGCTTTCATGGCATTATAAGGTATAATCTTCCCAAGTCCCAGTGTAGACATCGCTGGGATCTTCCATCTGGAGGAAATTCATCATGATAAGGCTGGGATGTTGCGTAGCAAAGGAGTGGGAAATACAGAGGCTGAACAATGAAATGTGATCTGAGGATATCCTGTTTGTCAGTGATGCTCGCAACCTGAAAAATGGACTTGGATTTGGGCAGAGATTCTAATGTTTCCTACTTATAAAAAAAAGTGTGATTTAAAATGTGTTCAAAATTACCAGGCTGCCAACTGGTTTTTATTCAAATATTATTGTGCATTTTAAAGAACTGTATCCCATGTAAAGAACATCCTGGTGGAAAGACCGGCTGTGTTTGGATCCAGAAGAAAAATGCAAACGGCTCATGTTCAGTCTGCCTGTGCTGTGCTATATGAGAATCAGAATCACAGAACGGTTTGGGTTGGAAGGGACCTTTAAAGGTCATCTAGTCCAGCCCCCCTCCAATGAGCAGGGACATCTTCAACTAGATCAGGCTGCTCAGAGCCCCATCCAACTTGACGTTGAATGTTCCCAGGAATGGGGCATCTACCACTTCTCTGGGAAACCTGTCCAGTGTTTCAATACCCTCACTGTAAAAAATTTATTCCTCATATCTAGTCTAAATCTACCCTCTTTTGGCTTAAAACCTTGTCCTATTGTAAGAGGCCACGCTAAAAAGTTTGTCCCCATCTTTCCTGTAGGCCCCCTTTAAGTACTGAAGGGCCACAATAAGGTCTTCTTGGAGCCTTCTCTTCTCCAGGATGAACAACCTTAGCTCTTTCAACCTGTCTTCATAGCAGAGGTGTTCCAGCCCTCTGATCACTTTTGTTGCCCTCCTCTGGACCCGCTCCAACAGGTTCATGTCTTTCCTGCGCTGAGGACTCCAAAGCTGGACACAGTACTCCAGGTGAGGTCTCACGAGAGCAGAATCACCTTCCTTGCCCTGCTGGCCACACTTCTTTTGATGCAGCCCAGGATACAGTTGGCTTTCTGGGCTGCCAGCACGCATTTCTGGCTCATGTTGAGCTTCTTATCCACCAACACCCCTGAGTCCTTCTCGGCAGGGCTGCTCTTGATCCCTTTGTTCCCCAGCCTGTATTGATACCAGGGTTTGCGCTGGCCCAAGTGCAGGATCCTGCACTTCGATAGTTGTAGAGAAAGATCAGAAGAGGGTCCAGATTGTTAACAGTCTTTCCTGTGGTGGTGGTGTACAATCAATAAGTTTGTACTGACTTAATAGGTTTAAATCGGTGAAAATCTTACAAGGCCAATATGAAATCTCTACAGATGAAGTCTGTCTATCATCTCAGATAACTTCTCTATTTAAAAATATTAGCAGTGTGCAACATAACGTCACTTATTTTGAAACTGACTGACATTTTGTATTAGACAGGTTTTTAGTTGTTCATAAAACTTTGCCAGCTTTCACAAGTCTGAAATTTTCCATAAAGGGTGTTGGCCTCAAACTGAATTTTTTGGGAAGATTCCAGACACAGTTTTTTTAGCTGCCTGAGATCAAAATGAAGATTTTTTTTTCCCCCCTTGTTTAAAAAAAAAGAAAGAAAATAGGAAAAAAAAGATTTTTTTAAAATGTAAAAGTTACAGGAAGAAAAAAAATGAAAGAAGATCTTACATTTAAACAGTGGGGTGGTCCTTATGTTGTGCAGGAGTCTCTGGCAACCTCTGGAGAAGTGACAAGTTATTTGGCTGCATTAAAATCTTAAAAGTATCTTGGTTTACAAATACCTAGTAGACCCCATAACTTAGTTGTTAAAGGTAGGGTTCCACGGGCAATTTTATTTCTAGCACTTCCTTATTAAGTGCTGTGCAAGCTTACAGGAATTTTTAATTAGGTAGGTTAATTATTTATTCTAGAATTTCAAATAACATCCTCTTGATTGAAACTCTCCTTGTTTTAGGGGGAAAAGGTAAAAAAAAAATAATAGTATCCAAGATTAACCTTCTAATTCTGTAAGTTCACTTTTCATTTGCCTTATTTGTCCATGAATCAAAGAGTTCGCCTCAAGAGTTGTTGGCGAGTACATGTAATAAAGGTGAAAGGACTAGTAAATATTCAACCCGATATGTTGCTGGAAGTCAGCACTGATAGATCTTGAAAAAGAAAGGCGAGAGAAGATTCAGACAGTTAAAAGGTATTTCTGTTTTCTTGGCTAAAAAATCTTGCAGATGGCCCTGAGGGCTATCTGCTTCAGTGACTACATAAGCATTGTATTTTGAAATAGGACTGTGCCAGCCCCTCCCTGTTTCTCTTATAAATAGTTTAACAAGACAGCAGGGCCTTACAAAACAAGCCATTACATTGAGAGACAAACCCTCTTTTCAGCAAGGCTTTAACAAAATTTGCTGCTAGAGTAGCAGTAAAGACAACACTGATTTTTAGGGTCGTATTTGTCAATTGAAAGCCGTATTATTTGCTCTCTTTTTAGCAAAACTCTTCCGTAGCTACATTAACCGTGCTCTGGGTGAGCCACAAGGGCACTTCGAAACCCTCAGGTGAAAGATCCTACGTAAAACTGAAAATTGAGTTCCTCTGGCACAGATACGAGCAATCTCTTTTCTAATCGCTGCATAAAAATACATGTTGTTGCTCGAAACTGTCATATAGGATTGGACTGACGTGACTCAAATTAAGAATGGATCAAGAGTAAGAAGCAAAACACAAATTCGTTCTAAACTGCTGTAAGGAAAGGCTTCTCTGAAGAAGCCCCTCGTCTCTCACTGTCCTCACCTGACTTGAAATGCGGACTCTGTGTTCTTAAATTGATAGGAGTTCATGATTTGTTTAATAGGCACAGCGGTTTTTCAGCAGCCCGTGAGGTGCCAGGTTGCACTGGGAACTACGAGGAGCCACTTTTCTGGGACATTAAGTGTCAAAACGGACACCTTACATTAAAGCTCCAAATCCTTTCAAAGACAGATGTGAAGTTTTCACTGCGAAAATAAATTGCCGGCGTGACCCTACGAATCGGCAGAGTAGCGACAGCGTGAAGCAGCGAGTGTAACGTAAAGGAAGAATTAGCCCTTCAGGAAAATGAAAGTCATTTAAGATCACAGTTTCCAAAACACTTAAAAGCACAAGCTTACCCTTAAGCGCATAATGGTCCCCCTGGTATTAAGGGGACCATTTGTGTGCCTAAAGAGGTCCGCGGTTTGCAGGGCTGCACCGGCGGCCCCTGCCCCAGCATGTTTAACACACGTATTGTCAGACATCTAGGCAAGAAGCCAGAACCATATGGGGAATACGTGAGTGATTGCGATGGCTGTGCAAGGACTAATTATGCCCTCGTACCTTTTTTTTTTTCTTCTTTTCTTTTTCTGAAAAGTATGGCTCCATTTTAGATTTATAAAGGATTAAGTTGTATGCAATCACTGCCAAAGGAATAAACGGGAAACAATTTAAAGGAAAAAAAAAAAAAAGCGTTTTTGCTAAACTTTACGTTACGAACAGCATTTTGGCTGTAGCCAGGTAAAAGTACAAAATAAAAAGTGTGCTACTTCTGTATGCCCAACGCTACTCACTGAGGTAAAAAAAAAGCTTCTTTGATGAAAACTTGCAAAACCTGTGACTTAATTGTGTGTGTGTAGCAGTTAGGACTACAATGCAAATGAAATATTTTGAGATTCTTGATAGATTACATAGTTGAATAGATGATTAAGTGAAAACAAGAAGACAAATGAATCAGAGAACCTTAAGGCACACTTGCAGGAGAAAATGCTTTTCAGGTCTTCATTGTAAACTAAATAAACTGAAATAACTAAAAATAGAATTGTGTAATGTTTGGCAGGGGAAGAGGCTTTCTAAGTAACATAATGAATCCTGTCTAGTGTGTTAGATTTCTTTACAAACGTCCACAGAGAGGCAATAAAGGAGAGCTGGTGCCCTGATTCATTTGAAACCTTAGGACTGTGGAACATGACATGTAATTTGTGCATCTTACTTATTTTGTAAATGAACCATAATATTAAAAAAAGTATACTAGGCTTTATAAAGCAACTGCTTGAACTGGAAAGTTGGTGTTTTATAAATGCATACCCTGCAATTTCTTAATGGAGCCTTCCTCACCACAAGTATGTATCATATATATAAACGTTATTTCAACTAAAACATTTCAACAGTTTTCATCCATGTTTGAGCATGGTGTTTTAGATGTATTTTAAGAGACATTGAAGTATATATATTTATTTAAGTATTTCAGGAAATTCCTTTGACAAGATGCCTGTTCCCTGGCACCAAAATTCTCTTGCCTATTCCTTCTTCATTGCACGCTGCCCGGTGAGGAGACTTGCTTGTTTGGGTTTTAGTCTTTTCAGGGTAAGAAAGGAGGAGAACTTACATACTTCTATCGCTTACATACATTTTTTGACTGCCACAGCTGAAATATTACTCACTGCATACCAAAAACTATCTAAAAATGTTTATTCTACCTAGGTTGTGAAAAAAATACTTTTGCTATGCCAGTGAGATGGACTGGAGACGTATAGAAAATTAGATGTGCAGATATAGCCTTTCAGTACTTAAAGGGGGCTTAAAAGATGGGGATGGAATTTTTAGCAGGGCCTGTTGTGATAGGACATGGGGTGGTGGTTTAAAGCTGAAAGAGGGTAGATTTAGACTAGATACAAGGAAGAAATTTTTTTTTGCTGAGGGTGGTGAAACACTGGCATGGGTTGCCGAGAGCTGGGAGATGCCCCATCCCTGGAAACATTCAAGGTCAGGTTGGATGAGGCTCTGAGCAGCCTGACCTAGTTGAAGATGTCCCTGCTCATTGCAGGGGGGTTGGACTAGGTGACCTTCATGGTCGCCCCCAACCCAAACTATTTTATGATATAGATGCATCTGTATAGATACAGAAACAAGAGCAGCAACAGGAGGCCAGAGCACATTTGTAATTTTAGCATCATGGCAAGTGAACATCGGCTATTAAGCCAGCTGTGCCAAAACAGCTGTGGCAGCGGCAGAACTGATGGATGGCAGGGGGTGTAGAGAGAGACCCGGGACTGCGGTGAAAAGGCAACTGAATATAATCGTGCGTGCACAGGCGCCATCGTATGGTCAGGGGGTGACAGGGTCTGGAGACCAGCCCTGTGCGCTACGTTGTTTTTGGTATTATTATTAATTATTATTATTAAGGGAGGGCAGCTGTTTGAAGCTTTGTAAATGTTTAGCCCTGGCCTTGCAGCAAGAAGCGACCCCGAGCAGCAGGGGCACGCACACATTAACGCTGGGGGAAGCGCTGGTGGGAAACCAACACGCCAACAGGACGGGGGGCAGAAGTTTAGATCTTTCCCGTAGGCAGCACCGAGGCTATCAGCAAGATGACTCAGCAGGGAAAAACAGGAGAAGCTCCTTTTCCAGCAGAGAGCCAGAAGGAGCTTTCGAAAGTGCTACAAAACTAACGCAGCAAAAACATATTTTTAAAATGCTCTTGGGGTTTGTATTTACTAGAACAAAATTAGCAAAGGTGTTAATCGAAAATTCATGCTTCGCCCCTTCAGAACAAAATCTGAGGCTGGGCTGGAAATGGCATTTCCTAAATACATACTGGAGTCTCAGAAATAATTACTGACACGGCGCCCTAACTTTGCACCATTGCACAAGGCACCCACAAGGTACCCCCACTTACTTGTATTAAAGCAGCACGATGTGTGACCTCGTGCTGCCTTCTTAAATACAGAAATAAAGCAGCCTGGGCACAGCAACGTCTCCTGTCAGCGTCGCGTCCTTTAACAATGCTTTAGTTCAGCTTGAGCCAATGCAAAATACTGGACGACTGGTCAAACCTCCGTTACGCTGTTCAAAACCGCTCGGCGCCTCAACCGGGAAAACGGGGCGAGACAGAAGCCAATGTGACGACTCTGAAACCAGCAGAACAGCTCAGCACCCGCATTTTTTTCCCCCACCACGTGTTATTTTGGCTAGTTTGAAGGACAATGTCTCCCGTAAGACATTGGGAGAGGACTCTTGCTTGAAAAATGGATTACGAAACTGTCCTCTCGCCCGAATAGCTACCCGCTCCAACGTTAGGTATGTTTAACTCCTACAATAACAGACTTTATACAGCAATATATAACCACAGGGTTCTGGTGATTACGAAGAGCTTAAAGTTTTACTTTTAGGAACAGATCCTCCATGTTAGAGCCACGGCGGTCAAAGCAGAAATGTCTTTTTGCCTTTACAGATATGATTAGAAATCAACTTTTTCTAAAACCTTTCTTTTTAAGGCATACAATGCAACAAAATAAAGCATCATCCTTCATCTTTGTTGAGTCTAAGCCTACCCATCCTTTTAAATCTTTGTATCTTTCTCAGTGTTTTATAGCTGTTTCTTCAAAGAATGAACCTCAGTAAGCATCACGCAGGAGCAGAAGCTCTTAATCTCTTTTCTGCATCACAGAATTACCCTATTTAGTTTCTGCACAGCTATTCACCCATCTTTTTCTAGTGAGCTAGTGTTACTTATTTGCAATATTATAAGTAACATAAGTATACCTGTATATATGCACATTAGAGAAAATTTCAATATGACATTAAGCTAATGACTCTTTCTCCCCGCATTTTCGTGAAACCAGGGCTTTGAAAGCCAACCAAAGCTATTAACAGCACCACCAGAGCTCCGGGAAATGCTCTCTTCCTGTAGCCCTCCTTGTTATACAACCCACCAAAATCCCACACTCTCAGGCGTGCCTCCTTTCTTTAATCAGCTCACCAGAAAAAGTCCTGAAAATAATGAAGCAGGGGAAACTGCAGGAATTTGGGGAAACCAAAACCAGAGATGTTTTGGGTGCATTTTGTCCATCATTCACTTGCATTTTGACTACTTGGAATTACAGTATTATAGTTATAAAATCCCAGCTCAAAATGCATTATCAGTGTGACTTAACAGGTCTAAAGAACACGCACACAGGCTGGGATGTAGTATTACTTTAACGGAGATAGAGCACAAAGCCATACATATAAAGTCTTCGGTTAGGTTTGGTATCTGAGGAAACATAAAGGTTATTTTCTACCTGGGGGAAGCAAAATAGAATTTCCCACATTCCCTGTCACCCGAAACCTTATGACAAACTTAATTTTAAATCCTAGCTGCCAACAGAAGAGACTGACTCTCATTTCTAAAAAAAAAAACCCAACAGGTTTGTCAAACCCGTTCCCTCATCTGATTCACATCACGCACCTGGACAAGCACTGGGGCTGATACAACAGGTGTGGACAACAAGCATCCAGGAGCACGAGAGGTCCAAGCTTCAAGAGCAACCCAGACTTCTGCTGCTGTAAATTAGCTGTATGACCACAGTTGTCATTAAACTGACATTTCCCTATTTTAGCAGGTGTGTGTTTCTATAGAAGTTACTAAGGTGACCAACCTTCATTTCAAACATTCCAGTAAATGCATTTTTTCCTATAATTTTTCTTTATGGCAAATTTAAGGTAGGGGGTGATGCTCTTGCCCGTTACGCAGCAATATCTGAATGGAAGAGAACTTGGAACAGGGCACTGGGAAGACACTTTATGTCTTTTGTCACTGTTAGTAACTGGATGCTGGTCTACAGGAAAATGAGACCTTCTGTACCAACACCAGGGATCACTTTCACCTCTTGTTTTCACAGAGAGGACTGGGGGGAGAAAGGGAAGGGGGGGAAAGAAAAAGGAATAAACTGAAGCAGCTCTCCCGTGGGTGTTTATTCCGCTTTGGAGTAAGTTGTTTCCACCTGGAGCTAATTAGAATCCCAGTTCTGAACACTGGTCCTTCAAACCTCCATAGTGTCCCAACAGTTGTTCCAAGCCCCATGCCACAACGAGTGTACATACAGAGGATTAAAATCCACCTGTGGTACCCAGAGCGACGAGGACTTCAACATTCTACGCTGATGTGGGAGAGAGACACAAGTCCTCGCTGTGAAGGAGAGATGTGACCCTTGATATCCGAAACAGGGCGTTTCTGCTCTCTTAAAAGATATTTTGCTCCGTTAATAAGGTTTTCACACTCATCTGGATGGGAAGCAGAAACATTAAAAAAAACAAACCAACCCAGGGACTGTATCCCACAAAAACCCCCTGCTTTTGCACAATCTCTAGCCACAAGGGCTGGGATGTAGAGCATAGTGCTGGAGAGCTACTCGAGGGCAGGGGTTGCACGCAGCCCTTGGACAGCAATGACTCTTTCCTCCAAGAGCTTCTTTTCAGTTTTAAACCTGCCTTCATTTCCATCAGAAACAACAGGAAACTAATACCCACTTTTATTAAGAATAATGTCATTTCCATAAAGTCAAGTGAAGCAGCAACCACGCCATTGGCATTTACAAAATGTTACAGTGAAGAACTACTTCCAAGTTTTGTTCACTTTTGCTTCCGTAAAAATCTAATTTCTTAAACTAGGTAACCAACCTGAATTTTAACTGAGTGGTTTGCAGGGCAGTACTTTATTTGTGATACCGATAAACATAGTGAAGAACTCAGTTTCTTAAGTAGCTTGTTTAATTTAAGCCAACCAGCAAAAACTCCTTGAAATGACAGCCAGACAGTATCTCACTAGTGTCATCAACCTGTGATCGGTTCTGCATTAAAAACAAAACCAAACCAAACCAAACCAGGTAGCAGTTCAATTAACTTACGCTGGCCTGGTAGGTTTCATAGATACCAGCAGTCTTCAGCAAAATATTTATCGAGGTGATATACTTTCCTCCCCGTAGTGAAGAGGTACCACTAAGCTAGCACCCTCCCAAAACCAGTTACCAAGTTCTGGCAGGCTCTTTGGAAGAGATTCAGTTACCCAAGTGTAGGTACCGGTGCCACCTCGGATGCCCTGCTATACTCCAGCTCCAGAATGGGTTAGTTTGATAGCTGCCAGTTCCACTCTCGTGCCATGGCTAGCCAGCCCGTCTGAAAGGCAACTGCACACCCATGTTCGGGGAGCTAAATCTGACCTATGAAGGGTAAAAATTAAAAATAAGAGAAAATTATCATTCTGAAACAAATCCTTGGTGAAGAGAGCGAGCTTACAAGTAATCTGTTATTATTTTCATCCTGGCCAAGGAAACCTAAGTAATTTCCAGCGTCCTTCCAGATACCTTCATGGTATCTCTTCCTCTCCTCTCGTTCATCTAAATCTCGGCATCACAGCTCAGCGAATGCAGAGTGGGTGGACACAGACACACCAGCACATAACATATTTACGCTTACGCTGGTCACACTCGGCTCTCCGACGCTGCAGGGTCACGTGCTTCTGTGTATTCATCAACGTCTCAAAATGTTCCCATTATCCTCTGCTCAGGCCAGCAGAGTCAAAGCTTTCCCGTTACAGGAATCGTAACATTTTGGCGGCAAGAAAGTTGCACTTTACACCTCCCCCCCTACTGTCACAATGCGATGGAATATATAGCGCACTGTTTATGTCGTATGTAAATCACAGCTGACGCCTCAGGCTACCTATACATACTCCTGACCTCCCTTCTTCTCCCAGGAGGATCAGAAACAGGGCCAGACACGCTGTTCTGCAACAACCATCCTGCTCTCCAGGCAACTCTTTTCTGCACGGCACAGCACGAATAACAAACCTAAGCCTACCATCAGAAGGAAGCGAAGAACAGCTCAAAATATAAGAAAGTGCCTTGGGAGGGGGCTGCAGCTGCTAAAAAATCCCCACAAACCTAGCCCAGCCCCGGAAGAGCCATCGCAAAAGCTGACTGAAGCAAGAACGGGTCAGATGCAAAATTCACTGCCCTGGCACTTCATTGCCTCTATTCTCTCCAGTTCCCACAAGTTCCTGTGCACGCCGTCGGACAAAAAAAAAATTAAAAAAAAATTATTTAACATTTCAGAGGGAACAAGACACTTTCATAAAGCATTCTTTAACGTTAGTGATAACGTGTACCTAGTAAATCTGCTATCAACTACAGCGGTATCAAATCATGGTTTAGACTTAAATTAAGTAGTGACCCGCAGCTATTTAGCTGCGAGGACATAAGGCTGGCTACTAATCCTAGCGCTAGGACGGTACTAGGACTTTGCATTTATTACCTACCCAAGCGCAGGAGTACAATCATCTGCGTGATCATCTGCAATTCAAAAAATGAGAGGGCAATAAAGAGATTAAGGCCCAACCTCCAAATTATCTGGACGCCTAAAATTGCTTAACCAATTTGTCAGAAGCATCTCAGCATTACTGTATCATTAGACCCACACGTTCTGTGCATCTAGAAAGAACTCCTTGGACTCGATTTCATCCCGGTGGTGGTGTCATCCTAACACTCTGCAGTAGCTTACTTTTTTGTGTGTGTGCTCACCCTCATGCTCCCAAACTAGGTAAGACGTAAGTTTATCCAAATTCTTAGAACTCAAGAGTTACAAAAATGAGCTTCCAAAGCATGGAAGCTGAAGTCTTTGAAACAGACAGATTTAAGAATCTATACTGCTCAAGCACTAGGAGAATCAGGAAGAACTATAGCTGAACTCTTTCTTTTAAAAAGTAGGACTATACCAAGAAAGTAATGTATTTAGTCTCAACACCACGCGAGGTAGAAGTACTCTACAAATGCAGCAACTGAGTACAGGAATGTAGATGGAATAAGGCAACACAAACAAAATACAAAATAAGGAACACAACTCAAGCTGCTTCACTGAAGTCCCTTTTGATGGGTGAAACAGTATTTACCTTTAGGATGCCCGTGGAGATTTTAAATCCTGAAACCAGGCTTTGAAAATGAACACAGTACTTTGTAAAAAAATATGAGAAGTAGCATGACTTGCTAAATAGTCTAGTATATAAAATACCTAGAACTGTGTACATTAGTATAAATGAAGAAGTTAAATCTAAATGGATTACAGTATTAGCACCCTACAGTATGTTTATTACACAATGTTTTCTCCTAAGAAGTGTGATTCAGGCTGGGTAAGAAAAAGTGGTTTTACACCTTTTTCCTCATCTCATTCTGAATTCCGTCTCCCCTTCGACCCCCACCCACAATCATTCCTTTCTACTGCCTTCTCCAGACATTATAGTTCAAGATCGCATCTAATATTTGCTCAATATGACTTAGAAATAAGCAGTTTACTCCTACTCTATAAAGAGCTCTCAGGTCACTCACTCAGACTTCCATGATGACAAACACCTACATTTCAAATTAATCACATTCTTTTTGTAAATCCATTCTAAAATAAAGTAAAAACCAGTACTGCTAGTTCAGATCCAGTTTACTTGTAGTTTTCCTTTGGGGGTATAACCAAAATTCCTCATAATATTGGAAGTGACAAATTTAAGTCAGTCAACGTTGCCATCCTAATTACAAAGTGTAATACAGGTAGAAACCTGAAGTCAGAACCATACAAACTAAGAAAGAAAGTTTTTGCTGTAAACACCTGTCTAAACAAAATAAAATGTTGTGCGGAAAAGACATTTCAAAAAGATAATAGTCTTCAAGGGGAGTTTGTTGGGTTTTTTTCTTTCCTTTCCACTGGTTGAACAATCACTGCAGTCTTTTGTTACTCAGAAAAGTTGTATGAATTAATGAAAATAAGCAATATTTTATTTCAGTATCAGATTTATAGTTTGTGTGTTACACCGGGGCTGGCTTGACTGATATTAAACAGATATGTCTGAAACACAAAGTAACATAAATTAGACATGCCATGGGACATGTACAATTAATTTCTACTAAGATGTGGATAATTATACCCACTTCTATGCCAATTCTTTTACACTTTTAATGGTGATAGTGACTAGTATTTTAGTAAGAGGGTAAGATTCAATAAAATGTACGAGGACAGCCATACAACTCAAAGATGATGTTTGCAGAGCTTCCAATTCCACTGTAAAAATATACCCCCTGTGAAACAGAAATAGGCACTTCATCTTTAAAAATGAAGCACTCTTTTGTTCTTCAGTCATCATCAACAGTTGGCTTGATTGTCACTCCTCTTCTGATTTGACCCCAACCAATTAAACTGCAAAAAGAAAAACAGTTTGTATTACTTTTAATAGTAGTCAGAAACATCCAGGATAAATCAACATCCTTCTGTCATTCTTACGCCTTCAGTTCTCACATTTTGCATTTCTCCACTTCTCTCCCACCCAAAATATCCTACAAAACTTAAGACTGGTTAGTGGAAATACAGATTAAAAAAGCAAGGGACAGGGAACGTTTGTATGTTTGTAGTAAGTTAAGGATGTCTCTGAGCAGTAAACTGAAATTCTGAAAATGTTTTAACTTATGTTGTACTGGTGGACTGTAGATCTACTCACAGCTTGATCTCTCTCACCTATGCCTGCAGTGCTGCATTACTTTCAAATAGAAATGAGAATGTTAAAATTCAGACAAGATGACAGTAAGATTAGAAATAGAGCTGTAACTCTCAATGAACATGTAACCTATAAAAGGTAACTCAACTCTCAGGTAAGTTATATACTATATATATTTATATACAGTAATATTAAGGCCCCTTTTATAGACCACTGTTGCCCTAGAAAAATACGCTTGTAAAAAGAAATTAAGATTATTTACATTTCTACAATCAGCAGGCAGTACATGTTATTAAGACAACTGTCTTTAAAACGTTTCTGAATTCTGGCACGGAGATGCACAGAAACAACATGTGCATCTCTATTTAATTTGCTGAGAAGTAGAGCCTGTCTCTGGACATCAGAAAAGGAACTGAAGTATCTTAGTTCCTCACTTGCCACTTTTTAGGACCATATCCGTAGGTCATAACTACTCCACATCCGAATGCACTGTTCCTTGGAATCACTAGTGTATCCTGTTTCCTCGAGCCATTTGCTGTTAAAATCTCTATGCTTCTATGTATTTACTTTCTACTTTATACCTCCTGTTCATCTCTTGCTTTCTCACTTTATTGCACCTTTTCAGTGCTCCATCGCTTCAGGCTACAAATTCATTTTCACAGAACCAACTGTATATTGTCTTTACTCCAACTGGATTTTATTTTGCTGCTTTTCCCAGTTTGCCTCCTTCCCTTCTTCTCAACTTTGTTTCCTTATGTTGTCCATTTGACCTTTTATTACAGCACAGAAGGCAACTTTTTAACAACAGGATCTTCATAGTAGGCTGCCACTACTTGTTCACCCCATAAACAAGAGATAAGTGGGCTTTTTGACAAAATATGGTCACGGTTTTCAAGTGGGAAGTAATTTACAGAAGCCACAAAACTCACATTAAAATTTACACAGGCTGTCAGTCTATAGCTCAAAGAAAGCATCATTTCCAATATAAATAGTTTCTCCTCTTCCTTCTGCTTTCCCTGACTTAATTTGTGTCCTGTCTTTTTTTGTCCCCACCCCCCCTTCAAGAGATGTTATATTTTAATTGGGGTTTTTTTCAGGGAATAATGTCTTCCTTAATTTGTCAGCTAGCTCTGAGACAGCAAGCACTGAATTCTTGTCTATGTCTGTTGACGTGGAGAAGAAACACACACCCATGGATATTTAAAGCTTGGATCTTTTTCATACGGTAGGGACTGCTTGTATGATTGACTACATTCGCTTGTGCTTTCCCCTCGTACTACAAGGGCTGCACAGGGTCAATGAATGTAAATACCCTTAACATTTTTATGATATTCATGTAGTCTTATGGAGCACATAATAGGTACAGTATGCATAACCATCTAAAGAGAAGTATGGCACCAAGCTTAACATGAATCATCAACCAATTCTGCTCATCTTTTTCAGCCTCAGATGCTTCTGTGCAGTCAGCCATTTTTATAATTGGAATTTGAATCGGTCAATCCAGTTGATGCTTTTTTCGTTCTTTTCAAAGTACTTGAACCTCAGAACATCCCTCCTCCGTTCCCCTGCTATTACCTCAAAGTGGCACTAGAAGTCACATACAGCTCCACAGGTTACACATCACTGACTTGGGTGTGTATAAAGATGGGCTTTGCCTTAGCATAACTAGAATTTTCAAAGCGCGCTGCCAAGATAGCCTACTCTTGGCTCAGTTACAGCATGGCTGTAATCCGGCAACAAACTGCAGATGTTTCCCTGTCTGTTGGGTAATAGACACATACCCGTTACAAAGCTTCGTTTAGAAGAGGCTAGAAATGAAATGAAGCGTCCCACAACAGTGGTGTCAATGTGTTAGGAGAATCCAGAAGAATTTTAAAAACAGACATGTATCTAGAGCAAAATCGGATCTGTGTTGGGATTTTTTTGGTGGGTTTTTTTTTTTTTGCTAACATTAAAACAACTGGATACTCTACCAATTTAGCACCAACTTACCGCCAGTGTTTCTCAACTCTTCGACTCAGGGCAATTTTTTCTCCCACTTCTGTGCATACTGGGTTAGTTAGCACAATCTTCCCCAAATCAGCCTTTACTGCACTGACTCTCCCTCCAGTAGATAGGGATCCTATGTTTACCATTAAAACTTCATTCTTTGATAATTTTTGCACCTGAAATAAAACATACAAAACTTTGAAACATAAGCTTTAGTATTAAAAAAACCCCAATAAATAACATACTAAAAGTAATATTAAGTATCTCCTGTTACCTAGATGCCACAAGGAAAAGATATAGTTGAGAAACAAAAAAACCTATTAAATACACACACATAAACCATGCACAGAAGCATCAGTGGATAAAGTTTATATTTTAACTCTTGAGAAAGGATAAATATGTAAATGTTGGGTACGTAGTACTGCAGGTTCCTACTGTAGAGAAATCCCAAGAAAGTATATCATGCCAAAACATCCTGAAGATTGGTTTTGCTTTTAATACAGTATATGCAGTCTCAGAAATTGCTACAAATTGAAGTGTTACAGAATATCCAGATTATATAAAAGAATGGTAATTTCCCTTATGCGTCCCTACATCAAAATGATTTCTCAAAAAATAATTCATTTCACAGGCTAAAGAGACAACTGAGACAATTTACTGTTGCATGAAGCAGTTAATAGATTTTACTGCTGACAGGGAAAACTATAATCTAGTTTGATTTGTGTAAAATGGACAATGGAAAATGTGACTGTGTTATGCATCAAGTTCAGTTTCTTTTCAACTACATTGTTTCAAAAGTATTTAGCTGTAAGAAGTTCTTCAGAGAATAAATCTATAAAAAGCATCTAAGTAGGAAGTAGATCATTATGTGTGCAAAACTAATTATTGCACAAATAGGCTGATAGCAAAGGAAAAAAACTACCAACATGTTCAGAAGAATACGTAACTTCAAAAGACACATACTTTATGGTACTTCAAACTACTCTGATATGAATTTCTACTCCTCTGAGAAGTATTCTTCTATAATATTAAACAAACAGGTAAGTTTTGTGACAAGCGTATATGAATGAGAAACCTACTACATGAATTAAAACATTTACATACTACTAAAATTTAGCACAAGAAGTTAATAAAAGAAATTAGGAAAAAAAAATCCCATAGTGTTTTCTTTCTTAAAAAAGGGGTACAAACCTTTGCAGCTTTCTTGTCTCCTTCAGTGCGCACACCTAATAGTCGTCTCAACAAGAAATAGGAAATTTCTAGCTCTGTAAATATTTCCGGCAGTGCACCAACTGCACCAAGAACTTGGCCTACCATTCGGTCAGCCCGACACAAAGTTGGATCAATCTTAGTTCCAACACCTACGAGGAAAGTCACAAGGAGTAATTGCAAGGCAGCTGTCATATTTACATATTCAAATATTTGAAGGAGACATAAACCTAACAAACTGAGAATGTACTGGGAATTTCCTATTACCTGACAGGACTTTCAGAATGTCAGCAAGACAGATGAAGAAGCATTCTACCATTAAAGCCGGTACAATTAACAATGCAAGTTAATCTGAGTTGGCCACTGGCATTCAGTAAAATTATTTATTTATTGAACATCTAATTTTCACACCCATGTTGTCTCTCTGTATCTTTCTACATATATATATTATTTAAAATTGCTCACAGCCTTTTTGTTCACTACACTGAAATTCACTGTTAAGTGAAACAAGTGTTTTCAATAACCATGAAGAAATGCATCTTTTAATAAGAGAATATTCTTACCTATAAGACCTCCTGGAGCAGCATATTGTAGATCGTTGTGTTCAGCAAAGAGTGACACAATTTTGGAAAATATCGGCTTGCACATGAGTTTTCCTTCACTGTCCTTGGACACAATACCAGGCCGGACCTCAATTTCCTGGCCCACCTAATTACAAAAGTGAAAAAGTGATTAACTGGTTGTTTCACAGGAACATAGAGCTAACTACTAGTCACAGATAAGACCTACTTATCTCAGGATCTATTTATACAAGTCCTTGGTTCTGGTCTACTGTAGAACTTCTAGGACTTCTGTTGCACTGTTTACTGCAAATCGAACAATATTGAAAGCTCTGTATCTTGCAGCCAATGAAGCAATTGATTTTCTCTTCAATACAATTTACAAAACTGCTTTAGCAAAAGATATTTATCAGCAATAATTCCAGTATTTAAATTTTAGTTTATTGTTTAAGTGACATTTCATTTAGAAATGTCTGCACTGAGAAAAGTTGAGTTAATTCAATCAGTGCAACTGATCAGCATCAATAAACTACAAGACAAAGAAAATCCAAAGTTGCATAAATGTCCAAAGATGTAGTTTGCTTACCAGTCTAACAGAGCAACTTTTAAGGTTTCTATTTATCAATAGTATCCCACAAGCAAAATAAAAAAAATTGAAATTCACAGAATACTTAAATGGGGAAGTGGAACCTGTGGGAACCTATACACACTTCAGAAGTACCTTTAAAGTTTTTTTGCTCCCCTCTCTCCCCCTAATAATTCAGCAAGTTAAAGTGGTAGGATGCAAAAAAAATAATAATAGTTCCTTTAATTTCTATAAGCAATGAAATCAGTATCATTATTAGCAAAAGTTAAGACTACAGTAACAAAAATACATGTTTCTTGTTCTGGTATTTTAAAACAGGAAAGTGAAAAGGAAGCACAGACAGAAAGCATAGGTGCCATCTGGCTGTGTTCCAGTTTAAAAGATTATAAAGATTCATTTCGTACTATGCATGCAAAAACTCTACCCATTTTTATAATTGCAAGTCTCCAGACAAGAGAGGGAAAAGGTTACCTTTAAAACACCCTTTAGAATACTGCCACCAGCTACGCCCCCCTTAAGGTCATCAACTTCACAGCCAGGCTTGTTGACATCAAAAGATCTAATTACTGAAAAGAATAAACCATAACCAAGTGTATATTTAAAATATTTTTTTTAAAGAATTACTGTCTTTCTTTAGCTGCTTTGCTTCCCTATTCTTCTTAAGGTATACACGTATTTATATAATATTTAAAAAGAGCATTCAGGGATAACACTAAAATATGATGAATATTCTGAATTTTTAAGCGTAGAGCTGATTTTTTTCTCAAAATCATTTAAGCTGCTCATATCAAAACCAGCTTTTAAAACTGTTTCTGCATAAAAGAATATATTAAATATCAATATCTGAAAAAGAAAGCAACGATCAACTATGTTAAAAGACTCATTCAATATCCACCATGTCAATTGTGAATATTGTAACCTTATTTTAACATAGTCAATTTTTATGCATTCTGAACATATGTGTTGTAGATTTCCCTTGTTTTGTCTGGGGAAAAAAGCAATCAAATGTATTCATTGTAGTGGAACTGAATTTCAGGCCTTCAGGGAACAGTAGGACTCTAACACAGAAAATCTAACCAAGCTAGCTATAAGATTTTGATGGAAATAATTTAATTTTCAAATCCAACAATTTGTCAGTACTTGTTAAATCAAATTTAAACTCATAGTACCTAAAGCAAAGTTTTAAGACACGGGTAAGTTTCTCATCTTTATTGCATTTTAGTGCTGTCATACACACGGACCATACATAAAAACCAGCAATTACCTCAAAGAGATTTAACTACAGCAATTAACTATGAACAAACAATACATCTTTAAAACGCAAGTTTAAAAATAAGAGCGCACTAAACGCTCCTTTAAAACCTACCTCTTAAGAGCATTCAGCAACATGCTATTCCAAGTGTAGATACGTGTAATAAATCATTAGCCACAAAAGCCCCGACCTAAGCATTTACGTACCAATAAGCCTTGGTTCAGATGTGAAGTCTCGCAAGGGGACTGGGATTTTCTTCACTATATACTCACAAACTACCTCAATGTTGTATTTCAACTGTGCTGAGATTGGAATTATTGGAGCGCCTTCTGCAACTGTACCTAAACAAAAATCAAGTTCAACATGAAGTCTTAACACAGTATTTAAATCAACATGACCAAGCGTTCTGCCACTGTTAAAAATATTCATGAATTTCAAGGCGCATTTTATATGTATTTCCCAAAGCAGTATCAGAGCATTTAGCCTTCCCTTCAACATTTTAGCTCAAACCAGCCAGACCTACTTTGAGGCAGTCGTGTTGCCTCTGGATAATTGTGTACTGAACAGCTTTACAGTTGCTCTCTGAACACTGTGCAAGATAATCTTTCTGCTCTAAGGCAGAATTCACTTCTTACATCGTCATCAGAAATATTCTTAAGATAATTTCCTCAGAGAGATATCAGTATTTGATACTTCAGTATCAATTTTACAGTAAGATTTCATTCTGATGAACTAAAATTCCTATCAATGTAATGATCCGTTTCCCAAGTTTTGCAATGCAAATACATATTTTCGAAAAATCCTAACTTTGTGGAACAATTTATTTAGTTATCAAGGCTTGTTAAATCCAATTAGTTTTAACTATATCCACGTTTCTTGTGGTAACTCAAGTTCTCACAAAGAACTCCAAATTTACACATCAAGCCACTTGGACAACATAGCTGTTAAGAACAGCTTACACAAGGCCACAATTCTGAACTAAAAAAAAAAAAAAGAAAAAAAGAAAAAAA
>JAOXJK010000001.1:126789821-126807236 GCA_025774025.1 Xenus cinereus
GAGGAGGCCAGGCCAGGCAGGGCCGGGAGCGCCGGTGCCCGGGCGGCGCGGCACAGGCACGGCGCGGCGGGGGGGGCGGCTCCCCACCTCCCCCTGAGCACGGACCGCGGGGAGGAGGGAGCCCAGGATCCCCCCTTCCTCCGCCTCCTCCTCCTCCCGGCTTTGCCTCAGCCATTGCCCCTCTCTTCAGCCCCCCGGCGCCTCCCTCCGCCGCCGCCCCCGGCTTTATGTTACACGAGGCCCCCCTCTTTGCCGGTCCAGCGGGAGGAGCCGCGTCTTCAGCGCCGCCGCTGCCGAGAGGTAGGTGAAGCCGCCGCCGGGGTCCCCCGGGTCCTCCCGCCGAGGGCGGCCCGGGCCCCTTTCCTGGCCTTCAGGGACCCTCCTCCCCCGGTCTCCGCCGGCCGAAGCGGGGAGGGGCGGCGGCGGAAGGGCAGGCTGTAGGGGGGCGGCGGGCATGGCGGGGGCGCGCGGGCGCCGTTAGAGCCTGGCGCGGCCGCGGGGCGGGAGATGGCGGGACGGCTCTGAAGGGCGGCCGCTGCGGCGTGCGGGGCTCTGACTCCGGGAACGGAGCTTCGGCTCCGAGCGGAGCGGCGCTGAGCGCGGCGAGTAGGGAAGCTGAAGTAGGTCACCTCAGCGCCTGCCCCTAAAACGACTCTTTGGCGGTCGGCGACGCTGTGGGAGAAAAAAGGGATGCGTGAACAGGCTGCCGCTCGGGAGTGGTACTGGAGCTCTGGCCTATTTGGTAAATACTTAAACCTCGGTTAAAAAAATTAAAGGTTTTTAAATTAATTTTTTTTTATTTCCTCCTTCAGAAGAAGAATAGGGGGAACTATAAAGCTGTTACTGGATAAAAGGGCAGAACTACCGAAGTCTGGCTTCCTCTTGACTTCTTTGTTGTGTGTACTCGTCCCTAAGATAATAGCCCAGCTCTTTCATCACCGTTGCCCCAGTTCACACCCGGATCCCCTCAGCATACCACCATGTGCCAACATCCTTTCTGTCTTTTTCCTCCCGACACCTAGCCAACCTGTTTAATTTCTACCACATGGCCTATAAACTTCCCCACTGTCACTCATCTCCTTTCGCTTTCCTTAATTATACCCTGTGGCTGGTTTGGATTTACACATGTGTTGATTCGCTTTTCAGCAAGCAAAGCAGAACAGATAACTGTTGAGCTCACGCTGGAGATGCTGGGTCGTTTTCATTTATCTCGCTGCCAATTCGAGGGAAATTTTTAGAAATTTGATGTGTTTGAGTTTTCTGTCTTTCTGACAAATGAGGCTGACATTTGGCATTGAGATCAAAAGCTGTATTTCTTGAACAAAAGGCAAAATTTCAATCTCATTTTCTCAGAAGATGTTAAAAGTATTAACTAAGTAAGCAAAAAATATACAGATAATAAAAAGTAAGGGATAGTTCAGCTATCTTAATTTAGCTTAAAATTATTTTTACTAATATAGTTTAAGTACTACTTGTGTCTCATTACCCTTTTATTATGCTAAATGTTTATGTGCTAAGAGTCTAAGCACTTTAATGTAAACAAGCAAAGGATAGAGCAGTTCTGTCTGCTTTGAGAGCAGTGGCAAATCTGTAGTTTTCAACACTGCCATCATTTAACTCTTAAGTATTAGTGATACAAGTTTTTCTAGTTAAAGACTTACATTTTTTTTATACTGGGCACCTGTTCTGGTAGCAGTAAATATAACTGGAAGAGTATTGAGCTGGGCTTGCTCTATGTTCAGAAGCATGTTTTTTTCTACAGGTGTAGCGATGCAATAATCTTTTAGCCAAATGGTTTAAAATACCTTAATGTCTAGAGTGCAGTTACATCATCCACATGAAGTATGATGAGAAACTAATGCGTATGTCGTTGATGTTAATTCATGAGACGGAAGCTGAGTTTAAATTCAGTTAGGTGAAGTTAAACTGGTCAAGTAACTACAGCTGATGAATGTCTAGTAGTCTTAAAATGTTTGTCAGGCATGTACTTTCATCAGAATCCTTTAGATAGTCATCCTAAACCTTATTTAAGGGCTGATTTGGGGAACATTTTATCCTCTGGTGGCTAGGGTTGTACAGTGGGAAGTTTCTGACATAATCGATGAGTATTCATCTAAATTCAACATAGGTTAAAACTACTCTTTAACAGTATTTTGAAACAAAATGGTTCTGATCTTTTGTGTCTGTGTGTGCTTGTAACATTTGGGTAATTTTCTGCAGAAAGACTGAATTTGATTATAATGCCAGCTTTTAGGAACAGAGAGTAATATGAGTTGAGAACCCTATCCATTATAAATACATGCATGTGAGAGCATCTACCTGAGTTAGATGTTTCCCAAAAAGAAAATGGAACTAAACGCTCTGTCCTAGTACTCTATCTGTAAAGACTACTTGGCAGGGTTCTACCGTACTTAGAGTGATGTATAACCATACTGAGCTGAGACACAATCTATACTGAGTTTTTGTATGTTTGGTTCTAGCGAGTTCTGATAATGCTTCTGGAATAACCATAATGACCTTGGTGACAACTGATGTGTTATAAAAGTGCCACTGTTGTTATGAGCTGATGCACGTCGCTCAGAGATAGCAACGTGGGTAGAGATTGTAAGAGGATCTGCCAGAGTCAGATGCGTGCCCCAAAGAAATTCTTCATGCACAGTGGACAGTTTTCAGGAGTATCCAAGTTTTAATTTCTAGAGTTCTGTCAGTCTGGTTCCTCTGACTGGCAGAGACTGGTAAACTCCTAACTTTTTGTTTCTAAAGAAATCCGGTGGTTTTGGAATTCTCAGCAAGGATTGGGTGAAGTCTTCCATGTGTACCTACCAATGTCTTTAAGATAAGTTGTTTTCCCAGCTTAGTGTACTAATTATAAACGATTTTAGATAAAACACATACACCCTTGCTGTGTTTCTTTGTTTCCTACATTTGCAATTGTAGCGATGGAATGTTTCAATACCCAGTGGTTATTGATCTATCTCACTTTTACATGATTCCTTCTGTTGCTGTTAGCGGGGAATTATGATAAGAACTGGTGGTTCAGACATGGTTTAATGGTTTTAGTGTCAAACTGTGTAAACGAAGTTTTAATTTGGGGGATAAGTTATTTACACTGTGTAAGTGTATGTTTATACACTCATTGCATTCTCACTCATTGCAGTACGCTGCATTTAAAGGCCCAGGTTTTAGTGATGAATATATGTAGTTGAGAATGTTTTGCTTGTTTGTGCAAATGCCTGTGCATACTGTATTTTCATACGTGTGTATAACATTTGACTATGGAGAAATGTCCTATTTGTGCAGGAAAGTGTTTGTTTTAACAAAATTCAGGTCAAAGAGTTCTGCTCAAAGCAGTTTTTGCTACACATCTCACTAAATAAAGCATATGTAATGGCTTTAAAATTTGCATTTAAATGCATGCGTTTGATGGATAAAAGGAATGGGATAGATGGAACAGATTATTGGATTTTAAGCTCTATTTTAGTTATTTGTGTAACCAAAGCATGGTTCTGTATGTCTGGTGAAATCTTTTCCTGTAACTCTTAGACAGAGTGTTCTATTATGTGAAAATTTGTTGTTCAGCTGTGTTCACGTAGGTGCTTTCTCAGAATTTCTATGAGGTAGGTAGAACGAACAAGTACTTCAAAATCTGTAAACAAAGGAACTTGGTAGTTCTGTCTCAGGATCTCAAACAAGTTATTAAGGAACAGCAGTCAAGGAAAGCAGAAATCTGCCCTTCAGCTGGTGTGCTAGAGCTGGTATTGTCAATTACTTTCCTAGAACAATACGTTTCTATTCCTAGAAAGTGCATATAAGCTCACATATTACATAAACACACTTCTTTAAAGGGCACTTTTTCAGTAAGTACTGCTTTTGGATAGATTTTTAAATCAAGCAGGACATGAGCCAAAACTGGGTATTCCATAACTTCCTTCTAAATAGCCTGTGCATTTAGACTCCATTTCTTCTGTTTGTGACTAAGAGCCTCAGACACCCTGAGGAAAGAAGGTCCTCCTTGTTTAGCAAGAAAAAGCAGTCTGGAACAGGGTTTTCAGACTTTTATTACAGCTGCGGAATAAAGATGAGAAATCAGTGTTCCAAGCAAGTGCTTTTACAGTCATGGCAGAGTAGACTCTGTAATGCATTATGTGCTAAAAGAGGAAGAAATGTCAGGGAAAGCTAATAAGGTTAAGCGTATTTCTCTTTTGGCTTTTCAGCAGAGAATCTTACTTCCTGTGCTGCATTATACTGATCAGCTCTAGTATGCGCAGAACAATGCAGAACGTCAACTTAGATTTTTTTTTTTTCTATTTTTCCCCTTTATTGTTTATACATTGGAATTTTTTGTTCCACTTTCCTTATAGATCACTGCAGGCTACATGTCTTCCTTAGGATTGAGTGTGCTATTGTGATTTGCGTGGATGAAGAAAATCTAACTCTAAATTTTGCATTTTTATTGAAAACGTGAAAAAAAATCATTATGTTATTGTCCTCTGGGAAATAAGCTGCAGCATTCGAATAGTGCATAGAATTACATCTAAGATTGCAAGTCTGTGTGTGGGAGGAATGGCATAGCTATGCTTTAGAAAAATGACTTAATTTGAGAGTATTTTGTATTGCTTTTTTAGTATTTGAACTACCACATTGCTATTTGCTTTTGGCTAAGGATACTAGCTATAGAAATGAAGATTTTTACCAGTTGATCATAATATGCATTTAACTATCTAGTTTCCCAGTCTCTGTGCTATTTTAATCCCCTGTGTATTTGCACTGGCCAATACATTTTTGTGTTGTAAAGAAAAATGTATCTGTTGATGCTTTGTATGGCTTTATGGCACAAAAGGATATTTACTCATTTAATGCAGGAAGACAAGTAGTCTTTCGCTTTTCACTCGTAGAATTCTGAAGCTTCTTTAGTTGCTGTTATGAAAAATTCTTACTGGTTTTGTCTCTACTTAAATAAACCGTTAAATGCTGTCTGATGTTTGAGAGGCAGAATATTGTGAGATTGAAAACTGTAGATTTACTAAAAATAATATAAGCAAGGATGTGAAAGGAAGGATTAAGTGACTTTAAACCCCCACATTTTTTAAATATTCAGAAATAATATTTTCAGAGTGTTGACCACTTTGTTATCATTATAGAGTTTTGCACCTGACTTCTGGTTTTAATAATTTTTTTATGGAATAGCCAGTTTTAGGGAGATGTGAAAATTAGAGTTGTTCCCTAAATTCAGGGGATTTAAAAATGTATTTTGGTGATTCCTAACACTTGGTTTTTTGATAGAATTAAAATTCGAAGGGTAGTAGCTTATATCTGATTTGTGTGTTTGAGTGTCTTATTGCTATTTAACCAGAATTAAAAGGATGGCCATAAAAAAATAAAAATAAGTGCAGTCTCTATTGAAAAGCAAAATGATGCTAGAATTACAAACTGGTTGAGGTTGGAAGGGACCTCTGAAGGTCACCTGGCCCACGCCCCCTGCTCAGCAGGACCACCTAAAGCCAGTTGCCCAGCACTCTCTTTGATGCAGGTTTCTTGTTTTTGTCTGTTATTTATTTGGTTTTATTTTATTTGTTTTGATCCTGAAAAAGAACACTGGAGGTGCTTCTCTGGATTTGGTGCGTTCACCCTCTACCATTTGTCTCCGCTTGTCTTCACTTGCCAACTTTTCCTTTTTGCTCCTTTGAAAAAGGCCCTCTAAAGACATCCTATGTAAAAGTTTTTTTTCTCTCCTTTTAATTGCAGAGTGCCTATAATGTAATTATCTTTCTCCAATTAAGGGGAGAGACCCTATTATGTGTTTGGAGCTCACTGGTATGGTTCTTCTTTGTTGTTCACGTAGGCAGTAGTGTATGTACTGTTTTGAAGAAATCCCTTCTGTGAGATTGTTGCCTGCATGAGCCTGTGTGATGGGAGATCCTATTATTTTCAGATTAATATATGTTGCTTCAGTCACTTGGGGAATGTTACTTCATTTCTGACTTGTTTGTTTTGTGGGTTTTTTTTTCTTCCAAAATATATTATGTTACTCTGTTTGTGTCTTACGTTTGTAAATTACAACTGTCCTGTCTAGTCTTTTCCATCTATCTTGGAGTTGAAACTAAGCCGTGTGTTTTAGTTGATCTCCTAAAGAAATGCAGCTTACAGAGTTGTACTGTCTGAGAATCCTGGTAATCTTTGGACCTCTTTGCCGATTTCAAACAGCATTGAGACGTAGTGGTTTCAAGTTGCGGTATAGTTTATGAAAATGGATGGCCCATTTAAAGGCAAGTGACCATTAAATCTCTTCAACAGGAAACAGCAGCAAACTGGGGTTGGGGGAGGGAGGTGTTACAAATGCTCTAGAGAAAGAAAAAAGGTAATATTAGTGTTTACCTTGTATTTGATATCAGAAATCCAATCAGAAAGCAAAATCCTGAAGAGTGAGGCTTTATGCTTCTTCTTCAGTTTGTTCCTTCTTTTTTTGGTGCTAAGAGTTAGTAAAGTAATTCTTTCATTGTCTGTTTTTATGCAAGATTTAGCAACAGCTAAGAAAAATATTTAATGGTAATTTTTCTTTCTGGTAGGCATATGCTGTGTTCAGAATTAAGGGACTGACAATATGAAGCTTCAGAGCAGTTTGCATTTTCTCTCTTGTGACATTGAGGGGAATGTGCTATCATGGATGCTGGCGATAAAGTGATTGAACTGTCAGCTTTGTTCTCTTGCTGTTGCTCTTACTTTCAAGAATTTGAATTTTGTCATAAAACCTTAATTTTTTAACTCTACTGTGCACAGAACCTGTCATCAGGATTCAGCAGTGTGGGAGCAGTCCTAATGTCATGAGGTGTGGCTACAAACACCCACTCACCATTTTAGTTTTGCATAGACAAAGAGTATCTCCAGTTTTGTTTTCCAGGATGTGTGCTGATGAATTAAGGAGAGGAGATGGTTATCTGTTGATGGAGTCTAATAAAATACGTTCCAGTTAAAATGGCAGCAATCAGGATGTGGTGCTTAAGGAAGTGGGAGTAGCATGATAACTGCTCTTGGAAGTTGTGAAACTGGGGCCAATCTAAGAGTCACTCCTGAGTCCATATGCTGCTGTAAAGTTCCTATGACCTTGACAATTAGCACAATTTGCAGTTTTTTAAATGCATTGATGTTGGTGTTATTTAGCTTTTCACGTAGGTTACCATAACATTATTGACTTTAATTGTTATAGGAAGTTCAGCACAAATAACTGAGTGAATGCTGCAGTGTAATTTAAGGTGGGGTAAAGTGAAACAAAAATGGATGAACCAATTCTGGTAGCTGATTAATGCCAAAATGGGAAGATGTGACTCTTCTTCCCTGTTCCTGCCTGTGTGAGATGTCCTGCCCTCTGCATCAGGTTGGTTTCCTGTGCCGTACCCTCTGCTGTGTCAAGTAAGAAGCCAGCTCACTGATAAGCAGAAAGCTCTCTGGTTCTGAGGTTTTATGTGTGCTGGGGTGTTGGTGTTTGTGTCATTGTATGTGTCCCGTTTCCCTCCTTGGTTTAGTTTTCTGTCAGGTTTATGAGTTGAATTGGTTTTCTAGAGCAGTCCGATGAGCCTCAGAAATGGCTTAAAGTAGGGAGCAGGAGCTCAGACCCCAGAATGACAGAGAGGGAGAATGGAGTGCACCGTTTCTCTTTGATTAGTTATAAATTGTTAGATTGATTCAAGCTGACTCATGCTACTTCACCCTACCTGAACCCAAGGCAGTTGAGCAAGATTGTGACAAATTCCTGGATTTTTTGAATAGTTTTTGCTAGAGATTCTTGTTTAGTATTTATCTTCCTTAATTTTAACAGGGTAGGATCCTGCTAGGCTTTAATTTATTTTTGGCTTATTCACAGTTTGACTATAGCTTGCATGTAAGTAACACTATGCATCTGCAAATGTTCAAATGCTTAATAAGCAATTAAGCTTCACTAAACCCAGTATAGAGAATATATTTATTGTGACCTAATCTTGTCAGTGCTTCTTCTTGCCTTAGTATATTGCCTTTTATAATCTCATCACCTAATTAATTCCTATAGTAAGAAACAAGNNNNGGGGGGGGAAGGGACTATGTTGCTACAGAAGTGAGACCCACAAACTTAAATAGCATCTCTGAAAATGTTCCATTTCCTAGAAATAACTTTTGAGTAAAATGACATATATTTTTTAAGAGACTAAATTTTTTTTAGGTTATACCTTGTACAAATCTACTGGAGCTTGTTTCTGAAGTTGAGGAAGTTTGGCTTCCTTTTTGAAAGCTTTGATATTCGAGAGTGGGTGTTTATTGCTCCCCTAAGGTAAAATCTTTAGAAAGATTGAAGGGGGATAGGAAGAAAACCATGGCAACCTTTTTAACTTTGCATATTCATTACCTGACCAATAAGTAGCTTGGAGTGAGGAATCACTTTGACAGTATTGCATAATTATTATGCATCATTATCTTTCCTTTAAAATGAGAATATTTTGGGGGGAGAAATATTTAAAGTTTGTGTTTTAAGTTGATTTTTCAGCTGAAGAGAAAACAGAAAGGATGGTGCAGACTTTTAAGTTTTAATAAAAGCAATCTCAGGATTTATGTGGTCAGGAAGGGCTTGTGATATGTTATTAGAAATAACAAATTATTTTTATTTTTATTTATTTATGTTTTCTTCCCCCCAGGTGATTCATGGCAGGGGACGTGGAAGGGTTTAGCTCCTCCATCCATGACACCAGTGTCTCTGCTGGATTCAGAGCACTGTATGAGGAGGGATTGCTTCTTGATGTCACACTTGTCATTGAAGACCACCAATTTCAGGCCCATAAAGCACTGCTTGCCACCCAGAGTGATTACTTCAGGATTATGTTCACAGCTGATATGCGAGAACGAGATCAGGACAAAATCCATTTGAAAGGTCTGACAGCTACAGGCTTCAGTCATGTCCTCCAATTCATGTACTATGGAACTATTGAACTGAGTATGAACACTGTTCATGAAATCCTTCAGGCTGCCATGTATGTCCAGCTTATAGAGGTGGTAAAATTTTGCTGCTCTTTTCTTTTAGCTAAAATCTGCTTAGAAAACTGTGCAGAAATCATGAGACTGCTGGATGATTTTGGTGTAAACATCGAAGGAGTCAGGGAAAAATTGGACTCCTTTCTACTAGAGAATTTTGTGCCACTCATGTCCAGACCTGACTTCCTTTCGTATCTGAGCTTTGAGAAGCTCATGTCTTATTTGGATAATGATCATCTGAGCAGGTTTCCAGAGATAGAGCTGTATGAAGCTGTTCAGGCCTGGCTACGCCATGATAGAAGACGCTGGAGACATACGGACACCATCATTCAGAACATCAGGTTTTGTTTGATGACACCATCCAGTGTTTTTGAGAAGGTTGGTGCATTTGAAAACCAATAGACAGGATTCATCATTTAGCTAGGGCAGCATGTCATTAAATAGGTAAGATTCCCAAACCTATTAGGAGGAACAAAAAGGTAGCATTAATTTTTTTAATAAATCCATAAAAACCAAACATCTAAAAGTATTGTCATTTGATTATTAGACAATAGAATCTATGGTGACCGGAGAACAGGTAGGTTTACAATACATGTTTCGAAGTGACTTCATATGGAAAGGACATTTTAAAACAAGGTCACTTGTATCAAGTTTTATTTCAGTCGTTGTTACTGTTTTCCACAAGTTGCTTCTTGCTTTCCAGAGATTTCAGAGGTGCATACAGCATGTAGGGCCTATGTCATGATAATTGTTATTGATATAATCAAAACATAGTGACTGTAGATTTTACGTCTCTTAAGTACAGATTTTTTTATTTACAAGTGAAAACTAACATCTGCTGTTAAATCTGCAGGGTGTTTTTTTTGTTGTATCTTTAGTTCTTGTGCTGTTACACAGCAGTTGGAAGTAAGCCCTGATCCTGCAAAGTTACGCATACATTTGGTTCTACACAAGGCACGTAATACTATCAAAAGTTATTGACAATGTGAAATGTAATGAGTAACTTTAAATATCAGAGGAATCTTTGTAACAGGTGATCTAAAATTCAACTGATCATTGTATGTATTAAGAGGTTAAAAGAGAACGTGCTTTTTCTACTGTTCTGTTGAAGAATAGACAAAAATGTTGTTTTATAGTTCCTGGGAACCTCTGAGAATTTGTCAACAGTAGAGAATTACAAAACTTTGTAAGCAGCATTCTCTCAGGCTAGTAACAGTAGGGTATTTAGGTTAGGAACTACTTAAACTGTGCTGTTTTGCTTTAACAATGTTAATTTTGTGCGATAAGATACAACTTTAACTTGTGTATTTTTCAACTGTCAGTGAATTAATAGGATTTAAGACCCTGTGTTTTTGTTGGGCTTCTTATAGATTAATTTTCTGTGTATTTTTACTTTAGCATCTAGTGAATATACAGGTAAAGTTGTTTTGTTCTTGGTGGTTTTAAGGGCTACTGCATCGTTTAAGCAGTAATGCTTACACTTATTTGTATTTTAATTTATAAAAGCTTTTAATTACTTCAGAGACTAGTGAGTTTTTATATTTTTGGGTTTTTTTGTGTGTGTGAATTGAGTAGAGGGCGTATAATACATAAAATATATTTATGATCCTATATTAGCCTATAGACATTAACAAAATAAATACCTAGATATATTTTAGAACAATAATGTAATGTTTATATTGTGTTAAAACATTTCCAGCTAGTAAGAGCTGAACTCTGCAAGATGCTGTGGAGTGTCTTGGTTTTAATAATACTTTTGTCTTATTGTTAAGTCGTTTAAGCCCTTCAGTAGAAAAACTGATAGGATTCACAGAGTATTCTTAAGGTCAATCTAATAGGGTAAGATTCGTCTGAAAGACTCTGCTTCAGCTCTTTGAGGTTTTGGGATAGAAGTTCAAGCATCAAGGTGTCTTCAGTTAAATTTCTGTAAGTGAAAAGTACATGCTGGTCTTCAGCATTATACTTAGGTGTAACTTCTGGAGCTGGTTTTGTTATCAGTGGTATAAATAAATGGCATACAGTGCTTCTCATGTTTTATCTTGACAGCTACCAAATGGCCAGTTAGGTACAACTTAAGGAGAGAAGTAATTTTCAGCATCACATTTTATATACCCACATGTAAAAGCTTTATCTGTGAATACCCTTTCCGTTAATTGTATTTGGGAGCAGAGAGAAGCTGGTGCAGATTTTGGAATGGGACAACTCAGCAGAGGGAAGCACAGCTAAATAAGTCTGTCGTTTGTTGCTGCAGCTAGGAATGTATTTGTGGTTTGCCCTGGTTAGAGAGGAGATCGTTGAGTAATCCAGCATGACAAGTGACAAAGGATAACTCCAGTTGGAGCTAACATCAAAATATAGACCACACTGCTTTTTGCTTTTTTTTTTTTTTTTTTTTTTTTGTTAAATAAGAGTCTGTAAACTGTTCTAGAAGTAACCTGAGGACAACTCTCTTCTGTGTGTAGAAGAAGGAAAATATTGGAAAAACCGCTTTTTTTGGAGATCCACAAACAAAATTCACCCTTTTTCTGAAGCCAGCATATACAAAACGCCTGCGTGAATGTACCAGTCTGAGGTTGATTCTTATGGTTCAGCGAGCTCTGTATTCGCTGTACGCTGGCTGGCCTGTCATACGTACTCTTATGTAATCTTGCTAATATGCATTTCTAAGATGCCTGTCATTGTAGTATATAAATAACTTATATAACTTAATGTTGCAAGTCACAGTAAGGATACTTTTTGGCCTCTTAAGCCATTCTATTTCTTATATCTTTTTTTTTGGGAGAGATTTACATTTTGAGTGGGATGGCTTGTCCTTTTCAAAAGGAATTGATGAGTGACTCTAGATTTATACCTTGAGGCTGATGTGCATTTGGAGTGAAGGTTTAGCCTGTTTGCTTACTCAAAGCTGTCCTGGAAGAACTGCTTCTGAAGTATGAATAGATACTCCTTTTGTTCCTCAGCCCTTAAAATAGATGTAGATGTGTCAGGGAGAATGGAAAGATAAATGAAGTAAGGTTTTGGGGAATAGTTAGAAAATAAAGGAAAAGTGTACAGGGAGAAGCACAAGTTCCATTATCCATGTTATGCTTTTCTTTATTTGAAATATCCCTGTCTCTATAAGTATTGAGGAAAATTGGAGTTAAAAGTTAGAGGGTATCTCTCCTAGATCATTGAGTTCCTATCTGTGTTATTGGAGGCAACCGTGTCATGATTTCCCTTCATACACTGTTTAAGCCCTGTTTACTTTCTGTGTACTACTCCGATTGAAATGTTTCAAAACCTTTGTCCTTAAAATAAAAAGGTTTTTATTTTGATGTCCAGTCTGTAGGGTTTGCTATGACTAGCCCATGCTGATTTATAAATTCCCAGCTTAAAGCAGAAGCTTACTAATCACTAGGTGAATCAGCTTATGGTTTAGAGTAGGATGAATAGCACATTATCTTTGAGTATGTGCTTTCCTGTGCCTAGAAAATAGTAACTTTTGAGAAGGTGTCATTGTAATTTTATGTCATTGTGACTTTACCTTTGATAAATGTGTTGAATTTCTCTCTTTTTTTTTTTTGTCTCATTTACCTCCATGTTTAGTAATTCGTATGTATCTACTTCTACAACTTCGTATGCTGAAGCTTATAAGAAGTGTCTAGTGGATGAGGTTAGTGGGTCCCTCTTACCTTAAATAGGTGCTGCTCTTGATATTTTTACATCTAAAGGTTATTGTGGACTAGGATAAATTTACTAGCATATTTATTATGTGCTGAGCATCTCAGTCCTGGCGTATAGATTCTTGGCTCCAGTTCAATTTGAGAGATTAGAGTTAGATTCCAGCTTGATCGTGATAATTTCTCTTGCCAGTTTATAAAAAGGAATTTTATCAATTTGAGGGCATTGTCCTTGCTGCACAGAGGCTATGTCGTCTTGTCTTTCTGTGGTTAGACTGAAAAACAATAATTGGTAGCGCTTGCAGAATAGCCCTTCAAAGCCCTATGCTGGTACTGACCAGTGTTCGTACTGGCCATGGGATGTAACTAAGTAATGACCTAAGCTTGAAAAAGGGAAAGTTAAGTACAACAGCTTCTGCAGTGCTATTTATACTACTGTTTGGTAATTTTGGTTGCTGCTGTTTTAGAGACATACCTGTGGCTTTTTCTACTTGACTGAATTTTAAGTTGGAGTAAATGTGTTAACGCTTTGATAATGTTTGTTTACAGGCTTTAGATGAACAGATGATGAACATCTGTTTTATGGGGTTCACTTTTCAAATTAAAAACTAATGGCTTACATTTTTTGCTTTACTTTTTCATAGAATATAGATAGAAATTTCTGCAGCTTGCATAGCTACTGCAGCTAGAAAAACATGCATTGTAATAGAGCACAAAAATAGGCAATTTTTAATAGCTGCATTACTTTGGAAAGCCAGTGGTTTTCACTGAGTGTTTAACTGATTCAAAATGAAGAAAAGAAAACGCATTCAAACTCCAGTTTACTATGGCAGGAGCGATGGTGGTGATTTTGGCAAAGTTTTGATGTTTTTGGTATTGACTACCTAAGGGGTGAGTAGAGAAGGTGGATGTTTTAAATTATTTTCTTCATAATTTGTTTTTTTTTTTCTTGAATGACACATTTGATTTTGTTTATACCGTTCCCTGTCTGTGTAGCTAAAAGTCCAACTGTTAACCACTGTAACTGGTAGATGGTGCAGTGAGATAGTTCTCATAAGGGTTCTTCGAGGGGCTCTTATATCAGCACTATGTTCCAGCAGAACCTCTGTAAGATTTTGTCAAGAAAACCAAAGAGAAAGAATTGGAAAGAATATAAAAACTCACATGAGCAAAGCTTTAGCACTTGGATTAATTATTACAATGAGACTGGGATTGGTAAGGAATTCCAATTTAAACTTTTCTTTGGGACCCTTCAGCAAGATAACAGGATAGTCTTTCTTTAAATTTTGAAAATGCTGTGAAACTTTTTTTTTTTTTTAAATCAGTTTGGAGTCGATGATGTACTCTTAAGAATCCGCATTTGTTTTACTTCAAGGTTCATCATGGTTAGTGTACATTTCCATCTGGTTTGTGTGCTTTGCAGAAACTTGTGAGCGTTCAGAGTATGTTGGTAATTAGGTGCGTGTTCCTTATAGAGCTTCTCCATTTGACCTTAACAGGAAAATTGGTCTGTTAGTAAGCTCTTTGTTATTTGTTGATCAACAGCTTGTTGCTACTTATGGGTAATGTCAGAAGCCTACTTTTGAACGCTGAGGGATTTCCTTCAGCATATTTCAGGTATCAGACAGCAATTTCCACAAAAGGCATGCTGAAGGCCGTGTTCTTCAGTCTACTAAAACTAAAATATATGCACAACTTACAGTTGTATTTTAATACCTAAGCACCTGAATTTTAATACTTCTCCATTTTGATTATACACACAAATAATTAAAAGTATTGTAAAATTATTCAGAAGTGTAGATGTTCGGAGGGTTTCCTTACTGTGGGTTGAATAGGACTTGGAAATAATTCTGGAAGATTTCACGCAGGCAGTGTGAATGTGAGAGTGGGAAAACTGACCTACATTTGCTTTGTCTTCATTTGCATCAAGCAAGCATGAGCAGTCTGTACTTTCAGGTAGGCATATCCTAACACTCATATTAGACTGTCATTTGAGCCTCAGGAGAAGTACCGCTCCTATATGGCAGAGGTTATACTGGTGAAAGGTGGAAGGCTAGAAACACTGATATTTTCCTCAACAGCAAAGTCTAGGAAACCTTCAATTACCTCTTCTTACCAGAATTTACATAGTCTAACACTCTGTTTTGTTGTGGGGTTTTTTTTCCTGAATATTGTAAAAAATCCTAGTGCTTATATATTTTTATTTTCATCTCTTCAAGATTGTGCTTGTAGATAGCTTCCCACGAACTTCAGTCTGAAAGAGTTGTTTATAAGTGGTAGTTGCATTTGCTTCTTGATGTCTTTCTGGTTTGAGGTAAGAGATTGAGGCTTTGCTTTGATGTTAGTGCCTCTGTCAAGATCAGTAGTAGTAAAATACTAATAAATTAATTCCCTGGTCTTGAGATTCTGTCTCTGGAATTAGAGATATTCCTTGTTTCCTTTTGCATGCTCTCATGGGGTGAGATTTAGGCCATGTGAAGGAGTAGAGTGATGAGAATATATGAGGCTTATTTTAATTCCACTTTCTGGCTGGCATTTCAATTTCCAGATCTAAAGACAGAGCTGTAAATGTTGAGGGGGAAAGAAAAAACGTTTTCCATCTCTGCCAGGCTTTGCTGGTGTGCTTCACATTGTAAGGATGTTGATCCTCTTGTCTTTCATAATCATCCAAGACAACTTGAAATGCATATAGGTGGAACAAAAATTGTTTATCTTTTTGTTTAATTCAAAAAATGATAGCTGCAGTGTGGGAGTGTGTGAAATAGTTGTGCTGGTTTAGAATTTGAAAGTTACTTCTAAGCATAAAGTAACCCATCCATAATTCTTGGTTATTTGAACTTCCTGTTTCATTTTTTTGTAACCTTAAGGCTTTCTATATTTTACCATTTTTTTGTGCTGTGGTTCTCCCCAATTCCCCCAGCATGTTTTCTGGAATTTATGTTCAGCCTTTACAGTCAGGCAAGGAATATGGTTTATTCTAACAAATGCCATATGAGCAAATCTCCTGTGTATGTATGGTATATTCTTTAATTGCCATAAGAAAATAGATCTATTAATCCCTGGAAAGAGTTGGGCTTACGGTGGGTGTTTTATAAGCACTATACCTAAGTAAACCTTTTTGCTCCATCGTCAGCCCCGGTAAAAACAGTAGAAGGAAGTTGGATATTGCCTTAGAATAAAATATGCAATCTGCATGTGACCATCCTCTTTTTCCAAGCAAAGATAAGTTGAACTTGTCAAAATAAAGTGGGGGAAAGAAAAGGTGTAAATAAAAACATCACATCACTATAACTCTTGAGCTATACAGTGCTTTACAATGATAGGTTAGTATTCAGGTGTTTTTTTTTTTAAATCTGGGGTGTAAACAATCTCAAAAACTACAATCATGTCCAGTAATAACAGTTTAAAAGATTTTTAAAATGTTTATCTGACAGCAGAATGTCTTAATTACTATATGAGGAAGAGAAATTATTAACAGAAAGCTAACAAAATTTGAATAGTACAAGTTTATAGGAACGAAAGCTACTTTATTCACAAGGTATAAAGAACATTAATTTCCAAATTGTTTTTCATATACATGAAAACTCACACCACCTTCCCTTAGCTAAGTGTATATAGGAGGAGGTGGGGGCACAGATATTGAAAAATAGTAGCTTCTGGTGTTATCTTGTGGTCACTTCAAAATTTCAGTGGCCTGACTTTTTTTCAGAGCTGGTGGGAACTGAAGGCATTCGGAGTGTTTGAAAGCAATCCAATTTTATGTGAAAGAAATTGGGCGTTAGGATCAAATCTGATAGAGGATCTGTGGATTTGGTAGCATCTCGCGTGTTTTTATTTGGTTTTGAAGTGTAATTCAGAATGATGTGTTAGACCAGACCGTACAGGAAAAGTGAAGCCTCTTTGAAGAGAAACACGTGATGACCTGAGTGATGACCAGAGCTAGATGATTTAAAATGTTCAAGACAGGGATGTGTTTTGGAATTGTCTCGGGGACTTAAATTGGCTTAGAGAGTAGGAAGGGGTCTTGGAAAGGTAAATTTTTACAATCTCCCCCCACCCCATCCCCAACTCCAGTAAAAATGAGCAGGGATAGCTCTTTTCAAATTGAGATAGCGCTGAGAAGGAGCACTTCACTACTATGTGGTTATTCAAAGATTGTAACTCTCACCTGGGACATGAAAGTTCAAACTGACCACTGCAATTAACCAAATGAATGCACAACCAAAGGATTATAGGTTGAGATGTTCTTCTCTTGTGTTAAAGGCGTTTGTTAACGTATGGAGACTCACAGAGGGAAACCATAAGGTAACCATCATGATGAATGGTTAGTGTAATCGCAAGTTTTGAAGGATGGGGTTTGTGTACCTGCCCTTCCCACCCACCAATTAAATAGCCCTGTGAGCAGAGCCTAGCATTTGTGAATACCTGCTTGGGCTTGGTTGTGAGAATTCAGCATAAATTAGAGTAGGGTAGACCTTGGTAAACACAGAATGGGTGCATGCAGTGTTTTTCAAAACCAGCAAAACAGTGCATTTTTAATTTAGGCACTTCATGGATTAAGTAGAGGATTTAGTCTGGAGAGGAGAAGGCTGAGGGGAGACCTTATTAATGCCTACAAGTATCTCAAGGGAGGGCTGAAGGAGGAGGGAGCCAGGCTCTTTTCAGTAGTAGCCAGTGAGAGGACGAGGGGCAATGGGCACAAGTTGGAACATAAGGGGTTCCACTTGAATATGAGGAAAAACTTTTTCACAGTGAGGGTGAC
>JAOXJK010000001.1:126848254-126866255 GCA_025774025.1 Xenus cinereus
TCCACCACCTCCCTGGGCAGCCTGTTCCAGTGCTCTGCCACCCTCAAAGTGAAGAAGTTCCTCCTCATGTTTAGATGAGGGGGGACTGATAGTGAATAGAAGATGTGTCCCTCAAACCTTGTTTGTCTTAAACTTAGTGTGCAAAATTTGTAGCGAGTCATACCCACTTATGCATTTCTGCATTTTTTTAGAATGATGTGTTTGAAACCCTTTTGAGTAGCCTTAGGCGGCATCAAACTTTCATTACTGGGGTTTTTCAGTTATGAAGGCTGATACCCTGCATTGCCTTCACTAGTCTTTGTGAGTAACTGGTCTCTATGCTTTGCCCAATAATACGATAGTTCATGCAAGATCATCTTTTTCTACATTTCTTCTACACCTTTTTGCCTTCCAGTGCCTACAAAAGTATTGAACTAGCTGAACTGTTAAGGCAGTGAATTGCTGCTGCTTTTTTTTTTCCTTTTTCCATAGCAATCCCTCTTTAATACTGTTTATCAGCTTTGATACCCGCTCTTAGGTCAGAGGGATGGACAGACCATAGCAGTTTGAGGACTTTTTGCGTCAGAATAAACTTAAAGACTGTGGTTTTCTATACAAGGATTATAACTTCTTTACAGAAAACTGCTTGAAGATTAGTATTTCAGAGACCCAGTTTAATACATACCACCTGTGAGTTTATAACAATTAGCTTATAATTGTCATTCAGCTCATTTGATGTTTATTTTAATGAAATGCAGCCTTTTTGCCCTTCCTCTTCTGCCTCTAGTTTCGATACTTCCATAATTTGCACTGTTATATTGTGCTGTAGCGTTATTAGCTCTCATACTATAATGACTTTATCTTCAAGTGTCGAGGGCACGTGTTACGGCACCAAGTCACTTAAACCCAGGTTTTGTTCCAGCCAGTGAGGTAACGTGTACTAAAACACATAGAAATCCAGTTTTCTGCAGTTAGTTCTCACTCTGTCTTGTCTTTATACCACTCAAAGACTTTCGCTGTGTTTTCAGCTGTTCTGGGTTCTTTCTGTTCCCCCAACACTGAAAGGAGCACCCACTGTTTTTACTGAAGGGGCTAACGTGTGAAAAACCAGAACAGCACTAGAACTCTAAACACAGCTTCTTTTTCAGGTCTTGTTCCTTTCTTCATATGTCTGTTCTTTCTTATGTTGGTCCAATTGCTAATAAGATCTTGCAGAAAACTGATTTTTCTTTTTTCTTGCTGTCTGTTATTTGGTTGTTTAAACAGCTTCAGAGATTGAGAGAAACTCTTGCAGCTTGTTTTTAGGATTTGCTTGGTTTGTTGACAGAAACCATCTGCAACTTACCGATACTATTATATACTTAAATATATGTTTCTTACACATAAAATATATAAATACTAAAAATATAGCTATATCTATATAGCTATCTCTGGGTATTTTATTAATTGTTTGCTGGCGACAGAGTGCTTCCAAGTGCAAAGTCTGCTCAGCTTTGGGTACTTGTTTCCTGCGCTTGCTCAGGACAAGCATCAAGGAAATTGTGGACCTGGATTTTCCTCGCTTGAAAGCTCTGGTGGAAGTCATGATGTCAGTGTGTTCACTGGGGAGCTTTGCCATAAGCATCATGGATTGTGACCGTAGCAAACCTTAAATTGTGTCTTAAGAGGAGAGTTTTTAAGTGACTTGTGTTTCAAGCATCTTTTAAAACACAACATAAGCAGTTGAGAGGTTCTTTCTACAGTTAGTGCTCATCAGATAGGTCTTCGGTAGCTTCTGAACAGAGAAGCAAAAGTTTGGTCATCTGAACTAAAAGATAAACTTCTTCTGACAGAAAATACTGTTCCCTGTCATACACTCTCCTCTTGTTGTCTGGTAGCAAGAACAACAACAGAGTAAAACTTGTGAAAATTATTACTTCTTTTGGATTGGACCCTTAGTTTGGGCTGTGGTGAATTTAAATGTCTTAGAGGTAGGAGAGAGAATCTGCTCCACAAAAAGTTCAGCTTTTTAGGGTAACGAGTAATGTTTTTAAAAGTGCTTCATATTTCTGAGACAGTTAAGTTCAAGCTCAGCTGAAAATCAAAGATGGAAAATAAGTTATTGATTGACTGGAGGAGGATGAGTAAGGTAAACCAGTGACATTCTCTTTATTCACAGCAATAAATTGCAAACAAAAGATGACAGAAGGAAAGGTAAATTATTAATCTGTGAGCCCAGATGAGCTTTTGTTCTTCTTTTGCAGCTGTTATTTTTTTCCTGGTGGCCAGACTTTACTTTTCAGGAGTTTTCCATAAGCATAAGAGAGATGTATAGCTACCTGCCTTGGAGTTAGAATTTCTAAGGTTCGGTGCCAGCAGCGTAAGAGGGCCTGGCCGTTGCAAGACTTTCTCAGGGCGAACAACAGAAACTAAGTTGTGCATCAGACTAGGCTGTAATGTGAGAAAAAAGACACCTCACGTTTGACTTTTTGACATTAGGCTAGGTTGCTTTTGGACATTTGTCCCTGGAGGGAAAATTTTCACAGAAATAATTACATATTTTTTAAGTTTGTCTTTTTCAAATTGAGGTCTCAATGTATCTCTGTTAGATACTGGGAGCTAAGTCAGGGTGTCTTTTAACCACTCGTACTGAAAACCTTACAAAAAGCATTGTGTACAGTCCCCTTAGTTCCAATATTATTTTCAATTTCAAATAATGATGTTTTTAAAAATATTTTTTAATCCCATGGAATCCAGATGTATTGAACACTTTACTAATGAATGTTTTATGGAGATTTCTTATCAGCCATCTTTCAATTGAAACTGTCAGATGTGAAGAATGCTGCAAAATATTTCCCCTTAGAGCTCTGATGTGTGAATTCCTCTGGCCGCCCAGATATATTATGGAGTGGTTGTGTTGAGCCAGAAAGCAGAAAGACTGTCTTGAATATGCCAGAAAGTAGAAAGACCATCTTGAATATGTGCCTGCTTCTAATTATGGGAAGGCATCATGGCACAGAGACGGCCTGTCTTCTGCGTCATTGATCTAAACACGTTTTTTGCTGCTGATCTGGTTTTGAGTGTGACTAGAGGATCTCGACACTTTGTTGTAAAATTAGGTGTGTTTATGTCCTGCACTAGCTCAAATGACACCCTTTTCTTACTACCTATATTACTGCTTGATCAGTCTCACTCAGGCTCACTATTAAATAACGTGGGCATGTACAGTGGATGGAGTTAAAAGAACTTAGTAGTTGCTTATTCAGCAAATGAGTTTGTGTGCGGAATGACAGTTTAGCAGTGGATTGGCTTGAATTAAGTAACTCGAACTTCACAGATTTAGTGAAGACAAGCCCTCTGATGAGATCTACTGAGCTCACAGAAACAAAGGAACTGAGCAAGACCCCTATTTTCCTGTACTTTTGTTTGTGTGTGTGTGTGTGTGCACTGCTTTGGGTTCTTTTCCTCTTTCAGGACAAAAGAAAAAAAAAAGCTTACCTAGATGTTATTAGCTTTTTACAAGTTAAAACAAGCAAGTGGAAAAACATAGAACTCTCTGTGAACAGTTTATTTTTAGTTCATTTGTTCAGGATTAAGTAATCCCTGAGATGAGGCATCATGAGTCAGATTATTCATTATAAATTGTAGTAAAATGTCGTAATTTACAGGTTCCTGTACAAGGGAATTACGGAGTAGATCATTATTTTGAAGTGGGTGTGGTTTGTGGATGGGATTTCCTGTAATGTATGAAATATCCGGGTAGTGATCAAAACAACATGGGTTTTTGAAAGAAAGAATTAGCTTTTAAAGTTCTTGCCAGGCACATTTTGAATAAGAAATTTAAGAATTATCTTAGTGATTGAATCTTGAGGTATTGAGTCCGTATCTCCAGCACAGCATATGCAGGGTCTCACAGACTCAGTGCCTTACCCATAGTACTCAATTTGTGCTGGGACGTAAATTTGACCCATCCTGTGAAATGCATGTTTTCCAGTCTCTTCTGGCTTTTCCTGTTAGATTTGCCATCCATTTAAGTCATATCGGTAAAATATCTTTTTAGAATAAAGAAAATGCCATTTAGTTTTCATGTGTAAAATTTAACAATAATTGAGGCTGGGTGCCTTGATCATTCCATCCAATCCCCTTTCAAAGCACAGGCAGCTTCAAACTTAGATTTGGTGGCACAGGCCTTGTGCAGTCAAGTGCTAATTATTTCCAAGGATGAAAATTCAAAAAGTTCTCTGGAAAACCTGTTTCAGTGCCTGATTAGTGGTGTGACACATTTCTTCCCCCCAGCTTTAGATCTAATAGAAATTTGCCGTGCTCCTGTGTCCTTTTGGTGTGAAGCCCTGAGAAGAGCCTTGCTCTTCCAAATATGTAAATGTCCATTAAGGAACTGTGGGTAGCAATTAGGTTCCCCCTTTGTCTGGTCTACTCCAGGCTGAAGAGACCCACATCTCTCAGCCTGTCTTTGTATGTCATGTGCTTTGGTCCCCATGCCATATGTGTGGCCCTTTAAGTATTTTTTTTTAATATTGATATCTATTTAAAACTAAAATCAAATGCCTGTTCATTACAAAATACTTGGCGAATAGACAGACCAGATCCTCAACAAGCCTCTCTTAGTTCTTTGATTTCTATCATTTATTTTGTGGAAAGTGTGAGAAAACTCTCTCAAAGGATACGTACTAAAAGAGACCTATTGTATAAATCCACGCAGAATTCAGAGAATGCAAAATACCAACTACTCTGTGGGAATTCATCCTCTATTATTAGGGTAGACAAAATGAGTCAATTAAAACATTTCTGTTGAACTACTTGTTCTTTCAAATCCTTTAATTGCTCAGCTGATGACAGGAAGACTAAAATCTAGAAACTGTTTGGGAGAAGATCATATTTGATTATATTATACTGAATTAGTCTCATCAACCACTTGATTTTGCAAGAAGTTTTTGTTTCAGCTTCTGAAGAAGGTTTCTGTTCTGGCAAAAGCATTAATCATGGATTGCCTCAATTGAAAATTTGTGCATATTTTCCCTCCTCAAGGGTGATGCAGATGGTGACAAGCCCATGGAAGTCCATGCCACTTCAAAAGAAGAGCGAGCCCAGAAGTAGAACACCTGATCACTTGGCATCAGACAGGTAAAGGATAAAGGCTGTTAACGGTATGTGGCTACAGCAGCAAATAAAAAGCTGGAAAAGCTGAACATTTGCAAGTTTGACTCATAGTTTTCTTCTTCATATTGATGAAGAAAGGGGGGGAAAAGAGATAATAAATTTATGCATCTTAAAATTTGTCAAGAATATGCGTGCTTCTTAATGCTCTTTAACTTAACTTGCCTAAATAATTCATCTTTAGCGCATAGCAAGTAAACATACGTGTCCTCCAATGGTTCTGAGGTAATTTAGCAAGGCCTTGGTAATGTATTGTTGTTTGGTTGGTTTTGGGGTGGGTTGGTTTTTTTTTTTTTCCCTTCTTCCCTTCCCATTTCTGCCTCCTGTACCAAAAACCTCTTTGCCTTCTTTGTCAGGCCTGTGCAGGTATGAAGGAGGGTAAGGAAACCTATTCCTGTTTTCTCTAAAGAGTTGTCAGTGCAGGGATGTTACAGTCTTATAGCCTGTAACAGTCCACGATGTGCCTGACCTTTCATGTTGATGCACCTCCCTAATGAGACGTGCTTTAATCAGTTGGGAACGAATGCCAGAGGAAACGGACGCAGTGTTTCCCAGTTCTCCGAGCCAAAAACTCAAATTGAGACACCGGTTCTGTTTCTGGCTTGGCCGCAGGCTTGCTTTCTTAAAGTCAAGCAGGTCCCATGATTGTTAGAGTTTCTAGAAAAGCTAACCAAAAACATCCTCTCAACTTTCTTAAGATGGACAAAAAATGCTCTGTATTTGAGGCTCATTATTACTAATGATAATGTAACTGGGCATCATTTAGTACAAATATTATGTATTATTTTCACATGTTAAAGACTTATATTTCATCAGGAAGTGATTCTAGCATTGTAGGGACTTCTCATTATTTTTGTATGCAGTGTTCCACTTACCAGTAAAATTCATTTTTTTTTCCTAACTGTCAACTGTGTAAATAGAGTCCGGATTTAGGAAACTGCACCAATTTTATCTTCTATGCATCATCACCAGTCACAAATGTTTGCAGATGTGATGGAACGCACACATCTGCTGAGCAACAGTGTTCCACTATTACAGAGTCAGCTTTAAAAGCAAAACTAGTTTCAAATGTTGTGTTTCCCTTAATGTATTTTTAATTGCTATAGCTAACTCTCACAAGGAAAAAAGGGTATGTTGACTGGCTAATTTACTTAGTACATTAGTTTTTCCTTCAGTCATATGAATACAAAGTCTTTAAGAATGCATATTTTCCAAGTATTTTACAAAATAGCCATATAAAATAAAAAAAAAAAAGAACAGTTTTCGTTTTGAGTAGAGATAGCCAAGAGAACCAAGAGGAAGAAAATCTTCTCTAAAATTCACTAAAATATTGTGGTTGTTTTGAACTAGGACAGAGCTACTAAATGACAAAAAGTCAGGAAAATTGAACTTTTGTTCATGTAGGTGGGACACTCTACAAATATCAAGGTTCATTACAAACATAAACCTGTAAATAGCTTTTATTTTCTTTTTGCATTTCTTACTATGTGAATGTAATTTCTGTTAGGTCTTTATTCACTTTTGGAAATGCTAGTGCTTTTTGCTAAATGTACATTTTAAGGGGAGGATGGGTGGTAGGAAAGGAACAAAAGCTGTCAGGAAGACTTATACTAAAGTTGGTATCCAGCCCCTTTTGTCTTCAGGATTTTAATCATAAATATACTCATGCTATATAAGTAAGTTTTGAGGAAAACCTCACCAACAGCTGCTGTCTCGGATGTTCTACTGCCTTTCTTTTTATAAAGAGTGAAGTTAGTTTCTCAGGTGCTGCTGGTTTTGAAATCTACTTGCTTTGCCACATGTTTTTTCTGGAGGAAATACATAAAGGGAACTACTAGATTTTTTGACCTAGAGCAACCAGAGGGTGAAAGTTCAATTCAATATCAATTTTCAGCTGTTCCGCGGGGGTGGCGATTTGCTACTTCTGTTGAAATCAAATCCGGTCATTTAGCTCCGTACCCAAGTCCAGATGTTTTGTTGGATTTGGGTCATCCCAAAGGTTGCAGGACGCTGCTGTGATCTTTGAAAAGACATATTTGTTTATTCTAAATGAGATCAGCCCTGAAAGTCTCACTGTATTTTCAACTGTTGGCAATATTCCTAGTTGAATCTGGTTACTAAAATAAATACAATCTCATTTTCCTCATAAAGATTTGCCACAGCGTGTCCCTGACTTGCGAATGGTCAGCCAAGGACAAAATCACTTTGGGTTGGAGACCGTAACATTCCAAAAAAACAGCAGGATTGCACCTCCTTTATTATAGTATGTTTGTCATCAATAATTATATGCAAACTACAGCTCAAACCACATCCCATTGTGGGAGAAGCAAGCTTTAATTTTATCCAGCTGTTGTGCTGAAGAGTTGCACGGAAGTGACATGGCTTTATGTTTTTCCATGAAGATAACAATCTCGTTTTCACTCTCTTCAGGTTTTATATTTATGTAATTCCATTTCTTCAAGTTAAATTACCCTAGCTTTACAATAGAGTAAGTGAGATTGATGGGAATTAAAAAGAATTCTATTTGAGTAAGTTAGTTTGTTTATTACGCGAGATTGCAGTTGGCATTTTTTTGCTAGGAAGTGTTCCTTTTCTTTTATGTTTCCATACGGTTCAACTATAGGAATCAAGTTCTCTAGACCAGACATAATCATTAGTGCTCTGATATCAGTAATATGAAGAGTTAAATCTCTTTATTAGAAGTGAATTGGGATTGAGAAATTTCTTTGTGGCAAGTTGATCAAAATCTGTTTGAGGAACAAAGTCATAATTGCACTCTGACAAAGGAAAGAAAAGTTCTATGATACTTAATTCAGATTTCTCCCTCCCTCTTCCCCTTATCCTCTGCCCACTTTCTTTGGTTATAGGTGAACAAAAAAATATAGATAAGAGCAACAATTTCCCAAGAAAAAGAGGAAAACCATCTGAATCCATTTTGATTTTGAATGTGACTGATCTGCCTCCTGCCTCAGGAAAGACTGACGGTGTGCTGCTTGGGCTTCTGGTATGGGATCTGTGAAAGGACACTACGTATTTTGGGTCAGTCTTGAGACCTTGTCCTGGATTCTGCAGTGGGACTCGAGTCTGCCCGTGCTTGTCCCATTGCAGGATCAGCATTGCAAGTAGCAAGTCTCAAAATTCCTCAGTCTCTTGTTAATATTTATATATAAAATATATAAAATAAAATTGCGGTTAAACAAAACGGTCCTGGTTTTTTTCCCCCTCTTCTATTATCTTTAAACTCATGCATGTGATATTTGTACAGTCTGTGGAAGGTTCTCGAGATGCTGTTGACAATGCCTGTATTTTTTAACAGTGAGGAAAAGCTTAAAGTAGCATGATGTTTTGGCTAACATTAGCTAATAGAATTACGATTGAGAGCAATTACAATGACTCTTGTGTTTTGTCTGAGTCTTTCCCTCCTTTCTATAGAAATCTTCTGCCTCATCAGTGCCAGCAGGAGGTATATAATGAAGCATCTGTGAGTTCCTGTCTAGTAGATGGATGGGAATGGAGCTGTTGATGTTTGTTCTTGTTTTTGCTTGAATGCACAGCTCAATGGGAACCAGAACGTTACGGTGGTGGGAACCAGCTATAGAATAACTTGGCTGTTTCCTTATTCCCAGCCAGGGGAGGGGAGGAGAAAGTGAAGCGAAGGGAAATACAAAAGGATTTCCAGCATTTTGAAATCTTTGCACAATAAAACCCTTTCATCATTTCCATGAGTCTCTTTTTTGGGGCGTGATGCTTCACAAGTTACTGTAATCCAAGTAGCTCAGAGCATTTAAGGCTTTATTGGTGAGTCTTAAATGTTCCTAAATTAATGAGTGAATATGAGGACTGGGGGAAGGATGGAATTAAGTGTGTGCTTGTGTGATATGTTAACTTTCGACAAAGAAAATACAAAGTAAATCATATTCAAAATGCTTTTAAACATCTCTGTTATGACTTGGTTAGGTATTCTGGCTGAATGTATTCCACAGACTTTTAGGGAAAAACAAACAGACCTCGGCAATGTGAATACCAGTCTGTGTGGGCATTATAAAAGAGGGCGACTCTTTTTAATACAGGCATAAGGCGTGTGGTTGCCTCAGGCAGAAAAACAGCATGTCCCAACGTGTTTATTGCATGTTTTCATAATTGTTTTAGGCTGGTAGAGATGGATGTTGATTTAGTAAAGGGAGCGGGGTTCTTGCGTGGGGCTTGGGGTGAGTGTGTGTTTGTTTTCTACTTTAAATTCGCCAACATAGTTCAAACAGACTTGGGAGGATCAAAGTAGTGTTTTTGTCAATAGTGGGAAGGAAAATTGGGAAATATCAGTCATAACTGTAACTGCTCTGTTACACCACTCTTGCAATACAAGAATACGTTTGCTTCTTCTCTTAAAGATAGCCCTTCACTTACGCATTCTCGTATCCTAGAGAAAATGACTACCATTGAGTTAGGAATACAGATTTAGATGCCTGTATTTTTTTTCAGTAATATTTGGCGTATGCCACATAGGCATTTAAGAATATGATTACTTGATAATTTGGCTATTTTCCCCCCTAGACCTCCACCAAGATGTGCTTTCCTCATCTCCTTTTTGATGAGGTTGTTGGCCATTCTGTTTCTTTCTACTGCCTGTGAGAGCAAAGTGAACCTTTTCACATCCAGCCTGTTTCATTAGCCTAGTCCTCATGCAAACGTAACAGCTCTTAATCTCTCTTTGTTTACATATATATGTGTGTACGTGTTTAAAAAAAATTGGGTTAAATACATATCACTTGTCTTAGATGCTTTTTACTTGATCACATCTTCATACTGCATATTTACACCTCTGCTTAAAAACAACCCAAACTGTAGACACCAAAACAGAATGCTTTTATCTAGCAGGAGATGACTGCCTTGGAGCACCTGCACGCACACGTGACGAGGTGACGGTTCCAAAATGTGAGCGAGGTAGCCCTAAATGAAATCCTTTCCTTATGTCTTCTGTTTTTCACAAGTACAGGAAATATAAAAAAAAGTTTCATGCTTGTAAGAGTGCAAGAGATGGTAAACATTCAACTCCCTTGGCACAGACTTTTCTAATGAGGAACAGGAGCGCAGTCGACCACTGTTCATATATATATATATATATATATATGTACGAATGTACACATACACAGATGCATGGAACCAATTTGTGCATGAATGTGTTAGCTTTTGCCAGACTTTGTCTGTGGGTGTTACAACGTAAGCTAAATAAAATTGGTATATTCCCCACCCCGATGTCACATCAACAGTTTGGTCATCCTTCCACCCAAAGCCTTTGGGCTTGGTAACTGGAGTCTGTGCAGCTGAGGAGACTGTTCTCTTCTCAGCATCCTCGGCCGCGGTGGCCGTTAGCAGGTATGTTGGGGCCAGGTTGCAGCGCTCTGTCTTAAAAACACCAGCTTTGATCTCTGCAGCATGTGGAAACTGTGGAACTGGAGATCATCAGGCTGGCCTACACGGCCCTCAGTGCGGGGGTGACAGTTCCTGTAGGTAGTGTGTTAGTTGTCTAAGGAAGACAGCGTAGCCGCTCCTTTTGCCAGAAAGAGCATCACCAACCTGGAATAGACCTGTTAGCCCAGAAAAATACGCACAATCTGGCAACCTTGAATAAAATCAGAGTATTTTGCCACGAGTGTTCGTTGTGAAAATCTGGGTTGGGCTCGGTGCTCGGACTGCAGAAGGCCCCAGACACAGACTTACTAGCAGAGGTCGTAACTGAAATGTTTCTTCGTTGCGTCCGTCACCTTTGAAGAGAGCTGTCTATAACTGCAGTGCAGGAAAGGGCCAGGTTGGGATGGAGGAAATCATATTTTAGACCTAGAGAAAAGAACGCCCTGGGAGTTGGAGGGGCTACCGCTCTCTTTATTAGACCCGTGAAAAAAATCTCCATGTGAGCACGTTTGCTTGGGACAGGGATGGGCCCCTGCTGCACGTGTATCTTTTTCCCCCTTTCTTGTTTTTCAGAGGTTATTTCCGTACCTTCCCGTAAGTCCCAAGCTCCGTCGGAAAGCCAATTTTATCATCATAAACTGCTCTTGACACAGAGCATTTTGGCTCTTCAGGCCTGCTGGGGGGGCCGGCACGACTTCCCACGGGGACCTTCCTGGGCTGCAGCATCTCAAGGCAGGGTCGGCTGTTGCACCTGGGTGGCCTTGGCAGCTGGCTAGGTCAGCCCCACTGTGGGCTGGTTTTGACAGGTACAAAAGCTTCCTGTTTACAAGGAAAAACCTTTGATAACCGTGTCTTAACTACAAAGCAGAAGATGTTTTAGAAGGAAAAACAAAAAAACCAAAGATGTTTGTAATTGTGTAACAATCCCCTGTCCTCTTAAGTCTGGACCTTTAGCTGATTCTGGTGTTTTTTGATTGTTTATGGTTCTTACTGGGGCAGGCGTTAACAGCTTTCTCAAGGTCTCTTCGGAAGTGACGTTGATTTATTGATGCAATTGTGTTGTTTTCTCCTGTTTCGTATCGGTGGAGTTCATCACTTGCCAGCTCTGGTTAAAGACCAAAGTCTGATCTGGACTTTCCTATCTTGCCTTGAAGTTCATGGATTCCAGCAGAATGCTGCTCTCGCCGCCACGTTGTCAGGCCGGTGTTACTGGTAGCCGTTGCGTTGGTCTCGAAAGGTGGAGAAATCAAAGGTGGGCTCAGGCTGTCTCACAGCTGGTTACCCATCTTCTTCCTCTAAAAATACCTTTCTGCAGGGGGAATGGAGCTACAGTGCCTGCACCAGACTAAGCTGTCAGGCTCCCGGACTCTTTTTTTTTTTGGGGGGGGGGGAGGATGGGCTTGCATTTAAAAGTCTAAATCCACCAACTAACCAGTCGGTCATGTGGGCCGCGTCCAGCTGCGGCAGGTAAGCTGGATGCGACGCTCCATCAGCAGGCCCACTTACTGGGGCATGGTCATGCTATTGGCAAGCTTTGCTGGATCTTCTGGAGCGAGGAAGATAGACCCTGGGTGACTTGCTACTGCCTGCCTGGGAATAGCCGCGCGGCAGCCTGAGCCATGCTGGGATTCACCCCATCCCAGAGTCTTTGTGCCCGCCGTGGAAATGGGAGAGCTTGGTCAGGGAACTTCTCTTTTTCTTACAGGGTGGATATAAACCTGCCCAAGACTTGAAGAATTTAATTTGATAGAGACTAAAGCTAAAGGATGTGCTTTACGTGGAGTCTGAGCGTCCAGATCTTGTTTTTCCTAGTGTACCCTTGCAGTTGCGAGGGGTCTTTGCGTTACTTGTTTTGTGGTAGGGTGTAGTGGAGGCTGACGTGTCCCCGTGAAGGAACAAGACGGGTCGCTTGGCGGTGTGCTCTTTGGCAGGGAGGGCAGGTGCTGTGTCAGGAAGGCTGTTGGTCTGTTACCGCTTGGGTTCTTCAGTCCTTCTACCCAAGGAAGGTGGTTTGCAGCCCCGAGACGGCTGTGCAGGCAAGCACTGGGAGGCTGTGTGTGAGTGCCTCCTCTTGCTCGGGGGGGGGTTTGCTCGGCGTTCGTTTTAAGGTAGCGGCGAGATCAGCAACCACATGCCTGGATGAAAAAATAAGCTGAAGAGGAGAACTTCGTTTCTTCCTTCTTTGGCCGTTAACGGTGTGAAGGCTACAGAACCACACCGCCTCCTCTACTGAAATCTTTCAGAATCTGTCCCCCACTGCATCCCAAGCCCCCAACGCTGAATCTTAACCTGAATTACCTTCGCTCAACTCCAGGGTGCAGCACCCACGCCTTCGAAAGAGCAACCAACTTTCTTTGAACTGAAAATGAGCCGCATCCAGGGCTTGGCCCAGAATGCTGAGGCGCCCCGGGAGCCCCCTGTGCCCCTGCTCCGCCGGCGGCCGGGCTGGAGAGGCAGAGGAGGGAGGAAGGGCGCCCCGAGCAGAAGCGTGTGTGGTGATGGTCCCTCACCGCCAACTCACGGCTTTACCTCGGGGGTAAAAGCTCTGATTTTTCCCAGCGATGGGTGTTGGGGGGGTGGGGGGGGGACGCTGAAGCATGAAGCCAGAAGAGTCTTCGTGACTGTTCGCACGTACCAGCCCCCGGGTCACAGGCAGGCAGCTGCGGAAGCAGCCCTCTCCACCACGGTTTTAGCCCGTTTACTTTCTGTTTTGGTTTTTTTTGTTGTTGTTGTTAAAAGTTGTGTACAGACACAGGCAGAGTTAGTCTATCGTCCCACAGGGAAAGGAAAGGGATTCTTCCCTTCCCCCCATGCCCTGCCCTAGATTTAAGTTCGCGAACGAACCAACGTCCTCTCTGTAAATTTAGCAAGCTTCAGACTCACTTCCTTTTGTAAGGAGACCTGAAAGGGCCGTTTCCTGATTCGTACAGCGCTCTTGTATGCGCCCACGAAGGGCTCATTCATGCCGTGAATCATAAAGGTAACCTCCGTTCAGAGCACGGCCCCGGCTCCCGTCCTTTGGCGTTAAAAAGAGTTTTGTTATTTAACGCAGCAGCCTGGAGTCATCTTTGCCTTTACCGGGGAGCCGCGCCAGCGGGGGGGGGTTTTTGAGCTTCTGTCTTAAAAAGCGTCGTTTACCAACCGCCCGAACTAACGTGGGCTGGTAGAAGCACTCGAAGCCAGCCCAAAGGAATATGTTTTACTCTCCTCGTGTGCCAGGCTTGACGCGTTTTCCATATCCTGCCAGAGCTGGGGGATGGCATGGGGAGCTGCCAGTGAGTCAGGCTGGGCCCCCGGCGCGGTGCCACGCAGGGTGCTTACGCAGCAGCCTCGCCGGCAAGCCCGGGCAGGCTCGGGGCTCGGCGCAAGCCCCGGTACGCTAGTCGTACGCGCAGGCGATGGAGAAAAGTCAGCCGCCGCCGCCACCACCAGCAGCAAGTGGACTTGTTTTCCTTTCGGTGGTGAGGTCAATGAGGCACAGCCTGTTGCGTTTCTCTCTCTCTGCCCTCGCCTCCAGGTTCATCTGGCAATGACAAAGATGAGCCGTTGCTGGCTGATGGGGGGAGGAAACGCGCATCTGCTCGGCTACACCCCCCCCACACACACACCTCTGCCAAAAGAGAGGGCGAGCCAATTCATACACAATTTTGGAGTCCTCTGCCATTTAGCAGCTTTTGCACAGCATCCAACTGTACGAGGTCATCTCCCTGGGGCCAAACAACCTTTGGCTGTACTTTTGCCTTGATGGAGTAAGATCAGTACGATCTATCCCCGTACAAGAGAGCAAAATACACAGATGCTAAAATCAGCAACTGTGTTTTGACCGAGAAGAAAACAGTAAAGGGGAAGGAGTCTTAGCTTCTGGAAAAAAGCAGCAACTCAACATAAATGTGAGCGCATTCTCTTTTACTACCACGACCCTTCTCAACCTCTTTAAAAAGCCAGATATTTGCTAGCTGCCTGTTAGCGTTATTGTTTTTACACTATTTTCCTATTTGTAGATGATGTCAGCCTGCTAAGGAGACACTCTTGTTTGAGGAACATTAGAGGAGCAGTGGTGTAAGAACATCCTCAGCCCTGGGCCGGTGACTCAGACCCAGAAGTAACAGAACTATGGGAGCAAAAAATCCAAGTGATTTTAGGCTCCCGGTGGGTAAACTAAGGTGTAAACATTAACGGGCAGAATTTGTTACGTACCTCCGGCCGGAAGCCTCTGAGTTTAGAACACGCTGTGCTCGGAGTGCCTGGTTTTTGCCCTGCAAGGCTACAGGGTTAATTACCATGAATAACCTCATAGCCATCAATTTTAAGTAAACTGCCATAAACAAAATCATAACAGCTCAGGAGGTGTGAAGTGGTAATTTTAATTGTTAATCCTGCAGGATTTCCCACAGGTTTGTATTTTCCTAATGGAGTGAAAGGCAAGAGGAGATCGGTTTTATTTGTGCAGGAGTTCTCCCTTCTTCCCCCGCAGCCGAAAAGCTGCTCTGCCTGCGGGAAGGCTGAGGAGCACAGCGTGAATCACCCAGCTCACTTGCCAGCCCCGGAGGGATGCTCCTGGAGCACAGGAGAGCTCAACAACGTCCCTCCCAACCGGAAAAGAGGGGCCCTTTCTGCCCACGTCTGTGGGAACTCAACCCTGGGGTCCCTAGGCAGAATGTCCTGTAACGTTTCCGTATAAACTTGTTTTCTCTCGCCTTTCTCTTCTCGCTGTTTGTGATCTCTCTCTCCTTTGGACTTTCTCAGCTTTGCCTGAGGCGCCTCCCTGGCCCAGGGACCCTGCTGTCTTCCCAACATTTTTCTCTTGCCTCAGTAATTCTCTGGAGGAATTCTGACACTTCATTGCACCTGCTTTCAAGGTTTTTCATTTACGGATTCCTCTAGCTCCTTCTCATGTGTGGTTACCGCTAGCAGCTTTTATTACTGATTTTGAAGCACTGTTTCATAGAATCATAGAATCATAGAATGGTTTGGGTTGGAAGGGACCTTAAAGATCATCGACTTCCAACCCCCCTGCCACGGGCAGGGACACCTCCCACTAGAGCAGGTTGCTCAAAGCCCCATCCAGCATGGCTTTGAACACCTCCAGGGATGGGGCAACCACAACTTCTCTGGGCACCCTCACAAGAAAGAATTTCTTGCTAAGAACTAATCTAAATCTCTCCTCTTCCAATTTAAAACCATTACCCCTTGTCCTTTCACTACACTTCCGGACAAAGAGTCCCTCTCCGGCTCTCCTGTAGGCTGCCTTCAGATATTGGTAGGCTGCAATGAGGTCTCCCCAGAGCCTTCTCTTCTCCAGGTTGAACAACCCCAGCTCTCTCAGCCTGTTTCCTTAAAACCTGGTCAATTATTATTGTGAGAGCTGGAGAACAATAAGCTTGCTCTTTTTTTAAAAAAAAAAAAAAATTTATCTTAAACGTCAAGGGTTTCAGCCAGGTTAATGTTTAGCGGTGGTGGCTGTGCTGGCCCCGTGGCCTCATCTAACCCAGTACAGGGGGGCGGCATGTCTGGAGGACTCCTGGTGACCCCTGAGCCATTATTCCTGAACACTTGGTGCACGGGGCCATGGCGCGTCGCCCAGTGCCAACGGGGGTGCCTGCAGGTTGTGTCCCCACGCTGGCACTGCTGCAGCCTCTCCGCTCTATGGGACACGCTGCAGATCCGGGCGGCTCTCCCTAAAAGCCTGGCACCCTGGAGCCAACACCGTCCCAAAGGGTGTTACAGCGTGCCTTGCATAAAAGGCATGCCTTTGAAGAATATGAGGATTTATTTATGAAGAGATTTTGGCATTGCATTTGGTTTTCTAATGCTGGGTTTCCTGCTCGCGTGAAGGCGGTGACTGGGGACGGCTGGCCCAACGGGAGGGACATAGGTGGTACCCATGGGCAGGTGAGGCCCTCGGACCTGGCCTCTGTGGCGAGTGCAGGGCAGTGACAAACCAGAGAAAAAAGAAATACTGGAGCAAGGGAGAGCACAAGTGTGTGAAGTGGTCTGAAAGGACACAGCGAGAGCATGCAAAGACGCTATGGTAGATTTTTTATATGTCTGCTCTCCATTATTGACTTTCTACCCTCACTAGTAAACGCCGCTTTCCTACCGCTCCTTTCTCCCCTTTCCTATTCCCAGCTCCGCAGCACGGTTGGAGGGGGGGGCCATACTCCTACCCATCTTACAGCTGAAGGGATATTTTGGTGGGCGATTTCCAACCATATAAGAGGAAAACTTCTTTCTCCATGACGCGCTGGGCGGGTACCCAGTGACACAGCCCTCCCAGCTCTCCCAGCCCTGATTTCACTCACAGTGCTGCAGTAGCCCCCTAAGTCTTGTTATAATCACTTTTTCCTAATGTACCCTTGTAGTTGCAAGGGGTCTTTGCGTTATTTGTTTTGTGGTAGGGTGTAGTGGAGGCTGAGTGCTAATTTGTGTGCAGAGGAGAAACCCCTGCCGGCTAATAAATGTAGGAGAGTTTTCCTCCCCTTCTTAGGTGGGATTTATTTTTTACTAGAAATAGCAATTCTTCAACAGTATGCTGATAACGTGCATGAGAATTAGATTGAGTTTTAACTGTTGAAAGGGAATGCTCAACGACGTATTTCATGCTGACTTTTCTTTTTATTGTTCTGGTAACATACTCTGTAAACATTTTGACGTTTAAACATTTTGAATTCAGAAGAAGGAAATGAATATGAGAACTTTAGAAAATGAATAGAGAACAATTTACTTGTAGTAATGCGTACAGAAGAGCTGTTTGCTTCTCCTGTAATGGAGATTTAGCCATTGATTTATTCATCTGATCTATTTAATTTGTGCTAAAGAAAAAAAAAAAACAAAGGAAGAGATAAGCAAAATTGTGCTTACAACAATAAAGAAACTATTTGGGCCTCTCCAAGCATGTGTATGCAATTACAGTGCCCTAATTAACAAGCTTGAGACATGCGTATTTACTGGGAAAAAAAAAAAGTAGACACCCTGAAGTAATATATCATACAATCCCAGTCCGATGGTGGTTTTGGATTAATAAAAGTTATTAAACACTTTGCTGAAAAGCGTGCCAGATGTTTTTCCTGGTGCATGCTTGAAGGTTCCAGCTGCATCTCGTAACGTTTTAGCAGCCCCAGCAGAGATGAGGGTTTCCTGCTGAGCGCTGAGCTGCCTGGGCTTTGTTCCACTCCAGATGAGTCAGTGACACGGAGGGTTGTCGAAGGGCAGGAAAGGAGAGATAAAACCTTGTCGCGGAGCCTCTGACTAAAAAGAAACTGGCAGGTTTTAGATGCCCAACTGGTATTTTTAGGGCTCGCTTTGCAGGAAGCTGGTATTGCCGATATAGAATCATAGAATCATAGGATGGTTTGGGTTGGAAGGGACCTTAAAGATCATCGACTTCCAACCCCCCTGCCATGGGCAGGGACACCTCCCACTAGAGCAGGTTGCTCAAAGCCCCATCCAGCCTGGCCTT
>JAOXJK010000001.1:126893421-126907549 GCA_025774025.1 Xenus cinereus
CGCGCACCGAGCACCTTCTGCGCCGGCGGAGCCGCGCGCCTATGGTGCTGGAGGGCCGCGTGCCTGGGGCGGGCGTGGTCCCGCGGGCGCTGGGCGGGCGGCGGCACCGCTGACAGTCCCCATCCTGGTCCCGGTCCCCGGCACGGGCCCGGTGGCGGCGCGGCGAGCGCCATGCTGGCCACCCGGTAAGGCTGCCCTCGGCGGCGGGACGGTGGGGGGGGGGGGACCGGCCGGCGGCCGAGGGAGACGCCGCTCCCTGAGGGGAGGAGATGGGTGTTCCCCCCTCTGCGGTGCCGCGGAGGTGGGCCAGGGCCCTGCCCGGGGGTGCCGGGCCCCGAGCCTCGCCTTCCCTGCCCGCTGCCGTGCGGGGGCTCGGCCCCGTGGTTGGCGGGGCCGTGGCGGGGCGTGGTACCCCCAAAACTTCCCGCAGCGCGGCTGGGGGCCATGGCGTCCGGCCCTGTCAGCGCCGGCCCCTCCGTGTGGGCCGCTGGGCGCCTCGGCGGGGCAGCGGGCTTGGGGAGGCCCTGCGGGGGTGCAGGCGGGGCTGAGCGGGGTGCCGGGTGCTGGCAGGGCCGTGAGGCGCGAGTTGAGTCCAGGAGCTGCAGCAGTTAGAGAGAGTTTTCACCATTACCGTTCTTGTCATCTCTGGTAAAGAACAGACTCTATTGGCATCTCAGGGTGGGATTTTTTTGTGTCCCCTTTTGCTCTCAGCTAATCCTGGTATACCTGCAGGCAAAGGAGGCTTGTGCGTACATGATATATACATGTAGATATGTACAAGAGGAGTATATACATAGAGAGAGATGTGTACGTGGCCCTGCTTCTCACTGGTGCCCGGGCACTTGCCTCTTTTTCTTTTTTTTCCAGGTGAAACACCTGCCTCAGCTGAAAAAAATGAAGGGACAGGCAGCCCATGTGCCTTGTCAGGATAGCATCGTGAGCTATCAGGAGGGGTTTTAGTCCTGCTAATCCTTGGTGTATTTTTGTGTCGCCACAGTTTTGCTTGGCTGGAGGAGTTGCACTGCCTACTCCCTGGTTGAACACTTACAGAATTGCTGGGCGGATTACGTTCTCTGAAGGCTTTCACGGTTGTCCCTTCTTGCTGAACGGCTAAACAGGTTATATCCTGCACAAAGGCTTGTTCTGAGTTGCAGCAGTGCTAAACCATGGAGGAGAAGACCAGGTTTAGATGGATGCGACTGTGTTGGAAGCCCTTCCTGGGATATTCCATCTTCCACCATGTGCACGCTAGCCAAGTGCAGGAAAAGTGTGTGGTTAGGGTCATGGATGATTTCATAGGTGCGCACAGACCCTGTCTGTTTTAGGTTGTCTGTAGGGTAAAAGCTGGTGTTTGGCCTAAGCTGGTTGTCCCAGGGCAGCTGAACAGTCAGCAAAGGGAACAGTTACTGCCGGCGAGCCATTCTTCCTTCCTGTTTTCAGATAAGGACAGGTATCAGTTGGAATTTCATCTGGCTTGTTCTCGTGTACTGATTGTATCTTGTTCTAAAAATCAGGCTAAAAATGAGTGGGCTAAAAATCAGGCTAAAAATGAAGTAATCAGTGTCTTTGCAAAACCAAATCCCGTTATTTTCATGTTTAATGACACTAAATTCTTCTGCTCTGCCTATAGGTTGTGCACCATGAGGAAGCTTCCTTCAGTTCTGGCTAGGACACTCACTTCAGGGACAAGTGGCTCCTCAATGCTTCCTGACATGTCTGAAGGTAAAAAACTTGGGTGTACTTTAGAAGATTTAGAAATGTTTCTATGGAGTTTATTCTTTCAGGTGGTGGCCCTTCATGCGTTAATATGGTTTGGATAATGGACATGCCCTTGACTGTTAGCTCGTAGTGTGTTTAGGAAGTAGCAGAAAATAACTTTATGTGTTTGGAGATTAATGGCAACAAATATGCATAATCATTGAAGCTGCAGATTGCCCCGGTTTGAGGGGCTCATCTGGTTCTTTAGTCTTGGGAAAGTGTGTGAGTCTTTTCTAGAGGGACAACTACTTCTCAAGTTGGCTATAGATAGAAAGTCAACATAGTACAGATAGGTACTACAGTGACTGGAGAGAATGGCCAAGAAATAGAGGAACTGCGTGGAAATAACATTTTACAGAACTTTTATTGTGTTCAGTACTGTTAATTTTGCAAACTTAGAGAAATCTTTTAATCAGATCAGCAGCATTGCCTTGTGAAAACACTCTTGCCAATAGAGCTTTGTGTTGAAAGATTGTTTTAGCAGTCTAATAGTAATAAACTATAATGTTCCTTTTACAGAAGCTTTTAAAAAAATTTCTTACATTCTAATCCCATGTACTGAGAACAGGGGAGGAGGAGCCAGGTACAAATAATTCCTTCATGGAGTTCTGCTTGTTTCTGAGATCTTCTTTTCCCCTTTGTTCTCTAAATAGAAACCCCAGGTTATCCAATACAAGAGAAAATTAGGGTTATTGGTTGTTAGAGAACTTTTTTCATTATTGTTAATAAGTAGTAATTTGGGAGATTAAAGGAGAGAAGCAAGGATACAGACTACTGCATGCTTGCAAATATTACCCTGCTTTTTTATTTGGATATTTCATAGTGATACCACCTAGAAGGCCAGTAAAAATAGTAAAACAGTGAGGCCATCCTGGGCTTGTCTCTGATTTGTTTTTGAGGAATACTAATATTTTTTGGACTATAATAACTGTAAATATTTGAGGTTCAGTTCCAAAATTTTAATGTTTAAATAATGTTACACAAACTTTTCCTGATACGTAAACTAGTTTCCTTTAGTATGGTATCCATGCTTTCACAAAACACCAAATGCTTATTCTTACTAGCTTTTCACATGCCTCCTCCCAATTTTGGATCCCCGTTGTGAATGCCCTCACTTAGACTCATAGAATAGTTTGGGTTGGAAGGGACATCTAGTCCAGCCTCCCCTGCAATGAGCAGAGACATCTTCATCTAGATCAGGCTGCTGAGAGCCTGTCCAACCTGATCTTGAATGTTTCCAGGGATGGGGCGTCTACCACCTCTGTGGGCACCCTGTGCCAGTGTTTCACCACCCTCATTGTAAAAATTGTCTTCCTTATATCTAATCTGAATCTACCCTCTTAGTTTAAAAACGTTACCCCTTGTCCTATCGCAGTAGTCCCTGCTAAAAAGTTTGTCCTCATCTTTCCTGTAGGCCCCCTTTAAGCCTCAATAAGGTCTCCCCAGAGCCTTCACTTCTCCCGGCTCCAGCTCTCTCAGCTTGTCCTCATAGAAGAGGTGTTCCAGCCCTCTGATTGTTTTTGTGGCCTCCTCTGGACCTGCTCCAACACGTCCATGTCTTTCCTGTGCTGAGGGCTACAGAGCTGGATACAGTACCCCAGGTGGGGTCTCACAAGAGTGGAGTAGAGGGGCAGAATCACCTCACTTGACCTGCTGGCCTCTTCTTCCGTAGTTCTTCCAAAGGCTACACCAAGCAGGACTTTGGAAGTTTCCTCTGAGATAACTCTCATCCCGCTTCCTTAAAAATGCTCCAGATACTCTTTCCAAAGTTAATAGTGTTTGTCAGCAGTACATGGTAGCACCAAGTTTGAAAAACGGGTTGGAATTACACTGCAAGGAGATACTATGAGGAGCCAGTAGACAAAGGAACTGGAAAGTTGGCTTTGAAGGAAACAGTCGCCTAACTCAATTGAAAACACAAAGATACTAACAGTAAATCAGGCAAGGACAGGTTGCCTATAGTTGCTTACTAAAATTAAGAAACATGAGCGTAAATGGTACTCATCAGGTAGAATAATCAGGTAACCCCTTAAGAGATGTAATTTGCATTGTTTCTTTTACTTGTTAATCTAACCTGTGTTTTCCGCTCCACAGGACACTTACCCATTCATGTGAATAATGGTGTGTTGTGGTAATCTGTACATATTTTAATATTTGCTATAATGCTAAACTTACTCAGCTACTGTTTTTCCTTACTTCAGCATTCATGAAAAATGAAATTCTGTTATTCTCTGTCAACTTGCTTAAAGCCTCTTTGCCTTCAGTGACTGGCTCTGATCTTATTTGTGGTAATACTGTTGTACTAGATCTCTGTCAGCACACTGTATTTCTGGTGGCCTGATGGATAACACGTTTCTAAGAGGCTTGTGGGATACAAAATCTCTTACAACTCCTGCAGTACCTAGCTTCATTTTCAATATTTGAATCTGCATTTTTTCACTGAAGTCCGGACCAAACTTTATACCAAAACTGGTGGTAAAGTACATCCTAGTGGTCTACCTGAATCTGGATACAGCCTGGGGAGGCACCGGCACAAGGGAGCATGGATCTCATTGGCAGAGATGAATGCAGTGACCTTCTCCAGCTTCCCTCATGTCCACAGCCACAGCCCAGTGCAAATAAACTCAGACCCTGCTGCTCTGGCATTAATGATCCACTTACCACAGTTTAGGAGATACTGTGAAATACGCAACATGACAGTGATGGGTAATTGTTTTGCACATCTAAGGCATTTGCCAAATAAGAAGGGGAAAGAATTTATGGATTTTTATGCTTAATTACTTACGTAAATTTCTGTTGTTAGATAACTAATATCTAGAAGACCAATACAGTTTTCCCAGGGAAAAAAAAAAAGAGAAAAACTATGTACTTATGAGCCTGTAAAATGGACTAGGTTTAGCTTAGCAACAAATTAGAAATACTTTTATGCTCTGTTCCTTTTATTGTTAAAATAAAAATCATATGGTCTCAGCCTGGCAAATATTTACTTGTATGCCTAAACTTGAAATCAAAAGTATTAAATGGGGTTAACAGCGTATATACATGTTTGCAGGTTTGGACCTGAGATTTTTTTCAGTGCTTTTTACCTCTTTAGAGTTGAAAGGGAAGATGAACTTAGTTTAAACAAAGAGAAAATGCTGTTTATTTCCCCTCCATCCCAGCACAGTCTGCACACTGTTGAAAAATTGAGGTTTTGTGTTCTAGAAGCTGTAACAGTGTTTCTGCTAACACTGTATTGATCCAATGCATGCTATGGCAGCTTCACAGGTGGAGTATGAGTAACAGGACAGTAGTACCTATTCTGTAAACAAGCCTGGTGCTTCTTAAGGAAAGATGAATTAAAAAAAAAATCAACTCTAAGATTTTCAATCAATTACTTCTGCTGAAAATGTTTTGTTCTTAGAATTAGTAGTGGAACTCTTCTAATTTCAAATCGTGTTTTTAACCTAATTTCCTAAAGAAATGAGGCCTAAGCGATCTGTTTGTGTCTTTGTCTGCCTATCTTCTTGCCCCCCTCTTCTTCCAGAATCTCTTGTTGCTTGATGTCAGCCAAAATAGATCAGCACAAATTTCAAAGAGAGCTGTGTTTCCACAAACTGTGTGAAAATTGGCTTCAGAATCCGAGGTTCATTAAGGTTCCAGAGCTAGTACTGGGGTCAGCCACAGACCATGGTGTTGCGTAACATGGTGGTGAGTAACTGGGATCTATGTGCTGGCCGGCAGTCAGCCTTGTGAAGCTCCAGGCTAACCACAGCTCATGCTGGTGCTTGTCTGGAGGGCAGGCAAAACAGAAGCAGACGGGGGGTGTAGGGATGGGAGTTGAGGGTCTTGCAGGGGAAGGAACAAGAAAGGGAGGTTAGGGGTGGTGGAGGACTTGGGTGGATCTGGCTGAGAGGCGTATGTGATTTAAATACCTAGGAAATCAGGCTCTGCTCACTCCAGGCTTCACAGCACAGCTTGCTGATCACTATGAATACCTTGACTGGGCATTTAGCTTGGAAAGTGCCAAGCCTGATGACATCTAATAACCTAAAAGTATCAAGGATCAGCTCGTAAGTCACCAGCAGCCCTCTTTCTGTTTCACCATAAGATTTTGGGGTTTTTTGGTAGCCGTTCCTTGATGTGTCCCTAAGTATTTTGTCCTAATATTTGAGCCCCCTTGTATAAAAATCTTTGTAAATAAGCAAGGAATCCCTGCTGTACAACTCTCAACTTTCTTCTGTTCTGAGAGTGGGAATTGTCGCTGCTTGTTTTCAGATCTGTTGAAGTAGCATACGTTCATCTGCCTAACAGTGCTGGAGTCATTTGATAGATTTGGTGGGACCTTAGCACACTTAAGATATTGCCTCATCCGAGGAAAGAGCAGACAAACTGCTTATGCAGCTTATTCTTGAAAATTAGGAAAAACTTGCTCAGAGCTGGTGTTAACTCTGATAGTGCAAACAGCACTGGAAGCAATTTTATAGGCCTGTCTTCAGCGTCTTAACACTGTGTTCTTGGAGGCTGCTAAAAATGTAGACTACCAAACCCTGCGGGCAACAGCCAGTCTGCTGACATTACCTGCCCTTCATGGGTGGGACTGATTAACAAGCACTCTCCTCATTCCCTGTCTCCCAGCTGTACTGTTCCTTTTTATGTTCTTTTATGACTTTCTGATCTGTGTTATCTCAATACTTTGTGTTTAGGCTCAAATTATTTTCACATCAAAATTCCTCAATCTGATCTTGATCAGCGCTTTCTTTCAGTTGCTAATCAGCATTGCAGGTGTTTGATTGCATTAACAAACACTTGAGATGCATTCTTTATTGGCTGTACACAATAAGCTACAGAATCATGTTACTCAACCCATTATTGTGATATGCCTACTAACAGCATCAGTGAATTCGGCCAAACTTTTGTTTCTGGGCTGCTATTTGCATGAATTTGCTTAATTTTCCTGTTCTGGGATGAGGATTGTGCCTTTCAGCACCAGGCAACCTCATGTTTATCACTTGCAGAACTAAGCTTGATTTGCTTTGATTTTATTTTTCTTTTCAGTGCGGAGCAGATTGAGGGATATAGTGGGAGCATCAACCAACTGGAGGTACAGTGTACATTAAATATATTTTACTTTATTTGTGAAACCCAGAGAGAGCTCAAGGTTGTGGTAGTGGATGTTAGCTTACTGACTAGGGATGAAAAAAGATCCAGCTAAAAAGTAACGCTAATGAGGTTTCTGAATTGTTACTTTGTGGATCACAAACTTCTGTGATTTCTCTGGCAGAAGATCTTTAGCACCAAAAGAACAAAATATGCGATCTTGATGCTTACAAGAATCTCACAGTAGCTTTGAATCTGATGGAAGTTTAAGAGCTGTAGAGTCTGAATGGAAATGTTACGTTGCTGTTACCTCTTGATTTATCTGTTGGTGGATTTGTCCTGGACTGGGTTCAGAGGCAACTGGTTCAGCATGAAGCAGGCTGCATTGCGAATGGCCTGGCAGCACCCATGTCACTTTGGAAGATTGTCAGCTTGAGGTCTTGTGTCTCCTTACTCAGGAACATCTCGGGCATTTCTCTTCTCCCCTGTAACTTAATTTTAGATTAATTTACATACAGCTTAAATCATTGATGTTTTATGCCAGTTACCTTCCTCCCCCTCCTTTACATTGAATAAACCAGGCTTGACTGTAATCCTCTACTGTTAACAATTCTGCATAAGTCAGTATAGCAGTCTGGGGAAATTACTTACTGCTCTTTGGTTGGTCTTATATTTATTGTATTGATTGTTGATTTTCTTATGGCTGTGTTTGCTGAGCTCTTGTTTCACACTTTGTGCACTGATGGGGAAAGGAAGAGGCTTGCCTGAGTGGAGTGTCTGATGTGTCCAGGCCTTCTCACTAGGTTTGTCTGAACAGGATTATAGGCACGCTAAAGAAAATGTCTGAATCTGGGAAGCTGATTTGTGCTTAGTAATACTAATATCTAAGCATGAGGGGCCTTGAAATTTTTTGTAGATCAGCTGAAAAGGGCTCTAGAAATCAATTTGAAAAAGAACCTTTCCTGCAGCCCAGAATGGCTGGGGAGGAAGCACACCATATGGAAATACCACCTGAAGATCGAGATTTGAAAGGGCTCTGGTCAAGCCTGATCTTCCATGCATTTGTTTTCCCCCCGCTCTCCCCACTCTGGAAGCAGAGCAGACTGAAGCCAGGATCAGCACAGCAGTGTTTTTCTTAGATAGGTATGTCTCTTGTGCTGTGTAAAATACAGCAGGAATAGTTTGTAGAGTACTGTATACTTCAGCTACCGTGAAGAAGTAGAGCTGGGAAGCCCATAGCTGGGAGTGCTTGAGAACGACGGGCTTAATATGGGGAAGTTTGGAGGACATGGATCACATAGCCTTTGAGATTCCACTTTTACAATGGAGTGACAAAGAGTTGATACATGTGGAAACGGTACAGCCACTGCTTTAATTGAATTAGACCACAGAATGACTGTAGAGGACAAACCTAAGAGAATAGCTTGATAGGGATCCCAAAATGGGAACTAGGGAAGGAATGATGCGCATAAATCTGGATTGCTGGGAGAGGGGAGAGGTGCATGTTGGAGAAATGCCTTTGGCCATTAATTTTGCTAAAAGGAAACTTTGGTTCATAATTTCTCTTGTGAAGGTCAGTGCTATTTTGTACTAGAAGGAAATATCTTGCTTATATATTTATTCTGGTTTTGTACTTAAATGGTAACTAAAATTGTTAATCTGTTCACTGCTAGTTGTAGTCTAGGTAGAGTTGTGGCTATTTTAGAAATAAGTAATGTAATTTCTCAAAATGTTTAGTACAGGCACTAGTTAATACTCAGATTAAGTATTGCTACTGTATGACTGGTACTGCAGTGTGTAACAGTATTTATATGTTGAAAAGCATTATTGCCTTGAGCCCAATATTTCTGTATAATGAAGAGTACATTCTGAAGCTGAAGTCAAGAAGAGTTCTGCTGCTGACCTCGGAGCCAGGATGAGACTGGTGAAAACAGACTATAGTTGAATTTCTATTGTTTGGTTTCTGTGTGTTTGTAGATAAATTTCTGATTTACTCTCTGATTAATTTCTCTTAAACCTTTCACTGAAAGATATTGGAAGAAAATATTTTAAAAAGTATAAAGGTGCATCATCTTGGAGATCGAATCTTTCCTTACTCATCTAGTATATTCCATTTCTATGCAGTGGCATAACTTCAAACAGTAAGCCTCTGGAGGAGTTGTTATCTTTCTATTTTCTCTGAACTCCGCAGTATTCGTGTTGCCCATATGAGGTAAACCATACTTCATATTTAAAACAAACAAACAACTAACTGGAATTTTCTGCTAGATGGCTAGACTTTTACTCTCTTTGATCATGGATTATTCGTATTTCCCCATAAATTGTAAAAAAGAAAAGAGAGAATATAAATATGTTGAAGCGAGACTGTTTTATACCTCTCCTCTCCCAAAAATAAAACTCAAGCCACAAAAACCTTCATCTTAAATGGCTAATACACAGAATTCATCCCAAGTCAAAACTTAAAACAAATTTTCTTTTTGGTGAAAAGGTTCTCTTTATTGTTTTCTTTCTTTTTTTTTTTTTAATTGGTTTTGTTAAACACCACAACTCAGATCTCAGCAACACAGCATGCAGTACTGGATGAATGGCACATACCCACAAGTTTCGGTTACTCAGTGTTTTATGCCTTCTCTTGCTCTATGAAATGGATTAATAGTTTTGCAAACTCTTTGGCTTTATACCCAAACCGTTGCATGTTTAACCCTTTGGTTTTTAATGCTTTGTTACTGGTTCTAGGGATATTATGAAGTAGTTGCTTTCTTCAGTCAGGTTGCACTTTTCAGGGGAGGGAACTTGGCAGGAACAAGTAAGAGCAAACGTTGGGCAGGGTTGTTCTTTCTTGGAGATACTTATGTAAGGAATCGACATGGTAGATCAGGAAAAAAAGTGACAATAGGGTGGCCCTTACTCCCTTCTGAGAGTTGTAACTGACTCGGTGGTGCTGGAAAAGCAGCTCTGAAGGGGTAGTGCTCCCTTCTTTGTTTTGTTTATTTCCTTAGCTTTCCTGTATAAATGTAAGACAACTAGGTAGGAAGAGGAAGTGAAATAGATTAATCTTCCCTTTCTTTTAGTTTGCTGACCTAGTGTATGCTTTATGAACTGATGTAGGAGAAGTCACCTATGGATGATAGCAAGTCCTAGCAGATGAGTTCTCTCTGTTCTCATTGCAAACCAGCACCATACATCTGCTTTACTTCTTGAGAGGGATTGTAAGTTGACAGTCCCTTAAAATTGGCACTGTAGGAAGAGTTGTGATACAGTAGCTATGGAAGACATGAATATGCACAAAACCTCATACGTCAAATTATGTCTGATTTTTTTTTTTCAAGGGAAACCATTTTGATAGCATTCAGAGTTAGATAAATTTTATTAATCTCTTTAGTGCAAAGTATGTGCTTGCCATACGTACACAAAACTATTTAAAACTTTTCTGCAGTAGTCTTGCTTAGATTATGTACATTTCACTTTCTTTTCGAGGCACGCTTACTGGCTCTTGCTATTTTCACTACTTTTTTGTTTTCATTTTGATGATCTTCAGTGTGACATATTTTAGCTAGTGTTTGCAGTTCTGCTGTCATGCTCCAGGCAGCGTGCTGGGTTTTCTTTTTTACCAGGGATCACGTGCAAGCAATGCAAGAAAGAAAAGCTCTTCATACTTTACTGGCAAAACGGCAGGAAGATCTCCCTCCTAGAAGAATGAAAGATAGCTACTTGGAAGTTATTCTGCCTCTAGGAAGTCAACCTGAAATAAGAGAAAAATATCTGAATGTACACAACAGTGTAAGGTAAGAAAGCACACACAGGAAAGTGTTAACTTTCATTTACTGTGGATGTAGGTAGTTAATTGTCAACCTCCCCTGTATCTTACAGGTTTGGAAGGATCCTTGAAGATCTTGACAGTTTAGGAGGTACGTATCTATACTCTTTTAAGGAATGCACAAGTAATGCAGACAGAGTGAGTTTGAGTACTGTTGAGTTGTGTTTTGTATAATGTAATACCACCTCAGAGGGGGAATCATGTCAATACGTTGTCTCAAAGGGGAAGGAAAAGAAGCAAAGATACTGATGCTGAAAGAGGAAGAAGGATGATAAAGAACAGACAGAAGCAAAATTGCTCAGCTTCTGGCCTCTGCCACGTTTGTAAAGGACCAGCTACAAGAATAATATACTGAGAAGTGATCCTAGGTTATGAATCTGAATTGAGTGTTAAATCAGAGAAAATTTGCAGAGTGCTATTTCAAATTAAAAGAATTTTTTTTTTTTCTCTTAAAAATCCCCCCCAAAACAACACATAAAACCCAACAGATAGTGAGTGGAAAATATTTTAATCTTTCCTTTGGGGAAAAGAGAGTTTATGCTGGAAAGGACAGCACTGAGAACAAATGAAAAACACCTGGTGTAGGTTTTTGGGTTTTGTCTCTGAAGTGATGTTAAGGGTAGAAACAACTCAGCTATTTAATGAGTTGGCTTTCTTAATTTTTTTTCTCCTTTTCATTTATTCATGATCTTTAGAAGTTCAAGATCTTTGACTTTTGTTTTGCAGCTAAAATAATTGCTAGGTTGTTAATAATAACTTGGAGATGCTTTTCTCTTAAAATGTCACCAGGTGACCTCCTTCTTCATCAAAGTTCTGTAGCCGATTGGGAGCATTTAGATGGGTGTTTTGGACAAATAATAATTAAGGGGAAGGTCTGAAAGGAGCAGGTTTTTTGGTAGAAAAGAAGGACATTCTGTGAGTCGAGATGGACAAAACATCGGAGAAACAAGTAAATACAAGTCACCTCTCTGTCAAGGAGAGACAAAATAGTGAGATGATTTATGTTTCTTTCTGGGAGAAGAAGAAAGAAGGAAGAAGAAGAAGGAAGATTGTGGCTTCAGTACCTGTCCTGTATTAGAAAAGGAGACTTGTAACTATTGGCTACCCTCCATTAGTAAATGAGATGGACCTCTTTTTCATTCTGTGCCTTTCTTTTTTTCCCCGGAAATTTGTGAAGATCTTGGGGTTTTCCTGTCTGTGCCTTGTTTGTAGTCATACTGGGCTTCAGTCACTTCCACTGGGGATGTGTTGTTTTGGGTCAATCAATATTCTGTTCCAATTACACAATATTCAGGATGGTGCTCAGCAGTTTTCACAGGGAAATGTTCTGTTTTGTCCTCCTGTGATCTCAGCATCATATGTACTACATAAAGGTCCGATTGACTTTGAGTATTTTGTCTTTGGCAATAGGATTCTGATAAATCCCATTCAGACTCTTGCTAACTCATCATATTGATGGTATGACTTCATAGGCGTAACAGGTTTTGGAATTGTGACTTTAGTAATTTTAGGGGAAAAAAAATCTCAGATTACCTGGAAGGACCGAGATCTTCCTTCTCTCATATCTCATTAAGTAGAAGCTTTTGATTATGGAAATCTGGGTTGAGTGAAAATCGCTGAGTACTAGAAAAAGGTCTTTGCAGCCTTGTGTTACTCTAAGGAGTCTGTTTACTTGAATGTGCTCTCCTGAGCAGAGCTAATTAATTTAAATAGTGGTTTGGCTAGTAGTAATTACAGTGTGATAAATACCTTTGACTATGCTTTCATGCCTGTAAGGCACAGTTTATCTAATCTGCACCTCTTTAAAGGAATCAGTGTTTGAAAATAGGTCCCCAGATAGCATGTATTCTTGGACAACTGCATGAAATCAAAACAGGAGGTAGAAAGGATCTGAGACAGCAGGCTGTAGGGGTAAAGGGAATAGATTAAGTGGGTTTGGAAGCAGAGAAGCAGTGGGTTGATTTAAAGTGCTCAGCTAAATTTATCTTTGTAGTAAGTAAATATGTTTATAACTGAGACAGCTGTTGAATCACTGTTTTCTTTATAGCAGTCCTGTGAGTTACGTACATGAAAATGTGGAAGTTGTGTGCACTCCTACAACATGATACTTTAGTTTTGTAGGTACTTTTCATGCTTCACAAAGATGGCTTTGATCTGCTCTGCTAAAGTTTTTGTTAAAGTATGGGACAGCTGAGAGCTGACTCTCATTTTTGGTTTCTCCACAGTTCTAATTTGCTACACTCACACCAAGCAGGAAATGCAGCCAAGGTCTCCCTTATCAATAGTTACAGCTCTGGTGGATAAAATCAGTAAGTGGCAATTTGATCAGTAGAAATGGTTTCATCTGTTTGTCTCACTCTTTCAGCAGCTACTGTCTTCCCATGGTTGTTACTGAGGATACCTTCTTCCCTCTCCTGTATGGTTCACTTGGTCTTGTTTTGGCTTTGAACTCTGATTATGGTGGCTTTTGTTGAAGGCAGAAGGGAGGAGGATTCTGTAGATGCTTTTCAGCATTTCATATTTCCCTTCATTTCAAAATACGACTTTCATGCTTCCTGCACTTCAGTGTTTGGTTTTGCACAGGTTTGGCACATGAGTTTGTTAGCTTCATTATGGAACGGAGTTTGTTCTGGTGGAGCTGGACCTTACTTGTGTCATCTGTTCTGCTAAACACTTCTGTGGGTCTGCTATCCATCTGCCACTTGTATGCCTACTGTGTCCTCCTGTTCTGGCTTTAGAAGTCTGATAAGGCAGAAACTGCAGGTTGGCAGTGTCATCCATTGCAACAGCTGTCTTTTCTGGGTTGTCTTTGTGTGTGTTGCCACTTACAGAACAGAAAAAGATCTTAGAGAATCCAGCCTTTCCTATATTAGATGTCACCAGTAACCTTTAACGTTTGTCATGCAGATTTGTGCAAGAAGATTATATATCCAGACTGTGATATCAAATTCACAGGCAACGTTTCTTGGGTTGGAAGGACCTCAATGGAAGTGAAGATGCACATGCTGCAGGTTAGTTCCTGTGACTTCCCTCCATCCTACGATAGTCATGAGGTGCTTTGGGGTGAATTCTGGATGATGATATTAGCAGTCTAAATTATATTTTCTAGAACAACTGGTTTGAAGGACCTGAAAGGGCCCTGGGTTTCAAGACAAAGATGACTTTCAATAGTCCAGGTGCAGCAAGATACTCTTGCTCATCTTTCTGTCAAGACGTGGATATTTCTTAACCAGTATCTTGTAATTAAATTGGAACGTGATATTCCTATAGAAAAAATAGGTGGCTGTGCTCTGTATTTTCTTAAAGAAGTTTCTCCTTGCTTTTGAAAAACTTTATTTTCCTTATATCTGTGCATTTTATACATTTATGAATGTTAATGTTGGTATTCAGATTCAGTATTAAATTGTATCTCCTGTGTTCGTCTTATCTACTGTGTATCATAATTATTGTAATAAGTTTTAAATACTAAATAAT
>JAOXJK010000001.1:126907649-126927751 GCA_025774025.1 Xenus cinereus
TTATTGATAGCATCTTTCCAGGAAAAGGAGAGGAAGTAGGAAATTCTCTTTCATTCATATAAACTCTTAGCAGGAATGAAGGGTGTAACCAGGCTACACTGTGCAGGAAGCAGAAGGAATATAAATAATTGAATTAAGAATTCCTTAATGTTTCTACTGAATATTTACTGTAAGTTAATTAGTTATCTGAAACATTAAATCAATAATTTAGTTATTTAGAGTAACAAAGGTATGCTTTAAACACCTAAGCGGTATTAGGAGCTATAATTCGGATAGACAGGTAAATATTTTTTGATTCAGTTTGTCTTGTTAAGTAAGGTCTCTGACATAGAAGATAATGTTGCACTTTTGTCTGAACTCCTCTTGGTGCTGGCTTTAGCAGCAATTTGGTTTTGACAACAAATTGTTGTTTTGGCATTTCTCAGAATAAAGGGCTTGTGTTGATTTCCTCCTGCCCCACAGCTGAAACTAGTAGTTAATAAGCATTCTCTGCTTACTGTTTACATTGCAGAATTCCTGACACTAGAGTTTTAATTTGTGTTGTTTCCTTTTTTGACCAATTGTGAGAGTTCTTGGAAGGGGTGACAGAAAGTGAAAGTAAGCAAGATTAATAGTGTGATGGCGTTATTGACGTCAACCGAATAGCTTGCTGAGCACATTTTACAATTTTAGAGTTTAAAAATATAATTGTTTTCTGTCTCTCTTAGCTACATGATGGTGATTACAGCCCTGTGTTAGATGCAACTTTTGTCATGGTGGCCCGGGATCCAGAAAATAAACGGTAATTTGTAGGACAGAAAAATAATCTTCAGACTCCTGCTATGGTAAAAATAGCAAACACGGCAGCTTGCTATGTATGTGTAGAAACCATGTAGTGTAGATGTTAAATAAGTCACATAGTTGATCTTTTCTGCTGGCAAGTGTTACTTTTTTGGGGCAAACTCTGAGCATTGATTTCAGCTGTCAGATGATATTGGGAATTGCTGTTAGTCTTGGGTTCTAACCCTTTTCTTTAAGATATTTTCCTTGTATTTGAATGACTGGCCTGATGAACATGAAAGTGAATGACTTGGCTAAAAACTGACCTGTGTTTTACAACAGTTGTTAGAATGAATTGCTTTCTTGCCCTAAAAAAATGAAAAGGTTGAGTCTCAATGGTTAAATAGCCTTTGAGTGAATAATGCCATTAATTCCCTAATAGACACATGATAGGTGTCATCAGAATAACTCAACCTAAAACTTGGTTAAGTAACGTGTTCTCAGAGAACTAAAACAAAATCGTTTCTTATTTTTCTGATTTCACTCTCTCTGTAATTCCTTAGTCATTAAGCTAACAGGCTGCTTAGTTTCAGTTTTGATTTGTATGGCTTCAGCACTCTTGTATAGCCTGCAAAAGTAGTAAACAATTTTCTGTTTCTAACTAGTTTAAATAATTGCCTGTATTTAATGAAGAGGGACATGTTTAATGCTGGGGTTTTGCTTGACATAATTAGTTAGTCCTGATGATATAAGTTATTACTACGTTGGTTTCCTTCAGATTTACAAGATTTTTTTAGAACCCTTTAACATACTGTACATTAAAAAAAAAAAGCTTAGATTTCTGGTTCCCATTAATTATACACTACCAGATTGACTGAGGATAAGCCTATATGAACTTGTGCAGATAGATACAAACTTCAGTGGCTGTTCTTCAAGCCAGCTGGCCACAAGTGGAAGTGTTGTGTCCGTATAAGCATGATATTTATTCTATGTGAGGTAAAAACGTTATAGAGGGCTAGAGGGTATGTTAGGTTGGTTATAGCGCCACAGAAACATGGTTGTGTGGCTTTTGGACCACAGCAAATTTGCATCTCAGCAGCTTGGGTCTTGGGCAGGAGAGCTGATGTAGATGTGTGCTGAGCTGAGGAGAGGGAGAATGAGCTTGCTGATGGAGAAAGAGCTGGTGTGTTTCCAAAATCCAAAGCTTTAGCAAACCAGGAAAGAGCAGTTTGTTGCAAGTGAAAGGGCCTCTTTGCGTGCCTCGTGTCACCAGCCCAAGTAAAGGCTTGGGCTAGAGGTGAACCATTCAGCAAAAAGAAGAATTGGAAAAATAATAATTGGAAATTATGGGGAAGAATGTCTCATGAAAATAAGCATTTGCCTTGCCTTGTAAAAAGAAATAATTAAGTGTTATATAATTATGTTAGAGTAAACTTATTTGTGCAGTAAAATAAACATACAAATTTGTACTCAAGGCAGCCTCATATCATCTTTGATAAGTAGTGCATGTGGTAAACAGCTTTTGGCTGTTGATAAGGGTGTCATGGGAACGTGTAGATTATAGGAACACTTGCTAGCTACGGCACTGTGTACGTTCTATTCCAGGAGGAATGATACCGTTCAAGTTTTGTCTATCTCTTTCAGACTATCCTAGATCATAACATCTTCATTTATTGAGTTTCTAAGCACCTTTCTGCTTGAGTAATCTTCATTATAATCCGTGGACACAGTTTTAGCTCTTCAAGAAGCATAGATGCATTGCTTATTCTTTCTTAATTATACTTAACTGCCTCTTCAGAGTTAAAGTTAACATGATATTCTCATGGCAGCTGCCACATAACCTGAAGTGTATGGCTTTTCATCTTGTGCCATGTACGTGAGCAAAAATGGAAGACTGTTATAAGATATTGACAGGACAAATTCTTATGATGTTTGTAACTTAAATTAAATTCTTGTCCCTAGGCCAGCATTTGTTAATCCACTCATTCCTGAGACCCCTGAGGAAGAGGAAATCTTCAAGCAAGGGGAATGTATGTCATACTTCCTGGTAGTATGCCCATCTGCCTCAGGTTCAACTTAGTAGCTGGGAGGAAGCAGACTTCAGAAGTTCTGCTGCTTAGAAATGCTCCTAATTTGTTTAAAATCAGATTTTTGTTCTGTCTTATGCGTCAGTAGCATAAGAGAGTTTAAAAGCCTGCTATCGCATTCTTAGAAACGCTTTGGCTAAAGTGACAGACGAGGGTACTCCTGATGTGCTCTGCACCCCACCGTGACTTCTCTGTTTCCAGGATGCTCGCTCCACTTCAGATCGGAGTGCAGCACGGCCTTCCCTAACGCTCTGGCTGATTGATTGCCCCCATGGTGGGTCTGCTGGGTGCATCACAGCTCCTCGCCTGTCTGGGGGCCCAAGTTCTTTTTGGAAAGAAACTCAAAAATTTAAGAAACGGGGAGAGCAAGGGAAGGAGTGTGTAGCTCCATCTTCTTTTGTTTCAAGCTGGAATTTTAAAGCAGAAAATTAGAGAAACATTAAAGACTGAATAAACCAAACAGAAGATTTTTTTTAAGCTAAAGTGTCAGTCGTTGTGGCCTATGGTAATGAATTCTATCATAAATTTGCGTTCTCGTACCATTGGCAGAACCTGAAGAAGATTGTTTATTCTGCAGGGTTTTTGTTTGGTGTGTTTTTCTGTACTTTGAGGGGAGTACTTCAGTTTTCTGGAGGATGGTGGTGGGTATCATAATGCATGTATAAAAGGTCCTCGTCACATTGGTGAGGCAACAGTGAACTTCTGCATTATTTTTTCCTTAATGCAGTCAATTCTAAAAGCCACATTTCTCTTTGAATCTATGGAGGTGTGAAGTTACAACTTTTAACTTACAGGGGGGAGAAAGAAAAAAAGGAAAGAGACAGCTGATTCCAGGTTGAAATCTCCAGAACCAAGCCTTTTTTTTTTTTCCGTTGAATATAATATAATTTTTTTTTTTTTAATGTTTAGTGAACAAGGTGAAGAGGATTGATTTCAGCACAGCCTCCTTACTCAAAATGGCTCCCACTGCAGAAGAAAGAAACATCGTTCATGACCTATTCCTTAATACATTGGACACAAGGCAAGAGGGGGAGTGGGGAGGAGACCTGAGGCCTTAGCAGAGGGAGAAGTAGTGTGCCTTTTGAGTGATAGTTCGTAAGAGGGTAGTCTGGAATAAGCGCACGCTTTTTCTTTTCCAATTTTGCATTTTAAACTCTGGGATGTTTTATTTGAAACACAGGTACAAAATTTAATGACGTCTACACCTCTTAAAAGAGTCTTCTGTCATTCAAGAGTGTTAAGTGTGGTGAAAGTGACAGAGGCAGTACAAAGAGCTTCTGAGCAAGCTGTTATGAAAAATCTTGAGGAGAAAGATCAATGATGTTTAACCAAATAAGGGAATGGTTTTGCATCCATGTGACTTGCACAGTCTAAGAGTTTTCTGCCATAATAGCTAGAAAAAAAATTTCGAGGGCAGGAATTGGCCATATTTTGGCCACATAATCTTGCAATCTGTTTTAAATATAGTATCTGACAACGTTATTTGAGAGAGGCTAGTGTTGGTGTACTTCTCTTATGCTTGAGATTTGTGCGCAATTTTCCAGTGCCAATGGTGATAGAACAATGCCTCATGACATTAGTGCAATATTGTGTTTGTGGATAATTTATAACTTCTTTAACTTACATTACACAATTGTTATTTTCAAAGCTGTTTACGAAAGTGAGATGTGCCTTCCCTTAAAATTAGCAGATGTATTTTGTACACCCTCTGTCTGGAATTGAAAGCCTCAAACTGTCTGGATGTTTGATGTTGAATTACTCTGTTAGCTCATTGTGCACTTTTAATTCATATTACGACTTAAAACAGTGTAAGGTTTTCTGGCAAGGTGTGTACTTTGTGGTTGTGATTGATCTTTTCTTTCATGTACCTTTCTTAAGTTTTTTCATTCACATAAGCTTGAACATCAGCAGATGTTTTTTGAAAGATTAGGAGTGTAGGCTTATTGCAATAACAAATCAAAGTATCACTTGAGATAAGGCTTCAAGGTCAGTTGGAACATCTTTTAGTGATAGCATTTCTGGTTTGGGTTTTTTTTTTGGTTGGTTGTTTTTTTTAGTGTGTGTCTGTATTTGCTGTTTGGGCATTTTTGACTTGCGGAATTCTGCTAATGTGGGCTATAAAGTTTGTCGTCTCTTCCAAAGGACAGTAAGTTTCAGGAGTCGTAAGTTACCACCCAATTCAGTGTGGATGGAAGATGCAAAGCTAAAAGGCCTACAGATTTGCCATCCTCAGGTATTTTTAAAAGTATTAATGAATTACAGAAACAGTTACTTGTGAATTCTCTTGTAAGACTAGTCAATCCATTATTTTGTTTTGGTTCTGCAGTCCTTGCATTGTATTTAGATTTTACTTTCTTTTGCCGTTTTTTCTGTTATCTGTATGGGTTGCCACTATAAAACAAAAGACTTTTAATTACCTTGTTTTCTTACCAGACTATTTTGTGTAAAGAAATTCCTTTGCAAAGTGTTTAAGTTGGGCTTCTGGTTGCTGACGCAATTTTGAATTTTTGTCTTATGTTGTCAAATGAGTCTGATGAGCTTATAAAGTTGCCTCAGCCTTTTGGACATTTGCCTATATATTTCAGTAGTGCTTTTTTTTATGCATTCAGGTGCTGGGAGGTCTATTAAATACTGTGAATTGAAGCACAGGCTTCGGCACAATGTTTTGAGAAGAATATATGTAATATAGCAGTTTGATTTTTGTTTCAGGAACGGAACATCTTCAATAGGATCTTTGGGGGTTTTCTCATGAGAAAGGCGTTTGAACTGGGATGGGCAACTGCTTGCAGCTATGGGTGAGTTGTAGACCTGCAATATTTATATATGTGCACACTGCTCTGGATTATGTATAGGTTGGGAAGCCAGACTAACCAACCTAATGAAAATCTGAGTAGAAAAGACTTCGATGTCTAGTAGAATCTTGCACTATTAGTGCACAGCACTGTTTTACTTAAGAATATCTGTTGTATTTGCATACAACAAATGTTGTATGCAAACACGCATACAGCATTTTGTATTTGCATACGAAAAGATTTGCATCCTGCTCCTTGGGGCTTGGTTTTTAAGCATTACATGTCAAGATAGAAAATACATCCTTTTTATGTTTTCTTTTATCTTACCAAGTTATTGAGATTGACTTCTGAAGATACGTTTTCTTTCTAACCATGTAAGATAGACATTCTGTCAAATAAATATTACGTGTCTTTATTCTGTACACAAGAGGAACGGTTTCTGACCTTCTTGTTGTAACTGCTTGTGCTTAGAAAGTGTGACTGAGGTCGTCACCCAGCAAAGATCTGTGCATAAGTTTAAAGGAGCATCCATAGCCTGATAGAAAGAGAAGTGTTTTATGATAGTGCTTGGAAAACTGAGGCATAATTGATGATGGCATGAAGATTGCCTAGCAAGTGTAAGTCATAAGATACAATAATGATGCAATAACATGTCCTTAGAGAGTGTTTTTTTACGCATGTGAAAAGTTTCTTGCAGTTATTTTTATCATGAGTGATGACATAATTCTTTACCACTTCCTGTGGCCTGTGTTTGAGAGAGAGATCTATTTTCTAGCTACCCTTCATTAAAATGCTGGCAATGAAATATTTTAAATTTTTCCAAACACCCTTGTTATTCTTGAGAAGAAATTTCTCTTTTCTTTGCTCAGGGGTTCCAGACCTTTTATCGTATCTGTTGACGATATCATGTTCCAGAGGCCAGTTGAGGTTGGATCCTTATTACTGCTCTCTGCACAGGTAAGAGTTGATGTCTTTTTGAAAAGGAGAAGAACTGATCTTTGCTGTAGTCACTGTTAATCGCTGATAACAAACAGTGCATTGTGAGACTGTGTGACTTTTCTTGTTAAGCAGTTCAAATCCAGTTTTTTAGCACCAGTGATAAATTACGAACTATAGCTCTTATCTTGATTATGCAGGTCTGTTACACAGAAAAAAACTACATTCAGGTTCGAGTACACAGTGAGGTTTATGATGCAGATACCAGGGAGCACCAGACAACCAATATCTTCCATTTCACATTTATATCAGAAAATGAAGTCCCACGGGTTGTTCCTAAAACTTATGGAGGCAAGTATCCAATTAATGCATTGTCATCATAACTCTGTAAACAAGATGGCTTTCTTTCTGTTGAAACATTGGAAGTTTTAATAGGTGAACTATTGGCATTTGAATAATTTAGCAGGATGTCATGGCAAACCACGTCTATTTTATGCTTTAATGACAGTGTGGATTGCTTCTTATTCTTACCTTTCTGTGTAGTTGCCCAGCATTGATGCTAAGTTACTGATGTGGTTCTCTTTTTTTCTCCATCTTATTTCAGAGTCCATGCTGTATTTAGATGGGAAGCGACACTTTGCTGCAACCATGAAAGAAATCTGACACACACTGAATGCTGCATCAGCAGTGTAGCAGCATGCTGTCTTGGAAAGAGTTGTCATCGGGGATGGCTAAAAGACAGGTGCTTGCAATACTTAAAAAAACCCAAAGCAAACAAAAAACCCACCACAAACCAAAACAAAACCCCAAACCAAACCCCACAGCAAAAAGTATCTTTTTCAGTGCTATTTATGTATTTGCATATATTTTGATTTTTTTATTCTCTGCTACTAGGATTTGTTGAAATCTATTTTTACATGCTGATGCTAGGAAAAAAGGCTGAAAAAATACCATCTTAAGCTTTAGATAGCTTCTCTTTATCTGCTTTGAGAGATCTCATTATGACCTTTGCTGTCTTGTCACCATCTGCCTTCTTTCCTGTAGTTCTTTGTGTTTCCTGATAAGGGATAGAGGTTCTATCAGAAAAATAGGTGCAATAAGTAGATACAGACGAAGCCATTTGACATGATGTTCTTGTGTAAATTAGGTTTAGAGTCTCTTTTTTTTTTTTTTTTTTTTATTAACAAGGACACATGCATCTGGGCAGCAACATAAGCTCAGAAGTTACTAGCGTGTGTGCAATGTAAAGCAGGTCTTTCCCATCAGCTGGGATTTTACAAGGTTGTTACAGCTTCTGTTTTGGATGGTTTCGTGTTCCCTTGGGAGGAAACTGATTTTTGCAATGAAATGAGGTGGCCAGATAGTCTCTTCTGGCATTCTGTTTGCGTATAGCCAGTCCTTGCCAGCTTCTTCTAACTTTGGCAGTTCTTTGGGATATAACTGTGAGCTCCTTAGTGAATGGCTTGTAGAGTAGAGATCTGACTGGTGAGACTGGGAAATGGAGCAGAACATTTTGGTTTGTTAGGGACTGGGAGCAGGAAAGGTAAAATGCTTCTCAAATGGTAATGGTTATCTTTGATGCTGGAGTTAGGGGTCCAGAGAATCTGTGTTGAGCAGCTTCCAAGTCAGCTGCTGAATGGTGGGAAGATTTTTATCCCGCTGAGGGGTGGTGCAGCTAGAGGACAACATCCTCAACTGGATTTGTCTGGTTCTTTGGTACACTGTAATGAAATACAAGTATTGCACAGATTTCAAGGTTGTCAAGGTTACCTGTAAAGAATAGAGTAGTTCCCCAGCACAGAGGGGACACCACGCTGGACATAACTGTAGCGTGTAACAGGAAAAAAAGTACTTGATTCTGAAGTGCATCTGAGGTAGTGGAGAAAGTTTTAATGATCACCAGTATCTGGCAGGTAAAGCCCAACATCCTGAAATTAGGAAGGTGAGGGATGGGAGGCATCAGCTTTTAGCAGTGAGGGTGATTAGTCACAAGCACAAAATTGGACCTCTGGTACCTTCAAATCAAGACTGATACCCTGCCTGATCAAGACACCCAAAGAGGAGTAATTAGGCTCAGTCATCGGTTAAACTGATGAAACATGATGTCTCATAGTGCACAAAAGACTCCCGCTTCCCTGCTGGGTTTAAAATATTTTGAAACCAGGAAGCAGCAAGTAAAAATTATGTGAATCAGCACAGATGACAGGTTGATAAAATAAAGCGACGTGTTGAAATTTTATTTTTGAGTAAGAAAGCTTTGAGAAATTCACAATTGGGACCAGCTTCCTTTGGTGCTAGGACAGCGTGAAGTTCACGGCTCCGAAGAGCTGATTGCTGTTCCTGTGAGGAGAGCGAGCACCGTGATAACCAGCACAACAGCCAGCCTTGCCTCTCTAGGACTCGGCTGCCTCTGTTTCCAAACCAGAGAGCTTTCCGGTGGAGGCCCGGATTACTGCATTGCAGTGATAGTAAGGTCTATCTCTCTCTGAGATTGAGAGGTTTCTCTCTTCAGCCGCGTGCCAGTGCTGCTTCAGCTCTATGATGTTACAACCTGTTTATTTAGTGGTTATGATACCATGGATATGGATTGTATTTTCTGGTTTTCTCCTTCTTAAAACTCTCGAGAAGCTGAATGGACTTGACTGACCACACAAATAAAGAACTGAAATTCTATCCCAGGTGCTTCTCCCCTCGCTGCATGGGTCACTGCTGGCTATTAAAAAATAAGTAGGAAGGCGGGAAGTGGAGGGATCTATTTCAGAACTCCGTGTTGCTCCTCACTCTCTGCAGGTTTTTATCGTTGACCCAGTGGGCTTACCTGGGTCACTTTTGTATGACCTTTATAAGTTAGGGGAGTACCAAGTTCTTCCTCTACCCTCTTTTCAGCTGCATTTAAATAGGAATTTGTCATAATTTTAAAATTCAGCCTTCGGGAAGGGACTGGAGAGGAGAAAAAGAGGTAATAGAGTAGAGAGCAAGGTGTGACATCAAAACCTCTGGACACAGTGAAGAAAGCAAATCCCACAAATGACGATGATGCTTAGAAGAATTAGTGTGTTTCCAAAGTTCACAATAACTTAATCATATACCACAATCATAGTAGTTGTAGAAATGTATGTACAGTCATACAGAATGTGTGTATATATATACATATGTAAAAGATAGAAAATATATACAGTAATAAACAGAAAGATATAGCCCTCTCTGATAATAGGCTAAATGTATCTTTGTTCAAGAGTATTATTTATGCACGTTGCTGTATACCTTTGTGTGTGAGATAAAACTGTTCTCAGATCTCACATTCAGAATTAAAATATTTTAGTGTAGTAAATAGTGTTGAGTTTATATTGTGGCTTAATGACCAGCCTGCCACTGCTGTGACTGACCGTTACCACACAAGCCTAAAGGTATTGGTATGAAATCTTTTTATTTGTAGTGAACTTACTTGTGTAATTGGCCGCAGCTCTGTAGTGGGAAGTAAATGTTTCTGTGCCCATCGCATCTTGGAACACAGCGAGGAAGTCTGTGGTAGCTGGATTGCCTCCCCTAACCCTCTCAGTAGATAATGGTGATATAAAAGGAGATTTATCGTAGAATCATAGAATGGTTCGGGTTGGAAGGGATCTGAAAGATAATATACATCCAAACCCCATTTTTGTGTGACTGGCTGAGTTCAGTGCCCGAAGAAGCACTTTGTTTCAAATGTTTTTATTTTTCTGTGTTTTTTAAAAAAAATAAAATTAACATTACTTATTCAAACTTACTGTAATGGCTTCTGGTGGCCCTTCTTCAAATATGTGGCTGACTTACAGCCTAGTGATGTGAGAAGCTGCCCTCTGGTCTCTGAGCTCCCATGGGCTGGAGCAGCGCATCACCAGCCTTTGGCGTTTGGCCTCCCCACGGTGCCTCAGTCCCCTCTGGATGCGATCAGGAGCCTCACAGGGACCAGGGGGCCGGGGCTTGATGGAGTTCTGCTTGCTCTGGCTGTGCTTCCCCCTGCTCCAGGGATGTGCTCGGGTGTTCTTTGCATCGCAGCTGAGCAAAAGACGAGCAGCCGCCCCTGCTTTCTGTCTGCAGCGAGTAATGAGGAAAAGCTGCTCAAAACTCACTGAGCTCCTGAAAACTGGTTGAGAGCGCAGCTGCTGCTCTAGTTCTGCAGCGCTGTACGGCAGGGTCTGTGTGTGGGGAACCGTATGGGCTGGAGGGGGAAAGGGAAGCGAGTTCTCACGAGTGAGGGATCCAACCAAGAGTAATGAAGCAGTGCTGGACTGGGGCAGGGAAAAAGCCTTCTCTGTAGCATTTCCATGGCCCTGGTGAAGGGCTGACACTGACTTCAGGTGCTGTTTTTCCAGTTGTGCAGACTCTTGAACACTGTGTTAAAAAGAGGGCGAGGTGGAAAGGAGCAAGAGAAGACATTCTTAGGAAAGAGACCTCCAGTGCACACAAGTATGAAGTATGTCTTACGGGGAGATGTTCTTTTCCCTTGAAAGTAGAAATTCATGTATGTGAGCCACAAGAGTTTCTATGGTCACTGGCCGTGTCAATACTAATCTTGGGAAAGTTTACAATTACTCCCTTCAAACTAGGAGCCACCGTTAACGAGTGGAGCAGCGCAGGACACTAACCACTAGGTACATCTGTTAACAGTGTAGGGCCAGGGAAAAAATTCAGGCCATGTGAAATGGAATTGATCTTATCAGCCCGTACAGTACAAATACAAGCATGGAAAAAATTACTGGTTCAGCTCTTGAACCACATGAACCGAGGTAACCGTATTTTTTTCGGTGCACTTGTACTGATTTATGTAGCGTAGGATATGTTCTTAGTAGTTTAAAAACGTTTTCCAGCTTCAGACAGACTGGAAATTTAATTCAGGAACTGTAAGTTGTTTCTGGCATTCGGGTTAGCTGCTACTGCCTCTGAACTAGAGGGTAACGTACCGTAACCAAATAGCTCTTTTCTAGCTGTAGCTCTGAGAATGTGACCAAGCTGACAAGGTTTTTGCAGAAATTAAGTAATCTATCAATAGCAAAAGTTACGAATCTAAGCCTGAGATGCTAAGAGAAGTAAACTTTGGGAAAAGCAAGCATCGGAACAAGGGAAAACATGTATTTCACAAGAGCATTCTCTAATAATTAATAAGGTACCTGTGCTTCACACAGGTTAGATTCCTGTTTAAGCAAGGAGACCTTTAATGGTCTACTGCAGTTACATAGTAGTCAAACTCATGAAAGTAACAAAACTATTGAAATTTTATTGGCAAAAATCAAGTTGAACGTGACCTATGTAATCCAGCAGAAGAAAGCTTCAGTTTAGTTTATCAAAGTACTTCAGTTTTCCAGCTGGATCTGGAATTATCTGTGCAAGAAAGAAAATGAAAATGTTAGTCTAAAAACAAAACTACACAAATGCAACAAACTAATAAAACCAGAACAGCATTGTATTTCATAATATGATGCTGAGCCAACCCACAAAGCAACACCAAAGGGTAATTTATCAGTTGACTTCATACTATATTACTGTTTAACAGCAGTAGCAGAAAGATTTCACGAACTGGGGGAAGAGAGAGTGCAGCCTACCAAAGGAAGAATTTTGACAGTTGGGAGCACATACTTAATGTTGCTGGCCCCAAAAGCAAGATACTTTAATAAATTCATGTCTGTAATTAAGTCTTAAAATTTACTTACAGTTCTTCCCTTGGCCACCACACTCTCATGGCTTCCTCTGGTTTGATCTAATTAAATCAAACACATTTAGAAGGTGTGGCTATATCTTCAAGAAAGTCTTTTTGAACTACTTTGCTATTTAAATTACCTGCATCTTTTGCACAGAGGAGAAAAAGACTGCTTATGTATTGGTTTAGATCTTTAAATTGGTAGTACCGGAGCTGTTAAATTTAGGTAATCTATGGTTATGGAGAACTTTGCAGTGCCAAAATGTATCTGTTAGGCCAGCCAGCCCTCTTTTCATTTTACAGTCTTAATATCCAGCTTCCCTCACTAAGACACTCTCCCACTAGCTTGAAAGAGGTGACTCCTAGCCTCCAATCATCCTGGGAAGTTTTCACATCCAACAAAGAAACATGGGTTTAATGTTCCACTGTTCTTACTATTAATTAGAAAGCTCACTGTGCTTAGAGGCTGCTGGGACCTGCGTTTTGTTGAGCCAGCTCTTAAACAAACACCACCCTGTCATCACCAGATGGTTGAGGAGAAAGCCACATGCTCAAATAAATGCCAGTGATCTCATCTGGACTAGGCGGCTCAGGCCTCTGGTGAAAGTTTCATTATTCTGCTGAGGCTCGATCCAAGCCCAGAGAACACAAACAAGTTCAGTGGGTGTTTATCTGACCCCTGGCTCTTCTGCTCCGAGTCACATGTAGGCGGGTCGTAACAAAGGGGGAAGAGCTATCGGGCAGCAAAGCAGTGCTCTCTGCTGGAGTTCCGATAGTGGCACCACTGCCTCTGTCAGGCGCTACAGCAGCCTGGGAACTTGCACCTTTTTTTTTTTTGGGTAGTGCCTAGGATCCACAGGAAGACTGGACAGAGCCAAGAATTTATATGGACAAATAGCCAAGAAGATAGGACAGGCTCAAGAGTTTCCAACTTCCTCTCATCAGGTGTTAACAGGAAAAAAAGCTCTTGACCATGAACTCATTGCTGCTCAAGAGAGTTTTGTTCATACACAGGGAATTTGAAACAACTGGAGTATGTCTAGTGTGAGGGAAACGAGCTCCTAATGAAACAGGCGGTAATCCAAAAGCTGCAACTATAATAACGTGTTCTTACTCATCTCACTGAAAGTTGCAAAGATTTTGGATTTGGCTTTAGTGGAAAGGATAACCGAGTGTTTTTTTCAGTAGTACATGCATTTAAATATAAACAGTGACTTACTGTTTCACTGCCGGGCTTCCAACCAGCAGGGCAAACTGGAAAAATAAAAGGACAAAGTTAGTAAAAGTATTTTTACGAACACTTACTTTTGTGAACTTAATATTCTCTTTCTGCACTTGAAGTAAACCAGCACGCAAGCGTCACACGTAAATATCTGCAACTATTAAATACGCAGTCTTCTTTATACATGGGATGGTGTCGTAACATTTTATACCTGAAACCACCTACCACTTCTGTTAACTGGAAACTGCGTCTCTCTGGATGGATGTCTATGCCTTGGTTTAATTCTTGTAACCTTCTAGACAAGGTGCTGGCATAGCAGTATCTGAGAATGAACGCCTATTCTAGTAGAAACAAAAGTTTCATGATAAAATTTAGGTGGCTACCCCGAGACCTATCTTTCTCCTTTAAAACCAAAGCTAGGGGAAATTTTCTAGCAAAGAAATCAGTTCAAAAATTCCACGAGAGATGGAGAGATTTTTATTTGAAGCCTTGCTCAGGAGTAAAGGGATTATAGCGTGTGCTTCACGCTCGGCCTGGCTGAGCGCCCTCTGACCAGCTGCACAGTTGCAGATCCCGGAGTGAAGCTCCCATCTATACAGAGCTCTCCGTCTGAGGCTTTAGCCCAGTGAGTTCTGCCGTATTACACTGCTCCAAAGCACGCTGTCGGACAAAACAGTTTGTCGGACAAACGGGGTTAGGAATTGTGGAGAACTATTTTTCCTGTTTTGTGCACGGAATCCAATAAGGCACCTAGGGAGGCTCTCCTCAGCAATCTTGCAAAAGCTTGTGAGGTTCTACCTACAGCTGGAAAGAAATGTGGTACCCTGGAAACACACTGCAGATCACCGTTCTGTAAGACAGCTTTGTAACTAAGAGGCTAAATTTCCCTAGTTAAAAGCGCAGAGCCCAAGTATCAGCATTTATCCTTTCAAATCTGCACAGCAAAGCATAATAATGATTTGTACCTTCAAATAAAGGTACTTTCAAATGCCGGGTGCAACTTAGTTGAAAGTGAAGTTAAGCTGCTGCTGATGTATATTAATACTTAAAAAAAATCTTTAAATAAATAGGTGTGTTTATTTAAAAACATAATTTAAAGAAAATTTAAAGAAATGTTAAAAGTTCACCCTATGCTTGAACTGGGGGAATATGAATTCTTGAGGCACAGTAATGCTCTGAAGCCAGTGAAAGCTTCTTTGTCGGGGGAGATGATCACATAGCGCTTGTAAAAAAACCACGTGTAATGGTGGCCTAACTCTCACAGCATCCCCATGTATTTTGACATGAAACGCTCCCAGTTACTTGTCACAGATCCCCAGTGAATGACACGGGACAAGGATGGCCTGCATCTCAATTATTTTAGTATGCCAAAGCGCACTGAAATATTTGGCCTGATTCTTCAAGGCCTCATATTTTGTACAGAGTTAGGCCTGTGACAGATGGTACATAATGCCTTAATTATGACTCGGGAATGCTTTATCTCTGCATTCGCACAGATCTCAAGCAAAATGTGAATTACTACACTAGAAACAACCTACAGAGGTAGCAGGACCACAGAATTGTGTAGCAGGGCAATCAAACCACTTCACTCACTGCACGAGGCCAGTCTCTAATGCTACTGAGTACCTTTCTTCCAAATAGCTACAAATGCAGCTTCCAGTCTAAGTAAAACAATCTTCAACATGAAGTTATTTAAAATATATTTAAAAGAGCACCTTCTCCATGTTTGTCAGTGTATTGGAATGCTTGTACTAAACGAAGCGTTTCATCCACTGATCTCCCCACAGGAAGGTCATTCATTGTGATCTGTCGAAGGATCCTCTTATCATCGATAATGAAAAGGCCTCTGTGAAAACATTTAAGTGTGTGTGTGTGTTAGGAAACAGAACTAATTACAGCATTGTGTCAACACACTATTCTATGTCTGCTGGATGGGAGGAATTCTATCTCTGCAAACACCACACAGTACCCACCACCTTAGAATACTACTAACTAGAATACCAAGAATAGCGCTAACCTACCATTCTTTACCTGCGGTAGCAAATGGCATGAGCTGAGGGTAAATTAAAAACAAAAACGGACACTTCCCTGCAGAACACAAACCCAAGCTTTGGGAGGCCCTGCCAGGGGAAGTTGCAGATGCCGTGATGTTACAGGGATCCCAAAAGCAACAAATGAGGTTTATGAAAGATGTATCCCTTGAGGCCGTTAGTTACCCTTAGTCTTGACTCCACTTGGACTTGGGAAGTCCCTGAGTAACTGCAATTCTGGTGAATTCTGCGTGTTTGCCCTGCCCTGGGTATCTGCTGATGACTGTTAAACAGGATATTAATTGGCACCACTGTTCTCCTCATAATGACTATTTTTTTGTGTTCTTCAATATTTATTTTTGTCTCTTGGCATGAATCCCCAAGTAAAAACTGCTCTCAAAAATTTTTCAAATGCTTCTTTAGATATAAAGCACTACCCCAGAAAAAAAAAGAACTGTAACTAAGTGAAATACCTAAGTGTATGCCCTTGATCTTCCAGATATACTCCATAATCCTTTGAAATTTGGTGTGTCAAATCTGAAAGAAGTGGAATCTTCATAGGTCCGAGTCCTCCTTGTTTTCGAGGCGTATTAATCCTTTGAAAGAAATGAGAAGAGATGTATATCTCATAAAGACTATATTCCCTACACAAAGACAGAAGTCACAAACCAGAAGAATATGGACAGAAGGATTTAGTGTGACTATTTTTTTTGTTGTGCACACAAGGGAGATGAATGCTATTTATGGTTTGAGCAAAACGTTCAGTAGATCTTTTGCAGTTTTTGGCCACAGCTATTAATAATGACCTCTTTCTTATCAATCTTACTTGTTTTATACCAATGTGCTCATGAATTGGGACAGTGTGATGCATTTACAGATACTTGCATCCCTATCTCTTTTTTTTTCTAATTTATTCATATTATTTTTTGGACTGCGACATGATATATTTCAAGCAATACATATTAAATAAGCTTCAAAGATAAAGGAACTTTCACGCACTAGGGTTAAAAATTTTTACCACTGAAAAATATTTTAAACATTTGTATCAATAGCATCACCCTTTTACACATTATGATATACCTTCATAGGCTAAAGATCTGGGGATATGGTTCTGCAGCCAAGATAGACCCATGAATAATGTTCGGTGAAAGCCAAGGATCAGATACATACCACGCTAAGTGAGTGAACTTCGAGTCCACAGAACATGCTACTACTTCAGTATTTATTGCTCTGAATTCTTCAATTCTGTCACTGAAGGCGATTATCTCAGTTGGACATACAAATGTACTAGAAAATTTAAAACAAGGTAAAGTCAAAATTTCATGAAACAACCAGCGAGTTCTGTTTAACTTAAAATTGTGGATTTATCATAAATGATTGTAGCTCTACTTATTTTTTAGTCCTTCTTCAAGTACTTAACCAAAATGCTACCTGACAAATATTCCAGCCTCAGACTCTAGCTTAGTTACGAAACGTTTATTACTGAAGATTATAAACCTACAGTTAGATTACAGTCTGGATACAAGTGTTTTTACAGCTACTTTCTTTTGGATTTTACAAATATTTAGTGGCTGACTTTAAACGAAATATGCCATTTTTTCTTCAGAGGAACATACTATAATTTGTTGTTACCATGCACATATACAAATTGTAACTAGTTTGACTTGAACTTTTTCCACGACAGAAGAAATAAAGTGGTAGAGATCACAGTTTCTAGCGTCTTGAAGCTAAAGGCCAAGAGCAACGCTGTTTCCTTTATAATATTAAGGTAGTTATGCATCTCTGTCCTCTTCTCTTCATTTTGTGGAAAAGAATGGGATTGTCTGGTAGAAAGCAGAGATGTTTTCACTCAATGAAGTCACTGCATTCCAAATAAAGGAAGGTAATGGGAAGTGTTCTTAGGATGTTATGGGATGAGCTTAAAGGGAAAGTGCCGTCTCTCAGATACACTACAGGCACTCTAGAAAGTATAGAGGGAATGCTGTCTTGTTTGCCAAAGCAATTTACAGCATCATACAGAACATAAAGGTTGCCTGACTGGGTACCACACGCTGAAAGATATTTTTTTGTGTGGGGGCACAAATTAGTGGACATACTTGTTAGGACAAAGACTGTGTTACAATTTTACCAATGCATGATGAAAACAAAAGTGCAAAGAACACATTTTCTTCTGTTCTCCTTTCTTCTCCTCCAAACCCTTACCAAACAAAAGAACAAGACCTCAAAAAAAGAGAAAAATTAATGAATTACAAGTCTAGTGTAGCTGCACTCAGTCTCGGTGCGCTTACAGTGGTCTTACTTACAAGTCAAGAGGATAGAAGAAGAAGACAAGGTATTTTCCTTCATAGTCTGTTAATTTCAGCTCTTTAAACTCTCCATTAATGACTGCTGTTCCCTCCCAGTAAGGTGCTGGCTTGGAGACTGAAAAACAAAGGACGTTCAATTAAAAGTCAGAATACAAAGCACGCGTTCAAACAAAGCTGTTCATTAGCTAGCCAGTGTGCAAGGACAACTGTTCTTTCTTTTGCTTGAAAAACAAACTACTGCAGTTAAAAAAAATGAAATTTTTTTACCCCTTTTAAAAGTTCACAGCTGGCAGAGGTTTCAGGATGATGAAGAAATGTAGGTTTCAGTACACAAGGAAAGTAAATAATTTGACCAACTTGTGCTTATACATGAGCCCTCTGGATTGCTGATAATCAAGGCCACACAAACCTTATCTGGGCACACTGAACAGATCACGTGTGCACTGCCAGCTCACAGCAGAACATCTGTTAGACTGAAGGAGAAGCTGTTTAGAACCCTCACTATTCTGTTACGAGTAGCTGTTGTGAACCAGAAGCATAAGATGGTTCAAATTCATATGGTTACTTTTTAGGCATGAAAAAATACCTGCATGAAAAAGTCCACAACAAATAGATGCTGCAACATCTTTAGAGACAAATGCTTAAAAATGCAGTGCATATACATTAAATTACAACTCCTAAGCAAACTGTAACTTGAAGATAGTTGTGTTTAAAAAAAATCCAATTGAAATGCATGAAATGTATTTACTATTCTTATCAAAAGGGATTAACTCTGCATTTAAAATATTAAAAATTATTCTATCACATACTATTTTCACAGCAATGTGAATCTGGAGACAGAAGATAGCATATGCTGCAGATACAAGGTGACCTGAATACACTTGTGATGTCAAGGACATTGACACACAGCTCCAGGAAATTAGGGAAATGCTGCTGAGAAAAATATACGGAATCTTAATTATTATCTGGATGATGACTGCGTTGTTGGGCTCTCCTTTTCTTAGGACAACCCACAGCTGCAGAATATAGTTAGTAAGGATGTACAACAAGGACTGCAAAAAATAAATCATCGGATTGTGCCCCTGAGCAGGAAGGCAGTCTGCTTTGGTTTCACTTGACCTAACCCACAAGGGATGCAGCAATACAAGTACAGAGAGTCAGGGGCTGTGACTGATAATTTCAGTTTACGTTTTTTGATGAAATGCTCTTCTTCTCAAGACTTCTGCAGAATTCTTTCTGATCAGATTTCAAGACCTAGACTTCTAATGTTTTTGCAGGTATGGGACTATTTTCAAGTGAAAACAAGGATTAAGGATTATTTTGAGCTCTCCAAAATTTTTCAAATATGTTGCTCTTCACAAAATAGTGACACCCCAATTCTAATCTCTTTACAGCGAGACTTTCTCTTCAAATGACCTTCAGATTACGAGGGAGAATGAAAAGAAATTTAATAAAATACCTTGTGTCTTGACCCCTTTCTAAATTAAGATAATTTTTTGTTTAAAAACACTTCTCTGAAACACTGTAGTAACTTACATTACAAAGAGAGGAAAACCCAAACAGTATTGGTTACAAATATCTTGGCTGGTTTTCCTTTTTTTTTTTTTCTTTTTTTTTTTTTCCCCCAGAGCATCTGTTTGCAAACGTGTAAAATGGAAGTCGTGCCCTGGCTTGGCAGAGCAAACGGACTTAAAGCTGTAAATTCTCACAGCGGAGATGGTTTCTACACGACTTCTCTCCGTTCTCTGCTCCGCAGAACGGGACTGGAACAGCCGCCCCGCAACACCTGGCTGTAACTCCATTAAAGATGCTCGCACCTAGGTCTGCTGTGAAGGATTTAAATCACAAGACACAAAAGCAAGGCACGAAAAAGCAAGAGATGAGCCAAGCCCCAGTAATAACTGGTAAGCGTTAGGAGAGGTGACCGCTCAGTTATTTCTAACCCCAGTGCCAGCAACAAAACACTCCTGGACAGCATGGAAAGCGTCTCCCTTTGCTCGGTCGCTGTCTCTGGGACCACAGCCCTCGGCTGAACGTCTGTGAGACGCTGAACTCGCTGCCCGTTTACCACGACAGAAAGGCAGGTCTGGAAGGGGGGCGCTGGGCCTGCCGAGCCCCCCCGGCCCGAGCCCGCTTTCCCGGAGGGAAGGCACCCGGGAGCCGCAGCCGCCGCTTCCTCCGGCGCACCCCCGACGGCCGCGGTCACCCCGCGGGGAGGGCCCATGGCGGGCCGGGGACTCCTCTCAGCAGCGGGGGTCCCGGGAGGGAGGGCCGCAAGCCGGCCCCGCCGTGCGCT
>JAOXJK010000001.1:126938256-126952649 GCA_025774025.1 Xenus cinereus
GATGCCCCATCCCTGGAAGTGTTCAAGGCCAGGCTGGATGGGGCTTTGAGCAACCTGCTCTAGTGAGAGGTGTCCCTCTCATGGGTTGTAACCAGATGCTCTTTAAGGTGCCTTTGAACTCTAACCATTCTATGATTCTATGAACTGTGCCCAGCAGAGGGCAGAAGAGCCTGGAGGAGTCTCTTCCTTTTGCCATGGGTCGGATTTGGTCTTGGCTCTTACGCAAGGTGGCTGTGATGGCAGAGCACATGGAGACCTGTGCAGCCCCTCAGCCTCTGCTGTACCTGCAGGCTTGTCCCACCGTGGGCTGGCTGGGGGCTAGCCGCTCTTTCCACCCTCCCTTCCCCACCAGGCGGTGGAAATGGAGGGGGGGTCAGGGCTGTTTTCAGAAGCTGGTTGCAGAAAAGGGGTTTGCAGGCATCACCAGGAGGAGTCTGGCGTTACTCCGCTTCCACTGTGCCCGATGGACCCTGCTGCATTGGTTAAATACCTCAAAACAGCTAGGTCAGACATGGGTTTGGAGAAATGTAATCTCTGAAAGGTTGACTCGGGCGCCTGGGGGGATTAGCGTGGAATAAAGACTTGAGGAAGCTGGACTGAATATGGGCATCAGCAATGTAGCAAGAGACACAAAATATTGCTAAAATATGATATGAAATGAACATTAATGGAAAAAATGAAACATTGGTGAAGCATGCAGAGCTGGAAACATTGCTATGGTTGTTAGGTTTTAATTAGTTGGAAACTGTTCATTCAAACTCTGCTTCTGTGCAGTGATTGTTCTAATGTGGTTGGGTTTGGGATCTAATGCTGCTGGATTTTCCTTTCTTTATGAGTGCTAAGTACTGAAATATTCAGTATACATGTGTCCTCCTGGCTTCTGCAGTGCTGCAGAGGGAGATTTTTTGGTACACTAAATTTTGCAGTAAATGATACCAGTTATTGCCTAGTGGTACTTACTGTAGCCCCAGTGATGTAAATGGTCCTGTCCAAAAGATGTTTCATCTGAAATGAAATGTTTGAGGGTGTTTTACAACAGGAAAGTAGTGCCACCTTGCCTGCTTCACTTTTCAATTTTAAAAATCCTGTGGAGCTCAAATAATGTGTTTTCACAATGCTCCATGAGCTCATGTGGCCCCCTTTTGTACACGTACACACACAGCCACATATGTGTGTCAGTGAGAAAACTCCAATTAGTTATTTTTCTTCCACTGAAAGGTTTTACCTCTTTAGTGGAGAATACTCCATTAATATTAACATACTTCATTATATCTGTTTTCAGAGACAGGAACATTTTTAATCCCCAGTCTTGATTCACATGAGTGATTACACATCTACCTGTTAACTAAAGCATTGGTATCTTGAATTATAATGGCATATTTTTGGGCACCACTGTGTGGTCTGTTTTCCGATTTCTTGTCTGGAAGCCTTTATCTTTGCTATCTTATCTGTCTGATGCCTTCTGGAAACAATTTTCCCTTTACACCACTTCATAAACTTCTGCATACACTAGACTGGATGTTCTGGGCCATTTCTCACATTTTGTAATGAATTTTCTGATTGAATTCTTTTACAGATAGCACCTCATACATGCAAAGCAGTGCCTAAGATCCTGGTGGATTTTTCATTGATTGTGTGTGTAAAGCTCTAAGAACTTGTGGCGTATTCTGAAAAGATAAATTGCCACTGAAACCAAAATCAGAAAGAATCAAGTGTGCTTGCATAGTTAAATTTTATTTAGAATAGCCACAACAATTCGGAATAACTACCAGATCTGTTGACAAATAAGTGGATGTTATTCGAGGAACTTTGCCACTGGCATTAGTCTAATTAATGTCTCGGGCTTTAGATGAGAGGCCTTAACACTAAGATGATTAACCCAGAATCATAAAGGGAAGGGATGGTAGGGTTGTGTGGGTCCAAAATTTTTATCACTGGGCAACCCATGTGAATTGTAAATTGAGCTTTTGTTAACCCTTCTTAAATGACAGCTCTATGGTGGCCTGTTCATCAGGGGTGGTTGAAGGTGGGGGAGAAATGCAGGGACCTCACCCTTGTGAAAGTAGATCCTCAGCCCTCCAGGTGGGCTACAGAAGGGCCCAAGTTTAGCTGCTGCATGAGGGGTCTGGCTGCTGAGGGGAGAGTTATTCTGCAGGGGGTGTTTAGGGCACTAAAAGAGCAAAAGTGATCCACAGAACCCAGCAGGTGAAGAAGAAAAAAAAAGGAGTGTCGGTGGAGAAAGCCTCATGGTGGGGAGGAACAGTGCCATTGTTAGCAGCATCAGCGATTGCTTGTTGAAGCCACGAAACAGGGAATCCCCGGGAGAGGAAGCAGTGCCGGGTGACATTCAGAAAAGCGATCAAGGCCTCGTTTGCATGGTTAGGGTTGGAGGGACTTTTGGTCCTTGCAACCACAGTGTACTCTGATTCAGCCAACTTTCATCAGTGAAGGAGGAACCCTTCCACCTTCACCCCTCCTCCCCCGAAATCTACTGTACTAAAGGACCAAAGAAAGGGCAAAATGGCAATTTGACACCAGTCTTTAAGAAAAAGACTTTGGGAAGATGTCAATGTGACTTTTGTTGAGAGAAATGGTATCTGAGAGAGAGAGAAATCGCTGCTGCTCCTCTGAAGCACTGACATGATTAGGGTGATTTGATTGGTATGGTGTGCTCAGATTTTCCAAAAGCTTTTGATAAGCTCCTCAGTTGGAAGATCCTAAAGAAGTAAACTGTAGCAGGATGAAAGGAAAGATCGCCTCTGGAACTGATGTGAGGGATAGGAAGAGATGGTGAGGTATTTCAGTGGGAGATAACAAGTGGAATCCCACAGGGACCTGCACTAAGATCTGTGATGTCTGGCATATTCAGAAGTGGTCTGGAAAATGTGCTAAATGGTGACGTGCTGGATGTGTCTTTAACTGAGTTATTCAGGATAGGAAAAAGAAAAATCTACTTTTAAAAACATGGAAGAATCTCATGATACTGAGTGGCATTGCAGTAAAATGGCAGCCCACATTTGGTGCCAGTAAGCACAAAATAACGCAGATGGGAAAAAATAAACCCTACTGCATGATGCTGAAGATGGGCTTTAAACTACCTCTTGCCACTCAGGGAAGAGAGCTCAGAGTGGCTGTCAGTAATTTTAACAACGCTGGCTGACGGCAGAGCAATGCTCAAAAAAGCAAATAGATTGTCAGAAATTGCTAGGGAAGACAGAGAAAACAAAATAATCATTTTGCTGTGCATTCACCTCTTGATTACTGCGTGCTGTTCTGGTCTCCCTGTCTAAGAAAAGGTATAGCAGAGCCCAAAAGGGACGGAGAAACCTGACAAGTGTTTTCAGAAATACAGAACGGCTTCTGAATTGAGATTGATTAAATAGACTCTTTAGACGGGAAAAGAGGAGGTAGAAAGGCATGCGATAGCGGTGTTTAAAATCATGAGTGGCATGGAGAAAATAAGTAGCAAATGATTATTTGCGTTTCTCCCAGAACAAGAACAAGGGACATCAGGTGGAATTACCGGGTAGTGGCTTAAGCAAACAACAGCAAACAACTTGGTCCTTGCAGTGTGTGATTAAACTGGAACCAGTCTCACAGTACCTGCCGGGTGTCATGAGGCTAGACGGGCTCAAAACCGATCAGATGAATTAATGGGAAAAAAAAATCCATCAGGGACTATTAGGCAGCAAGATGACATTCCTGCCTGAGGAACTGCCTGCGTGGCAGGCTGCTGGATGCGGGGAGGAGAGAGTGGAGAAAATGCCTACATGGTTACCCCTTTTTAAAATTGTTTCACTTGGTATCAGCCACTGGCTCCTGTCGGCAGTGGGATACTGGACTAAATGAACTTGTGATCTGATATAATTCTTCTGCATAATGTTTTTATGAGGAATCAGTCTGGGAGAAAGGTGCATAAAACACCCCAGAAACCCACAGGGTCCCGAGGCTTGATCTCTACTTAAGGAATTTAGACCTAACCTATATGTCCCCTCGGAGTCTGGGAAGAGAAAGTGTCCAACAGGTCACATTAATCCAGCCACCTGGGGAGGGAAGAGCCCTGAGCACTACTGTAATGAACCAAAGAGACACCCATGCTTTTGGGTATTGAATTACATTCCTTGTGGGATGAGGAAATAAAATGGATACAGGTGCTGCACCTTGCATGTTATCCCGTGGTGCATCTCGGTGGGATGAAAAGAATCACTTGGGAAAGGTAAAGCATGCTGAGTACTGTATGAGACATCATCCTGCATTTCAATGTTTTGTAGTTCTCTGAAGAGTTACTGCTTCACCTTTTGCATTGTACAGTTTATTGTTCTGCCTTCTGAGCTTGTGTATAACACGGATGTGCAGGAGCAAGCCAATATGTTGTCATTGGTTAGAGAATGCCACTTTAAAACATTGACAAAATTGCTCTGTAGCTAAAAGTGCAACCATGAGAACTGTGTTTTGGTACGAGGATAATGTCGAGCTGGAGTTAAATTGAACGTCTGTTTCTTCAGGGACGGTAAATTTAATCAGGTGCTCAAAATCAAATTAAGGTGGAAATCAGTTTGGAAAAACACAAGAATTACAATCCAGCTAATGACCTGAGGTAATACTGGCAAGAAATCTGCTTTCACATTGTAAGATGAAAAATCGTTTCTCTAAGAGGGAGCTGCTTGTAGCTCGTGATTGCGCAGGGTAGTTCAGAGACCGGCATTTCCTTGAGAGAACAATTACAATGTGCCGCCCTTGCACCATTTACTTCCCCTCTATTATAGTGATACCAACAATTATTATACTGCGATCAAGCCTGTCAGTGTTTCTATCATAGTGTTGTTTTCTAACTTGGCCGTTAGTCTGGAAATGTTTTCCCAGCCCAGCCTGAAACAGTCTCTGCGGCTGGTGGCCCATGAGTGATCCAGAAGTGTTGTGTCTTCTGCAGAAACACAGGCTCTCCTGTGGCATGAGCCCTTGTAACAAACATCTCTAGACCTGGGAATGGAAAATGGATCCTGCATTTGTCTGCAGCCTCGCTGCAAAGAGGGATTTGGATTTTCATGTACACATTATTCTGATTAAAGTAGGTGAATAGAGGGGATTTCTTCAGTGTGGCTGGAAGGGGTAAGGTCTTCCCCTGCTGTTTTCCTTTCTGTACGAAGGGAAGACTTTGAAGGACCTGTGGCTCAAAGGTACTGCTGCTGTTCTCATCCCCAAAGGTGTTCCCTTCTGGCATAAATTTGTCTCTCTTACTGATGGAGAATTTGGGGATGGTGGCCCAAAGCTGCAGCCATGGTTCAGTAGGAAGGGGAAAAGTGCTGCTCTGATATTACCTGGAATCGCATTTAAGTTAAACCAGCACCATGCCTTGATCTTCTGTGACCTTTACCCATCAGGAGTTATTAGCTAATTGAATTCAGAAGGTAACTCCCTAACTGTTTTCAAACTAAATTAACTTGCTTCAAGGGACCAACTTATGTTTGTATTTCCACAGAGATAATGAGTTTAGGCTTCAACTGAAACCTTGCCAGATAATGAGGGAAAAAATAAATCAATGACCTCACTCTTATCTGGTCTTAACAGGCAGGCTTTCCTTTGCTAAAAGTGACCCTGAAATGGTCTGGATTGATTCACACGAATGCTGAGCCCTGTGTCCTGTTAAGCAGAGCCGTCCTGGGGAAGGCTTTGCTCCGTGAGGAGATCTAATCCGAACATCAGCAGAGGTGCAAGTATTTGAAACACAGCTTTTCTTAGAGTCAAAACGAATGCTTCTGAGAAATTCAAATGCACAGTAAGATAAAGAGTTAAGGAGGAAATTAGCTTCAATACTAATTAGAGGGAAAGAAACCTATTCTCACACTTGTGCCTGGGACTGAACAATCTCTATAGGCATACACTTCTCTGATTCTCCATAGACATATGCTTCTCTGATTATTTAATTATCAGGCATTGTTAAATAAGAAATGCTTTTCAGATGTTAAAGGGAGATCGTTGCCTGGTGAGAACTGGTGTAGCTATGCTGGGGGAGATCTTTTCTTTGGTGCCTTGGTTAATGGAAGAAGTAGACAGCTCATCAACATGCCCCTCCAACAGCGTGTAACTCCTTATTATCTATATGGATCTCTCAAATGAAGGCTTAAATCTTCAGGTAATAAATGTGATTAATAGTAATTTAACAGGATACATCAGGCGATCTCTTCAAGTATGCGGAGGTAAGAGGCAGGGGTTTTTAACTACTGGTAAAGAATCCATAAAACCTACTCTTAAAGCCCAAATAAGAAGATTGAAATTTTATGGTAGCAATAGCAGTAGTATTCGCAGCAACCATTTTTGTCTAATAAGAGATGTGACATTTTAGGGAGACATGGCATCTTCTATTAAATCAATTGATACAGGTTTTATAGCAGCACTGCTTCTTTTAATGTTATAATGTTAACTTTATAGGAAAAAGTGCCCCTAGGCAAATCTCACACCTTTCTGCTACAACACAGGCAAATACTGATATTCTACCCAGAGAGAGACTTTTTCAGTGCTTTCAGGTGATTGATTGACTAATAAAATTGGAACTGCTTCAAGAAGGGGGCACCTGTATCCAAGTGTAGCCAGTTTGCAGCCACTACAAGATTGGGAGCAGTGGTTGATACACCTGATGGTTGTGCTGCCCTTTAGAGGGACCTCAGCAGGTTGGAGAAATGGGCTGACAGGAACCTCGCGAAATTCAGCAAAGGGAAAGGCCAAGTCCTGCCCCCAGGGAGGGATAACCTCAGGCACGAGTACACTCTGGGTGGAAAGAAGGTTTGCAATAAAGGACCTAGGTGTCCTGGTGGGCACTAAGTTGAACATGAGCTAGCAATGTGCCCTTGTGGCAAAGAACTTTTAAGCACCAGAGGAGCTTTAATGCTGAAAATGCAGGTGCCTGTAGACAGGCACGTAACACTGGACAGAGAGTGTGTGAGTGACACCCTCGCTCTTTCAGTTTTGAGGCTCTCAGTATCGGACTGAAGTACCTGCAAGGGTCAGTAGATAGCTAATTTCCATCTTATCCCAACACTGATATGTTTTTTGGTTTTTTTTTTTTTTTTTTTTGTGTGTGTGCCTTTTCTTTTCCCTAAAGGAAATATCTGCCTGTTCTGTTCTCCAAGTGCAGAAAATGCCTGAGCCAGCGATCGTCACGTTTGCCTCAGATAGGGACCTGTCACATTAGTGTGAGCACCCTGTTTCACCTCACCTGGCTCAGGTGCAGCGCTGGATTGTGGTGGCTGCATTGTTTTTGGGAGCTGATGGGTGTTGTGCTGGCTTGGATGTGCTGGCTCAACAGTTTTGGCACTGGGCCTTGGAGCACCGGCAGCGTGGCCAAAGGATGAATGAACCTACTAGGGAGGTGGTTTGATCTAGACATAAAATTCATTCATCGTAACAACATCATGGGATAAAGTAAAATGGACAGAACACTCCCATAAAATAAATCAGATATGGACATTAAATCCCAAGACTCTATCACAGAAGCTGAAAACATTCTATGTAATGCATTTTATTTTCCAAATATTTGCAGTGGAAATTTTTCTTTTGAAATGGACACATTTTTGAAAATCTTGTGATTAAAGAAATTAAACACCATCTGCACTACTAAAAATATATTTATCCTTTAATATTTTTTCTGTAGAAAATAAGTTTAAAAGAAATGTAAGATTAAAAAAGTAGATGTTTGAAAAACTGCTTTGGGTCATTGTCTTCAAGTGGTTGCCATAGCTCCTAAGTGACAACTTGAAGACTTACGTAGTCAGTAGGAGTGTGAGAAACATGGCTTGAACTTTTGGGGAATTGTAGGAGATTTTATGCCAAGAAAAGTGAAGGCCTGAGCCCTGCACCTGGTGGAGACCCAGTCGGAGACCACAGAATGCAACATTCTAATATATAAAAAAAAAAGAATCAAGACCGTACTCACAGTGAAGAAGTTCATTGGCTGCTATTTGATTCTAAATTTGATTAAATAGATAATTTTATCAGAGAGTCAAAGATGATCTATTCAGCTGGATAACATCTCCACACAGAAGCAGAATATTTATCTAATTAATGAACCACAACTCTGATTATAAAGCTTTCATCTTAGTTTTAAGTTGTTTTGTGGTCACAAAACGCTTCCTTTCCTTTCCTGTAAGTTGTTGCCCTGCCCATATAATACAGTCCACTCAACAACCAGGGCACTATCAATTTATCAATGGTCATCATCTGGTAATTACAGATGTCAATTCCCCAGTCTCAGGACAGTTAAAAATACATGAGTAATTTCATGTGTTATTTGAGGCATGTTTTCTTCTCTTATGAAACTTACGTGAGCTCACAGATGTGCGCACTTAGACTGCAAGCACAACCACATCTGCTCCCTTTCTCATTTCAGCTCCTGAAACTAAAAAAGATTGAATTATCCCAAATGGCAAGTTTGAATGTCGAAATTTATGAAAAAGGAAAGTTTGGATTCCTGTGGCTCTGGGCTTTGTGTCTGGGTCCTCTGCAGCCTACTAAGGTGGGTGCTCAGTGAAGCTTTCCCATGCTTGAGATATTTGTAACTGCTCGCTTTCTCTCTCTTGTGTGCAATCTGGTTTCTAAAGAGGTGGGAGTTTGCTCAACAGCCTTTCCCTCACAGGCAGCGTTAATCTTTCTCTTCCACCCACATCCTATTTTCTGGAAATGTGCGGGAACTTAATATCTTTAAGAATTCTTCTTGCTTGTCTTATTAGATCAAAATTGGTCAATGGGCCCACAAAAGGTTAGGGAAGAGACATACAAACAAAAGAGAACAGGCACAGATGCAGACACTAAGATCCTTGTTTCCTTAAGAAATGGTAGCATTTTAGCTTTCACTCTTAAAATGAGAACCAAAGCTGAGGGAAGGAACTTCTGGAAATAAACAGTGCTTTTCTGCTCACATGGTTCTTCAGACCTGGAGACCTTCAGATCAGATCAGTAGATGAAGGACTCTACCTGTTGGTGTCAAAGTCTCCTTTCCCATCCTTAATCAGTCTGGGCAAGTCTGAACATCACCCTGTCACTGATGACCCACAGGGTCGCTTCACGGGTTTCCTCTCACATTTGCAATCTTTGCTGACTCTCCCTTGCTCTGCATTTCCTGATGGTCTTGGTTTTAACGTCTGCCAGGGTATCCACTCAGAGCTGAAGAAGGACATCACTAACAGGCATCAATGTGGAAAAATGTTCTACTAATTTAGTCCTTCAACAAATTATTCAGAGTTTTGCTTTCCTCAGCGGCTTGCTTGCAACGATCCTTCTTTCTCCTCTTTCCCACTCCCAAATATCACAAGCCTGAATAGATGAAACCACTTGTGAAAGCACTGATATCCAAACAGTTAGGTGAAAACGACATCCATAACTGCTGCTGGTATTGAACTTCTTCCCTTGCAGGAGGATTTAAACTGGACCATCCCTTATTTTTCCTCTTCCAGGTACTGAGTTTCCAAGTTCAGGTATTCAGTGCTGGCAATAACTCACCACTTCCAATCATGCACCAGAGCTATAATCACTTACTGATTGTCTGGATGGGCTCTGGATACTCTTTTAGCCTCAGCAGTGTCTTATCTCTGGTGCTAGATGAGTCTTTTCCAGGTACCTTCAGCACTGTCCCCTAAAATGCAGTAAGGCTCATCTCCCTCCTGTCCTTGCCCCAGAGTCCTGCCCAGCTGCTGGGGCTGGCAGGAGGAAAAAGTCTGGTATGGCTCCCAGTAAACCACCAACCAAAGTGGTAGCCCAGTGTTGTGTCCCAACTGGGGTTCCCCTTTTATATAACTACGTGCTTAAAATAACAGCAGCTTGAAGTTTTATCAGAGGGTATAGAGGGATGCACATTCTGGAAACAGCTGTGCTCATGCAGGTTATTACTGCGGTGTGGGAAGTCTCAGAGCTTGGGCTCCAATGTTTCCAAGAATAATTGAAGTGAAATGAAATAGCAGTGTTTAAAATATTTTCTCTAGACTCCTTCCTTTTTGTGGGGGAAATTAAAAAGTGTATTTTAAAACCTAAAGCAGAAAGGATGTTTCTTTTCAGAATTACATGAAGATGTATGGGGCCAGTCTTTTTCTAGTGGTGCCCAGTGACAGAGTGAGGTAACGGGCACAAACTTGAACCTCCTCATCTAAACATGAGGAGGAACTTCTTTACTTTGAGGGTGGCAGAGCACTGTAGCAGTCTTCCAGAGAGGTGGTGGAGTCTCCTTCTCTGGAAACATTCAAAACCCGCCTGTTCCTGTGCAACCTGCTCTGGGTGGACCTGCTCTGGTAGGAGGGTTGGACTAGATGATCTCCAGAGGTCCCTTCCAACCCCACATCATTCTGTGATTCTGTCATTCTATGTGATTTTGGACCAGTTTGGTCCCAAAGTCAAGATTTCTCGTCTGGTAGTTCCTGCCAGCTCCTTGTGCTACGTAAAGAAGGGACTGTTACCTTGAAGGCAGCAGGTGATTACAGATGTTGTGATATTTAACTTTCAGTGATACTGTTGAAAGAAAATCAGAGATAGTCATCGAGGTTGTTAGACTTCAGGTGGTTTAGAGTACCATCAAAATGGCATCACAGCAGCTACCTACAACTTACTGAAGATGGAAAACACCAATTTAGTGTGGAGTCGTTACTCATAATTGGGTTCAAATTCTGCTTTAATAATGTTGCCTGTGTTTGCAATACTGTAAATGTGAAAATGAATTTGGCTGAAAGAGTGCCAGTGTGAAGCAGCATATAATTTTGTTTTTGTTTGTGCTGTACTCCACATAATTACTGTAATTATGCATATTAGGCTGTTCTGTGTAATGGCACCAGAAGGTAGATAATTTTGTCAATAACTGGCTGTAGCAGCTTATATACGTTTTGCACCATCCACAGAAGTGCTTTGAAGATCATTTAATACTGCTGATTTACCCATAGTGGGTCAGAAATTATTGCTGCTGTTCCCAGAATGTCTATCTGGAGGTGATGTCTTCAAGAAAAAAATCAGGTGCTACTAAAAAAATAAGAGCTTTTGTATCTGAGCAAAAAGAGCAAAAAAAACCCAGGACGCACATTTTCAAAGAAGGTAAAAATCTTTAATTAGCTGATAGGACTGCTATCAGTATAATATGACAAGGAACTGCAACAGCTTTGAAATCCTTAGAGGTGTATTTTGGTTCAGATTATACTTTGCACAAGAAATTGCAAATATGGTCAATGCCATCTACTTTCTCAACAGAAAAAAGTTTAGATCAAGATACTTTAAAGAACTGAGAAGAGAGCTTAATCTGAAAATGAGACTAAGCAGAAGCACACTGATGACAGAGAAAACAAACAGGGGAGGGAATGCAGGTGAGAAAACTGGAGTCAGGCATGGTGAGGTAGGCATGGAGTGAAATGCTGCCTGGGTAAACTCAAAGGTTCAAAGGAAAAGTGGTGTTTAGGAGACGGTTCCTTCAAATGTTCAGGAAAAATACTTAAAAGTTGCCTTTTCAATGTATGAGACAATTGTGAGTGGTGGTTTTGTGTCAACTGGAGCCCTCAGCTGTTTTCTGAGAGTATTTTGTGCCCAGGAATGGGGGCCACGGCCACGGCATGGAGGCCAGCTCTCCTGCAGCTCCTGCTACCTGTGGCCACCCAGCTGCAATGCGTGAGCCTTTCTCAGCACCCACAAACCCGACAGAGTGGGTCCTGGGGAGCCAGCCCTGTCCTTCTGTATGAGGTGGGGGTTTCTGGGTGGTGGTCTGCAGACGCTGTGACCTGGGAGAGCCTTGTGCGTGGGCCTGTACACTGGTCTCACCCTCTCCGTGAGCAGCGACCTGCTGGCAACAGCCATTTTCCCAGCTGCTCCGCTATCCCTCGGCATGATGGAAATCACACAAGGCTTTTTTTTTTCTGCCGAAAGAAAGACGGGTGGATGGGTAGTGACTCATTTGTCAGAAAAGTTTGGAAACCAGTCGCTGAAAGCAAAAGTGGGGGTGTCTGGGGAGACGAGCAAGGCACAGGGTATAAAGCCGCCGTGATTTGCTTCTGTTTGTTATGCTCCGTGCACTCGTCAAACGAGGACTCAGTTCTGTGGGAAGGGATGCCCGAGTGACACTGCTGGTTAGATGCGTTAAAAATGTCCTCAGCCCTGGCAAAGCAGGAATGCTGCTGCTAGATAAGAGCAGTTTCTCTGAGAGGATCCGCTCCTGCTTTATGTCTCCTCGGGTTGAATGGATTCACTCTGAAGTACAAGCCGCGTGAAAAATTTCGGTGTCATTTTTAGCTCTGCTTCAACAGGCGTAGTTTGGCAGGGCTGATTTAAGATACGTGGGTCTCTGTGGGATACACTGTTATTTATCGTGTATTGATCAGGCAATAATAACCCGTGCTTTCCTGAGATTTAACGCTTGTGACTCCCTTCTCGTTGGGTAAAACTGACCTGCCACTTGCAATCCATTTGAAATGCAGCAGCACACCTTATCGTGGATTTGAGCTGGCATATTCATCCTGCTCTGTTTTCTTTTTTTTGCCCAAATCAGAATAGTTATAAATACATGTGCCTCCGAAAGGGACTAGAATTTGTTGTATCCTCTCCTTGGTCTCTGTTTGATGGGACTCTGCACTTGCATGCCGTGTGGGATTCTGGGTTTTGCCACCAGGCAAAGAAATTGTCAGAAAGTAATTATGATTTTGCTATGGCAGCTCTGGCAAAAGGTCATTTATTCCCCTCTGAAATTTGGCTAAATTAATTTCCACTCTTAAAAGCGGCCACAGATAAACATATTTTTCCCTGAGTGATTTGAAATTATGATTGTTGCTTTACTGACTGATGTGTTTTTCAGTCAACCCACTCTTACTGTGTCGACTTTGTGGAATATTTAAGTTAATAAAATGTTGTTTTGTCTTTGTGGGTCACCTCAAATGTATTTGTGCTCTTCAGATAAAATTGTTATTGCTTTGGTTAGTATCTAAAAAAAAAAGGTTATAGGAGTTGCACAGCATTGTTTATCAGCACATAGTCCCAGAGAATAATACTGTCATAATTTAAAACTCAAGTCAAACTCTCTCCTTCATAAACAGGGTCAGAAAGTCCAGTCAAATGACAGAACATTGGTAAGAACAGATAAAACTAATCTGAAAATTCAGAATTTAATTAAATGGTCAGATTTAACTGTAGACTAGTCAGCTAAGGAAAGTAGCTGGACTGCTACTGTGAGAATGCTAAAGAACACAATTTGAGCTCAACAAGTTAGTAAATTGTCTATCAATTTCCAGCCCAATTAGAATTTGAAATAATAAGTTGATTTGCTTTTTGAATTTTTTGCTTTTAAATCACAGAGACGTCTAATGGAATGACAGTTCAAATCCAAGTTTCAAAGCTACTCTCCAACAAGTGATTAAGGTGTTCCCTGTGTAGGTCTGTCCCTTCCCAATGGATTACCTGTGTTTGCTTTCACAGGAATTTAAGCATGTATTTATTAGGAGCTGGGGTCCAATCCAGTTTCTTCTTTGCAGTTTGTGAATGTGGGATTTAGATTTAGCATCAAACCTCTATAGTGGAAAACCTAAATGTCATTAATTTATTTGCAGGGACATGACAGTCTTTATCGACTTCTGAAAATAGTGAGTTATTTGCACTCCTTGGAATATCAAAAAAAGAATGAAAAAGGGAACTGGGGAAACTGATGTTGCATTATTCTTTTTCTGAATTCTAGATATCAAACGTAAGCAGACATACCTAACGTAAGCAAAGACATATTGTGTCAGACCAAGGACCATCTAAATGGGTATCCTGCCTTTTATCCAGGAGTAGATGCTCGAGTGAGAGAGAAAGATCAGAGAAAGTACCCAGTGATACTTCCCTGAATATTATCCCAAATGCCAGGGATTTGTGGCTTAGAGTCTTCATTGTTGCAAGCCTGCCGAAGTCTGTAGGCAGGCTTGGTACCCTCAAGCCAAAAGTCTCTCTGGACCTGCTGCAGAGAGAGCGTGAAGCCGAGAGGAGCACTTGAGCCTCTTGTGTGTCACAGGCTGTCCTGGAGACCTCTCCTGCCCAAGGGACGGAAGGTCATCTCCAGCTATGTGAGAAATGCTGATCTTGGTCCAGTTGGAGGAGCAAGCAGAGCTGCGAGGCAGAGAAGGCCAAACGTTAAACATTACAAGCCACACTGCAGAAGAGTGGTTGGTCTGGTCACCATCCCTGCAGTGAAGTGCATGGTCTGCACTGCACTGGCCTGGCCCAACTCATCAGTGTCACCACAGGTGGAAATCCTTACAGCATCTGGCCACAACTGGAATACTGCGTCCAGTTCTGGGCTCCCCAGCTCAAGGGGGACAGAGAACTACTGGAAAAAGTCCAGCGTAGGGCAACAAAGATGATTCGTGGGCTGGAGCATCTCCCTTATGAGGAGAGGCTGAGAGAGCTGGGGC
>JAOXJK010000001.1:126952749-126967312 GCA_025774025.1 Xenus cinereus
TGGCAGGGGAGTTGGACTAGATGATCTCTATGGTCCCTTCCAACTCCAAAAAATTCAGTGAAATTCAGTGAAATCTACTCCAGCGTGCAGTGGGCCTTCTCTCCTCATTTCGTGCACAGTTGTTTATTACTGAAACTACAACAATTGTTGTAGACGGACCTGTATAGATAAATCAGTGCCAATTTTTAAACCTGAACAGTTCCTTCATGTTAATAATGCAAAATGATTATAGCAAAGTTGTCCTTTCTATAAGAAGTACAGGACAGACTTGTACAAGTTTTTAAAAACAGTTGTGACTCTCAAACTAAATCAGCATTTTTTGGGTACAAGCCAGGTAGAGCTCATTAAGTAAAGACTTGATTATTGGTAGTGCTTAAACTGATTTACTTTAAGTAAATAATAATATATGAAACAAGCCATGTACTGAGTAGATCATGCACAAATAAGTTTCTTGGTTAAATTTTCCAGCGTGTCGCCAAAGAAGGACATTTTAGTTTTTGGTAGAAAAGCAGGTCTGTTCGGTCTGTTTTTTAATGAGTCAGTTAATTTTTTGCTTACTGCAGCTTTGGTTGGAGTGGTCGATAATCAGTTGAAAATTGGACAAAGTACCATGAATTCTTTTGTTGTCAGTTGTATGGATTATGGCTCTGACTTAATGAAGAAAATCAATGTCTCCACATTATCAATATATGAGAAGCATTGGCCTTAAAACCCAATGTGATTTACAGGGAGAAGTTTAGAAAATTTTTCAGGACAAGCACTAAGTCTCCTCCATGTGTTCTTGCTACAGTGATTTCTTTTTCTTGTATGTTGTGTATATGTATAGCAGTAATGTATTATGACTTGCTTAATTATTTTCATCACTTTCTTTTGTCTTCAGCTATTGCAGCAGCATGTCCTGAGTGACATCTCAGTGATTTCAAATGTAGAATCACTGACTGAATTCAGCTACTTATTTATGGTATAGTGACAGAACCTAAAAGCTAAGAAGTTACTACTTTTTTCCTTTGCCTTTAATTCATTTTCATTTTGCAATATTTACTAAAACTCAGGTTAATTCTGGACCATCAGACATCTCCAGATAGATGTAGTAGAGTGCTGCCAGGCATACATGACTACATCAAGCACCCTCTGAACCAGTTCAGTTACCATGCAATTATACTTCATGAAAATATTTAGTATTTTCATAAAATATTTTCAGATGTTTTAGTGCTGTGAGTCTTCACATGATTTGAAGGCCTTACCTGTGTTTTAAAGAGGTAGAGATCTGCCACCGAAACCTGCCAACAGCTATATTCTCAATAAATCTCCACAGGAAGAGTGAGTGGTCCCTAGCAATTGTCCACCCCACTTGTCCAATTCCACTGCAATAACACCATCCCTTGGGAGAGCTCTTAAATCATTTACCACCAGAACAGGCAGAAATATTCTAGCTGTGAGTCATTGATAATATCTTTATATTATTATATTTATATATAAACACACACACACATATAAGAATTTGAAATTTTCATCTGCAATTATGCACAAGGGATAAGTTTCTATGTCTATGCACACAGTTATAAACAGGATTTCCTCGCTTCTATTTAATGAGTGTCTGAGTTATAGACTGCATGTTCTTTCAGAAAGGACACGCAGGGAACAGTCTGATGTCCAAACAGGAAATCATGTAACTCTACTCATTCTGAGACACATAGGGCATTTTGAGTGAATAGGCCTTTGATGGCATAAATCTTGTTCCCCAATTTGTTAAGCTTTTGTCATTTTTAAGAGAAATCATTGCTATCCCTTCCTAGCTTCTGCCAGATAAAAATGGAAATTATATTTAGGAACAATATACAAGAGTACATACAGTACAGGAATATTTGACTTTCTTGACCTCTTTTTTTTCTTAGATGTTACATTCAAGGTTGAAAATGGCAACATGTACTGATGTAAATGATTTACCAGTTCCCTAACAGATTACATTGAGAAGAAAACGACAAATCTAGATAGAAGAAAAGCAAGAAGGGAATAGATACAAATGTTTATAGGCTCATGAGTGAGTACAGATACAGATATTTCATTTTGAGCTCTGTCTTGCAAGAATTCGTGTTAGGAAAGTTCAGGCAATATGGAAATACAAGTGCTTTTGAACATTGTAAATGAGCTCCCTCTTTTGAGGCCCTGTTGAAAGGAGATTAAGCCTGATGTAAGAGTACCATATTATCATTAAAATAACTTCATAAAATGACATCACTTACATAGCAGAGGGAAAAAGTTGTGGGGAAGGGCCTGCAGATTTAGCAAAGTCCATTCAGTCGTGTACGGTGGAGATAACAGCAACTTGAGTTCCTGTTTTTAAAGCAGCACAGATGGTCAGATAAAGGAACAGACAAAGAAATAAAAAGTCTAGACGTTTTTAACAGATGTTAACAGCACTTACTTGATTTTTGATTCTTATTTAATTTTTAAATTTCTGGAACGGGATGGCCTGCCACTCACAGGGCAAGGCCAGTGAGCCCAAATGTGTGCCAGTGCCATTCACACTGATGGTGATCCTAATCTTTCTGACTGCTTCTCAAGGCACACGATCCTTTATGGGTTTTGCTTTTCTTTACTATGCGCCTGGAGTTCACTGTAGCTTGCCGGAGTGCTTTGTGGCTTGTGGTGAGTACAAGGGAGCAGTGATCCTCCATCCTACTTTTGATTGCTGGGGACTGGACTTGAAGTCATCCATAGCTAGATTATGTCTCTCCTTGAAGTTACCATCTCCGTTTTCTTGACCTGTGTCATCTAAATTCCTCAGTGGCTTTTCTGTTTACTAGCTAGAAAAGGATCTTAAAGTTTGGGAACGTTGCCAGGACCAGTTTTAAGGATGAGGCCCAGACTCAGGAGGGAGCAAGACAGGAGTAGGCAAAGGCTTCTCTCAAGTGTTGTGTGTGTCTCTGCTAAGAGGCTGGATACTCTTGCCATCCTGTCCTGTTGTGGCTCTGGATGGAAGAAGAACGGCTGCTCCTTCAGCCCCTCATTGCAGCCTCCAGTGGCACTCAAATGCCATGTGGAGTGCTTGCATGTTTCTTCCTCGCGTGTTTTATATGACCTATTGTCAGGTGAAGAGAAGCCTGAAGTCTTGGCCTGATTTGTCCCACAGGAAATCAAACCTCCCTCTCCAAGGCATGCATGAGACGCATGGAAATCAAAGCAAAATTTTAGCTCTCAGACTGTGTCTTCTTCAGGCTTGAAAAGTAGGCCAACATTTTTGACTTTGATAACATTTTTTCTGTGAAGAAGACGGGATGAAATGCACTGAAATTATGGATGAACTGGGGCTAGAGGGAGTCCTTGCTGTAGCACGAGGCGGTGCCAGTACAATCATCGCTGGTGCCAGCGCAGGCTCCGAGCTGACAAATGCTGACTTCTAAGAGGAACTCTGAAGACTGCAGAGAGAATTGAAGTTATACACAATCATAAATATTTAATTTCTATTATTGCATGCTGAGAATTGCAGCACTGTCTGCAAAACACTATAAAACATAGCAGCGTAAAACAGATTAGCAATGCAAATATGCTGTAAATATTGTAGGGAAAACAGAAGCATAGACTCTTAAGCTTATTTATAACTATAGACCTCAAGATTCTTTTGTGCATTGTCGTGATATTTCGTAATTATACCAGTGGTTCAAAATGACCGGTTTTCTCCTGGCATAAAATATGTTGCGATTTAATTAAAGCAGAAAGCTAATTTAAGTGGAATTGAGAAAGACTAAATCAATTATGAAGTATGCTATTATTAGATTTGAAAGTCTAGCAAAATTAGTCAAGTTGTATAGCACCACATTTTCTCCTTTTTAATGGAAGAAGATTAGTCCATCATCGTTTCCTATGGTTCAAGAAGGGTAATTCACAAAATTTGAGCAGGTAACATTTTCAATCATAAAGATGTAACAAAATAATCACTCAGACTTCAGTGTAATTTTGGCAGAAACAGGTACTTCTCTTCCTTGAAAACAGAGGTAGTCCCGCCAAAACCTGTGCCTTTGGCTTGGGAGAGCTGTCATTTATTTTCCTCATGCCCCTTTTCTGCCCTGTAAGCCAGGTTTCCCAGAAGCAATGATTTTCACAAGTGAGGGGGGTGATGTCTTCATGATGGTATGATGGGACATGCAGTTAGACCACAGAGCTTGGGCTACAGCAGTGGCAAGTGATTGACTCAAATGACAGTTACTATTCTGCTTTGCCAGTGTTTTTGATGAAAATACATTCTTTTTTATTTGAGATTTAGCTTTTCTGTAGCAAAAGTCAGAAATAGTAACCTGCTTTTCAACTCTGTTTTCAATCAAATTTCTTATCAACTAGTTTTTAAGAGTTCTCCTGCATTGCCCTTATCCTGACCTAAACAAGCTGTGTATCTGGATTGGTGGTTACTTTTCAAATACATCAGTATGTTAAACCTATTGATCAAGTAGCTAGTGAAAGTGCTAGAGGTGCATTTATTATTCCTGAATGTTAAGACATGTCAGTCTTTCCACATTGCCAGAGAAGAACATTGTGTCTCTCAATACACATCCTTTCTTCTGCTCTTCCCTGCCCACTCAGTGGCTTGCTCATTGAAAGCTAATGAATGAACTGAAATAAGGACATTATCAACTTTTCTAGATGAGGAAAACTCTCCAGGGGATAGTTTAAGAGGCCGGAGCTGCTAACAGAAGTTGTACCAGTGTGGCTTCAAAGAAGTCCTATGGCCAGGGAGCTGGGGTCTGGTAGGATCAGAGGGGCAGGACCGAATCTTTGCTGATCTGTGGTTTGGGGAGCTGATATTTTTGCCTGTTCATAAGAGGGATGGAGAAGTGACCACAATGATGCAACTGGAGGCCTATGATGCATCTTCTCAGGTCATGGCCATAGGCTACTCTAGAAGACCCATAGTATAGTGGAATAGCTTTACTGCCCAGCCCTCTTATGGTATCATCAGCCGTATGCAAAATCTGGAGTTGCAGTGGTTCAGAAGGTTTTCAGTGCAGAAGCTGTGAAGTTGTTTGTTGAAGCTGTTTAGGGTGTGTGGGTGGTGATTTCTACCTCACTATCAGTGGTATCTCAAACTGTCTGTGTTGGAATAATCCAGCCCAGTGCACTTTGTACTAAACTGGACTGAGGATGTGTGCAAAACCGTTCTCTACATCTTAGATGACCTCCAGTTGAGCAGTAGTAATTTCATTGCTTGCAGTTGTGTAATATAGCTGGAATCTTTATAACCTTCTAGCAGCAAAAAGTTACATTTGGCATTGTTATTTATACCAGGTATATGAATAAAACAAACGAGGTTAGCTAAAGTGATTTTCCAACAGAAATACATCTACATTGTCAAGTCTAAAAACATCATATAATCTCATTTTGCCTCTCCCTTGTTTCCTTCTTCCCTTCTCTCCTCCCTCCCTCCCTCCTTCCCCATATATACCTAGGAGATGATTATACTGGCAAATATTCCAAGAGTAGACCTTGCCTTAGATGACGTGACACTAAAACCCCACTACAGGAAAAAAAATTTAACTCAAATGTCTGTATGCTTTCACTTTTTGCAGTAAATCTGTGCCAGTCTGACCAAACGCTTTAACACTAATTATGAATGTTCTTTCTTCTGGTGGATGGTCTCACCTACAAACACCATTGTCCAGCTACACCATTCAAGAGTATCTTTCTCCTATAATAATAAAAAAAAAATCTCCTAGAATTTTTTTAAGTGCTATCTAATGATTGGTCATACAAATTCATAAGTTAATTTAAAAAACCTTGTGCTTGCAAGCTGGTAGATCTTCAATGACCATTTAATAGTCCAAGCTTAAGAGAGTGTAAGTTCTCAGTATCTTTTATCAGCAAAAAACTTTTCAGTATTCAAATTGCTTTGCAACGCTCAAGCAAAAAGCCAGACACTCCAAAGTGGTGTCTTAAATGCTTTAGAAATTAATTTTAGAAATAATAGTGGTAATAATAAATCTCCTCACAAGAAACAAAAACCTTGTTCATAATTTTATGTGTCTTGCTGAGAAGTTGCTTTTACAAGGTTTGCATGAAATCAGCTAATGGTGTGCTGTCAAGGCTCTGATTTAACTTCAGCAATGGCTTGTATTAATTTTTCAAAAATCTACTATGAACTGGCTTAATCTGAACTGAGAGAAAAAGCTCTTTATTTAAATAACGCTGTCTACAGATGATTGTGCAATAGTGCAATATTGGCTATGAAGTTGATTTAATTTAATTGGTACAACCAATCCTCTGGGGCCCCCATTTTAGGAGACAGCGAGAGGCACTTCTTCTGCACAGCACCCCCGACTCCCATTCCCCAGGACTCATCTGCTACGTTTATTTGGCAGGAGGAACGAGTTCCTCAGTCTAACTCCTGCTTTCCAGCTGCTAATCCTTCTGGGTTTGTCTGCAAAGATTTTGACCGTCAAACACAGTCATGGTACCCGAGCCAAAGGAGCTGATTCGGCCCAGGAGACAGCTTTGCCCTAGCAGCTCGTGGCCTCAGGTAGGGTTGTCCACCCAGCTGAGAAGCGGCTCTAGCGTGACGGAGGGCAGCACACCGATGCTGTGGACCCTGCTCATACCTGGCATAAACTGCTACGGTGCTTTAGCGTGCAAGTGCATTCCAAAAATGTCCCATTACAAGTAGGTGTACGAACGCATAATTAAACCTTAGCTGGTATTTAGACTCTTTTATTTGCGATAAAAAAAGGCTGCAGTGTGCAGCATACTTCTAATGTTCCGAGATTCCTATTAAATATTAATTTCCCAGCAGGTTCTGAATCTACACTCCAGGTAAAAACTTGTACATTTGACATTACAGTTTAAACTGCTGCTTATTGCAAGTCACTCAGAGATGGTGAATTTTTCTCTTTCTTCAAGTTTACTTTCTTCAAGTTTACTTTACAGGAAAAATGGTGAAGTTCTGGCCAGTGGTAAAGACAGGAGATATTTTTATGTGATTCTGAAAGTCCCCCCCAGGCACTCCAGGGTCGCCTGTTGGGAGAGTTCTTGTTGCTGGTGATGACAAAACGATATTACATAGTTAGTCTTAAAAATTAGGGGAATATATCTACTGTCTGCTCAGAGCTGGCCCTGCTTCAGGCTCTGTCAGGCTAAGAGCTATGGAAGGCCCTCTTGAACTGATGTGAAATCATTAATAACAAAATTGAAAATGAACTTTTGTAAATTTTTTTTTGTGTGGTTTGTCCATTTGTTAATGCCAAGAGATGTCCAGGCTGAGGCTGGTTGATGGTCTACGGGCCAGGATGCTGCCCTGTGCTGGTGCCAGTCAGCCAAACTGGTGTTAGCCTGGTTGCTGGTTTGTGCATTCAGCTTAGGACACAGTATACACTTTTGCTTGTCCTTCACCTTGTAGTAGATGGGGAGGCACGTTTTTCTGCTTGTGTTGTGCTGGAGCCTTCCTCTCCCTGCAAATGTGGGTCTGGGTTTCAGGTCCTTGTGAGCTGGGATGTACCTGAGGTGCACAGCCAGAGCTGAGGAAGAGGGTTGTGTTCCTGGTTTGCAGAAGCGATGCCACCGCTCAGGTCTGCTAGTCTTCACTCCTTTTACCTTTTTAGCCTCTCTTTCTGCTGGCAGCAACTCCTCTGCCAGCCTTAGATGGTCCTGGTTTTCTGTACACTCTCAGGGTTGTCATCCTTTAGCTCCTGTGCTGCCATCCTGCCCAGAAGTTATTACTTGCAAAACTTGGAGGTGAAAGCCCACAGCAAAATATCAAAGTAGCTAATGTTAATTTTCCTCCCTGAAAAGCATTTCCTCCTCTTTTGTTTTGAGATATGATGGCCACGTAGCTCCTGAGTGTTTCCAGGACGGAATGATTTCAGGATTGCTCTTGTTCCAGGAGAGGATCCAGTACCCAAATCCTTATTTGAGGACTGAGATCTAAAGTAGGAACGCTGGTGTCTCTCAGTTGTTTGATACTAATGACATGTTTTCAGAGGGTGCCCCAGCAGCACCCGGTCTTTTCCCAGCAACGAGACTTGTGGATGTTTATTCAAGACACTCCCTTTTGGGGCTTATTCTGCCACTGCATTTTATTGCTGTTGTTCCTCCGAATTTTTCCAACATCTTTTCCCTGCCTGATTCTCTTCTGGTTTCTACCCATTTCTTTTTAAATTTCCCCTTCTCAGAGACTTTCACTGACCACTGACACAGCATTCACCCCCAGATTGCTGGGGCTCACACTTCAGTGTTATTGTTAATCCTGGTTTTGCTAAAGCCAAATGAGCAAAATTAAATCCGTGTTAGCTCACCAATTACAGCTGCCTGAGGACCCCAGCTAACAGCTCCAAATCCAGTAGTGCTCAGCCAGCAGTAAAACACATTTCATCATATCCATTAGAGTTAGAAACCATGTGGTTAAGGCTCCTGATGATCCAAATGCCTCCTCCAAGCCTTGTAAATACATATAGTTGTCACAGATTTCATGCTCATAATTTGCCATGGACATGGACTACCAGTTTTTGCTTATGTAAGTTGAAGCAGAAATGAGAACTTTAATTTTTTTTTTTTTTTATTTCAAAGTGTTTGTCAGGAAAGAGGATGGAAAGAATGGGAAGAACACTAAGTGAAAGATGATTTGTGCTTCTTCCTTTTTATGTGTGTCTAAACTAACTTTCCTTCCCAGCTGACCCAGGTGGCATTTGTCAGCTAATAGGCTGACTACTCACTTTTATCAGCTGCACTGTCATAGCTAAATACCTCCTCAAGTCAGGGTGGTGACAGTTGTTGTGTGATGTCTGCTGTGTTTCGGGGTGCCCTGGGGACCCAGCTGAACAATTTCAGCACTTACAAGGAATCTGCCATTGCTTGAGGTGGAACATCAAGCGCACACGTAGAAACCAGGAGGGAAACTGTAACATAAGCTCACCTGGGGGTTACACTTGACCTAACGTTTCATCCAGTTCTGCATAATGGAATTGAGAGAGAGGTGCTTGATAACACTAATTAGGAACTGGGTATTAAAACTGATATCACTAAGCAGCAAATACAGTTGCAACAGAGAGGATTAGAGGAACAGGCAGAGTTCAGAACTGAAATATTCATCTAATTATTTCCAATTCCAGCTATGCCCAATGCACACTCTGAACAGAGTGTTTAGCAGCACCTGGTGTGTCTGATACCCACTGAGCTCCCCCAGCAGCAATAGTTTTCACTCACTTGAGATTTTTTTTTTTTTTTCAGGAGATCCTTAACTCTATGGTGAAGCTGCCTGTGCTGTGAACACGGGCACAGAAGAAGAACCCCAAAGTGTCAAATAATTTCTGTGATTATGTGTGGCAGGTGGAACCCTACAATTTCTAGCTTTAACATTAAAAATCACAAACCCAAAATTGAAACTTTTGTGGACAGGTTATAACCAATACACAGTGTCAGCAAAATAATAATGTTGTCCATAAAGGTGAAATTGAAAAATTCTAACAGAAAATATTGCATCTTCCTGGAAGCTGTACTAATGCAAGTAATGGTAAGCAAGTCTTTAGTGTTTTGCATTTCTACTGGGGTTTTATGCAGTTCAACTTTGAAAACCCATATATATGAGCAAGTTTTGAGAGCTGTATTTTTTGCACTACAGGCTTCATTCAAGTATGTTTTGAATATACATCCATGTGTACTTTGTGGAATAGTCTCCAAAAGTGATGCAGAGGACCCAGTATAGAAAGAATAATTTTTAAAATTCTGTTAATAATTAAAAAAGTGATGAGCCAAGCATTATATAAATGTTAAATTTAGAGTAGCAGTTTAATTTGTGGGTTTTTTCTATCAAGATTCACAAATGAAAACACAATTGCTATAGGCATGATTCATCCTTACAAAAAGGATATGGAGAAGGGAATGAATGTTTTGATTGCTGGAGAGTAGAGTAGATGTGTGTACTTCATCTTATCCATCTAGTGTGTGACTGCCTTTCACGTGAAGCAATGCTGTATGCTTTGCTGGAGCACCACCTTGTTCCCAGGAAATGATGATGAAGGAAGCTTCACCTTCTAGATCTCCGAATTCTCTACAGCTTTCATTATTGCAGAAAATATGTTTATTACACGCATTTTTCCTTTCTATTTTTGTTATCCTTTTCCTTTTATATCCCTGAGGTGACTAGTGTGCTGGATACAACACGGACACAAACTCCTTGCTGCTCAAGACAACATTAGGTTGAAAGATGGCGCTTGCAAAGCCAGTGTGGGACTGTGGTCTTAGAGATGTGTTTGCCCTCCCAGCTCAATGAGGTCAGTTGTGCCCTCCTGGGGGCATGTCACACATACCATGCTCAGGAAGGTGTCTTCCAGCCATCCTGGTCAGCAGAGGTTGCTTAGCCTGACTCACGTTGTTGAAAATAGTGGGAGAATAGGTGATGAACAGCCCAAATGGAGCTGGATTTGGGCAGGAGAGTGGAACATGCCCGAGGGGATTTGCTTTGTTTTGTTGTATTTATTTAGGTACAAATGAAAGTACAACAAATGTAGAAGCCCATGGGTGGAACCTTTATCTCGTTTGGGTTTACTGTTTGAGCCCTGATTAGCCATGAAGAGTTACTGCAAGAGTAACTTCTTGCTCGGGGAAACAGGATGCTTATTGGCATGCTTCACTGTGCCAGTTTGTACATTAGAAAACTGAGTAGGGGTGGAGAGTGTCTAGAGGCAGAGCCTGCCTAATGCTTTTTTTAATTCAGTCATGCCCCTGGTTCCCACAGCTTGCTGTGACAGTGGGTGGCACAACCCATTAATCCATTTTTCATGGTGAAATCCAGCTTAAAAAGAGAACAGGTTAAAATTCTATGCCTCCCCGTGTCAATCAAAACACTCTGATGAGAAGAAGAAAAAGCCACCCCCTTCCCTTTCTACCTCACCCTGCCACGGCTCCCTCTCACCCCTCACAGCGCTGGGGAACCTGACTCACATCTAGGGACTTTTAAAAGTTGCAGACGGTATCAAGTCTGCAGACAGCAAATGGTAGCGGCTCTTGTCTTCCCTACGTTCAGGAAGACCTGTCACTTCTGGATTTAGTGCCAAGTCCTAATGCCCTCCAAGCACAAAACAGCAGGAGCCACCTCCAGAACAAAGCATCAGATCAATCCAAGAGGCAGCAAAACCCACTAAGGGTTTTATCAAAGATAAGCAAATCGTTGTAGGCCACTTAGTTCAAGCAGAAACACTACTTATGCTGAAAACATATCTACAGCTAAATTACTTCAGCCTACCACGATTGCTCCCTAGGTTTCAATTTAGTTGGTCATTGGAAAGTTATCCTCATGGATAGTAGTTTGGTTTTACTTGAGACTCAAGTCCAAAGGAAAGCAAAAAAGAATAATCAAGCTTCAGCACTGAAACAAGAGATTATGTTTTCTCTGCCTGGTTTAGAGCAACCTTTGCAACCATTAGCCCCTTTACTAGTATAAGTCAGGCTGTCGAGCAACAGCACTTCCAAATTGTACAAGAACTTTCCTCAGTCTTTGGAAAAGACTGAAAAGCAGATATGTAGTAGATAGGGATTGCCCAAATTCACATCAAGCCTTAGCTAGAGATCAGATCTCTTGTAACCTACGTGGGACACTATACTGCTGGTTCACATCGGCATGCTCCAAACAGACCCAGCCTTGGTAGGCTGAGAAGCTCATTCTTCAGGCTGGTGTTCTGGACGGTGAAGATACTAACTATTCCTTGCCTCCAGTATTGACATAACTTGTTGGCTGAAAATACACCTTGGAGTACTTGCACCAGTATCAGTGTCTGCTGTGTTTTACACAGAGGACAGGAACGTTACCAGTAGACATAGAAAAGAGTAGTGCCTCTTGTTGCTTTAGGAACCTGGTCCTGAGTACCAGATTCCCAATGCAGTGCAGTTAACTTGAAGGAAATTGTGTGTGTACTGTTGGAGAGGTCTTCTGCATTATTATACTGATGCCCAGATAAAATTCTTTGCACTTTCTTCAGGTAGCAGTGAGAGATAACAAGAAAAGGAAGGAAAGAGACCAAGTTGGATGGAGACACTTGTGGTCTTAAAAGGCTACTCCATTGTCATGATTTCTGTCCTCTGACTTTACGGCACACTTTTCCCCTCCTGCTGGGCGGTGGGCAAGTATGTGAACAGACCAGGGTTATAACACAGGTGAGCAGGGATATCTGATGGCCGCTGACCATGTTGTCACACAGCTGTGTTGCCTTTGCTATGAGGAAAGTTACTGTGATGATGCACTTTCATGTCTGCCACTTGTCTCAAGGGGCAAAGCACTTTTTTTTTTTCCCCCTGCTGTTCTGAAGTAGCATTTTGTTGGGCAGACAACAGCTGCTGCTTTCTGAAACAGCTGGTTGGTACAAGTCAGAACAAGCACTCAGACTTGAGACATTGCTACCTTTGCAATAAGCTGTCTTTGTCCCATCAGCACATCCCCTTCTGGCAGAAAAATATGTTCAGTCTCAGATACAGTCCAGTTATGTTTCAGCTGTGCTTGCTAAAATAGATGGGGAGCTACAAGGAAAGGACCTCCTGACATGTAATAGTTTATCCTTATTAAGGTCTATCTGTCTGTAGTCATGCAAATCTTCTACCAGTGTCAACCTAAAACCCACCTAAAGACTAACTCAGGCAGTATTTGCCTCTAAAGACAAGATTTAGAAGACTGTAAGTTGTCAGGGAGGGTGGAACAAACAACAAAATCCACAGGAAAGTGTCTTGATTTTAAAATCCCTTAAAAGGGTCTTTTATTGCACCATCCTTAAAACTAAAACTAAATTAGAAGAGGAAGGAAACTTTAGCTGTTTGCAGAGGATGTGTGTCACAGATCAGCCTAAATCTCCTCCACATATAGCTTAATGCTGCCAGGTCAGCATAAAAAAAAAAAAAGCTAAGGCAAGATCTTCAGCTAATAGATAAGCTACCTTCTGCTAAATTTTCGAATTCATACCACACAGGCATAGCAACATGAAGTTTTAACAAACTCAGCTCATTATTAACACTTAGTTAATACATAAAAATCTGTACAATTTATTTTTTATTCCGCAGCTTCTGCATTTAGTTGCAAAGGATTTTTCCAGCATTTTGGAAACAAAACATACACAAAGTATGATACAAGCATAAAACTGTAACCTGAACTCAAAACACATCTCAAAGACACAACCACTTCTTGATAAAACACAGCAACACCAAAAAACCCTCAGGGCTGGAAGTGAAGAATACTGCAGTTTGTTGAAGCTGCAAAGAAGTTTAGCAACAGGTGGTAGAATATGTTGTTTGATTTTAGCCAAGATCCTGGCATTAACACTCACTTATTTTATGACCAAAAATATTTAAATAGAACAGCATCTGTTTCCCATGAAAAAGGCTGCCTACAAAAATTGAACTTCTGTGGATTTTCAAAAAACTCAGTTGAACAATGCTCTATCCTCTTGCCTGGGTAAAAATGAGCTTTGATTCAACATCAACAATGTTTCAAAGCAATCACCTTTTATCACATCCTGACTAAACCGAAAACTGCCACATCCTACTGCGATTCAGAATGAGGGCTCCAGCTCCTTGGCGGTTGTTTATTTTTTTAGCTCACAGGAATGCTCTAAAAATTAGGTAACAAGTGTTCATAACGCACACTGTAGACGAAAGGTATGGTTACTGGAGAAGGCTCCAAAGCTGAATATTAACTTGAGAGATAAAGGAAGTCGTATCCAAACTAGGCACTCTGCCCTCAGTATCGAGTCCGACAGAAGTGGACAGACCTTTTCCCAACTGTGGCAATTTCATAATCGCCACTCTCATGAGAGCTCAGCCCCCTGGAAATCCCCTGAGAAAGCTGAACTTTTCACCAGATGACAGCGGTACAAGTTTCCTAAGGGAGAATTAACACCAAGCTCAATGTGAAAAGTCTCTATCCCGCTCTCTCGACCTACCTCAGCCTGTAGCTTAAATAAACCAAATGCAATCTTCAACAAATCAGGCAATTTATTGAGATTTTGAGATTAGAAATCACTGAGAACAAATCCAGAAATTGCGTAAGAGTGGAAAACACAGAAAATAAATGCAAATTGAAGTTAACACTAAGCACAAGTTTTTGGCAACATACTGCTGGTATTAGCAAGCTGTACTGACAGGGTTGCATACAAAGAGAGAGAGACGGTAGTAGGGTATGAAAGGTGTCTACCTAACACTCTGCATTTTACTCTATGGTTCAAAATAAGAGTCAGTGTTGACAGACCAGGTTGAAGAGTTTTATGAGACTAAAGAAAGCCCCCAGAACTTTTTGATACTGTCCTGCTTCTGCAGCACATGCCAATATTGCTTATACTGTGACAAGCACGGTAAGCAGTTCTTGTTTTCTTTATCAATGTGTCTTTATCTAGACAAGTTAACAGCAAGATAAAGACAGTGCCTTTAAGGTACAGAGATTTGGTTATCTGTTGGAATAGCTGTGTTGCTAATTGTAGATATGGGCACTCTTGGCTTCCCTGGATGCAGTCGGACCATTAGCTGGCACCATCGGGTTAGCCAGTCTTCAAGGAACCAAGTTTCCAGTGCAGCCCTTCTCCAGTGCAGCCCTTCTCCAGTGCAGCCC
>JAOXJK010000001.1:126967412-126985563 GCA_025774025.1 Xenus cinereus
CTTGCAGAATCATTTCCATACCCTATAGCTGAGATGCAAATGTAATGGATGTGATGGATGTACTGACTTGACCAACAAGAGCACATTAAGTAGCCATAATGAAACTTGGATTAGTTGCTTGGGTACGCTTGTTTTGTCTAATTTTTTTACTTATGATCCTGCCTTACCATAATTTCTGTGCTCCACTATTCTTTTTCTCCCATACTTCTATGGATAACTTCTGTCCCTGACCCCTTAAGATGGGCACTCAGTCATAATTGCAATTGGATATGTCCTGTGAAGGCTGTTGCTCACACAATGAACAAAGAGAATACGAGAAAACAACCTAAAAACCAGAAGGATGTTGAAGACAGAAACAGGAGTTCACATAAATTAAGCTTATATGAGGAAAATATTTGTTCTCGGAAATAAAGCTAACAAAGTTGAATATGTACCTGTGCTGTGTTCTTTCAGTCCATATTCAGAAGATGAACTAACAGCTCATTTTGAGGGCTAAATTCCTATGCTGATCCAGGTCCAACACACTTCTCTAAAAGCTGGGTAAACTGCAAGTTGTATGGAAACAGTGGGATGCTGATACTTGAGGCTGGACCCAGAAATATATGTGAGTGGTTGTGAACATATGGAAATGCAGATTTACTATGTGTAATATTTTTGTGATCGTACAAAACTAGGTGATACAGAAATCAATGGATTTAATAATGCTAATGAGAAAAATGATAAAGATTACTGATTTTAATGAGTTCTTACAGGAGAGGCTGAAGTCTTTGATTCTACTATTTGTTCACATATTTTAGAGAACAGGCTGCTGCTTTGCACACACATATAGCATACTAATAAGGTATTATTTTCTGCCCCTCAGATCTCTTTAGAATTCAAATATATCTATTAGCACCTTTACAGCAGAGCTTATGCATATCCCAAGCCTATATGATTAAATATTTCTACTGTACCACTTGGTGGGTGGCACTGCGATTACAGAAAAACGCAGGGAGACAGAGTTTTCTTCTGTGGGTCTTAACACCCTGGATGGAAAGTGCAGGGGAGGAAAAAAAAGAGAGCTTTAAAGTCATCTGGATCTGCATTATTGGAGCTGGCAGGGATCCAGGCTTTGTCATCTTAAGGCTGTGTGAATATAGGTCAGGATGGTGACTGGTGGAGGGAAGCCTTTGTTAAGGGCTTTGAAGACTGTTTCAAGAGTAGAGGCCAGTACCAGTAAGGGGGGGTGTTTGCTCTGGTGGAGGAAATGTGTGAGCACGGCTGAGAATCGTTACCCAAAGGAATGTGCAAAGAGAGAGCTGGCTCAGGACAGTCAGCGTGGTAGGCACTATATTTCGCTGCTTCTGGGCTAAGTTATTGGGCTGTTCCTCCTATGGCAAGATGATGGTAGAAGACGGGGACAGACCTTGCATAGGAAACCAAGGGAGGAAGGACAGGGGAAAGCTAGGAAAAAGAGCTTGCTTTGCTGCTGCTGTGAAATGCATCAGAGTGGTGAGGGGCTTACCCTATACAGGGGAAGTTTAGGGTGGATATTAGGAAAAATTTCTTCATGGAAAGTGTTATCAAACACTGGAACAGGCTGCCCCGGGGAGTGGTTGAATCACACCTCCTGGAGGAGTTTAAAAGATGAGTGGATGTGGTGCTGAGGGACATGGTTTAGTAGTAGTTTTGGCAGTGTTAGGTTTAACGGTTGGACTCGATGTTCTTAAAGGTTCCTTCCAATCTAGACGATTGTATGATTCTACTAGCCATCAGCCTGCACACCTCAATGCCACCTTTGGGAGTACCTGCCTGCCTGACTTTTGAGGGCTCTTGGTGTGGGCAAAAGAAGCAGTGAGCTCACTCTGCTGCTCCTAGTAATTGCTCTTTGTGGAGCTTTCGGGAGGTCTTGGGCTGTTCGTAGCTGGTCCTTGAGAGCAGCTTTGCTAACCAAATGGTCCTGTCAGGTTTTACGTTTCCAGATGACTCTGAAGGCTGTACTCTAGTTCTAGCAGAGCATTGGGGGTCTTTCTGCTGAAGACTACAAGAGCTGAATGAGGCCTGCAGGCAGCATCAATCGAGGGTTTTTTCCCTATACAAATTTTTCTAGCAGCTAAAATTTTAGTGATGGCTTTTCTGAAAAATACAGCTACTGTGATGATCCAGCTCTGGCAGGAGACCTGGGATGTGGCAGTATTGATTATCAACCACTGCATTTGTTTTCAGGCTGTTTTGTGGCTTGAGGGAGCAGTGCGTGGATTGCTTCTTCTCAAGAAGAGAGCCTTCTTCTCAGAGGCTTCTCTGGATTCAACATCTTCTTCTCCTTGATCACAATAGGTTAACAGGTTGCAATTCAGTCATGGGATGTGTCCATGTAAGTCTGTGCTTCAGTAAGCTCAGGTACAGCTGTCAAGGTATCTGGTAAGAACGAACTCGACAAAGACTGCAAAAGCAGGGCAGGTATTTACGCAAGCTCTGAGTCCTGGCAGCTCTCCTGCTAGTGTTATTTAAGCTATCTGGCTTCAAACTGGACTGCCCTGAAGTTTTACTGCTCTGAAATGTTGGCGTTGTGGTCAAAGAGGGGAAGATTGGTCTGCCAGATGGTGGTGCCTGTTAAGTGATGGGTTGTGGGTCTGCAAGGGTATGAAAATTGATTGTTTCCTTACCTCTCTTTGAATTCAGCACTGGGTCTACACTGTCTTCTGGAGTGGTGACCTGCTCTGCCTCTCCTTTCTCGGTGCTGGTTTGGGCAAACATCCCTCTGACCCCAATCTCTAAGTGTTGCTGTTCATTGCAGTCCAGATGAGGCAAGGACAATGTTCTCTTCTATACTTTCTTCCAAAGGACTATCCAGAAACTTCAAGGCAGTGTTGACTGTGGTTTCTGCAACATCTGGGTAGGACAGATGTTGTAAAACTTTTCGATCCTGTCCCCAGATTGTGGGGTCTTTTTTGAAGATACTGCTTTTTCTTTGTCCTAGAAGTCCTTGTTGCTGATGAAGCTGCTTGCCTGGGACCTTTTCTGGGGTAGTGTTGTCTTTTCTGTTGTAACATGCTGACTAGCTGTCACCATGAACCATTGCTGGTAGAAAAATGTCTGCCTTAGCATTCACAAAACTGATGCTTAATGGATTTGACAATTAGCTGGAGTTGCAACATGAACAACTCTTGCAAGTTAGATAAGCCTGAGAGACTAATTGTTATCCTAAACTCCATTAGCTGAGTTTAGCTTGGATGCTCTTTAGTCACCTTCTGGTCTAAGACTCTGAAGCCAGTGTCAACATTTTAAAGTATATCCAATTCATGACTTGTCAGATTATTAGAATAGCCCCATTATGCTACACCAAAGGCCCATCGAGCTCAGTATCCTGTTTCTGACAGTAGCGGGTAATTAAGGAAAGGGTGTAACGGCAGGGAAAGTATTGAGTGATATTTCCCCCATGTGCTCTCCCACCCCCCAGCAGTTTATGGCTTAAAGATTTTCTGATCTTTGTGTTTAATAACTCTTTGTGGTCTTTTCTTCTGTTAATTTGTCAAATCCTACTTATGCTTCTAGTATCTTCAGCATTTTGTGGCAATGAGTTTGGCAATTTAATGATTTGCTCTGTCATAAAGTCCTTGCTTTTGTTTGTTTTAAAGCCCCGACTGAAGTTTCATGTGGTGCCCTCCTAGTTCTTGTATTTTGAGAAACAAAATTCCTTATTAATCTCCTTTATGCCACTAAAGATTTTATAGATCTCTAATGAGAACCTAAACTAAATGAGTTTCAGTGTATGATTTAAGGCTCTGTTTTACAGCTTATGCTTTCTGGCTGTTTATATTCCATTTGTTTTTGCTTTATGTTTATTTCATCTTTATTTCACTAATTTAATCAGTTTGAAAAGATTACTCAGTCTAATTAAGGTAGAATTAATCCAGGGACAGTGATAATTTGAGAGCCAGGATTTGAAGGTAGTTTATTTAATCTATGTGTCTTCAAATCCTTTGGATTCAATTTGCCCAGCTTTCATACTGATGGATGCTGTATTAAATTATTTAAATAGATGAATTAAATTTGGAGCAAACAGAGGCTAATGCATTTCACCCTCAAATAACATGCTACTGTAGCCAGAGAGAGCTTTTCTAGAAGAACTGAGGAGACAGTCGTCAGCTGGAAGCACTGTATGCAAAACAGGGGGCAAGGGCCACATGAAAACCCCTTTGATTGATCCTCTAGAACTAATTTGCCAATTCCTTGTGGTCAGATTAGCAGAACGGAGCCAAGAAAGAAACCTCACAGAGCTTGACCGTGCAAGATGGAATAATAAGCAGCTGTTGCTCAAGAGAAAGCTCGGTCTAGACTTGCAGAAATGTAGTTAGCCGCGCACTGGCTGAGCTGTTTGCATGCCCAGAGCTTGCACAATGCCCATCTGGTGGGCAGCAGTAATTTTTAGTCTCTTATTTGATGAGAAGAAAAATCCACTAACTTCCTTCTCGCTAAGAATCAGGATGGCTGGAAAGGGATAAAGGAGAAAGAAAAGATCAGGGTATGCTCTTTAGTACTCAGGGACGCTAGATGGGGATATTCGCTCACTTTGCAACTCTTTGTACCCCATACGGCTTCGGCGTGGTGGTGATGTTACTGAGACATTTAGGTGAGGAGCATACTGTGAGGTTGTGGCAGCTCCGGGTGGAAGTTATCCCAAAGAGGGATGGTGACATCCCAGAGAAAGGATTTATCAGAGGGGGTCGCACAGGACTTGTGGGGCAACCGACAGCATTTTTTCGTTTAGCTCAGGACGTGCTGAGGTCTCTCTTCTGGCTGTGAAGCACAGCTCAGCATCATGGGGGAGAGTATGACCACTGCTCTTCCCCTGCAGCTGGAGGAAAAAGGGACAAGTCTTGTGGAAGAGGGACAGCCAAGAGCATGGCATGTTCCTTTTGTGGACCTGAAGCATTGCTGCTGCGGGTGTCATTGATGTATTTTTTGGGGTGGGGAAGGGACCTGAAGCTGCTTTTGATACTCCTTTCCTTTCCACGTTCGGCTTGCCAAGGAGATGTCGTTCTGAGCAGAAGACTCCTTCCCTGACTCCGAGGTCTTGGCTGCCTGTGATGCATGACCCAGGGTGAAGCCAGGCTACTGAGAAGGCTGGCTCACACGGTCAGCACTGCTTCCTTTGCAGGCCCTTGTGAAGCTGCTGGGCTAGGGTAAGCTTTGGGAAATCCCAGAGGAAAGCACAGGCACAGGGGATCCACATGTCAGTGGTACCCGGGACAGAATTCAAAGGTGACCATGGGATGCAAGACAGATCTGACACGTTCTGGCTCTTTGGGATGCTGGTGGCAGTGTTGGCTAATGCTGCCGTGCATGTTTCATTCACGGTCAGGCTGAAAAAGGGTCTCTAAAGAAAATGAGAAAGCCTTGAATTCTCTTGTTAGGCTGATGAGTAGAAAATGTGTTGTTGCCTATCTTCAAAATCCAAAAACGATAGACCATGGCTTTTAGTAACATCTGTGGGACAGATGTAGTAGAAATAACTGGGTTGGATCACATGTCTACATTTAGTGAATCAGGAAGCTCTGTTGATTATTAATTTTTTTTTTGCTTGCCTGTAATATGCAATATAGCAGAAATCCTAAAGGAATAGTGTGAAATATTTATGATTTTCCACAGACTTTAGGAGGGTTGTATGAGAAATTAAGTTAGTGCAAAAGTTTTCTGCTAATATAGAAAACTGAGATCTTCTCCAAGTTCCTTTTTGCGTTCTAGAAATTTTACAAAGTTTAGGCTTTGTTGTAGTAAAATGTATAGTTGGTTCTCAAAAGCAACAAATATCCTTTTTTTTTCTTTTTTTTTTCCCATATAGGGGTACTAGTGTTCAACATTTTAATCCCTTTTGTGTAAAATTAACAGCTGATGTGAAGTCCTTGGCTGAGCTAGTTGGCTTTCTGGCATTTCTCTTTTCTCAGGATCAGAAGGCTGCTTGAGCCAGATTATTTTCTTGGTTTAGTTTCCAACTTTCTTATTTTTTGCTCTTCTGCTTTTGTTTTGACAGTAGATATTTAGATGAAAAAAAAAAGGTGGTGGAGTTTGTGAGTGGCTCCTTTGATGAGGATTTGCAATGTGAAGCATTAATTGATATCAAGATGCGCGGAGTTAAGCGACTGCTATTACTGAAAACAGGATCTCTATCTTGTTTGTGTAAGGGCTTGTATCATCTGAAATGGATGGATTTCTTAAGCTTATTTGGTTTGGATTTTTTTTAAAAGTGAAACCAGAGTTTTCTCTTCAACAAACTCCAATCTCCAATCCCTGTCTTTGGGCTTGCCTACATTTGGAAATGCACCAAAATAGCTATTCCAGAATAAGCTCCCAGGAGGATATTTTAGAACTAGATTAAATTAAATTAGAAATAGGAACTCTTATTTTGGAATAAGAGTGCCCGCTTTGGGATTTATATTGAAATAAACCATCTCGGAATAATTGTAGCTATTTTGGTATATTTCCAGGAGCAGACAAGAGCTTAGCAGTGTTCTGAAATAATTATATGAAAATCTCATGGATGTGATGGATAATGGAGAAAAATGTCAATATTGAGTTAGAACAAATTGGAGTGAGTGTGTCCGATGGTGTCATACACTTGTTCAGAGTTTTTTTTTTTCAGGTTAAGCAAAAGGTCCCACCCTTTGGGCTATTTATATAATTTGTTATTAATATTGTAGTAGCAACCCCTCTGTGCTAAGAACAGTCTCACAGACCCAGGTCCCACCTCTGCACAACTTGCAGAAAGAATCCAATTACTTTGTAATGCTGTAGATGTCAGCAAGTCTGTTTTGTAGATAAAATATAGCTTCTCAACTCTTTATAACACTCCTTGTTTATAACACTTGTTTATAACAATCCTTCTTCATAACACTTGTTTATAACACTCCTTGTTCAGGCAAAACTGCTACTTAGGATTTTTTTGCTTGAAGGAGAGCAGAAGACGATAGTTACAAGAAGACAGAAATTATAAAAACCACACATTTTTTCCGTATTTGTAGTTGTTGTGCCACCCCTTTCTGCTTAGTTCACTATAGATAGCACATGAGTCATTATTTACAATGGCAAATGACATGTGCTTCATTACAACCTGTGGCAAAGAACTAGTGTGGATGTGAAATGAATATGTCACCCATGTTTACATACACATAATATGTATAGAGAGATAGTTTAAAGTAACACTTCCTCATTTGGTAAGGAATGCTCATGGCTGAGAAAGTTTTGCTGGTTTTCTGGGTATTTTTTTTTCTTCCCCCTTTAGGCACTTTCATTTGTGCCTTGACTCCCAATGAGCAGAGATTGCAGGGGTTTTCTCTGCACAAAGAAAAGGTCACATTCTGTATTTACACACATTCCTCCTCACTTTAATCTTCCATGTACTTTCAACACTATTTTGGTCCCATCCTGAAGAGCTAAAAAAAGATGTAGAAATTCAGTGGCACAATTTCAAGGTTATCCCACAGGCCAGCAAATCCATAATGTGATTTTTTTCCCTTTATGGTACATCATAATAAAAGAAGTTGATATAATATGAAAGGGAAAGGCAGTTTCTACTTATCAAATTATCATATCTAGCATCAAGCTCATGCTTGAAGGTAATTTCAGCTAATCCTTTGTAGCAATAAATATCTATTACATTTATCACATTGAATTTGTTTCCCCTTCACTTCATCCAATTACCTTTTCTATGACTGGAAAATATATCAGAGCTGTCTTCACACTTTTTTTTATGGATGTTACCTCACTATTCTCTTCTTGATCTTTTGTCAAGATGTGCTTTAATTAAAATGTTCATGTAACTTGTCCAGGTTTATCCTTCAGTCTCCAGATAATTGTTATGTTTGCTTTGAAAAGTGGAATGCAGTAGGCAGAAGAGCTGGGCTAGGACTGAAATTCTGAGGGCACAGAAACTTCTGTGCAGGTCACTCTAACGCCACGGTTTAGGATGTTACAGTCAGAGGTCTGTAAGCGTTTCTATAACAAATGTCTTTATATAGTGGTTTGCTGTTTGGGTTATTAAGATTTGCAAAGGAAATATGGATATAAATAGCCTCAAGCAGGCAACCTTTTTTTTGATTAAAAAGACGTATGGTTTCATAGTGTGAAAATGCACTTGGTGCTGCTCACTGGGTAGGTAGCTGCCACTCAATAGCTCCATACACGAGTGACGCTGTATCAGCTTCTTGTAGAAAACAGATTTTCTCACTGTTTTCTTACAGAGCCTGAGCTGTAGGTTCCTCACACGATGCCATCTCAGGGAATTCTGTTTCTGAAGGGAGTGTGTTCGTGTGCACAGTGTGGGGACTGTGCTGCTTTCTTATTAATTGTATGTCATGTTTCTTGTGGCTCCTTATTCCCAAACATGTACAAACTATGGCGTTATAGTAAGGTGTGTTGGTTGCTTATATATGTTGTTCATATCCAGTACAGGCTTTTTTATCTGAGATGATATGGAGCTAGAAGAGGGATTAAGACAGAACAAACTGACCGATTCAGAAATCTGTGATTGGTAAAAAGTTGTCATTAGATGGGGGAGTTTTTAATGGACACTGCAGCCCTGGCTGCTTTCCTCTAAACTACTCACCAATCCTGACAGTAACAAATAAGGTAAAAATCTTTGTGATTAAATATCTTGTAGATATCACGGAAACTTCCCCATGTTAATTAGTGATGAAGAGAGAGCTGCTTGCTGGGCAGAGCTATCTAAACTGTGTGGCTGTACATTTGCTTTGCCAGAGGTATGCAAAGCTATTCTGAAAGCACATTGGAATAAGGAAAGAAAACATCAGGGGGCTATTTCAGCCAAGACACCTTGAAAGAAACATCTACAACATCTTACACAAGTGCCAAAAAACTAGCTCCTCCTTCAGAGAGGGAAAAGGGTAGATGGCCAAAGGCTCAGCCATTGGAGGGTTATCAGCCATCCATACAAAATTTCTCTCTTCCTTAGGATCAGCCTGAGGAAACAAGAAGAGGTATAGGAAAAAGGGCTAATTTCTTTGAACTTCTTTATTGCTTCCTTCTCGGTGTATGTCCTCTAAAGGAGGTGATACAGGAGACTAATTACTGAGGTTAATGTCCTGAAATGCTTCCTTAATCAGGGTTGTGGATGAAGAGGTGTTAATACCTGCAATCAGTCACAGATTCACAGGGGAAGGCTCTGAAGCCCTTGGTTTCAACAGTCAGATGTTGCCCAAAATCCTCTCTTTTTATTTCAGCCATCATGGAAATCTCAAAGGGGTTGATTGCAACAAAACATTTGCAATATGAATGCGAGAGAATGTGAATCCTGACTACAAAGGGATGCATGTCCCCATCTGTTCTGATGTTTAGTTAGAAACGTTCAGGTTTTACACAGATATTGGCAGCTTCTTTCAGCTGGGAGGACTCCAGGTGGTTACCACTCTGCTCTGGGTTCATTCAGAGCACTGCACCATGGAGATGCTCTGCTGCTCTGGGATGGTGTGCTGCTGGGGAAGAAGAAAAATCACCCTAGGCAGGCTTGCAGTGCAACAGCCTGAAGGAAGATCTGGCATGTACAGAATCACAGAATGATACGGGGTTGGAAGGGACCTCTGGAGATCGAGTCCAACCTCTCCACCAAAGCAGGTCCACCTAGAGCAGGTTACACAGGAACGTGTCCAGGCGGGTTTTGAACATCTCCAGAGACGGAGACTCCATCACCTCTCTGGGCAGCCTGTTCCAGGGCTCTGCCACCCTCAAAGTGAAGAAGTTCCTCCTCATGTTTAGATAGAACTTCTTATATTCAAGTTTGTGCCCACTTCCTCTTGTCCTATCCCTGGGCACCACTGAAAAAAGATTGTCTCCATCCTCTTGACACCCATCCTTTAAGTATTTATAGGTGTTGATCAGATCCCTCCTCAGCCTTCTCTTTAGACTAAAAAGACCCAAGTCCCTCAGCCTCTACCCATAAGGGAGATGCTCTTATCTTTGTAGCCCTCTGCTGTCCCCTCTCCAGCAGTTCCCTGTCCTTCTTGAACTGGGAAGCCCAGAACTGGACTGACTTTGCCTCACTCAGCTTCCTCACCTGCTGACCTCTCAATTCTCATTGTTCTCCTTTCTAATCTTTTTCAAGCGATAGCTTCTTCTCTTCTCCACGCTTCAGAAAGACGTTTGGCCAGAGCGCGTATTTGCCGGCATCGCTAAAAAGTAATTGCGTAAGGAGAAAGTTTGGCTTGGCCAGCTTAGTCACTAGCTCGGCTTACTCGGTAAGCAAGCTTGGTGGATGCACTCCTCCCTCCCCACCCTCCTCCTCCTCCCAGCTTCCAAGTCTCACGCGGGGTAGCCAGCAAAGCTCAGCTTCTCTCGGAAAGCAGAAAGTAAACCAAGGAGGGGATTGTGACCGAGGGCCAGTGGGAGTGTGGCACTTCTGTTCCAAGAGGCTGCTGCCACTAACCAGGCTGTTTATATTTACAGCTTTCACATTCATCCCTGCCAAGCAAAAAGGACGTTTCTGAAAACAGAGCCTGAGCGCTGCTGTATGTTAGACGGGCTGCGTGTATGTGATTGCTGCCTGAAGAGACTTGGAGACTGCAGACTCACTTTTTCCACCTGTGGTAAGACACACGCCTGCACCTAGCAAATGAATAATAATTAGTGATGCTCTGGAGGGTGTTCCCGAGCCGGCTCCCTGCTCACAAGTGCCCTTAGTCTCATAATCCCAAGAGAACGGCAGGGATGTGCTGGAGTGACGCTCGCATACCAGACATTCCTTATCAGAGAGAAGACGAGGGGTGAGAGCTTTCGGGTCCGGGGAATAATGGGAGGGCTGTCCTTCCCTTCAGTTTGCTGGGGCCTGCCTACTCATTTAAATTGTAAATAACATTACAAACCAGCTGGGACAGTTTGCTCTTTCTTAGGAGAAGCATCTGATTTCTACTAATATATAGTAGAAAAGAGGGGGGAAAAAAGGAAAAATTATAAATCTCTACTAATTTAACATCAATCCCTTTTCATAACTTAATAGTTATATTAACTACAGACTGGTGATGTCAGTTCCTTTGGGACCTCACGATCTTACTTTTTTAACAGTACAAAACTGTCTCCTTTTCTTTCCCTTTCCACTACCATAAACTATTATCATCACCATGATGTTTAAAGACTGTACAGTGGCAGGTGTCTAGTAGGGTCAGCAGGACAGGTTCCCTGCTATCATGGCATCTAATAAAATCAAACTCACTCTTAAAAATAGGTTTAGTCCTCTTGGTCTTTGGTGTAAGAGGCCATTCATTCCTCTGGGAGTGGAAGTCAACTCATTGCCAGCCTGAGTGTGTTCCAAGACAGAATCACAGAATCACAGAAGGGCTGAGGTTGGCAGTGACCTCTGGAGGTCACCTGGTCCACCACCCCTGCTCAAGCAGGGGCACCTAGAGCCAGTTGCGCAGGACCATGTCCAGACTGCTTTTGAGCATCCACAAGGATGGAGACTCCACCACCTCTCTGGGCAACCTGTCAGCAGTTGGTCATGCTCAACAGTGAAAAGTGTTTCCTGATGTTCAGAAGGAACCTCCAGTGTTTCAGTTTGTGCCTGTTGCCTCTGGTCCTGTCACCGGGCACCAATGAAATGAGCCTGGCTCGGTCTTCTTACAGCTTCCCTTCAGGTATTTCTACATACTGATGAGATCCCCACACCCTTGAGCCTTCTCTTCTCCAGGCTGAACAGCCCCAGCTCTCTCAATCTTTCCTCGTAGTAGAGAACTTCCAGTCCCTTAATGACCTTCGTGGCCCTCCGCTGGTCTCAATCCAGTAAGTCCATGTCTTCCTTCTCCTGGGGATCCCAGAACTGGACACAGTACTCCAGACGTGGCCTGATCAGTGCTAAGTAGAGAGGAAGGCTCGCCTCCCTTGATCTGCTGGCAGCTCTCCTCCTAACGAAGCCCAGAATAAAAGGGCTGCATGAAAGGCAGTTTACACCCATTTGTTCTCGTGCTGGTGTTTTCCTTGAACTTGAGTAGCGCTGTGCTTTTAACTGGCCTGAAAGGAAGCATAAACAGACATATCCCCTCTCAGCCTTCATTTTGCTAGACTAAACAAACTGAACTTTTCCAGTCTGCTCTTGTTTGGTAATATTCACCGCTCCCCAGTCCTCCCAGTAACCCTTTTGTGGGTCTGTTCCAGTTTGAACTACTCTTCTCCTAAATGCTGTACTGAGTTTTCCAGGCGGAGTCTCAGCCGTGCTTTCTACAATGGCATCTGTAGCTCCTCTTTCACTGTTGGAAATGTATCTCCAGTGGTAACAGCCCCAACTACATACGCTTTCCTCACGATATCACTTGGCTGTGAATCCGCAGCCCTGCTCTCCCCAGTATAAACAAATTTAGGAAGGTATTTGAGTCAAGGGCGGAGTGTTTCCAGAGGTGAAAAAGGGATGGCGTACAGATAATTAACATCAACAGCAACAGAAATGTAAATAAACCCATCAGTGTATCATTTCTTTCCCTGACAGCTAAGGAACGTGAGCTACACAGCACGTGACCAGCTGTCAGAGGACAGAACTGTTGTCCCTAAATAAGGCTTCTTTACCCAGTGTGTGGAAAACCAATCAACATGTTGAGTCGAGATACTCGTCTTTATTCTGATTCTGCAGAATTGGGTGCCGGGCATTTACCAACAGCCAGCACACCACCCGTTCCTGAGAGACCAGTTTTTATAGTGACAAGACACAGCTGATTGGAGAGTTACAGTTCTTTTACCATCCCTCGTCACACATATGCATTCAAGTCAATGTTTTAAACATTTTGGGAGATCCCCTTAATTAGCGTGCTCATTATTTACAAGGGGGTATGCGTTTTAGGATTCTAATCTCCCAGGGCTCCTCTCGGACACACTCTTATCTAAGACTCCATTCCAAAGCCTGTATGTCTTCTCATCCCATACTTAGACCAGAGACCGGGAGCGCACTCCCTCCGTGGGCCTTGATCCCCTTCCGTGAGCTCTCGATATGGGAATCCTGCAACGATTCCGTCTCTTTGATCTACGTTTCAGTTAATTGTTTCTACATCTAGTCCAGGTGGATGTGCAAGAACACAATTAAGTTCAGTTGTTTCTACACCTCGTCCAGGTGCAAAAGGCCCAATTAAGATTTAAGTTTTAATTGCAGGAGTTCAGCTAAATTTCGATCAAGTTTCTATTACAATTCTATACAAAGCGCTTACATAACTTTTAAACCATATTCTTTTGACATCAGAACTGTTGCCCGTATCTGGGGTTAGGCTTGCAGGGATGTTAACCAAATCCCTCCTGGGATGACGGAAAGGTTCCCTTTGGATTCAGTAAAAACTTCAGTCAGACTTCCAGAGCGTAGGGAAATGTATCTGGGCAATATAAAGAATTATTCTTGCTACTTTTTTCCCCTTCTTTGCATCCCATCAGTTTCCTGGCTATAGCTGCATTAGTCTGCCTCTAAGCTTGTTTATTTCTATTAATATGACTTTTCATCTGCAGGTAGCAATGACCATTACAGTTCTCGCAGGGATTTGAGACTGTTTCTTCCTGCTAAGTGATGGGGAATGGGGAACAGAGCTGCCTGTCCCCTGGTCTTCAGTGAGCGAAGGGAGGATCCTCTGCAGAATGGCCATGGAGTTAAACGGAGCTAAAATTGGGCAGCTCCTCTCACAGATGTGATAGTCGTATCCACTGGGCCGAATATTTGGCCGAAGTTTCTAAAAGACTATTGCAACATTGCATCAGAGGCAGGGAGAGAACGTCCAGTCTGATCACTGAAATCGCATTTGATAGTTTTCTCCCCGCTCCACAGCAAGGAGCGTTTCAGCCTGACGGAGATGCGACCGCGCCTGCCCTGGGGACATTGGCTGTAATCGTTCACTTCTGATCCTGGAGTCTGATCTACTCTCGGGCACCCGTGGTGGGCGTGGAGCAGAGGTAGGGCCCTGGCAGGGCTTGGGAATACCACCCAGGTAAAGCCAGGATGACCTGGAACAAGTCATTCAAAACATTTGTAAGAACAGATTTAGGTGTGAAAGAGCCCGTAAGGCCACTCTGTTGAGAGCTGAGATAGGTTTAAACTGCAAGTGCCGGTTAAAAGCCGTGTACTATGCAAGAATCTAAATACACAGCTGTCAGCCACCTCATGGAGCTTTGAGCAGCACCTCTCAAGCAGGATAATGCTTAGGTAGATGTAGTCTGCATTTATTCCTAACTTTGACAATTAAAACCACTTTTTTTTCTTTCTGTGTGTCAGAAGAGCATCTGTCACCACAGCCCCTTTCTGGGCCCAGAGCGTTGCCATAAATACGTCGGACGCAGAAGATGATTTTCATGCCTCCGGCGCAGCTTCAGAGACACAGTCAAAACAGATCTCTGATAAGACAGAGGTGGCAAACGTCCAGCCTGACTAACGTCCAGCTTCAGTTTGGAGCAAAAAGGAAATGGAAAAGCAGCCCGAAAAGCTAGCAGAGGGCGCTGGATAAAATCCTGCTCTCACGTACTCTGCTGTAAATTCAACGTACCCGTCCAGTGGGGTTACTGGCAAAGCCCAGTGATGTGTGTGAGGCAGACATTTGGTTCCTGGTGCACAATTATGGGCAGGCACTTGCTTCCCTTGGTGCTCTCCAGTTGCATTTTTTTCAGCGAAAAATACAAGTTTCTGCACATAACAGGACAACCCTTTGTGTCCTGCCACAAATATAAAGTCACGTTTTATCCCACCCCTCCAGTATGAAATATTTCTCCCTTCTAGATGTCCAGGCCTCCGTCCTATATGCTAAATGCTATTAAAAAAAAACCAAACAAAACCAAACAACAAATTATTATCCATTCTTCTTTTTCACCACCATCAGTGGAAAATGTATAAAGTATTTTGTTAGAGCTACTGTTTCTTCCTATGCTTTTTCCTAACATGAGTGTAGATTGTTAACCTTAAAAATTTCTGTCGGTTTCATTATACATTATTTGTTCATTTTACCTCTTTCTCTCAGACTGGATGATGATGTAATGTTTGGGGCTTGAAAATAAAGGTTGGTTTTCTCTGTTAATTTTAATTTTTAAAAAATGCTCAGTAAAAATTTGGAAACCCCAAAAAAACTTTAATCTTGGTCGCTCTTATAAAATACATGCCTTGGGTTAAACGTGGTAGTAAAAACCTTCATTGTAAGCATCTTTTGGACTTTGGGTGCTGAAAAACCAAACACTTTGTCTGTCTTCTGACGCTTTCAACACCGCTGTGCTTCCCATGCTCTCCCTCCTGCCAGCTCCTCCTCTTCTCCGGCTCCCGTGACACGAGATGAAGTAGAACGTGCCGGTGACAGCGTGCTCCAGTCCAGCACAGCAAGATACGCACTGGGGACGCTGCTGACAAGACGGATATTCTTGGCAGGCACCATGACATTTCTCCCTGCCCTTTGCCGGAGAAAGGAGGTCAGTGGAACCCTCTGCCCTATCGGCGGGGCTTCGGGCATCAGCTCCGGGTGCACAGCATCACTCCCCCGTTTCCATGTCATGAAGCAGAGCTCAGAATATAAGGGAAGACGTGGGCATGCCTTCATGTCAAATCGCATTATCCGCGTTATGCCTTGGGAAGATGAGGAGCAGTTGGAACTTCCCACCAGACTAAAGCAGGGAGTGATATTTTCTTTACGCTCTTTGCTGAACTGTGGCCCGATGGACAAATAAACGTATGGGAATGCCGGAAGGGAAGAAACAAAAAGGAAAACAGATGGAAAGCAAGAGACGGATGAAGACTCAGTTCTGGCCCTACTGAAGATGCAAAATTCCTGTTGACTGCAGCGGTACAGAACCAGAACAAACGAAGGGGTGGAGGAAAGCGGGGAGAGGAAAAGGAAATCAGGGAAGGGTAGCTTCAAATGATTTTGTGCCTGTGTTCCCATCCCTGTCCCCCTCACCCACCATCAGCCTCCCCTTTCTCCGGCTCTCATCTTTTCTCACTGCTGAAGGAGTAAGCTGTCATTTCTCATCTAGTATCATCTCCCATCCATCCATCAGCATATCTGGGATAGCTGGCAGCTAATTCTGGTGGGGGAATTACCCATCAGCATCCCTCGCCAGTTCCCATGGGGCACGTGAAGTGATCAAGTTAACAAATGCTGACAGGTGAGAGACATTTCATCCACAGTTGCTACTGGCAGCCAAGACAGAGATGTAACGGGTTCCGTATGGTAGCTGTGTTCGATGGGGAAACAGTGCCAGAAGAGAAACATCTCATTGGCCTGAATTGCACTCACTTCCCACAGTCCTTCACAGACTGCTCTTTGGGCTGCCTAATGATCTCATGGGCCCCCTATCACGTAACTCCGTTCCTCTTCTGCCGTAACGCCAAAGGTTTAGGGGAGACCAGAAATATATTGTGCTACGCACATGCTGCCTAATGGATGTTATCAGGTCATGGTACGGATGTTGCCAAAAGTTCTTCCTCAAGAGGACTGAAAAAACTTGCTGAAACCACCACCTCACTCTTGGCAGTTGTTTTTCAGGACATTGACAGGAATGAGAGAGCAAAAATCCTTCTCCCAATTACCTAACACCAGAAAAAAATCAGGATTTCGCAAGAGGAGAACAGCTACAGTCTGTTTTAGAACAAACTAGGTCGCATCTCCCTTTTGAGATGCTTCTGCATGGATGGCTTTCTATACCTGCAAATGGTGGAATAAAATTCACAAACCTATTCCAGACATTAGTGAAAATTTCTTCCCAAGACTCTGCCCATAGCCAGGATCATAGTCAATCTCATAAAGACTCCCTTTAGTTTCTCTTCAGCTAGTATCACTGCTTTTATTTAATCTTGCAATGATGTCGTTTTTCCACTAAGAGGTGGAAATTCGAGACGGAAGGGAATATTTTCCCTTCCATCTGTTGGCTGACTTCACTTTCCCAATAGCATCCAATTTTCACTGAACAACTCCATTTCTGCACAGCCGTTTCAGACTTCACGCCTTATCTTGAGCCAGCGCTTACTTTGATCTGGGTTCTTACAGTCTGCACTCATAAGCAGGATGCCTCATTTCAACATCGTTCCTTTTCTTTACTCACTGAGCCACATGCTTACAATGCATTTCATAACGAACTTCATTCCTTATGCCTGCCTCCACAGGCAAGAAATCCATGTGCGACAGCTTCTGCTAGTGACGTTCTCCAGATGCCCGGCTCTATTTGGTAACACTTCTCTTTTGCTGCAGTAAATGCGTCTCTTACTTCCTTTCAGCATTCCTGCAAGCCATGGCCATTCGGGGCAGACGGGCCTCCTCCAGAGATGTTCCTCTCAGTCCCTTTGCAGGGCTCTTCTGGCTGGTGTGCTGGCAGCCTGGAGGGTCCATCTTCTCAGCCCCATCCGCTGTTTTCACCTCTGTTTGAAAGGTCTGCCCTTTCCGAGTGCCGCTATCTGTTCATCATTTGTTGTTTAGCCCGTCCTCCCTTCAGTACTTTAGCCTCCGAGTAGACCAAATAAGCCCATTTGGGTTTGACCCTGTCTTTTCAGTAAAGAAAATGTTACAGACATCATTATTTTGCAGCTGGGATTCCTGCCAGTTAGCTGCATTGATGATAAGGATTGATTCCTTGGAAGGTATTTTCCTGAAGCTAAGAAAACACTTCTGGGGGGGAAAACAAAGTTTTAACAGGATGCTTCAAAAAGGCGGCTACGCTGAGATTGTAAGCCTACTGCAGTTTTGACTAAAAATCCTCCTTGGCTTGTCCACTGGAAGCTCAGCCATCCCTGGAGCTGGTGGTTGCGGGGGTAACGTACTGCAGCTGGTAACGCTTTTCCCCCAGGGTTGAACTTGCTGCTGGTAGATGGACACAACGAGTCCTGTGGCATTTGGGCAGGCACTTGTCAATGGTGGCCTGGAAGAGCAGCATGGCATGAGAGGCCTCAGCGCTTTGCAGGCAGCCCTTTTCCAAGACGGTGAAGCACAGGCTGGGGCTGGGCCCATCACCTCCTCACCCCGAGGCACAGCCACCACTTCCAGGCCTGTGTAGCGCACAGGGCAGTCGCTTCACCCAGCTCACCCACACCAGCACGAGGCAGGCCTTTATCATAGAATCATAGAATGGTTTGGTTTGGAAGGGACTTTAAAGATCACCGAGTTCCAACCCCCCTGCCCTGGGCAGGGACACCTCTCACCAGACCAGGTTGCTCAAAGCCCCATCCAGCCTGGCC
>JAOXJK010000001.1:126985663-127000844 GCA_025774025.1 Xenus cinereus
CTGGGCAGCCTGTTCCAGGGCTCTGCCACCCTCAAAGTGAAGAAGTTCCTCCTCATGTTTAGATGGAACTTCTTATATTCAAGTTTGAGCCCATTACCTCTTGTCCTGTCACTGGGCACCACTGAAAAAAGACTGGCCCCTTCCTCTTGACACCTGCCCTTTAAGTATTTATAGGTATTGATCATATCCCCCCTTAACCTTCTCTTCTCCAGAAGAAAAAGACCCAAGTCCCTCAGCCTTTCCTCATAGGTGAGATGCTCCAGGCCCCTAATCATCATGAAATGTCTATTCCATTCTACTCTCCCAATGCTTCATCAATCACGTCACTTGTCTATTGTGATTCTCAGCATGGAGAAAAATAATTGGACTATTCCATTTTCCTCTTCCAGTGGCAGAGTGGTTTGTTACTGGAAAGAAAAGCCGTTCCAGGGATACTCGTTCCTTAGCTCAGGAGCATCCACCTGGGAAGAGAGGCCACAGAAACAGACCCATTATAGTAGAAGTCTGTGAAGGCAAAACATATCCAGAATAATCTAATTTTCATATATGCAGATACCCAGACCTGCTCTGGGTGCTGGGTGACAGTGTGCTCCGCAGCTGTGAAAGCCAGGCTCCATGAGAGTCGGTGGCGCTGGTTACAAACGACTGTCACCCATACAAGAAAAAAACCCTGCATTTTGATACAAAAAACCAGCAGAAAACAATAAACCTGGACTCCTAAGTCTTGGAGCTGTCTTTAATACGCCAAGAAGAAGCAAAGAAAGGGCACAAGCACTCTTATTTATTTATTTATTTATTTATTTTTTATTCCTCACAGGTCACCTTTAAACCTTTAGAGGCACCAGTAGAGGAAAAGTGCTTAAAGCAGTCAAGAGCAAACTAGGGTAATTCAGTCTGCACCTTGTCTTCTTAAACTGCCTTACTTATAGACCACCACACCGGTGCAGCCTGAAGTGTCTGAGTAAAAGGTGTGGCTACTTCAGGTTCAGCATTCTTCACCTTAAAACTACTGAACCGGGCACCTTCACAGGGGAAACTATTTTTCTTCCTCTGGGAGGCCTGTGTCTCACACTTACTTTGGTGTCAGGACACTTGACCATTTTTTTCTGTTTAAATAGTATTTCCACCTTTTCAATTTTTTCATAAACATTACATTAGATAAGTCACTGCTTGGACTGAGGCAAAATGTAGAGCGTTAATCATTTTGAAACATTTGAAATATCAGAAACATGTAAAATGAAAATTGCATTCAAAGGCTTTTTTTTTCCCACCCTTTTACCCCTGCCTCCTCCCTGAGCCTTGAGCAAGGGAATAAGTGTAGCTTCAAATGGGAACTTTAGTAGAATTCAATTTTAAATTCAGCAGTCACTAATTTTATTATATCCTTTCCATGGTAAAGCTCAAATGCCTTATGCTCTCTCCATGATTCCCTGGCTGCAGACAGCATTCACCATGTACTTTTCCAGAGATTAGAGATAGAGGCACTTTCGTAATATTGGCTTGGGGCATCTTCCTTGTTGCTTTCATCCTTGAGGGCAAAAAAAAGATTATCTTATTCTGAGACTATTTGACAGTGACTATTCCATGTCTGGCAGTCACTACAATCTAATTCTGCTGGACTTAATTACCATAATTTATTCCCTGTAGGTGGTTTCCAAAAATAGAAGTAGGTATGATCCTTGCCCTACAAGGCTCACACAAAAGACAGCGAATTAAAAAGACTGGCAGATAGGGGAGAAAAAGTAAAAGGAGCAATAGCTATGGAAAGCACACAGAGAGAGATAAATTAAATCCAAATTACTCCTTTGGTGTGATAGTGAGACTTAATAAGCAAGTTTATTAAAGGGAAAAAATATAAGTCGACTAAAAGATAGAGTTGCACGAATAGCCCTCAGAATAACACGCAGAACGGAGGCATCCTCATGGTATAAACCCTACCCCACAATTGAAAAGGCTTTTTCTGCAATTCAAATCACTTATCTCTGGTGTCGTCCTGTCTGTGTGATCCAGCAAATAACTCTGTCCTTCCTTAGTCACCCTGTCTCTTTCCTACAGCTGACATCCAAATGCGTCATTGTCTCATTTCCTTGTCACATCCCAAATTATCTTTAGAGACTGCCCTGCTCTCCACAAGCGATGAAAAAGCCCTAAGCACACGCCTCAGCGTCCAGACCCCTCAGCAGGGCTTGGGTCGCACTTCGTCTTCCAGGCTCAATGCTCTTGCTGCTTGAGGTTTTCCTGACAGTAAGGCAGGGCTTTTGCAAGGCGGGGATGGGGATGCTGCAACCCCCAAACCCTCTGCTTCTCTCAAGCTCCTTCCTTCAAGACCCGCCTGGATGCAGTCCTGAGTAACATGCTCTAACAGGCTCTAGGCAATCCTGCTTCAGCAGGGGAGTTGGACTAGATGATCTCTATGGTCCTTTCCAACTCTAAAAATTCAGTGAAATATCACCGAGTACCTGCTGCTGCAGGTTCATGTGTGCTCCCACCCATTTGTCTCGTCCCTACGATGCGTGGCCCTGCTTTGTCCCTCTCTGACAGATGACCAGAAAACTTGCTTGAGGTTTTGCAGAGGAAACCTGCAATGGAGCAGGGTTGGGCCTGGCTCGTCTGCGGTCTCACAGGAGTGCAGTTCGCAGATTTTAAAGATCTTTTCCAACCTAAATGATTCTACGATTCTGTCATAGTCTGGGGACAGCCAAAGGGATAGTGCTGATTTTGCTCTTACATTGAGTCGCTTGATTTATTTAGCGCTGTCTTTTTGTGTGCTGCTTTTGGGAGCAGTCTCCAGGCCTCCATATTAAAACGCTGCTCCCAATGTTTTTGTTCTTTGTCGCTTCATGTCTTCCAGAACAGTGAAACATCTGGCCCAAAGGTACAAGCTGCTGCTCCACAGCAAGCATACCAATGAAGGCAGGATGGAAATGTGCCACCTTGTCATTTTCCCTGCGTCCTCCCCCTGCACACCGAGGAACACCACACGAACTGCAGCTACAGCGTAATTCATCCCCACTGCTGTTTTTGAGAAGCCAGCTGAAGCCACGGCGTCCCATAGGTGACTACCTTGCAGGTGCCACGTGATGGGAAGCAACGCATCCAGCAAATGCATCCCTTCCCTCGCTGTTGACTTAGCGTGTGTGTGGGTGTGTACGCTGTAGGTGTCTTGGGACTGTTAATGAAGCTAAGGATATGAATAATGCCGAACTGCTATTGCGTGATGCTTCTGCCAGTGTGGTTCACTTGCAGCAGTAGTTGGGTGCGAGAGGGGATGCTATGGATGCACAAAAACTTCATCCTCCTGCCATCTTTACTTTCTACTTGCATTCCACTGGGAGTCAAGCAATTACAGTGTTTTCATCAGAGGATATTTTGACTGAAGTCTTTCTTTAGGAAACAAAAAAATCTGTGTGATTAAGTAGGCACAATTAAGGAATTAAAAAAATAAAATGGCTTTTTAGGGTATGTTCCATTGATGGTAGTGCTGCTCATTACTCAGCTCAAGATTATGTCTTTCTTAACGTGGCTCATATTTTCCTACAGCTTTTATGTGCAAGAAGAATATTCTTTTATTTATCTTTTAGATAAATAGATAAATATTTAGATAAATAAGAGAATATTTACAATTCTACTCTCTTACTGTATGTTTGCCATGACAGAAGAGTATAAACCAGCTTTCTGGAGAAGAGAGTGACTGAAAAATAGCTTTTGAGGAAAAGTAAACACTGAGGAGAAAGGATGCTCTATGGTAAGACCTCACCAAAAGAAAAAAGGACCAGGGAGATGGTTCTGGTTACAAGTACAAAGCACAAACACAAAGCAGTCTGATTAATCAACTAGTCTGCTTCTTAGGCTTATTAAACATGACAAGAAATTTAATAGAGAACAAAATCAAGGTATCTGTAAAACACTAAAGGTGAAACTGCTTGCTGGTTGTCACCAGCAATTTTTATGTTGGCTTTCAAAAGGATTGCCCATCTCTGTCCAAAACAGAACTAAAAAAGAATAAAATAGATATAAAATGGTGCATTGTGATCACAGTCCTAGGCTGTTTATATGTATGCTTCAAATTAAGGGTTTGGTGTCATGGAAACAGCTTCTTCATTTGGAAAGCTCTGCGGCAGCATGAGAAGGAAAAGACTGGCGAGAGCAAGAGGAAGAGACAGTGTGTGAGTGTGGCCGTGTAGTCTTCCCAACATCACCAGCTCCTTCCTTTCCCCAGGGAAAATGGAGCTGAGAGGAGGGCAGGTCTCCCAGGCTGCTTGCCTTACCGTGCTCTGGAATAACTCCATTCCCCCTTTGCTGTTTCTCATCTGCAAGAGTGGATGGGGCTTATTTTGTAATCAATGCAAAGTGCAGTTCTAAATAATTCTTAAGGGGGCTTTCTGTACCGAAGGAATGTGTATAATGGGGATATGTCACGCACTTCTGTATATGGGCTTTAACTGAAAAACCACAGTATATACTAAAGAAAATGAGTCCAGAATCTATATAAATACTGTTTGGTCTGTTCTTCTTGTGTACATACATACATAGTATGTTTTCTATCATTTTAGTGCTAAAAAGACATCTCCTGTTGTTCTGCATTGAAGGAAAGCAGTCATTTGTGTAAAGAGCTTTAAAATTTTACCAGGAGAGAAATCTCTCCAATGAATACAGGATTACAATAGATGGTTGGGAATTAACAACACCGCTTGCATTGTCCTAGCTTTGATGCCAATTTATGCTCATTTTGTGGGCACAGTTTAGATTACTCAGTAATTGATTACATTAAGCAGTAACACGAGAGCTTTACAGAGACTAAATTAAGGGCATGTACTATATTTCTGCTGTGTTTCTGTCATGCATATCACGCAGGAGCAGAAACAAACCAATCCTATACAATGGATTTTTTTTTTAAAGCATAGAAAAGCTGGATCTAAGATCTTGAGGCGGGATTGTGTGAAACCAGTAGAGATATTCCCCACTCCTTCGCAAAGCTCAGGTTGGCATCATAGAAAGACTTGGTCACAGGACAGTGCAAATCTTCTCCTTCTTTCACAGTGGGGCCAAACGCACCCCTTCCTTTGACTCCTAGATGTAAATGTCACTCTGCTCTCCACCCAACTTTTTAATGTGTCCAGGCAAAAAAAAATTGATGATGTAGCCAGGGCATTTTGTGTTGGTGCCCAGATCTGGGGAGACCTGTTAGACAACTGTTTTAACGCTAAAACCAGAATTGAACTATTTCCCCAGCCCAGGAGGAAAGAGCTGCCCACACCCAAGGGGGTTTGAGGTTGGGGCCACAGCATCTTTGGAAGCAAGCTGCAATTCCCAAAGGAAGACCTGTTGGGAAGCTCTTTGTTACCTATGCAAGTGGGCAATCCCGGGGGGAGCCAGAGTGGTTGAAGGGCGCCTGCAGCATGAGCATGGTTTGTAACCAGCTTTTGCTCTGCTCCTTGCCCTCCTGGGAAAAAACTAGTCAGATTTTTTGGTATTTTTGGTAGGTGGTTTTTTTTTTTTAAATAAATAATTCCCAGTTTAAGAAAAGTGCAAAACGAAATATCAGAAGTAACTGAGAGAGAGAGCGGTTGCAATTTTGCCCACTCTTGTTAAGGTTCTTGCCCCAGAACAGGGCTCCCCCCGTGAATGCTGCAGGGAGGATGCTTCTGGAGCATTAATTCTGGGTCAGCAAAATCATTGTGCAACTTTGGCACGGAAGGTCCATGAGGAGGAGTTCGATGTTGCTGTGAGAGGTGCTCAGCACTGCAGCAGCAACATCTACGAGAAAGATACTTCCTAACAAAAAGCAGCTCATTCTTGTCTGCTGTGCAGAAATAAGTGTGCTAAACTGGAGATAGAACAGTTATCTTGAGAAAACTGCTGAATTCTCAGAGAGAAATAGAATGAAATGTGTCTCATTAATGCAGAGGAAAATTTAAAAAAAGTTTAAATTATAGAAAATTTTCTGTCTTAGAATAACTTAATAGGTAAGATAGAAAAGCTTGAAATTTATTTCTCCAGAACCAGGCAATGGAGTGTATTTTAGTCGAATAGCTCTGCTTTAGACTTTCATTCTCTTTATTATCAAAACCACATGAAAGGTGTAAGGAATTGGCCAAAAGAGAAGTGACCGTGCAACCTTTCTTCTCCTTGAGTTGTACCTTTGTGCATGACTTATTTTGGTGTTTTTAAAGGTATTCAGGAACAGGATGAAGAAGTGTGCATTCGCATTAGTGGTTTTGCTCAGATAAGAAATGTGTTTTGAAACAGCTCTTCCAGTTGTCTGCACTAATGTCATTTGGTTTGCATTATAGGGTGGTCTCAGAGCTCATGAACTTGGCTCCTCCTGGATGAAACTGAGACAAGCACTCCTACCGCTAATGGCCATTCTGTCCATTAAACCAGGCTAGAGCTCATCTGAAGTAAATTCCACCCCACTCCCTACCCTCCCTGTATTTTTAATAATGTGGACATTAGGTCCTCAGCACCAACTGTTTATTTCCACAAGTATCTTCTAATTGCAATGTAGAGCCAGACTTACGCTATGGGAAATGGCTTCAGTTACTACCCCACAGCTCCCTGTCTGCATCTTTGGGAGATCTGTAGCTTTCCCTCATTCTGAGGAGTGATAGTAAGCGCCTGTTAAATTTTTTGCAGAAGAAAACAGCTGTTTAAACAGCAATTATTATCGGTTAGTGTGCATGGTACAACCTATTGCCATCTTTCTCCTGAATAAGCAATGCACAAAATTCCCCTGAGAGGCAGAGTCATTAAGGAGCTATCTAGATACATATGCTTTTGCAAGTCTTTCATCTAACTCAGAGGCGGGAATGCAAATCTGAAACTTGGGGACATCCTGTGGCTTTGTAGCGCTCTCTGGGAGAGATGTGCTCATTGAGATGAATAGATCTCACTCATTCATATTCCTCGTTTACTCATGTAACATTTATAATATGGATAATGTTCCCCTTTAATAAGTAATTAATAATATCTCAGTGTGAGTTACAGATAGAACTTAAAATTATACTTCACTGTACTTAACTGTTTCAGATGGTGCTTTGCAGACCCGTGCAAGGGGCAGGGCAGAGCTACCCCACTGCAGTGGGAGGCCAGGGGATGCTGTGCCACAGGCAGATGTGAATACTGGATTTCCTTCAGCGTGCACGTGGGGATAACGGAGCAGGTGGGGACTTGGACCTGCCTGGTCTCCTCCCTGATCTCCCCAGATACTTTGGTTTGCTCTGGGAGCAGAGCTTCCTCGAGGTCCTGCCTCCCATCTCTCTGGGGTCATGTGTTCTGGGTTGGGAGCCAGAAGAAGTGGCTCTGGTGATGCAGGGAGACCATGGCTGAGGAACGCTTGGGCTGTGGTCTTCTTGCTCCTACTTCACAGGAGTCTGGCTCAGTGTTGCTCCTGACATGCAGGGATACAGTGTTTGCAAACTCATAACGTGACAGGGTGATTGCTAACTTAACATTTTCCATGGAAGAGGATACAAGCAGCTTTACTGCTTGTTAGACAACAGGACAAAGGACAGCAGGTCAAAGGACACCTCTCCTGTGAAAAGGAGCCCCTACTGCAGTGTGGTGTGAAAGGTCTCCCAGGCTCCTGATGAAGAGCTGGTCTACCCCGGTGGCTTGGGGCCTGGTTCAGGGAAATCTTTAAGTCTATGCTTAAAATAAAGGACTCAGGTGCTGCCCTATTTCTCTCTTCAGGGTCTGCACTACCATCCTTCATCTCACCAAAGACACACATTTTTACATCAACGCCAACAACAAACACGCTAGTTAATTTTATACATGCCTTGAGTTTCTTCTTTGTTGGGATGTGAACTCTGCTTCAGGGTACTGTTTTCTGTATTGTGTTTTTTCTTCTTGTTGTTGATTTGTCTCAAAGTATTTTCTTTGTGTCTGTCAGCAGCACATTTTGGAGCAAGATCAGGCTACCTCATGGAATCAAAGCCTGTGAAAAGATTTCTTAGCAAGTCTTTTTTAGATATAACAATTTTAATAAGTACTTTTCACAGACTTTTGAGACTCTTGCTTGCTTCAATAGCTATAGCACAAAGACTCGAAGAAGATCTATCTGAATAGAAGCGGTCATAAAAATAGTTTTTTAAACCATAGAACAAGAGCTTTCTTGAATTACAGTGTGATGTCAGGAGTGAAAATGATTGGTGCTGGTGACAGAGACAGTGAGAGAGGAGAGAGAATGGAAAAAGAAAGCACCAGTGCTAAAACCAAGCAAGTTCATTTAAGAACTGCTGCTCAGTCTTGCAATAGATTTTTCAGTTCATCTCTAGGACTGTCACTATTGTGCCTGTAAGAATGATCTAAAAAAAAAAAAAAGATAATCCAACCCTGTTCTCAAGACAAAAGGGAACGATTTGGCCAGCTTCATTGCAAGGCCAATATAAATTGGGCAGTAAATGTAAGAAAAGTAAATAGAAAAAAATGTGGACAAGACTTTGAGCAATTGGCTCAGGTCAGGAAGCAGTGAGGAGGAGCTTGGGACAGGACTGGTGAGGTGCTGTTTCTTGGGAAAAGGGTTTTTGGGTTCATCAGTATGCCATGTTATTAAGACATGCATGGGGAATGTTTCTGGCATGACTGAATGTAGCAGTTTGACATATTGCTCTGGCCTTTGTCTTAGCAGAAATACAGGAACATTTTCTATTCTGAACCCAGCTCTTAGAGAAATGAAATCAATCTTTCTTTCCATCTGCTTGAATAGGAGTTAGTCTGGACCCTAAATATTTTAAATAGCTTTGTGCTGAATTTCAGCATAAGGTTGGTGAAAATGAAAACATTTAACTTGGAAACAGAAAAGAAAGCATGGGTGTGGGCATAAATGACAGCTGGAGAAAAAAATATCAGTCAACAAGTTATTATTCTCAGCTTCCCTTTCAGTTTTCATTACACATCACCTGATACCTAGAAGGGATCAGTTTGCTGTTGGGAACTCTAGGCAAAGAACAATAATTATGAAATGCACAAACCTTCTAACACATAAGTTCAAGATCTTGCTGTAGCCGCAGTGTTTATTTTTTCTGTAAGTGGCTTGGATGATGGCACTGCTGTCAAATGCAGAATCTCAAGGTCTGTAGAATACGGTAAATAGAGAAGGATGATGCAGACAATGGTAGACACTTAGATAATCTACATTTTACCATCGTAAGTGTAAAAGCATTCAAGGAAGACATTTCAGCAAAAAAACCCCCAAGCCCTGAGTGCGACAAAATACATCATTCAAAGAACATAACTTAATATTTCAAAAGATGAGCTGTTTTCTAGACTAAAGAAGCACTGATTAGCCTGCCATACAGGGAAATTTCCAGACCTAGCCTGAGTTAGTAAGGATAGCTCACATTGTTCCCCGATAATAACAGAAGCATATTTGGAAAATGTAAAGAATCTGTTGATATAAGAAAATTAATGTTTTGCTTGATTTCAATTTCAGTTGCTCCAATTTAAATGCAAAAAACAACTTTAGTCAATATGTGTATATGAAAAAGGAAGGAAGAAGTTCAGTATAATTATGTTGGAAAAACTCGGATTCGGCTTGATTATAGATCTTAAAATGTCTAAAAAAGAGTAGTTCCTACTGTACATTGAATGTATAGAAAGCATAGAGAAAAGGGCTTAATGTGATATGCATTTTTCAGATTAAATAGAAAATATGAGAAAATAATGAAAAGATTTCACTGCTCTATGGTGTATTTTTCTGAAAATTGGCATTGTGTGTTTTTCTTTTTTTTTTTTTTGTAATCTGTGTTTTAATTTTGGGGTGCTGTGTCAGACTGTGTGTGTGCATACAAATGACAGAGAGAAGGAACTTCCAGTGCCTGGAATTGGCAAGCTTAAGGTTTCTTAAAACTATCAGTGCTGGTGGTGATGGTAGTATCTCTCTTTCTGTGTACTCTTTCTAACATGAATCATTTGTTTGTGATTAAAAATTGAAAAAGCCACTTCAGGCACCCTGTGAGGATTTTCTACAAATCCCCGTATTTGTGTCAATGGGCCTATATGCAATTTTAGCTCAAAAAATACCTTTGTAAATCTGGCTTCTGGCACCTAGGATGTTAATAAAAGATGAGGTCATGGTTAAAATTTGCTTCTTCTATGATTGCTGCTGTAAATGGGAGACCAGCTTGTGCTTTCAAAGCAGATTTTGGCCTCTAATAGGTGTTGGCTCATTCTGTGTGATCATGAAATATTATAGTAACACAAGGGGAGTAACAAAAAGGAGTTTTATTGTGATTCCCTTGCAATGGACATGCCTGCTTTTTTTGCTTCCCTGTAGACTGCTGTTTACCAACTCTGCTCAAAGGAGAATACCATTTATTCTATAACGATAACTCTGTTTCTAACCTGATCAGTGGACACATCAAGATTTGCTAGTTCATATTTGTCTCAGCTAAACATTATTTGGTGAAACAGTGGAAAAACCTATAGCCTCTCTGTCTATAGTTTTTGTTAGCTTCTTCTCCATAGGGCAATCTGAGATTTTGTCTGTGTATTATAAAGGTTTTCATTACATTTTTTCCTTACAGTATTTCTAACCCAAATCCGTCACTTCTCAGTCAAACCAACCATTTACGTTCATGAACTTGCTCTTATTTTTTGAAGGTCGTGGAAATCCGAAGAGATGACGTTAGTCAGCTGCTTTTTTGCCTACAGGTTCTTTGTGGGACTCCCAGAGCTTTTTTTGGTATGTGTTTCAGACTACTGAGAGGGTTAAAAAGGGGCTGGTGTATTTGCAGTATGAAGGAGGAGTAATTTATCTTTCAGGGATGCTGAAGGCAAGGCTAGGAAGCCATGGGGTATAAGCAGACAGTTTGATAGAAACTTCTGTCTGCTCCTCATCTGTGGTTATGTGAGATATCTTGTACTTTGATTTTGCATCTGTTTCTTTTTTTGGGAGTCTGGGGTAAAAAGGCTGTTCTAGAGTGGAAGTGTTTATGAATGAGTTTCTCCCATTTGTTTTTTTGTTTTTTTTGTTGTTCATTGTACAATGGTTGTGTGTGTTAATTTAGGATGAAGATTGTGCTAGGATGACTATGCTGAATTCTCTCAAGGGTAAACTGCTGCATATACCTGAAGCCACACTAAAAATCAACGTGGGAATCAAAGTCAGGACAAGGCAATTTGCTTTATGAGCAGGGTGATTCACCAGGAGCAAACGAAGGATCCAGGGGAATCAGTCTGATGTCAGCAGAAGATTAGTAACACATGAGGATTTATCATAAAAATCCAGTTCTGACTAAATGTTTTTGTTGTAAACAACTGCTGCTGAAATGATAGACAAGAAGAAATACCCTACTTCATTGCAATGTTTGGAGTCTTTCTCTTTTCAAAATATAAACGCACCAATTTTCTCTGGCTTTTATAGCTCTGGCAGATAAAGTGTGGAGGGTAGCTTGAAGGATCATCTGGTTTGACCTTTATTAGCACATGAATGCGTGAAACAGTATTAAATAGAAAAGAGAAACACCTCAACATCATATCAAGTGCTCAGTTTGTATTTGCAGGTCGGACTGTAATTTGTGAAGCTACTGGATGACAGCTCTTTGTTTCCCTGACTGTTAAATAGAAGAGGTGGGAATTCTAGAGGTAATAAAGCAAAAAAAAATTCCTCAATTTCATTGTTTTGATTTCTCTACTTTTTTCTTATTTGTGTTTAACAGTTTCTCTCTCTCCTGGAATAAAATTTTTTAAATTCTAAACGTGTCATTTGGCTTTCATGACATTTTATTCAGTGACAGAATGTGACAATGCTCATTTGATTTTACCCATTGACATGATAAATATGAAGCTATGATGTATAAATCTTTTTCCGGAGATGCTGTTGAATTAAAACCCTATTCTAATTTTCCTTAAAAAGGGAAGTTTAATTAGAAGCGAGTTGAACACTGTGACAGCATGCAGCGAATATGTGTATTTTTTCTGTTCATATCTTGTATATTGGGCTTTTGAAATCACTCTCTTGGGTTGTGTACGTACTCTTTATACTGAGATTTGACTGGTGCGAGCAGGCTCTTCAGTGAGGACATTCGCATACACAAGTTCCGATTACTTTGTAAAATGCACTGGTAAGCTTTTTCCTTCCTCTAATAATTCTAAAAGATGGATGTATATCAATAGAAAGGGCTCCTCTGTCAGCCAAAGCACACCAGTCTGCGACTCAGAGGTGCCGAATGGAAGATTCCTGCTGTAGACACCAGGAACTCATTTTCCATGGGATATTAGGAGGCATGTTCCCATTCAATATGAATTCCATTTGCTGCAAATAATTTAACACTCAGCACTTCATAATCATGCATTAACAAAAATGAAAGGGTGGCCTATAAATAAGCTTTAGCAGAAGCTACAAGCAGATTGGCCAAATATAACTTTGCAGAGGGAATAGATATGGATGACTTTCCACGCCAAACCAGGTTCAACTGCTTTTAATCTGTATTCTGCTGCAATTTAATATCCAAGTTCCCTTTCTTTATCAAAATTGCTATATTATTCACCCCTGCTTTTCTTCCTTGTTTTCCAGGCTGCAGGGCTCGTGTTGGTGAGGTGTGAAGCCTCCTGCTGTTGCTGTTTCCAGTGCAAGGCATGGGAACGTTCTGTGTCAGACTGGAGAGGTGGACAGGGGGGGTCCCAGTCCATGGAGGAGTAAAGGGGGCACAGCAGAACTGGGAGGAGTTCTAGTGGGGGTCCGCTGGGGTTTCTGGGTGATCCCTTCTGGGACCACCAGTGTTTTTGAAATGATTATGGTACCATGTCCTCAGCACATACTGTAATTTCTCAAATAGACACATTTTATCATAACTGTCGCTAGATGGAAAAGATTTGGGATTCTTTTGCCCTATGTCCAGTTTTCCTCATAGAGCCTCTTGTTTTGTGTAAAAGAAAGAGTCCTCCGCTTTGTTAGAACCTCTCCTGTTCATTGAGCTTTCCAGCAGGGTGGCATGGGCCAGGTTGCGTTCGGGTGGGTTTGCTTTGTGTTGTGGCAGGGAGGGGGGACAGGAGCGGTGGGCACTGGGGCTGGAGGGAGGGGACTGGACCACCAGTGGCAGCCAGCACCGGGGCAGACATGGTCACCTCTGGGACTTCGCCCTCAGCAAGCTGAGCTCTCTGTCCTCTCAAGACTGCTCAGATGAAAAATGCTTTAGTGGGAACTTGACCTTTTCTTCCCTGGGCACCAGAGTCTGGGAAAACAATAAACTTTTATCAAAATTGTTATTTTCCCAAGAAAAGGTCACTATTGTTTAAAAAAGGAGGGGTTTTTGTTTGTTTTTATTGGCTGGTTTTATTGTTCAGTTATTTCAGGAGGGGAGTGCAAAGAACCCAACTGTTTGAAGGCGTGAGCCGAGGTGCAATAAATCAAAGGGATATGGGGGGTGGGCCGGGCACTCCACAGGAGTCATAAGCTTTGACATATTAACAGATTTCTTTGTTTCTTTTAAACCCATTGCTAGTCAGTTCAGGTCTTCCACCTTGTCTTCAACAAACCTGCAGTCATTTCCCCCCAAAATATTTTTTTATGTTAAGAAAAAAAGAGCCCAGCAGAGGTTCTTTTTGTCTCCTTGGCTTTGGAGGCAGGGAGCCTTAGCGAGGGTCCTGTGTGATTGGGTCCCATTATACTTATCTTATGACCTGATTAAGATGGTTTCTCACGTTGAAGAATGGGAGAAACTGGGTTTTTTTGGGAGAACGGGAGAAATTTGTTTTCTTTTGGTTGACTGACAAAAGTCTGAATGTTGAAGGCTACTGTTAGTAAATAAAATAAGCACAGAGCCACTGAGAAGCCACAAGGCTTTCAGTATTTGCTCTGTCAAGGTAAAAAGGCTTCAAAAATCACAAAACTCAAAACACGGTCTTTTTTTTTGGACTAATTTTTAATTACTTAGCACTTAGAGCCTAAATTACTGTTTTCCCTGAAACACCTCATAAATGTCAAGTTTTAGAAAGAGTATGTGATAAACATTTGAGGGTGATACTGCGTGTTTCGCCTGTTAAACAACACGATAAAATATAAGGCAGATTAACTATGGCTTGGCAACAGGTCTTCTAAAATTAACTGTGCCAGCTGCAAATAAATCTCACCAACTTATTTCAAACTAGGCATGAATGTTTCTTAACCAAAGCCCAGAGAAGACAATGGCCCCTTTATGAATTATAAATATGCAAGAAAAATACAGGATGATAGGATGGTTTAAAAAATTTCTTTAACTTTTTCAGAATTTTTTCTTCTGTCAAGTTGCTTATTAACAACTGTGTGGTTGCTTAGATGAGCATTTAGTCTCATCAGAGGGATCTTCACCAACACAAATACCAGTTCAGAAGCAGTACCAAACTGCTGCAGAGCACTGTCATTATTCAAATGTTTGTAAAAACATCCTGGTTTTACGAGTGAATATAGTGACTCCTGGAGATGAAGAATGAATTGGAGATTAACTAAGCAAATTCAAAGTCAGATGGATCTTTTTGGTGCAGAACCCTCTTGCATTGCTCACGGCTCTTAGGTAAACTCTTTTATGCTTATAAACTAATGTTGTGTAGTAGTAGGGCTGCAATAATAACAGTGCTTCCACGGGGATGAGTAGCCGAGGCAGCCCAAAGCATTTAATGGCATCAGTATTTCCTATAAATTAAGTGTGCAGCATTACATTTTATTGACAGGAAATACCTAATTTGTCTCAAGGCATCTGGCTCTTGATTTTATTAACCTGTAGGATGCCTCAACCAAGAAGCATGTATATAATATTATGTCAAAAAGATAATTATTTCCAGAAAGGCATCGCTTACATATGAAACATTCTAGTGTTTCATATAACAAGCAGTGGAATAATTGTCAGTGCTCTACCTGATCAGAAAGTGACAATCTCAGGAGGGAATAAAAGCAAATAATTTTTCATTGGCTTCTTGAGAAAAAACATTTTTTAAATATAAGTATATATGAGGTATATAATTACATATATATGCACTTTAGCCTCCCTTTAGTTATTTTGATGCATTTAATAATGGGATTTCATATTCTGTCAACTTTCATCTAAGTCATGGTACTATAGAATCATAGAATGGTTTGGGATGGAAGGGACCTTCAAGACCATCAAGTTCCAACCCCCCTGCCCTGGGCAGGGACACCTCCCGCTAGAGCAGGTTGCTCAAAGCCCCATCCAGCCTGGCCTTGAACACTTCCAGGGATGGG
>JAOXJK010000001.1:127002925-127016899 GCA_025774025.1 Xenus cinereus
AGTTAGTAGCTTAAAAGTGGGGCTTTTGGCCTTTGAGGGCGCGCACAGTTTGGTGGGACTACCCCCCTGTGCTGCCCGGCGCTGAATAAACATACCTACTTTACAACTTTATGAGTTGTAGAGTCTATTTTCCGCACGTCAGCCTGATACTTTTATATACACCTAAATCTGTAGTTGGGCTAGCAGATTATAAATTGATTAAGTAAATAAGTAAAAATAATGTAAAATTTAATCTTATATTATTACAATACATTATTCATTAATTATAAATAAATATAAAAATATAGTCCAGATAGTATACAGTTGGGATAGCATTACAAAAATAATGTTTGTCAGTCAGTCATAACTGCTGGATATGGTACAAATAGCAGGTATGATGTTTGCAGAACGGCTGCTGCTTATGTTGGGCAAAGCTGTCTGTAAGTCCCTCCGCAGCACAGATGGGCACAATCATCTGATTCAGTTGGGATTAGGTCTGTGTAATTTAGCATTGTGGAAGAAGATGAAAAGATTTTGGAGAGGGTGCTGCTTGTTAGTGGAAAGGATAAATGGAAAGTGCTGCTAATAAGCTTTGGGTTTTATTTTCAGACACAGAGAAAGGACACCATAGAGAGAATTTACCCTGCAATCTCTGACTAGCAGAGGATTGGCCACCTGATAGAGAAAATTACACTAAATAGTGCGGTCATTTAGTTACTGTTTTGTAAGCTGAGGTTATCTGGTTATCCAGAGCCGATGTGCATACTCTCTGTTTGTAAAAACTTTCCTTAAATAATGCAGCCTGGTAATCAAGCCTCACTCTAGGATACAGCAATATCTATATAATTGTTTTTCTACGTTTTATAACTTTGCCAAAATTTAAAAGTTTGTATTTAAAACTTTCACGGTCAGAATGTGTGCACAATTTCTATTCTCTGAAACCGCTTAGCCGTTTGCTAGAAAGAGATGGCTGCCTTGCTCGAGTGAAAAAGCTCCAAACATTTTAGCACAGGTAGAGCCCTAGAGCAGGGCTGGAAACCTGGGTGGGGAGTTGGGCTGGTGTCAGGGTTTGTCCCCTCCTCTCCCTGTGAAAATAGCCCCGAAAGATTGCAGTTTCTGCTGTCTTATTTCCTTCTGTATGCAGGGGCTGAGTGTCCGTGGTGAAGAGGGACGTGGGGGTGGGTAAGGGATGGCTGGGAATGAGGAGGCAGGAGCAGGAGGCAGGACTGAGCCCCATGGGCTGGGGAGGGGGCTCAGGTAGGATTGAGCTGGAGGCATCAGGAGCCACAAGCCACCAGGAGGGACAGAAGAGGTCAAGGTAAGGGGTGCAAGGGTAAAAATTCACTTGCTGTCATTGCAGTGTACAGCCCTTTTTTGCTGAGGAACCAGAGTGACCATCTCCCGTTGGCATCTTTGTGACAGCTGAGCAGAGGGTTATTCCTGCCTCATCAGGCAGTTTAGAGCTGTAGGCAAGCAACCTGTGAACTTCCTAGCACCTTCCTCACCTGTTGTAAAGGGTTGCTTACTGCACCAGAGGGAGACACGGGACAAGAAAAAAATAACCAATTTTCAAGTTTCCTGTGCAAACCTGACTTTAGTCTCCCAAATGGTAACAAGTGCAGCCTTGGGTTACCTGTTCACACACAGTGTTTTCCAAAGACTTGTGAACGGTTCAGGGTACGTGGGCTGGGGGATGTATCACAGCTATGGGGAGAAAGAGGCTGTGGCCTCCAGGACGTCTGCGTTATTTGCTGCAGGAACTGGGAGAGCGTGCAGTGAATAAGACGGAGCAAGGGGAAGTCTCCTGGGATGGGCTGTTAAATACTGCCCTGGAGAACTTGATTTTCTTCCTGATGCTGGCTGAATTCCATGGGGATTTAAATCACATCACTTCGCTGACATTTTTCGCAGGTGATGCCTGTGTGTTCTTCAATTTCTGGATTTCTTATCTGAGCCCTTCAGTGTGACTTGTTGAAATGAAATGAAGAACACTTGGAGTTTCCAGTGGAGACGAGGAGAGCTCTGCTTTGCTCTGGAGAAATATACTGCAATAAAAATGCCAGGTTCCCTAAAAAAAAAGTAAACCTGTAAATGTTTCAAATGAGTTAGCCCTGTTGATGTTAATATCTCTGTGCCTTCAGCCTCTGTTTGTTAAATGGATGTAAGGAAGTGTCCTCATCTCACAGGACATTTGGGAGAACAGAGTCATCGTTTTTGGGAAAATGCTCGTACACTGAGGAGTATGTAGGGAGATGAATAATTCTGTCTCTACAAAAGAATTTGAGTAACATGTAATAGGGGAGGCATTAATGGAGCCCTGAACAAAGACGGAAACAATACAGGGAATGAGCTCTGGCAGTGTCGGATGGTCCTTCGCCACTCCTCCGGTGAGGGATATCAGCCGAGTAGCTATTCTGTGAGTGGAAGGCCAGGAGCGGTGCGGAGAGGATAGCGTATGACCAGCCGGCTGAAGGGCACCCCAACACACAGGTGATGGAGCCAAGCTGGGTCTGCAAAGGCAGCCTTGCCCCAGGAGCCCTGTGCTGGGCACTGCCAGCCCCTCCTTGGGCTGTGAGCATGCCGTCAGGTTAGAGGCACCCAAAGAAAGTGCAAGGAGGGCACCGCGCAGCGGGGCTCCCCTGCTTCTGCCGAGCAGTGACAAGGGTCCTCACCCTCGGGTGCTCTCTGCACTGAAACACCGTTGCCCAAAAGGTGTTCGTGCCCCTGGGGGGCAGCAGCCAGAGAGAGCTCGGGGTACCACCGGTAGGTACGCACATATGCGGCAGGGCTGCGTTGGAGAATTAATTTGCAATTCAAATGTAGCTGCTGAGGTAGATAAATTTAATTATTTAGAGACATTCAAGCCAGATTTCTGAGTGCCACACTCATGTGTATTTGTCAAAAACGATCATTTGCTTCATTTACTCTGCAATGATTTTCATATTTTGAATTGTCACCTCAGCTTTTAAAGTTGTGATGTATGGCTGGCACCGAAATATCCGAGGAACTCCAGACAAAGAGTAAATGCTTGGGAACGTGGCTGAGGCTGTTCCTTCTCCAATACAACAACAAGCAGACTTTACTGCTCAGTGGTGAGCTAATGCACACCACCACCTGGCAGGTGTACATGAGGAGAAAGCAGCACATCAAAAAGCCAGATTGCCATCGTGCCCGTGTGCGTAAGCACGTGAAGGAGGCCAGGGACAGAAGCCGTACGTTGCAGAGAATGAAGCCTCAGCAGATAAATTCCCCATGAAGTAATGGGAAAATCTTGCTCGCTTCATCCGCCTTGCTAATTTCACTGAGGTGAACTTGCATGAGAAATGCAGGCAGGGCCCACGTAGGTCTGGTGAAAGAGGTGAGAGGAACACGCTTGAGACAGCGATTGGAATTGCAATGATTTCGTAGGGCAGAAATGGAAAGGAGTCGGGAGCAGATGTGCAGCAAATTTTCTGAGAGCACACAACTAATTTTACTCTTTTCAGACGCAACTTCATGAACAGTACGTAATTTTCAGCACAAGCAGACCTGGCACTAGCATATTTTAGAGGTTTTTCACGCGGAGTGGCACACTGCAGCTCCAGGCCCTCCTTTCCTCATGATTAATGCATCCTGCTTTCTGTGTACAAGAAACCTTGAGCTACGCAGGTACATAATGGGCACATAAATGGGAAGAATTCAGAAAGTGTTTTACTCACAGCCCCAGTGACTGAAAAATCCAGAGAATTTTGCTTATTCTTTTCACCTGACCTCGTACCTTTGGTGAACTCTATCCCTCTCTAAATAAGAAACCTGCTTGTTCTGCTTTTTGATGGAAGATTCTTCTTGACTACGCAGCACTTTACAACTAATGCAGCATTTCTGCAAAGGCTCATATTGTGCAAATCAAAGATATGATTTTGGATTATAACCAAAAATATTATGTGTGTCCTTAAAAATAATCTTTATTCAGTATTTTTATTCTATCAAATTTGTTTTCTTGCCCCACCTGCTGTACATCATTGTGACACATTCTTTTGCTGAAAGACTTCTAGAGTTAAATATTAAGTTTTCTTTCCTTCAATATTATGTGCTTGGAGACCTTGATTTTTAAAAGGGAGACAAATCCTCCTCAAGTTTTAGGGCCTAGACATAGATATGTTTGATTCTATTGGCCACTCAGGAACATATCCGAATTTGTTCCTTTGCTTAGCTGTGGTCAGAATTCAAAGCACACAGTACATGAGACTGTAAGTCACTCCTTCTGGCTAATTAACATAATGGTATATTATCTGTCTTCCCATCACAAATGAGACATACAGAGAAGCCTACAAGCCTGATGGCTCCCTATGGATTGTCGTGTCTCTGGTATCTAGACTAACATTAAAATGAAGAATCATTAGGCTTTTACGCTGACAAGATCTCGAAGACCCAAGCCCATTACACTTTAGGGTGTGTTTTCAAACGTTAGTGTTTCTCACTCATGCTGATGCCCTGGGGTGTAATGTGCTGATCTCCTTGTGTGCCAGCAGATGGGGAGGATGATTGGGCAGCCTGCCAATAGAGGTGCCCACATAGCTCCTGCCCGTCCTCTTCTCAGCAGGGAGCACCCGAGCTGATTTGTTGGAAACCATATGTCTAAGAGGAAGTGGGGCTCCTCACTGGGATGGGACAACCCAAGGGCAGCCTGGCAGCCAGGCTGGAGGGCATGGGTCGAGGTTCCTGAGGGAGCAGGGCTGAGGGGCTGATGCTGTGTTGTGCCCCTATTATAGACCAGAGCCCCACCAGGGAGATAAAATTAGTTGGGAGATTGTGCTCCTGCATCTGTGAGGTCAATGGGGAGATGGGAAACAGGCATCCCCACAAACTCCAGAAAGTCTCTGGCTGCCTGCCAGCCCCTCCAGATCAGCACGGACCTCACTGGCTCCTTACCCATAGCCTCCACGACCCTGTGTCCCCTGTGCTTACCCACAGCCCTTCACCATCACCACCTGACTTTCACCACCATCTGAAAGGAGACCTGCTAGCTTATTTGCTTTTAAGGTAGCGACATCCAGTTTTTGTCTAAACTGACAAGAAATCTTTGAAGTGGTGCCACCAGTGAAGCATTTCTCTAACTCTTAGGTGACACAATTACTACCTCGTCTGGCCCCTGCTTGCAGGTTGTCTTATCAGAGACATCAGGTTGGATGGATGGAAACATCAATGGTCCAAGAAATGGGATCTCAGTGTGACGATTTGACTGAATACCTACTTTATGCAGTAAGCTGTAAGTCTGAAGAGGGTGAAATTATTAAGTAACTTTTGGCTACTCATAAATTTTACAAAGGGCGTGGGGGAGGCTAGGCAGGCCCGGGCAGCAGTTAAAAGGAACGACAAGAGAAGAACTATCGATGGGTAGCGGAAAGGTGTCAGTTTGCTCATTTATTTGATTTTCCTGTACCACTTCCTGGCTAGTTTGCATTAGGCCCAGTGTGGATTCATGAAATTTGAATGAGTTTACAATATTTTTCAGATAAGAGCTGTCCTTGTGCAGAAAAGAAAAGGTAAGATGTAGTATTCAATTATGCAAGAATAGGGAGAAAGTACAGAGCAGCTGACTCAAGGCAAATAGACTAAGTGTTGGAGAATGCTGTCATGATGCCAATCTATCTTTTAATGATTATTTATTAAGAACAGACAATATGTGAGCTCTCCCTTTCTGGCTTCTCTTCAGCTAGACACCATCAATAGAGGAATGCAAACAACTGTGGTTTTGGGATAGACATATATTAGGAGCATGTTAGAGGCTATAAAGAGACAGAAGAATGGTGCAGGTATGGAAAAAGTACTGCATTTACATTTTCTGTAATGAAAACAACATAGATTTGAATGATGCTGTTCCTATTGATTTTTGTTGACTTCATTGAGAAATTCATGCAGTCAGAGATGTGGAGTTTGATTTTATGTGGCTAAACGTTTAAGCAAAGCTGTCACTGGCTTTTCAAGGCAAAAATTCAATTACTGGGATTTTGACATCACTTTCTATTTTCTCAGAATTATTTTAAGAGATGGTATCATCCCTGCATTTCCCCAATATCCTTTTTTTTCTCCACTTTTTTTTTCCTTTCTATAGAGGGCATCGCTAAGGTATATTTTGCCTTCCTTTTCTGTTTTATTTTTTTTTCTTTCTTTCCCATTCCACTTATTTCTTTCCTCATCTATTAATCTCCTTTCTCTCTTTGTATGCTTTCTGTTCTTTCATTTGCGCTTTTGTATCTCTGCCATGCAAGCTCTCCCACTATTACATTAATTGGTCAGCAACAAACAGTCTGCAGTTTTAGATGGCCTATCTTTTTCAGTAAAGAAAATGAGCCTTTCCATTTGTGAACAAAAATGTTCTTGGTAACTTTAAATTACTTTTTCTAGCAGTTGAAATGGTGAAAGAGGAAGCCTGAGGTGGGTTGATGAGGAAGATGATCCTGAAAAGGCAAATGCTGTAGTGTATATGACATTCTTCATTCTGAAAAAGTTAAAGAAGGCATTTGATGGAGCTGGATGCACTCAACACCTAATACAGCGGATCTTGCTATCAAGTGCTGATTGCAACAAAATATTTCGTAGTGTTCAGTTACTGAACCACTTAATTTTCTCTACTGAAGTCACAGGGAAATTTATAGAACTACCTCCATATAATGCAATCATCGAAAGATCTGAGTATATCTGGAAAAACAACTGTAGTCCTGTTTAAGCTTTCTTTCCTCTTCAAAATTTGCTTGCTGAAGGACTTTGCCAGTTCCATGACATCACTTGATATCCTCAGTGTGTTACAGACATGAACAATGCCTGTTGTGTTCGCTGGTCTGTCTGGCACCCCCAAATTTCATTACAGAGGTGAATTGAAATTTCTCCACATGAGCATTTAATTCCTTGTTCCAAGGAGCAGAAGGAGAGTTCCTCCTGTTGATCCATGGACTGTATCCTACCATCGCCTTTGACGTGAAATGGGGAAGACTTCCAGTATGGTGGTAGTTTCCTTCAGGTAAGGACTATTAAAATGAGATTTGAGACTAAATTCGTAATCTTTTTCTTAACCAGTTGTGTGCAAACCAAGTGTAAGGATATACATAACACATGGTTGGACTCAATGATCTTAAGGATCTTTTCCAACCTAAATGATTCTATGATTCTATGATGGTGAATGAGAACAGCTCAGCCAGAACTATGGAAGATGTGGAGGACATAATTGGCAGAAATGGGTTGTGTGGAGGAGTGGCCCTTCTGTTTCCCTGGTTAATCTTGCTTCTCTTCAGCCAGCAAATTTGGAAAGTGGGATCCCAAGAGGGTCCCTAGTTCGGCAACGGCAGTAATTCCCACTGGCCAACTTAATCCAGACGCCTGCATCTGATTCAGATGCTCAAGTTAGGAGGTTAGTCCCCTCCACTGCATCAGTGGAAAGACAGATCCTGTTGAAAGAAGGACCTTAATTCAGCTTGAAGGACATTTTGCATCAAGGATAAAATGAATCTGGTGGGACACTTGGCTCAGGTAGGTGGCATGAATTGTGGAGCAAAGCAACTGCAGCAAAAAAGCACTCACCTAAAGCTGTGCTAACATAATTCTGAATAATGAATATGTGAAAGGAAACCAATTTGCTTTTAGATATCCCACAAACAGAAAAAAGTCATCAGATAAATTATTCATTGTGAATTATTTGCACAGGTTGATAGGAACTCATTAAACACCGAAAGACTGATTTGCGAGAAAGAAATGGAGAAAGTGTTTAGTCTGGTATTTTTTTTCTCCTAAGCTTCCAATAATTGTCTATTCAGCAAATGAATTTGTCTCTTTCTTCTGCTGTTTTTCTATACTTCCTGGACCATTCTTACTGAATGTTTTATGGCAGAGTTTTTCGGTGAGCCAAACGACTTGAATTTCACAGCTACATATTAAAGTGCATCAGAAAACAGTAGAAGACATCACATTTTCTCCACTTGTGGCTGAATTGCTACAAATTTTCAAATTGCCATACTTAAAAGTATTAGCTACAGATACATAAATCTCCCATTTTTTTTAAACACATCCCAGACTCTACAGGCCAAGAATCCAGCTTTTACATTAAATAATATGACAAGCAATTCTAGGTGCCTCTGTTTCTGAATATCAAATCTGAGCCAATTTAAAGGGACATAGCTTGGGGCAAGCTAAATCGCTATACCACACTTGAGTTGGAAAATACTGGATTCTTGTAGAAAAAGGGCTGAATCAGTATCTAGGTTGTTTCAAGCATATTTTTTTTTGGTGTAACCTGTTCTTTAAACCCTGCTAAAGATGGTTCCACAGCCAGCCTAGGCAGCATATTCCCAGTGCATGCCTATTCTTGGAATTAGGATATGCAAATTGAATTACACTTGCTGCAAATTAAGCTGATTTTGTCTTGTTCCACCTTCAGGGGACACTGGAAATATTTGATACCTGTCCTTCTTGTATATCCTTTTCATACAGAAAAGTGTTACTGTGGCTTTCAAATTCATCTCTACTAGACTGCGCAGGCTTTCCTGCAGAAGGTGTATTTTCCTGACTCCTCATTCTCATTCAGTTCTGTACTCTTTCCAAGTGTCATGCGCACAGTGTTCAGCTGAAGAGTCTTCAGCTCCAAGGAGAACAGATAAAAAAAAAAAAAAAGTTTTCCATGTCTTCTGTATGTTATTCTGTTAATAAATTAGCTAAGGATTAGACATGGTGGCTTTGCAGAATAGCCACAGTTTTTACACATGGTGAAGCAGTGACCAAATGCAACCTCAGATGCTCTTCTGCAGAACTGTAGTTTAATCGGCTTTTTCACATCTTGTGTTTGCACCACTGATTTCTCTTAGGGTTATTCCTTCCTTAGGTGTGGGACTCTACACTTTCCCTTGTAGAACTTCATCAGGTTCCTCTCTGCCTGACTCTGCACACACACACATACAGTGCAAATATGTAGCGATAGAGTACAGAGACGGAGGTGAAATTTGACATGATAATTCCTATTGTGCCACAATAACTCTGGGATTTGAACACAATTAAATGTCATAGTCACTTTTCCCTCCCTCCAAATAGTGCCATTTGACACTGCAATTGCTTTGTATTCAAAGCACAGATCAAAACTGGTACCACATACTATGATTCCGTAACCATTAAAAAAAATAATGATACGGCCTCTCTACATATGATTTAATTCTAGCACTCATTGTACTAAACTCACAGTACACTGTTCGTAAAAATTAGTGGCATGCTTGCCCCTTGCTCTTCTCAGCAGTAATTTGGATATCAGTCGTTAGATCACCTTTCTCTGTTTCTGTGGTTTAGTGAGGAAAGAAGAAAGTTGTTCATTTTGCCAGAATTACAGATTGCTTTCCTTTGGCAATGGAAGTTGTGATGGCTTAAGCTGGAGGGGAGCGGGCTGAGATCACCCTTTTGCATTGGAATATCTTATGTGCGTGTGTGTGAGATAAATGAGGCTGAGAATAAATGAAAGGAGGAGAGAGAAGGAAGATGGCGGTTCAGGAGGGCAAGGTGCCAGGAAAGTCTTTCTCTAAAGAAAGACAGAGCTATCTGGAAATGGGTGTTGTCACTCCCAGAGGAGAATGTGACGGTCCTGCGGGACAGACCTGCAAAGCAGTGCCTTCCCATGCCTTGGAGACTTGGTGGGACAATCCGTGGATCCAAACTCGTAGGAGCCTGGTTTTTGGCAGATCTGTAACTCCTCTCCAAGTTTTTAGGGCATGCTGGAGATTCACCTGCTCTGGAAGAATAAGTGGAAGACTTTTTTCCTCCCTCCCCTTTTCCCATGGGCTTTACGACCAAGGAGAAAGCCCAGGCATTACAAACCCTTTGGTGTTTCATTACTGTCGCAACGGGCCATAAACACTTCGCTGGAAAAATCCAATCCTTTAAGCAATGACCTAGTTAAGGCTCCCACATCTGCAGAAATTTGGTTTTCCCACCTGGGCAGCTCCTAGCTAACCCCTGGTAAGCTGTTCCTTTTCTCTCCCACTCTCTCTGGAAGGCTGTCACTCTCTCTTTGCAGGTGTAATTCAATCGAATAGGCATTGCATATTCCTGACTAGTCATTGCCGAGTCCCCCAGGCACTGACCGAGTCATTGCCTACCCATCGGCCTTGCCGGGAAGTTGCATAATGCTGCAGCCACACAATGGAGAAAGGGATATTTTTAAATATGTGCTTTATTTTTTTTTTTAAACCTGTATAAATAAATACAAAATGACAAAGAGGTTCATGTTTACTAAACATTGCATTTGATTGTATGACATTACACAGTGTGTGTCACAATAGTTCACCTTGTAATTGTGTCCTTTTAGCTGTTGGTGCATAATTCTATAACTCATAGGATACAATTAGTCCTGAAGCTGCATCCAGCCACCCTTTTAGTGGAACCCCTGAGTGCTTACAATTGCAAGAGTGTATTAGGGGAGCGCTTGAGCCAATTGGCCAAAATTGGGGAATTTCATAAGAGAGGTCTGGCATAGCAAAAGAAGAAGCTAGTAGGAGGGGTGGGATAGATTCTCGAGAAAATAAAAAGTATTAAAGCTTTGGATAATTTTTATTTCTGATTTTCTTCCCCTTACTGTTAACAGAAATATATATATCTGAAGTAATCAAAGTCAGCAGAGATCACAGGTTCATTTAGGAACGTGGGTTTTTTTCACGGTCACTGAGAGCAGGCAAACCTTGCAAGATCAGATTTTACCTGAAGAGCTGGTTTATATTTTGATAAGGGTAAAAATATACTCAACCACTTGATGAAATGCTGATTCTCCAAACCACTTACCATCCTCACCCAGTGAAGGTCAACTGCCAAGGTTTTATAGACGTGGTCTGGTCATGACTTGCTTGCTTGCTTCTTTAAATTGCACTCCATTTGCTTTTTCACATTCATTCTCTCTAATTCTCTTCAGAAGGCTTGAATTGAGATACTTCACCTTCACATTTAGAGCTTATAAAAGTATTTGCTGGAAACAGATTTTGCATTCTGTTTGGCCTATTTAAGGGAAATTGTTTTCAGGTAGATTTGAGTTGTATACATATTTTCCCCATTATTCTGTGAAATATATATATTTCTTATGTATTTTAGGAATGGGGGTAGCTGTAAACGATGACTCTTGACTACTTGAGATCTATGACCGGCCACCTAAGCGTGGTTTATATTTGCTTATTGGCTGACAAGGTGTATTAATGGGAACTATGTCTAAGGAAACAATTATGGATCTGAACGGTGTGTGAGCTCCAGGGAACTGGTGACATTACATGCAGGACATAACAAGAAGTTAAGAACTGTAAAGAGGTTCGGGGATTTGATGGTCTTTCCCTGATTTTTTTTTTCCTGGATGAGGGAATTTTTGGCAACATTTAGCAGATTCTGCATTCAAATCTGTGTTTCCAGATGCATTCTGGGTTTGCTATTGTTCACATTTTCTATTGCCCTCCTGATAAATTCTGCTTCACTTGCAGCTCCATCTTCCCTGCATGGTAGAGTTAGAGCTCAATACCTTCTTTCCCTTTGGCAGCATTTTGAAATAAGCTTGGTCGGTGTTGGCCTTAACGGGGAACTATTTACCACTTTGCTGTTCCATAAAACGATTGTATCCAAACACTGGCACCCCACTGCTTTGATACTGGACATACTGCTGTTAACTGTGTCTGTGACAAGGCTGAGACCTGACAGAATTAAGTCAGACTAGATACGTCTTTCTTCTGCTCACCCTCTGTCTCTCCCCTCCTGCACAGAAGTTTTTGTAAATGATTTTATATGCTTCAGATTTGTCAGACTAAGTAAGATTTTCCTAGCAGAACAAAGGTAAAAAAAAGAACTTTTTTAAAAAAAAGAAAACCCAATATTTTCTGCTGAAAATCTCAAATCCAGCAACTCTATCCTCCCCTTTCCAGTGTTTTATTTTCACTGGGCAACGTGTTTTGAAGCCAGCTATTATACTGTGCTTGGAGTACACTGAAAACCCGTAGTTATTCCTGGATTATGAGTGGAATATTGAGCACCTTTTGAAAATTTGGTAGTGGAAGATGAGTCTCACAAAATCACTGGTAATTAAGCCTCATAAAATCAGCTGCCACTTAGCAAAAATAATGGGACTTTTTTACTTGCTTTCCAATTTTCTCCTTCCCACTGTGGCCACCTTAATTTCCAAATATACTAACAGAGAATAGAGATGGCAGATGTGGAAAACTTTCTGGGGTGAATAAACCAGTTCATATTTAAAAAGATATGTTTGATCGAAACAAATTCTCTTTCACCAACCAGTTATCTCAATAAAACCTGCAATATGACTCTTGGACGGGCTGTGTGGCATGAAGCCAAAGGCTAAGGACTACCAAGCGCTGGAAAAGTGCAAGCATAAGTATGCCTGGATGGCATCCATAGCACATCTACATCTTAGAGCATCTACAGAGTACCACAGAGGCCAATTTTTCTTACAAGCTTTTAAAGAACATTAAAAATATCAGTGCCCTCTTTTGTGTATCTCTCTGGTGAAGGAGTAATAAAGCTTTGCTCTGCAGTGGCTTGGGTATGGGTTGTTTCCCATTACACCTGTGATGGTCCACGCTCACCTCTGTGTCCCACCTCCTTGGTCACTCGGGCAGTGTCAGAGGGAGCTTCTGCCTTAGAAAGAGGACTGACAAAATGAAACCCAGCCTTTGACTTCAAGGAGAAGAGGAAAACAGTAATCTGGAATGCGATGGGTCGTGCTTTGAACAAATGTTATTAGCTATAACTCCCATGAAGTCTGTGGCAAGGTGTTGATGTAAACAAAGAGTACATAATTGAAGTATTTTTTCCATCGTTTTTTCATTTTCTCCCTTACTCAGGCTCCACAGTTTAAAGCTCTGTTGGTTGCAGTTGTCAATAATCTAAACTCTTACCTTATTTTCAGCCTGGTGCTGGAACAGACCACCTGAAGAGCTCTCCAGGGCTGTGAGCACATTTGGGAGTTTTTCTGTGTAGGTTTTTATGGAGTTCTCTACAATAAATTTAGGCATTTTTCACCTCAGTCGACTTTTTGTCTCCCTTGACTTTCCTGTTTCCAATATGTATTTGTCATTTCTACCTATGAAACATTCGCCATAAACTTATTATTTGCTTCACACTTAAAACATTTTGTATTCTGAGATCTTGGCTTTTGAAGCACACGCTGGGCAAAAAAAACAAAAAAAAGGAACTTACCAATGTTAGCAATCCTTCCTGTAATTTTGAAGACATGTATCTCAGCTCCAAATTTCCCCCTTTCTAAGCCAAATTCTTTTAACCTTTTCCTGTAAATTAGATTCTTCAGGCTTGGTGTCACCACTCACTGTGAAGCAATAACTCCTCCTTTGATGGAGAGACTTGGAGAGTCATGAATGAGTAGTTTAAATGATGTTCTCTCTCTTTATTTTCCCCATTTCTGCAACTTTCATATTATAAATCTGCTGTATAGCATCCACACAGATGGTGATATTAAATATAATATGGTGTTCTGACACAGAGCTTTGAATGTTTCTTCTTCCTAGATCTAATAATATACGTTGCGTCACTCATATATCAGAGGTATATCAGAGCAGCAAAATGCTGTTGGCTTTCATACAATCATTGAATCATTAGATTCTATGGAATAGTACTCTATAGAGGTGGAAGGGATCTTGAGTTCCAATCCCCTACTGTGGGACTAGACCAGGTTGCTCAAAGCCCCATCCATCTTGGCCTTGAACACTTCTAGGGATGGGGCATCTACAACTTCTCTGGGCAACCTGGTCCAGCGTCTCACCACCTTCATAGTAAGAATTTCTTCCTTATGTCTAATCTAAATGTATATTCTCTCAGTTTGAAGCCATTACCCTCATCCTATCACTACACTCCCTGATAAAGAGTCTGTCCCCATCTCTCCTGTAAGCCCCCTTTAGGTACTGGAAGGCTGCTATAAGGTCTCCCTGGAGCCTTCTCTTCTCCAGGCTGAACAGCCCCAGCTCTCTCAGTCTGTCTTCATAG
>JAOXJK010000001.1:127019904-127052964 GCA_025774025.1 Xenus cinereus
CCCCCCCCCCCCCAAAAAAAAAAAAAAAAAAAAAAGAAATATTTGGATCTCAATAACATAGGAACGTATAAATGTGAAGCGAATGCATTTTCCCTGTGGTTGCTGCTGAGCAGCGTGCAGCCTGGGACAAGAGGGGCTACCAGAGAAGCAGTGTGCCCTTCATCTCTGGGACGTCGCCAGCTCCGTGCTGCAGCAGGGGACCCTGAACTGCTCCACCACTCCTCTCTGATGGGAGCCTGGTTATTTGGGTGAGGCCAGGTAAATTGGTTTGTTAGCTTGGTGATGGCATGAGACTTCTGTAGCAGTTTGGGAGCACAGGAAGCAAAGAGAGAGACAGCCATTTTATTTTAGGCTTATGCTATACATTGAGATTCATTATACAATGTTTTTTTCCCTAAATTAATACAAAAATAGTAAAAATAGGTTAAAAAAAGCCCAAACGAAAACCCCTGACATCTTGCAAGCCATTTGACGCACAGATTAAGACTTCTTGGAGCTTAAATATCCTAGAATTATTTATGTGGCCCTTTTTTGTTTTTTTCTTTTCCCAAATTAAAAGAAATATGTGATGACTTGCAGAACACCAACGACATCAGATCGATTCGTGCCTGAGAAGTGGCTGCCCCAGGCAGCCACAGGTGATGCTGAGGTGCTCCCTCTCCAGGCAGGAAGCTGTGCCAGGACCACGGCGGGGAGGGTGGTGGCATGTTGGGCACGCCGCTCCGTCCCAACCTATGTGCCACGGGCAGGAATACATCTTTGACTTCCCTCCTGGGATGCCTTTGTCATGTTTTTCTCAAAAAAAAAAACCAACCCCAAACCAACCCAAAAGTTCTCCCTTATGCTTTCCTCACAGCAGATGGGTTTCACAAGGACTCGCTGCCACACGCCCTGCAGTCCCATCCCTGCCACAATTTGGAATGAAAGATCCCCCCTATTCTCTAATCAGATTGGGGAGGGGGTGAGGAGGCATGAGGTTTTTTCCCCTGCCCAGGGCCGGGGTCCCTGGGGGTGCCCTGCAATGATGGTGTGGTGCCTGGCCATGGGTGAAGGATGCTGCCTACCTTTGGGGAGAGAACGGGGCTCACTCCCCTCCACGCCCCCTTCTCATCAGAGCTCTGTGTACACCAGGAAGGCTTACTTATTTCAAAATATTTATAAGTAAATAAATGACAAGTAGTTTTAGTAATAGATGTAGAGATAAAACCCTGGAAGAAAGACTTTGCCCTTGTGTAGCTAATTGTACAATTTGATTTGTAGGGATCGGGGTTTTAACACCTTCGAAGGCAGGGGAGGAAAAGGCTCAGGGTAATCCTTTCTGACCAGGGTGGCTTCCCACAGGGAAGCTCCCCACCAGCTCTCTTCAGCAAAACCCAGCTGTGCTGTCATAAAGTGAGGCATGGGTAGGAGCCACCGGGCCAGGCTGTGGGATGGGGACACGGGAGGTGACCCCGCTGCAGTGCCAGGTCTGGCATCCCCAGTGCCCCAGCAGCAGAGCCCCTCCTACCCTTCCTGCCACCATCTCCCAACCACAGGAGAGTAGCTACAGCAATCGGGGGTCCACAGCCCACCCAAGGCTCACTCCTGTTAACTCGGCTTCCCTTCCCTACATCTCCTTGAACACGCTATTTGCTTCCAAACTTAACAAATGGGAGAAACACCAGTTTGCTAAGTTTTGAAACAACCACGTCTTCTCCCAAAAAACCCCACTTGCTAAAAAGCTGTTTCTGGCTTTCTGACTTTTTTAAAGAGAAGTCACGGTCTCCACTGACTCTCCTGAACTCTGCCCAGTCGTGCCACCACTCTCTTTTGTTTTCCCTCTGAATAAAAATAAACAAGGTGTTGGTTGAGGTGGGATTTGGTGGCTCACAGGAGGACATCTAGGCTAGAGAAAAGCATTTAAAAGTACACTTTTCAATTTACAGTACACATTTTACCTGAATTCAGCGCTGGCTCAGAAAGCTTCTGAGAGTAGATGCGAATCCTCACGTGGCACAACGTAACCTCAGGCCACTTTGGTACTGTTTTCCCTCCAGGTTCATGCAATTGACCATGATAAGTGTGTTTGCTTGTCTTTGGAAAAGCAGCTCTTTTTCTTTGCCAGACAGGTTTTTCTCAGCCTTCACAACTCTAATTTTAATCTAACTAGAACATTTCCACTTAAAGCTTTGGGCGGAAAATTCTGGCTTCATCAATTAATTTTTATAGTGAAGTTATTCCAGCTATACCAACTTTTCTCTCTTCATTTTTCCTCCAACTCGAGTACTTGCAAATTGAAAATGAACTTTGCCACGCCAACGTTAGGAATTATGTTACAAGAAAACTGATCTTGATGGTCATATGCACTTAGGTTGGTTCTTTTTCCCCATGCTTTACCCCGTAGTAAAAATATACTGTACACCATATCTTACTGTATGGAAAATTTAATATTTGTAGAAGATATACGTGCTCAGTGAGCCATAGTCCTATATATTCTTGTTAGCTTTAGTTAAAATTTTTGCTGCTAAGGTTTTAGTCAGTGCCTGACAGTGTATAATACTCTGTTACTCACTGAATTTATACAAAAATTGGGTCGTCTATATTGCAAACAAAACCACAGTGATACCTGGGCTAAAAAGCCACTTGAGAGTATGACAAAAAACTGCTTAAGCCTAGGTAGTCTTCCAAAACGGAGGTTCACCAGTAAGGGTAAAATCTTATGCACAGTTAGCCACTGGGAGTGCTTTGGACTGAGAACAGAGCACAGCATCTGCACCTAGTAATCAATCAGCGCAGTGAGGGCCAACTGAGGTGAAGAAAGTTGCTCCAGAGGAAAGAGTCAAAGGGGAGGAAGGCCAAAGTGGGTTAGCATAGTCTGAAACCTTGAGAACATGCCACTCGGGTTCATGTTGAGGTATTCGAGCTACCTGTAGAGAAGGAGTATTTGGTGCATCTCTCAGACACATCAGGATTCAGGCAGAAATCTCACGGACCTGGGCTGAGTACACCTTGGACATTTTCATGGCTTTACCCCACCAAGCCTGGAATTGGGTAGAGGAAGCGGTGGCTTGAGAAGAAACACTGTGAGAAATGTACATAAGTAATTTTTTTGGCTCTGTTTCGGATTTCTAAGGGTGCAAGGAGGCTTTAGAAACTGTTTCCTCCCTGTCCTGTCATTCCCTATGTGGAGAGGGACACGAGCTCTTCCAGTCCCAGGCAGCCAGCAGGAGTTACTGGTGGGGTAACATGGCACTGGGGGGAACTGCTAGGGGAGGAATCTGCCCTTATAAAGATTTTTAGGAATGGGCTGGACAAACATCCTTCAGAAAAGATTTAGATGTTGTTGGGATCTACCTTGGGGCAGAGGGGTGGGCTGCAGGACTTCTCACCCTGTCTTCTGTGGACACCCAAGCTTGTCCTGCAGCACTTTGCCACAGGAGCGCCTCCACATCCTTCTTCTGACAGGTTTGGAGACAGAGGAGTAATTTTATCACTGGTTTTATCACTTTCCTTGAAGATCTCTGAAGGCCTCACATGCTGAGATTTAATGAGAGATCTGTGAAACTACAAGCTTGTCTTTGGACATCTCTTTAAAGCCGCTCCTATCTATGCATTTCAATTAGATGTGAAGAGGTTTGTGGTAGCCATCCTTGCGTCTGGTGTTTGCAAGTGACAGCATCAGGGATAGCAGAGGTGTAAAATCAGTGTTTGCCATGTATACCTCTCTGCAGCGTACAAATAACCTCTTTCACACATCTCCCATTTCCAGGTGTCCCACGAGCCAGGGGATTGCTGCTGCCAAAAGCGGTTTGCAATTCCTCTGCAACTTTAAACTAATTTGCTAACGCCCTCAGAAGTTTAACAGCCACTGCAGCTGCCTGTTGAACAGCCAGGAGAAAGGGTGACTGTTATTTAAAAGACACCATGACCCTCCCAGAAAATCCACAGTGAAAGTATATTTAAGGACCGATTTTTGGCTGGAAAACATAGCCCCGAGCCTGCGTTTAAAGAAAACAGGGGAAACAGATCTTTCCCCTCACCTCACGTTCATTTGGCTGTCTCCAAGGTGTCCGCCTGATTTCTGCCAAGGCTGAAGTTGTTGTTGCAGCTTCCCAGCTGCTACCGCAGCACATGTTTCTTGTTCAAGCAAAAGGCCTGTGCATTCCTGGACACAGCTTCCTTTCCTCCTGCTCAGGGAAGGGACTTATCCAGGGGAAAGTAAACGTTGCCAGCTGCACTGCTGACTTGTTTTGCTAGCCAGTATGTAAGGGTTCGCTTCAGGGCAAAATATCTGGCCATCTTATTTTCTGCTAGGGAGGAAGCTTCGGAAGTATCTCTTGGCTTGAAAATTAATATTCACTAGGTGGCATTTGCGGGTTTTGCACGGGGCACTCGGGGTGGGGGGGGGGAGTCGCTGGGATTGGATGCTAAAGAGAAGTTTCATGCAAGGCAGCATCACCCTGGGTTTGTGCCCACAGGCGTGCTCATCACCTCTAACACAGGGTTAACATGAGCCACAGCGCTCCCAAGCCCCGTGGCTCCTGCAAATACCCCTTCGCCCTCCAAACAGTGTGACTGAGGCAAACACTCTGCCAACCACTGCAAACTTTTCAAGTGTTCTTACTTTCCAGACGAGCTCTAAAAAAGAAGCCGGCTGCAATACATTCACCTTGCACCACAAGGCAGCAGTTCGTACATCCGTGAGACCACCCCGACACACCAGCCAGCTTCCCGCAACTGGGTTTTCTCAGGCAATGTATAGTCAGAATGCTCTCAGTAAAACCTACAGAATTGGCTTACGCATCCCCACTGGGGTTCAACCGCACGATAAAACCTTACAGTAATGAGCCTGTCGCTCTTAAGGGTGGAGGGGGTGGAGGAGGAGAGAGATGCTGCTTTATCTGTATTACTCCACATCACAGATGCTGACAGAATTATTGATTTAGAACTCACAGCTCCAAAAAGACTCAGTAATGTAATCTTTTTAACTTTTTTTTTTTTTTTTCCCTCAGATGTGATGTTTTCAACAGGCCCCTTAGATATGGGCTCTTTGGGGACGTTGTTAAGCTCACTGCTGCTAAACAGCAGTCCCAACCTTCGGTTTCTTCCATACAACCCTCATGGTCTACTGTGTCTTGGAAGAGCCCATAGCTGCGAGGTCTATCGCTTTACAGGTACTCCAGGAAGATTGAGGGATTAAGTTATACATTACGTAAAACTACCCACTAATCCTCTTAGTGTGCATTACCAGTGAATGGCCTGAAATAGGCTCTCACTAAAAGAGCCCTAACATTCACTTTCTTGATGACAGTTTAGTATTTGAGGTTTGTGTCATGGATTTTGGTGCTGAAATATTCAGTACACCATCTTCTGTCTGCTGCTAGATCCACTCGCACGTGTTAGTAGAGTGCTAACAAAATTACAGTTGGTAAAGCAGATTACGTGTTTAACTAGTAGCGAGACATATATAAAATAGAATTATATATTTTCTAGAGTGACAGAGTCACTGGGATTTTTTTTTTCTTTTTTGTTTTTATAAGAAAAAGAAACAGCTATAAAACCATGATTAAAAATGTATCAAGGGATGATTTACATTTTAAAATAATGATATTTTTAGAAAAAAAAAAGTGATTTATAACATAAAAGTGTTTGGAAAGTGTTTGGTTGCTGTGTACTGCCTTCTTTCCCAGTACAGTTTGCTATCTGTTATACAGTCTTGCATAAATGTTTAGATTAGGGGAGAAAAGAAAAATTAAATGTGATGGCTAAGACCTATAAGAGCTGACTCACTGACTTGAGTTATTGCTGTGCAGAAAGTCTGTAAAGCCTTTACATCCAGCGAACATTTAGTGCTACTTCAGCCTTGACAGTTGACCTTTCGATCTGATTAGGTTTAGCCACAGTAATTGCAGCATCTGCAGTACAGGCGATGCAGACGGCTGCTTAGGACCCAACTTCTCTCATTAGATCTTACTTCATGCGTCTAAAATTCAACCCCTCTTTGCATGTGTGAGCAAATTCTCTCGTAATAACTGTTATAGGAGCTGAGCAAGGTACAATCCCCCAGCTCTTTTCTAAAATTTATTTTAAATTTCTCCCATCATTTTGAATATTCCTGGATTTAGATTAGAGGGGGGAGGGAAAATATCCAAACCCCTTCCTCTCCCCAGATATTTAGTCAGTACTGGTTTCTTTTTCTTTTTTTTTTTTTTGTTTTTTCCCCTCAGTAAGACCTAGTGTAAAAAAGCAACAAACAAACAAGTTAGACTGTTGTAATTTGGTCAACCACTCGGGTGCTATCCATATCCACCATTTCAACACACTCTATTTCCTCACGGTTTTCAGGATTCTTCTTCTCTTTCCTCTTCTTCTTGGACGGTGGCAGGAAAGTCAGTATCACAGGTAAAATGGCAAAGCAGTGAAAGAAGGTGACTAATGCTATTAAAAACAAGCACCTGAACAGTGTACGGGTCAGATTTGAAGGCACAGCTGCGAGAGGAATCAGACCAACAATATAGCAGAGGTAGCTCTGCAAAATAGCTACCCCATGCACTTCCAGGGCATTTTTCACCCATTTAGTTCTTGTGAACTCTTTGCCCAGGACAAAGGTTGATAACAGTGGAGCACAGTTGTCAATTGTATAATTAATTCCGTAAATTAAGCACAACACAGAAATACAATCTAGTTCCACTTTCCACAAGGTCATAAAACCTATAACTCCAAACTCAACTGAGGCAACAGTTAGAGTGAGCCAGACATTGATCAGAGAGTCTGCCACCAGGAATGCAGAGAAGAACAGCAGAAATAAAGCACTAATGCAGGAGTTTTGTAAGGGGGCTCCCACTGAAGAGGCATAACGATCCATGTACACAAATGATGGATTGAAAACGATGAATTTCACCTTGGAGGTGAGAGAGAGCTTCCTCAGGGTCTCCAGGAGGTCATAAAGTTCTTCCCTCTTGGTTTCCATCGTCTTGGCCACCAAGAACATCCTGGAGGCCACGACATCAACTTCGTTGTTGTATTTCTTGGAAAAGATGATATCCTCTGAAAAATGGGCAAACTGAGGGGCCTTCAGGAAGGAGTTCCTCAACATATCAGTGAAGTTTTTCTTGGGCAATCCGGTAGATATGTTGAGTTTCCTAAGGTAATTTAAGTAGCTTTCAAACCAAGATATCCTCACAAAGCCCTTGGTATACTCCAGCACGTCCTCCTGGACACTGGTGTTCCAGTACTCGATCGACTCATAGATGTAGAACCCAATCACTGGGCTGTAGTTACTGAAATACTTTTGCTGGGCAGTCGTATACTCAATGGTCCGAGTTGCAGTCGCTACGATGTTGCTCAGGTCTGACCCTTCACTGACCTGCAGGTAGCCCATTAAGGCAAAGGAAATATAAACAAGGTAAAAGAGAACTACAAAAGGCTTGACGTAAGTGTTTGTTATCCAGTCACAATAATAGCGTTTAAGGAACCACACCAAAAGATGACTTTCATAAGTGTTCGTTTCCTCTGAATCTGCCGTGTCCTCACTGAATTTGGCTGTCAGAAGAAACCTATACCATGCAGGCTTCTCTTGCAATACCTCTGGCTTTGGTACCTTTCTGCAGAAGATACTATGCTGGTAGTTGTTTTCTATGTAGCCAGTAAACACCAGGCTGGAACCATAAAAGGAGAGTACATAGAGGTAGTTGAAGAAAATTGCAATACAGGAATTGCAGCAGAAAATCCTGGCTGCTTCAATGTTAGTGAAGGGACTGGCACCTATTCCAAAAGTGACCAGGTACATGGCAGTGGTGAGAGAAAACGAGAGCATGGAGTCTGCAAATACAGCTGCAGTCCTCTCTTTAACGTGTTGGTCTTCTCTAGTTTTTCTCCAGGAGGACAACATTTCAAAAGTCCCATACAACCCATGACCTACAACAGAGAACAAAGCGAGTGTTTAAAGTGCTCGAATCAACATGAGAAAAAATGTTATGTGGACATGCTAAAAGACTCAACGGAGACACAGCTTGCCGTTATCAATGCTTGAAGTAAACGTCCTGCAGAAGAGAGAAATTATTACGGCGGTCTAAGCCACAGGAGCGCATTCGCTACCTGACTAGCAAACCTTATTGCCAGAGCTTGAGGAGAGTTCTGCATCGCTGGCGCAGGGTTGATGGGTTAAAGAAAAAGGATTTTTTTTTTTTTCTGGTTGCCTGTTTCGTTTCATTATTTCGGAGTGCCTGTGATGGAAGATTCTTTGAAATTAGTTTTTCCTGGTGATGGGATCTGACCTGTGGTGAAAACAAAGAAATACAACCTTGAAGTGCCTATGCTTGAAGCAGAGCATTGGTTGGCTGCTTTGTAGAACATCTGTAAAAAAGCAAAACCTTCATATAAGCTGAACATTATCAAGTAAATCAGTCACTGATTTCTCCACTTCCTATACAAATTTTCCATTAGGAAAAAGAAATCCTAGAAACAGACAAACAAAAAAAGCACAGATAAATTTTAGAGATGTGGAACGGCAGAACTGATATGGAACTGCTTAAGGTATTGGTCTTCTTATTTAATATGTCTAAGGGCTTGTAAAACCAAATACAGTTCTACTTTTCTTGGCAGTTCCTGCATTTTGTAATGCAGTTAATGAACTCTTAAAATGAATATAGCATTCATGAGAGGAGATAAAGACCTCCAGACCTAAAATCCTGTGTTTGACCCCTAAGTGCAGGTAAATTGGGAAAAGTGCATGGTTTTATCTTAATCCCTGGTTGGTCATCTGCGTCTTAAGGTTTCTATTTTGTGATTGATAACCAAGGCGCATTTGGAGGACACAGAGCCCTGCTCTCTCACAGTGGATCTGAGCTGGGAACTCAGCCATGGACCAGCTATCAGACAAGAGAGGCTGAGATAAAAGTAGGTTGGTCTTTCACCCAGTGAGGAACATAAAAGTATAGTCTTTGTATCACACCTAAAATGTAACACTTTAATATTTTCTCATAATAATTTGTTTTATGTTCATCTTTACTTAATTGATCCTTTCCATCTACTCCCACCCTCTTTGCTGCCTTTTGATTACTTGTCCTCCTTATTCTTTTGCTGGTTTTGCTGTCCCCTGTCTACCTCTCCGGTCTGCTCTTGCATTATCTCTAGAAATTCCCAAAAGTCAGTCCTCAGTGTTTTAGTCTTACCCATTCCCTAATAACATTAGATAAAACGATCAGTGCCAAATTAGTTGCTGATGACACTGAAGTGCAATCACTGGATTTTTTAAGCTGATGCTCCAGTCAGACAGGTCAAGGCAATTCAGAGATCTTTGTTAGAATTTCAGGATTGCTGCAGAGTACCAAAATTGCTGTATTAGCTCTGTTCTCTCCACCTGTAGATGATTATTACTGTTGCCACAAGGGCTATGAACATCGGTCAAGAGACCTCCAAACAAAAGAGGTATTCTGAAGAACCAGAAAACCAGCAAATGTATTAGGGGGGTTGGAACTAGATGGTCTTTAAGGTCACTTCCAACCCAAACCATTCTATGATTCTATGATCATGCTTATTCTTAAATGCCTCATGTAGGCTATTTTTTTAATTAGCTTGACAAAATAACCCTTTTGTGGTCAGTATCTATTACTGTAGGGCCAGCAGTAGCTGATTCACCCCACCCTTTCTGCAAGGAATATCCTATCCATATTTTAACAGATGCCAGAGCTGGTTACTCTGTTAATGCTGAACAGAATAGGTATGGGGTATTTTATAAAGAATTCAAAATACAGAGCTCAAAAGGAGAGACAATAGGACAGCTGGTGTACCTCCTTATCACTGTCACCTGGTATTTAGAGTAACAAAGTAAGTCCGTGCTCTCATGTAGATCAGATACCTTACCTATGTTGTTATTTGGAGTGACGGCATGGACCATCAATGTCCAATTTGTAGCAATACTACGATCCTGGTTTTGGTATGGCATTTGGCAGTCATCTTAATTTTCCCAAACAATGTTTTACAGCTGCTTTCAGAGGCCAGGTCAAGACTGTCAATTTGATAACTAGCACCGTGCCCCCTCTTAAAGCTAATGGGGAATACTGGAACTCCCCAGACGTAAAATCAAGCAAAAAGCACAATCAGTGACTGGCACCCCGCTGCTAATTATGTTTCAAATAGTTATGTTCTAGGCTCAGTAGGGAAAGCTATTAAGCTTGCTTTCAGTGTGTTCTTTGTAAAGACAGACTGACCTTTATTTAAATGTAACTGATCACTTGCCAAAGCAGGGAGTGAGAGGTTTAATCCATTTATGGCTCCCGTAAGTCCTGCAGACAGGCTCGTCTGAGAATTCCACATAGCATCATATGCATTAGCTTCGAGTAAGCAAAACAGAATAAAATGAGGTCATTGAATATTACAAATTACTTCCATCGTGAGCTTTAGCTATAACATGTTTTTGTAAAAAAACATTTCAGAGTTAATAGGCTCTTGCCTAAAAATACTCAAATAGCCGCATTAATTTGGAAAGCCTTTGACTTTGCGATCAAAAAAAGAATTTTGAGCTAATTAAATATGATGCTGAGCATGACTTTTAAACAGGTATAAGATTTTGGATAATGTCTGATAACATGACTCCTGATACCACATATTTTCGTTAAGTAGGAAACATAAATCCACAATTTGCTCTTATATAATCATTGAGACTACCCAAATATGGAATCTGATTTAGAGAACTGCTTAAATAAATGCACGAAGAGGCGTTACTGCGTGTGCTCCACAAAGCCAACAGAAAAACATTTAGATACTCTTCTATTTTAGGATAGGTTCCTTTTGTTGTTTGCTACACAATCTGCATGCTTGGAATTGGTATCTTCCTTCAGTTGTACAATTTGTGATTCCTCTCTCCATTTGTATGAATAGCTACAAAATTCTTGTTTACCTTTAGGAATACAAGCCCAAATGACAAACTTGCACACTTTTTGCATCAGTGGCACTACTGACCTGATCTGGTATCCTCTGAGAAACAGATTAAGGCCAAACTTGTACACAAATTAGTCATGGCACTCCAAAGATTAGCCTTATTTAGCTAGAATGGGATTTACCTAACCTAATTTATTCCTCTAAATACTGACTGCAAGCACAACTTGGGGTGACAATCTCCAGTGTCCAACTCACTGATGCTCTAACCCATAGAGATTAGGGCAGATAGATAGCTCCACGGAAGCGTTTTGTAAGAATTTCTTTCACTTTTCTGTTATTTCAGAGTTTCCATTTTCTGTATCCCTAACCAATTTGCACTGATTACTTCTATTTCTCTTGCTGGTGCTATGTCTACCCTATATAATATTAACGAGACGAAGGCAATTTTTTCCTTGCAAATAAATTCTGTAATTGCTTTAACTGATTTTCTCTTTTTACTAGAGATTTAGCCACAAATCTGTAATGATTTAGAGCAATTTGTTCATTATTCACAGTCATTCAATAAATAATAAATATGAACTCAAATAGCTAATGGGCTACTGGAGATCTTTTCCTGTTGACATTTGCTATTATGATTCACTGGTCATGCCCTACAGTCGGGCTGTACAATCATGAGCTAAGAAGGAGTACACAGAAAGACAGGGTTGTTTTTTTTTTAAGGAAACAAGGTTCTGAATGGGCAAAAGAAAATCTTAGGGGAATAGAAGAAAAGTATTGGAGAAAATAGGGATCAAAATATTTTTTTCCTTATTCTCTTTTTCTACTACTTTGCATTGTAGGAGAGGCTCATACCACATGCCTTGGATGACTGAGGACAGAAATTCTGGCTTTTGTAGCCAAAGAAAATGAGGAAAAGGGTCACTGTTATTTCTGAGGAGCCTAAATTTCTTACAGGCTGAGGTGGGCTATCTTTAATTTTAGAAGCTAAAGTCATAAAAAAGACTTTTTATGACTTAAAAAAGTCATAAAAACAAAAAATTATGCCTAGCTTAAATATAGTGCTTTTATGAGTAGCCTGAAAATGCTATAAAAAGCATTGCCTCCGTCAGGATCAATTCAAACTGAAGGAGGGTAGATTTAGATTAGATATCAGGAAGAAATTCTTTCCTGTGAGGGTGGTGAGGCACTGGAACAGGTTGTCCAGAGAAGCTGTGGCTGCCCCATCCCTGGAGGTGTTCAAGGCCAGGCTGGATGGGGGGTCCAGTGGGAGGTGTCCCTGCCCATGGGAGGGGTTAGAACTAGATGATCTTTAAGGTCTCTTCCAACCCAAACCACTCTATGATTCTAAGTCTTGCAATTACACATGCTCTGCAAAATCAGTGCAGAGCATGCACGAGAGAAAACAACCACTTGTAGGAAGTTGTGAAAACTAAAGCCAAATTTTCTGGTGCTTAAAACGATCAAATTATTTACCCCATTTTAAACACTACTTATGTGCAGGCACTGTAACTATTCTTTTTAGAACCATTTTACAATCTCAAAAAAGAAACGTACCCTTTCCCCTGATAAGGGGTTGCTTAAGCAAGAGGCCTTTACAAATGGGCATCGGCAGCCTCAGCTTAAAGTTGGCTCTGCTCCTGCCTGGCAAATGGCAGGGCTGAAGCAGGGAGGGGTGAAGGGATTTAAAGCAGCCCCATAGCCTGCGTGCTGGAGCACCGAAGTGAGCTCCCGGTCACCGGGGTCACAGCCCAGCTCTCTATTCGCTTGGCTTAATTGTTTCCCTAAAACAAAGGCTGCTGCCTGCTTTTATTGTTTAAAGATTAAGGGATCTATTCAATTTTTACACTAAAATCACATGAGGTTTTGATCTTAGCATGATCAGACGAGGCTTGGGCATTCACATAGACTTCTTCAGTACGAGAAAGCAAAGGGGATGACTGAGAAGAAGGTTTTGGTTTCTCTTCTTGCAGTTTTTCCCATCTGTGAAAGCAGAGAATAACAGTACACTGTGGCTCTCATTTTTTTGTTCTTACTGGTTTGAAGGGGGGCGTGTGTGTGTGTGATACCTGAGTACAATCTCTCTGAATCAAGTCCCACTTACAGGTTGTGAAGTTCCAGCCTTCTGTGTGGAAGGTCGCATTTCAGGGGTAATTAATTTTATTCATCCCGTTTTAATCCCGTTTGTCCCACAGTGGCACACAAAATGTTAATAACGATTGATCTCCACCTCGGTGAGGCTGGATGCTGCACCAGTACGTATGTTGCCCATTGATTGCCAGAATTAAGTCTAATAAAGCACCAAACTGTCTTCCTAAGGGGCCAGACTCCTCTAGTAGCAAAGCTGGCTTAAGGGGTGTTTCCCCCTTCTCAGGCACTGCCTCCCCTCCCAAGGTTTGCTGCTCCCTCACTGCTACTAATTCACCCATTTCTAGTCCAAATTGGACTACAGGAATGGTTGGGACTAGAAACATCAGCAATCTTTTTTTTTTTTTTTGAGGGTTACTTCTTAATCTGAAATCTTTTCCTGACACTGATGGCACAAAAGGCTGGCTGAAATTGGGAATGAGTCATGGCAGGATGTATGGGAGCCTTGGAAACTGGGTGGGCAAAAACCTGAAAGTGGAAGCCTGCTCTGGTGGAGTTACTGAGGTTAGGTCTGGATTTTGATTTAAAGTTTTTGCTTGCATCGTAATGGCTGCATCCTTGTAACGCTATCGGTTCAGCTGGACGAATGCTGTCTCACTTAGGTTGATTTAAGCCTGAAATCATCCCACTGAATAGGAGCACTTGTCTGCAAGAGGAATTTAGTGTGCTGTGAAAAAGCCTGTGAATTTACAGAGGGCTAGCTATGTTGTACCCGCTTTCTTTGTGGAAATCTGTGAAGGGCAGCTTGATGCACATTCAAAGTGGAGTGAAATATCATCCGCAGAGACAAACACGGGGTGAATTAACATGAAATAGCTAGGATGCTATAAATTCACATCCCAGCTTGCTGCCAATGCAGGCAAGGTCTCAAGAACTGCACTTGCGCAGAATTAGTACATGGGAGATCAGAATCATACCACAGGAATTGCCCGTTCCAAAACGATACCTGTAATAACATATGATATAATGAAGGTGCAATGAATTTTCCTAGCTGACAGTATTAAAAATAACAACGTACACCGCTCAGCTCTGGGATTGCTTTCCACAGTAATGTCAACAAAGAGGCTGAGATAATTTCCCCCCTGCTGACTTATTTTTTCCAGCTAGATCAGTGAGCTCATCAGCTCCCATCTTCTGAAAAGCCAAGTGAAACTGCTAATCCGGACTCCCTTTGTCCCACGAGTTTCAATCAACCAGTTGTTGCCTAAATACGCGACCTGCCTCATGCAGCCTCTCCCAGCAGGCACCATTTGACCTCGGAACATACAGCAGGTTCAAAGGGCTCCTGAATATGCAGGCAGAGCACGAGAACATGCATCCAGCTGAAGCAAACATCTGGCTTCATACTCTGTTCTCGCTAAAGTAATAGAGTAACTGCAGCTGACCGAGGTCCTTCAGCATGCAGAGCTAACGCCAAGCTTAACGTACACCACAGTTCTCACCCAGTTTGTCACAATTTAGTGGCATGGGTTGAACCGAACAGCTAAATCATTGTTAGTGTGCTGTTAGCTGTTAGTTAGCTAACAAACTGTGGGTTACTCTAACCGGTGTCCACCTTTGTGGTCCATAAATGGTGCTGCAATGCTACAGTTCTGCTGTGTGAATGCCAGACCTCAAAGAAGGTGGGTATCCTTGGGCATCCCACCACCTACAGACTTGCCCGTCCCATAACCTCCTCTAAGGTACTCTCTGATCAACTGTGTTTCCAGGCAGCAGCGTTCCTCCCAGGAGAGCTGTGGCAAGGGCACTGAGGGCTGCAGAGAGTTGAGTAGTCTTAAATGCCTCCTCATTTGCAAAGTGAGTCAAGTCCCAGCCACCCAAGCACAGCCTGACTTCATTTCACACCTCCGAGCACAGGTTCAAAGGGCAAGTAAGCATAAAGGCTACATGCAGGGATGGTAGCTGGATTAAGAGGAACACGTGAAGAGTGACAGAGGATGGGATGTACTGGTATAAGCACAGGCTGTATATATTGCAGCACCTTCTTTATCTCCTGTCACACAGACCTTATATATCCGTATTGTAACTGGACTACAGGTATGAAAACATACCTCAAAAATACGACGACAGTGCTGTTGGGTTCAGTATTTTCAATAATTGCTTTAAAGACTACTAAATTACACATATATCAATGAGGTGTACTATGCCTGCAGATGTTAACATCTGACTTGGGATCTTCCCAGAAGAGAAACAGACTGAAATCAGATATGTCAGTCCGTTAGGCATCTAGGCATGATACCCGATAGATCTGCTAGATCGATCTCTGGGATTCTTTTACATTTGAATATTAGCCATTCACCCTCAATTGTCAGGCTGATTTCTCCAACTGTGCTTCCAACAGCACTGGTCATCCCAGTCAGAAGGCTCCAGGCATGCACGTGCATTACTCAATTTACTACCGGGATCAAAACTACAAGCCTCTTGGCGCATTCACACCGGATAAATATCTGCCTCAGTCTCCGGAGACAGAGTTTTGTTTTGTGCTGTATCTACTTGGCAACAAAATAAGAGAAACCAAAATGTTTAATAATAGGCTCCCAGTATCTGCTGTGTTTCACAGCTGTGGGCGGTTGTGCCCACAGAAGCGCACCGAAGACGAGAAAAGTGTCCCCGACAACACACCGTATTGGCTGGTGCAAATCTTCAACTGGTGCTCAGCGCTTCACGGTATGAGACCACCATGTTATTTTTAGTCGTAGATCCTGCAGAAAGACTCTCCGGGCCGTTAAGCCTGCGCTCAAATTGCTCAAGGCACAGGCGGGAAGAGAGGGTGCCTCTGGAAATACAGCACAAGGTTTATGCCTCATTGAGGTCTGGCGTAGCATCACCAAGCACAGCTTAGAAGAGGGCTAGGTTGCTCCTACGAGTCTTGTGGATCTGCTGCACCGGGGTCATTTTGATCCTGGTATGCTGGCAATGAATGTCTGCCATAGTATCCTACTTTTTCTACGTTTCTAAACTTAACTTTTGGAAATGCAGCATAGGATTAGCTCTCCGTTCTCCTGTGAAATAGTCTGGCTGGGTCAGGTGTAGCCCCTTCTGAGCGACACTAAAAAGTACACACTTGCACAAAGAATGCACTGGCAAAAACAAATCGCCCTCACGCTCTCGGTCTCACCCTAAATGGTGGGGACACGGTCAGTGATGCTGGGAGTACGTGACCCATCCCAATTATAAACCCCCTCAGTACTATCTTTTATCATGGCAAACAAGCAACAATAAGCCAATGTTTTAGAAAATTCTGAATTTAGAAAAAAGCTAATTTTAAGAGCACGATCTACATATTACTAGTGAAATTAAAGTCATTCTACATATAAATTCCCAGCTCTGAGGAAATACATGCACATAGACAAGACACACAAAGACATTCCCATCATTTTTCTACCTATATAAGAGGAAAAGAAACAAAGAGAAGGAGAATTATTTTAAATAAGTAGAATTAAACAATGCCTCAGTGCTCATAGCCCTAGACTTCACCACAATCCCTAATTAGCAATGTCAGTAACATGGTTTGCCACTTTTTATTTTTGGAGTATGTGTATCTTAAAACTATTTATTATAAAAAAGCCATCTTCTCACTTAATATTGCATTGCCTTTTTTTTTTATTTTAAACCACACCGAATCGAATTCATATCAACGGCCTTTCGATTCTATGATTCTATGGGAAATTCAGCAAGTACACAGTTAATATTGAATAGTGCCATTGATTTCAACACAGTAAAAATTACTGGTTTAGGCTTTGGGAAAATGTTGGTTTTTTGCTTGGATCATCCTTTTTTAGTATTGAACCAATGTAATATTTGAGGTTTTGTTGTTATAGTGATAGCAAGAATGTCAGATAAGCACATTTTAAAAACAGAAATACATTTGAGAGAAAACTCGAGTGGCTCTTTTATTTTGAAAAAGACAGATAAGCAAAGCAAGTTATGGTTCAAAATCTACTTTTATATATAAAGTGAATATTTAATTCCACTTAAGAATTGGTAAAGGCTTGTTTTGGCATTTAAATAGCAGGCTGTCAACTCTGTTTAAACGTGTGACTTGCTTTCCTCTGTTTTCGTGAAAGACCTGGCAAAAGTTAAAAGTCATATTTCGTTCAGCGCAGCAGAAGGAGCTGAGTGCTAGCGAGAGCTGGTTTTAACTGCTGGAATATTTATGTCTCCACGGCGTGCTCATCTCCCGACCACCCAGACCTTATGCAGATCCAAACTGAAAGCATCTGAGCCAAACCTGGGCTGTAGGTGGAACCCTGCGGTTCTGGGGCCGACAGCAGGGGAGCATCTAACTCCTGCTGGCCTTCAAAGGGTCTCCCTGCCTGGGACTCCTCCGCTCCTCCCAGTAACGCCTCTTCTTCGCCATCTTTAACTCGGAAACACCAGAAAATCCCCCAGGAAGCACGGTGCCCTGCCTAAGCTGTTATTCGAAGAGACAGGGAGAAAGGCTTAGTTTGGCGGCACTGAGGATGACAAGAGGAGAAAGGCAGAGGGCTGTGGCTGCCTGCCACTGTGGCTGGCACAGGACACGGACCCCCGGGGGGAGCCAGGACCACCTCGGCACCAGGAGAGCCACACAGGGTGGGAGAGTCCGATGCCAGGATAGTAAAGGAATGACAGAAGACAGATGATGTGTGTACCTCAAGCCTCACTAGCCGAGGAGGTGGTCAGATGTAGAGTTACACATTAAGTGCTACTGCGCTCGTCCGGAGCACGGCATGCTTACATTCATACCAGCAGACAAAATCACGAACCGATTTTCCCCACAAAGGGAGTTTTTGACAGATTTTATGCATGCCGTGCAAAAAAATTACTTAAAAGTAGATGAAAGCTACCTGCAATCACCCGCGCAAGGTCAACGTTTACCATGTTACAGAACAGCCAAGTGACACACAGCACATGACTGCTCCCGAGGACAGAGTAAGACGCAGTGACTACATCTGGGGCAAAATCGTGATTTAAATCTCTCTTAAATTTCTAAGCCCACAAGCCAAAATACCAACTGCTTCTAGGAGTGTTTTACTAGTGGAATATGGGCCAGTGGAATATGGATTAGTTTACCACACTTCAAGTTCCCCTTCTCTGGTGAGAAAGCTGCAACCAAAACATCTCAAGCATACTTGTAAACTCTCCCGCTTAAGCCATGTTTGTCATTACTCTTACTCATTATCTATAGATCAACCATATGTGAAACACAATGTTCAAAAAGTTGCGAAATTTCAGTTAAAGAACATATGACCTAGCATTTTTACTGACAAAAAAAAAAAAAATCATTGCAAGTTTGGAACTCAGCTTGGGCTTTCCACCAAGCATCCAGACTTAACTTTTTCCAGTTAAACTTAATTCATCTCTGCTAGTGTCCTCTGCCAAAACACAGAGGTTTCATGACCTGAAAATGGCAGGCTCCCTCCCTGCCACATGTGCTTCTCAGCTATTGCCTATTTGGGGAATGTCAGTATTTGAAGCCCAAAATATGCACCGTCTCTCTCCCAAAAAGACCTAAAATGAAAACTCCTATCAGTTCCTGCTGACCTTCCCCAGGTTTTCATTGACCATTCAAGTCCAGTACGTAAAGTATACCACAAATGTATAAATATATTTCCTACATATATACTTAGAGATAGTAAAAGTCCTCTTTTCTCTAACCTGTGAAGTTCCAATATATTTTGATATATGTGGAAGTTTGTCTTGAGGGACTTCACTACTTGAAGGAAATCAGGATGTCAGAGCCAAACCTTTGACTATTTGTGACTTCTTGGACAAGCCCCTCCATTAAACCGTGGCACGCTCTGACTTCTTGGTAGTTAAAAGAATGCAGAGAGTAAAAGTATAACATCTTTCTGCTACTCTTTGCATAAATGAATGCTGATTACATGCACTGCATCACCAGTAACACATTTTATGAAATAAATGTATATTGTAGCATTACCAGTCAAGAGGCAATGCCTGATTTTACTCTACGATTTTACAGCACTTGTTTTCAGTATTAAACTGTTCTCTGGACTGACTTCTTATAGATACAGCTCCTCTTTTCCAAAAAGCATTATATTTACTGAGTCATCAGCACTCTTCTGAAGCCAAGAAACGTGTATGCATGCAAGGATTCCACTGGGGTTTGTGGTGGTGAGGGCGAAACACGAATGCATGTTGGCCATGTCACCATCACATGTGGCTGGCTGCAAGCTCTGCTTGCTGCTTTTGCACTGCATGGGAAGGGTTGATACAAGTGTCTAAAATACTCTGCCACCATTTGTATTTTAAGCCTATTTCCTTCCTATGCATAAGTGGCTTCCTGGTGTTTGGGTTCGTCAAGGGGCTTAGGGCACAGGTCCTTCTAGAGAACTGGAGAGAGGGAGACCAGCAGGTGGAGAAGGTGGTTAATCACCTCACCTTTGGGTGGAAAACACTGACTTTGGTGAGAGGACTCATTGGTACATTGAGAGAGCAGGGGGTGGCCTGATGGCCTATTTCTGCTGTCCCCTGTGAGGAACAGCAATGCTGGGTAATGCCTGAGGGATTGCAGAAGATGCATGGCTGCTTAGAGAGCTCAGGAAGAGACTGAGGGACTGAGGAGAGAGAAAAAGGAGAAGAAAAAGCATTGATGAGGAAAATGACATGCCTGGGATTCTGCTCAGGGTAGATAAACCCAGATAATTCTACTTATTTCTTAGAAGGGTAACGAAAGGAACAAAACACAAAATATTTTAGGAGCATAACTGAGCTGAGCAGGGTTGAACTGGGAAAGCTGAGCAGATGGAGTGACAAAAAACCAAGTGTACTTCCAGGGCACTCTTACAGTCATTTGGCAGCGTGAAAAAAGCAAAGGATGAATGGTGGAAATCACTGAGAAGTCTGAAGCAGCTGAGATACAACTGCAGGGTATGGTGGGGACCTGCTTGGGAGCCAAGGAAGTTATTCAAGAATATAGGGAAAAGGGTAGGAGCAACAGACCCAGCTGTGGCCAAGGAGAGGGCAGAACAGGAGAGAAGAGAAATTAAAAAAAAACCCCAAACTGTCAAAGGGGACATGCTAGCAGGAGTGGGGAAAACAGGAGAAAAGATGAAGGAAGCTCAGGGAGACCAAAAGATACTGAGGGCTGTGAAGGCATCAGCAAGGAGATGCCATGGCCTGGAGCTGGGAGATGAGTGAGACCTGCTGGAGGAGGCTGTCGGAGATTGCAAATGAGATGGATGAGATGGGAGAAAGGGGCAGCAAGCTGAGGTACCCAGCTGAGGGAGGACACGCTTCTTCCCGGCACAGAGAGACAGCAGAAGGGCAGCTGGACAGGGAGAGCGAGAGAGCTTAGCTCAGGGAATGAAAACAAGAGAGACTCGCTAAGCTTCACATTTTTATTAACTGACAACAGGAAAATTGGTGGAAAAGTACTATACAAAGTCAAACATTAGTGTGTGCGTGTTACCTTTGTGTGTGGACTGAAGGGCACCAGGGAGACCTGTGCAAGGGCTGGTTCTCTCTGAAACTCTATGTAACCAATGTTGACACTTCAGTTTTATTGAATATAGCAAACACTTGGGTGCTTGATAGGGAGGATAATGAATGCTTTTAGGGTGTACAAATTCAGCATATGTTGCACTTCCCTACCAGCATGTTCTTCCAGAAAAATGAAGAAGGAGCTGAGCTGGGCACCTTACTGGCACCGAGGTGCAGCTCCAGTGAGACACATGTGCTGTGCCCGCGCTGGCCCAAGCACCCTCGTCCTCTCAGGGTTTTCATGCTGCTTGTTAGCTGACCTGCTTGGTCTAGCTACCTGTGGCCTTTATGGTACCCAACCTTCAGCAATCCTCTCACTTGCCCTCCTGTGCTTTTCACAGGAAAAACATCAAACATACTGACCTCCCCTCTTCTTCTGCATGTTCCCTCCGACCTTCATTCCTCAGTGTCTCTGACCTCAGCGCCCAGCTTTGCTGCTCCAACTTCTTGCATCCATTAAGCCCCTGTACAGATACCTCACCTCACTCCTCCACCAGCACAGCTGTCCTCCAGGCCACGTGGAAGGTGTGCATCCAAAAAAATCTGTGTTCCTGAGAAGTGATTGTCACTGCTCTTCATCTGTGAGGTGCTCCTATGAGCCCTGGTGCCTCCAGGTACCTCCCAAAGCATTCTGCATCTCTCCTGCTCCTGTGACCCTTTCTGCCAGACACAGCCCTGTCCTTCTCTCCCACCCATGACAGAACCTCAGGAGGACCCTGCCTGGGTCTTACCTGACACTTCCACCCGCTCCTTCCCAGTCATCCCTCCCTGGACCTGCTCTGTCGACTGTTTTCCCCTTCTCTCTCCTCAGAAGGCGTGTACCGCCAGATGGGAGGATGGAGGTGAGGCGGTAAGAAGAGGGATATCCGCATTTGTCCCTGTTTTGCTGAGTTTCACACAAGGCTGGCTATCGTTTCCGTTTACGGCCGGCTGCAAGCTCAAGCCTCTCCCCTCACTGCTGACTGGTTTTCCCCTGCCGGCCCTGGAGGCTAAATATAAGCCCACGGAGCCGGCCCCGCGTCCCTGCCCGTATCTGGCAGCGCCTGGCATTCCACCGCGATTCCGCAGAGCCGGTGCTTTTCACGAACTTGGCAGTTGGAGAGAGCCGCCTCCCCCCCGAAGGAGCTGTAGGAGTTTCTAGGGGAATAGGAAACAGATTGCTAGTTTTCTCTCTTCCAGCGCAAAGGGCAATACCGCAATCTTCTTCTGAGTCCCCAAGTTAAATGCTGCGCTCCGCCGCGGGGAGGTAAAAAAACATCACGCCAGAAACTTGTTCAGGCAGTGCCGCTTGTTGTCCTACGGTTTGTTTGGTAACACTATCGGGTTTTTTTTGTTTGGTTTTTTTTTTTTGAGGAAACTGATATTTTTAAAGGATTGGCAGTTATTAAACAGCTCTTAATGCGTAAAGGAAACTTACAATGAATAGGGTAGCATCTGTGCCAGACCAAACATCTGGAGTTTTTAATAGAGTGGGCAATAGGAAATAAGAATTCGAATTCTGCTTTTCAGCCGACACTATAAATCAGCTATTTTAAATTCAATCACATGGAAGAATTTGTTTTTTTGGTTCTTAGGGTCAAAAATGAATAACCTTAGTTCAGCAAAGTATTCCGCATGAACTAGGCATGTGAGTAATCTTGTCCTTAAATTACACTTTTACACACTGATAAATGCAGATGATAGTTTTAAAAAATCACAGAAGCATATGCTAATTCAAAATATGCCCAGACGAATGGTGGGAGCCTGCCAAATTTCACAGGTTTTAAGCTTCGCTTTCACGTTGAAAGTACCTGTATACATCCAGAGCTGAAGAAGAAAAGTCCCCGGTTTGATTTGACAAGATATCCCCGGAGAAGAGAGCGGCTGCAGCCAGCCTGCCCTCCTCTGCCAGCTCGCCCCCAGCACAGCCCCTCTGGGGGGGCACGGGCCAGCTCCAGGCACTGCCTCTCACAGCTGGACCTCTCACAGCTGGACCTCCGGTGACCAAAGGGGACCCCCTACTATTTTGGTACCTGCTGGGGAAGGAGGTCTCTGGCAACATCTCTCCTGGCTTCAATTTCTGCCATTCAGTTAGCAGCCAGTGAGGGCTGAAAAGAAACCTGCTGCAACATAAAAATCATCACGGTGGTGACATACTCAGGCTATTATGTGCAATGACTGTATCAATGACTGAGTTATTCTGACTCAACGAGTTACCTTCTGTGAGCTAGGTTACCTGCCTTAATTAAAGAGTAAAATAAATTAGAATAAACTACCACAAAGGTGATTAAACCCAAAGCACGAAGTGTTTAAACCAGTATTTAACAGGTGGGGTAGGCAAAAGATGTTCCTGTCTACACTTCACATAGTCTGAGCTCAAGAGTGCAACTTGGTGAGCCATGGTAGTTTAATAATGTAAAATTGTCCTATTGCTGCAAAAGTTAAGGATTCAACACCTACAGAGGCTGGTACCCATCACTATAGCTTGTTTGTTCTTGGAAATGGCTGATGTTGAAGGAATGTTAGAGAAAACATGATGAATGAGATCGAGTATTAAGGAACACGTTGAACTGAGCATTTTGCAGACACATTGCCTGAATTATTAGAACGGGCTTGTGACTGGAAAAACTATTTAAACTACTCAGAAAGCAATTCTTGAAAATATGAAAAAGCAGAAAATTGCAAAACACTGCTGACCAGCTTCAGTTAATGCATCTTGGAAGGGCAGTGATGGTCCCAAGATCCACTTAATGAAGAGGAGCAAGCTATAATTCAGCAAGGACAAGGGTAACCTTCTATGTGTTGGTTGGAATAACTCCTTGTGGAAACAGGGTAGAAAGTGACATGAAGGACCTGTGAGTTACCATGTGCCACCAACCAAATGCCAACCATTTCATACCGCTGAGAAAAAAATGAATGTCATATGGGGATGTATGAACAGGAGTGCCATATGCAAGATGTGTGAAATCATCCTCCTACTCTACTTGCTGCTGAAAGCCTCAGCCTGAATCCTGCGCCCGGATTTAGGCACAGCACTCCACGGAAGATGTGGAGCCGCCAAAAGCAAGAAGATTGCTGGAAGTCTGGTAAGCATAGTCTGAGGAAACCTGGGATTAAAGGGCAGAAGAGGGCTAGGCAAGTGAGAGTGGTCCCAAATATGCAAAGAAAAAGAAAAGAAATTGTTCGCCAGATGCAGAGGACAAATAAAGAGGACAGCTGAGTTGCAGAAGGGGAATTTGGGTTAGACGTGATGCAAATGCCGCATCGGTAGCGCAGTGAAACACAGGGGTAAGCAGCCCAAGGAGGAGACAAAGCGCAGGACAAGAAGTATCTGTTTGAAAAGACGTAATCCGTCCCGTGGCAGAGGGCAGATGATGTCTGGAGACTGTCCCCCCCTCGCCCCCGTCTCTGCCATGCTGATAAAAAGCTAAAAATCCTCAGCTGCTATAAACCGTGGAAACTTCATTAATGATTTATACTAGTAAAGGGTCCTTGCCTGAAATGCGTCCAGTGTAATCATTTTTTCTATCTAATTTTTGCTTTTAGCCATGAGATTATGAGTAATAGCTACGAGGCTACACTTAGCCAGAAATCCTTTTGCTTTCTAAAGGTCACTTAATCTATGATTTAATCTGATGGTCACCAAAATTAAGTGGAAGCAGTTCAGCGGGCTATAATGGAGGGTGGTTTGTGTCTCTAGCCTTCAGTTACCTTGAGCTAAACCATCCTTTATAAGCAAAACAACTTACAGACATGGAATATATTTTGAAACGCATGCTGAATCTTTCTGTTGCACTGCAGGAAACAAAAACAAAACAAAAAAGGAAACCCTGCTTTTCTAGCTAGCTGCTGCTTTAAAACAGTTCTCATGACAAACTCTGGAATGTCTTCAGTGCCTTCTGTTCACCTGTTGATACTCCTGTCCCTCCGAGATTTTATGCAGCTGGGGAAGCAGGCAAGATTCACATGAATTTGGTTGCTCTGTCACGATGACTTGTTCACAGTGAGAGCTGAGCTGCGTATTTGAAACTTACTCCTTTTAAGAGTGGAATACTTCAACTAAGCAAGACCAAAAAAAAAAAACCCAGGGAAAAAAAGAAGGAAAAGCAGAGTTGGCTATACAGCTCGGCAGTTAAAAAGAAGGACTAAAATAGAAGTGTGAAACGTTTCACAGTTATCTGTAAGTATTCAAGAATTTCAAGTCTCAGCATAGTCACTATTAGTGAGTTGAAGATCTGAAATGTTGTCCCAGAGAGCAGATGCTTTGATCCCTAAACAGAGATAATATTTCATATTTTTGAGTAGCTTTCCCCAGGTACTTATATTTCACATGGTTGGACTTTAGACTGCTTTTCTGCTATGGCTACTCTCTGGCAACACATCTGGCAATCCCTCCCTCTGTAATATTATACATAATACAAACTGCTTAGTTTGAGGAACTCAATTTTGTAATACATGCATAGGCATAGAACTCCACAAAAGAAACCCCACGCAAGACTCAAGTGAGAAAGCTAACCTTCTTTTGACTCTGGCTTTCTCGTGCTGCATTTCCTCTAGATTATGATACAGTTTAATTTTCATGGATGTCATCTGAAAACGAGAGCCGATTTGTAATGTAGCCAAATTCTCTTTATCACTGAATATATTCCGTACGTTAACTGGTAGTGTGATGCACTGAAGCATAGTCTTTAATTAAAGTGCAACAATACCACAGCTACAGTACAGGCATGGCATAGGAACCCGGTGCCGGATATAAAAATAGCTGTGCTGAAACGTGTCATATCACTACACGATGTGACAAAGTCAGTGGAGACACTCTTACACTTGAAACCTGAAGTATTACTGAGCACCGATTTTCAGCTGGGGACGCTGTGATCGAATCAATGCATGCATTATTCTCCACAAATGAATAATGGCGTGAACGAGGACGTAGTCAACACCTACAGCGCGCAACGCTTTTCACACTGGTTATGAACCAAACACAAACAAAGAGGCTGTGAACTCTCCAGAGCTCTTGTTTTATCTCCCATCTAGTCCTCCCGCCTGTTTGGATACAACGCACGGCATCCCCACCAACGCCCTGCTGCCAACAGGGGAGGGCACTGGTTTTCGGGTCAGGAGCAAGGTGACTGCCCTTCTCTCCTCCTCTTTCCTACCCTCGAGGAAAACAAGCCAAAATGAAACCACCCTGCACCCACAGTGAATGAAAACGGGGGAGATGGAGAAGCCTCTGCTGGCACCAGAGCCAGGGAGTGGCTGGTGCCGCTTCCTCCGTAGCCCTCTGCCAAGGGATGCCAACTGGACGGGGGAGACAGAGGTCTCCACCCCCAGGGCTGCGAAACCCTCCCTACACTCTCTCAGCCAGGAGAAACACAACCCAGAACCGATGACCATCCCTGTCCCACGGACAGGCGCCTGCCAAGCCAGGACAGCTCTCTAAAGTGCCCAACGCACCCTTTGGATCTGTCAGGGTGGCTGACGCTGTCATTGCGGCACGGGGACCTCTGCCAAGGCTCCCCTCCGACACTGGCCACCAAAACCAGTGTCGAGCACCCACAGAAAAGCAGCAGCGGGGCTCCCCCTCGGCACTCGCGCATCCTCCTTCCTCGCTCCGGCGCGGGCGCCGCATCCGACGGCAGGGCGCTGTGCCCCCCCAGAGCCCCAGGCACGATTCTAACGTCCTGGCGCGGTGCAAACAGTTTAGGAAAAGAGGCCGTGTGGATTTTTTGGCACGGGGCAGCGTTGCAGGGAGGAGGCACCGGCAGCCATGCAGTGATGCTTCTCTGCTTGCTGGGAAACGCGTCAGGGAGGCACAAACACACAAACGAGAGAGGAGAGAGGAGATAGTTACCTAACATGACGAAGGGGATTCCCAGGAAGGTGGAATTGTATTTCCCACCAGTGAGATTGATGATCCCAGCTGCAGTCAAGGTGGCAAGGGTCACGGTCAGCAATCCCAGCAGGCCAAGCCAGGGTTTGCTGCGGACACAATCCTGCATGGAGCAGCAGAGAATGGCCAAGGTGACCACAAGGACCAAGCTTGTGATCAGGTAGCGTTCTGACACCCTGCTCGTCTTCTGGAAATCCTCCTTCAGCGAAGAAGAAGTGAAAGGATACATTTTGACTTTCCTGTTGGATTTCTGGAAAAGTTCAACCGTGTCACAAAAAATGGATTCCCACTTCTCTGCCACCATGTCATTCAAGGAGTTGATTGCCTGCAAGTAGTAGGTGAGCTGAATGGCTTCTGCAGACTTCACCCGGTCTTTGCTGTGCACAGTAACCCCACCAAGCTGATGCCCGTTATACACTTCCCTGCCATCCTTTAAGTGAGTAATCGGATAAGTGATTGCAAAATTAGTTCGATTAGAAGAACGAGCAGCCTTTAATTCCTCCAGCACATGCACTATGTCGTCCACTATGCATGTCTTGTCATTGTTCAGGATACATATATGGGCAAACGTGTAATTGAAACCAGGTCTTTGAACTTGGATCCTGGTCACAGCAGAGTGCAACTACAAGGGAAAGAGAAATCACACACGTTATTCATCAGTTCATCTCGCACAGTAGCAGCCAGAGCAACAGGGGCTCCTCACCTCCGTCCCTTTCCGATTTGATCTACGCAACAACAACAAAAGTTCTGGTGACTGCAGCATTAATAGCACACTCGTTGCAAAAAAAAAAAAAAAAAAAAAAGAAACATGCATTAAAATAGCAGTATTACTCCCTTACGTCCTTTGCTGATAACCCAGATGTGCTGTGACCTGCCCCTGTGCCACGTGCATCTGCCGTTTGGCCTCTCTGAATAAGCAAACTCGAAATGCCTGCACCTCCGCTTTCAAGGGATCTGGGTGAGCGTGAAAGGGAGAGCTACAGCCCGACCGTGTCCGGGGACGTGCGCGCGCTTGGGATCGCAAAATTACTCTCTCGACAGATAAATTTCAGGTGCAGAAGGCGTCAGAGCAAGGTGACCAGAGGTGCCAGCCGCCCGGGATGCACCGGCAGCCTGGCAGCTGGCGGGGGACTCGCACTGGCTCCCAGTAAAGGACAGGCCACAGCTGCGTGTCCCGACCGTAGAGACTGTTGGGACAGCAGGAATAAGACAGCTGTCATTAACTAATTTGCCCTCTTTTCCCCTCCCTCGTTCCCCCATCAAATCCTCAGCAAGTCTGACAGCAGGAAGCAATGGCAGAGACTGACACGTCTTCTCTGAGAGGTTCTGGTAATCAGGGAAGGCTCCCTAATCTCAGGGCCTGCAGGTTATTACCACTTATTGTTTGGTTTGGCAGCTCTTAGCACAGCTTCCTTAGCAAGTTGGTTTGCAACCTTCTGAAATTTGCCATGCCTGAGCTCCGACTCAAAGTGCATTCAGTTATTTTTGAGCAGAAAAATTACCCCCTCTTCTTAAAAAAACATAGAAAACCTGCAACCTTTTCTGAATCTATTTTAGTCATCACAAAAGAAGTAAGAAATTTAAAAGATAGTGAGGGAATAGTCTTAACAGGCTGGGGTTGCAATATTTTTTAGAAGTAGAATATGAAGATTGCTAATGTTGGGGGCCTTAGCAAAGTGCAAGCTGGTTTTTTGCACATTTTACTTGCAAAATATGCAGCCCTGGCTCGCCACCATCACCATTTAACTCCTTCAGTGCCGCTGCAGTTGTGCAGAGAGTACCACAACCTTCCATAAGAGTGCTGCTGAGGCCGAGGTTATGTTACCCACCACCAGAAGTCTGAGCAGACTTTCCCTGCGGCTGTGATGTCCTTTCTTCATCCCGGGTAGCCACGAAGTTCAGGAAGGGGCTCCCTCTGCTTTTTTCTAGCTGGCACAAGGGGTACCCGACATCCCAAATGCCGGGGGGGCGGGGGGGGCCCTACAGGCTGCTGTGTACGTGCTTTGTGCACGGCTCGGTGCGATACGTGATTCTCTGGAGGTGGCAGCCGGGGTGACGCAGAGGGGCGCCCCTCCAGCCCCGTGTGCTGCCTGGTCCCCGTGGCCCCGTGGCTGTGGCAGTCTGCACAGCTCGGAGGGGTGGGCGTCCGCGTCTGCTGCCAGGGGAGGAGGGGGGGCAAATCACTGGCTCTGGTCCAAGGAGCCGCACGGATTTATCCTTTGGTCCTTTTCACACCGTGGGAAATGTTCGCGGGAGCATCGTAAAGGTGGGGTGGCAAAAGCGGGGCTGGTAAGAGAGAAAGGAGAAGCCCTCCATCACCTGCAAAGCGAGGAGATCGCAGCTCTTCCAGGGAGACGAATAACCAAATTAAGAATGACTCTACTTTCCTTTCCTTAAAGGGGGAATAGTTATTTTCTGCCTTCAGATTTTGGGCAAGACAATGAAAACCTGCTACGGGGAGATGAGCATATGCTGTTTTCCACCGCAGTCCAAAGAGGGCAGGAGGTTCTTATGCCTAGTAAAGAGGCCCGGATTAGGCGATATTTAATGGAACTGGCTCCTTCCAAAGACAAACGTTGATTAAAAAAATAGAAGATAGGGTACACGAGAGCAATAGAGCTTATACAGTCATCTGATGGCAACGAAGAAAATGTCTAATAAACATGGGTAAAATCCTGCATCTCTAGAAGTTAAATAGTCATAGTGACTTTTGTGTGGCATTTCAGACCTATTTGCAGAAAAAAAAAAAAATTATACAACATTATGAATCTGACTGGTTTGTGATTACATTGCATAATCTGCAATAGGTATAAACTTAGTTATGCTGCCTCCGTTCCTCAGGATGATATGACATAATATAGGCAAAGATTACAAAAGTCCTATATTCTCAACTCATTTCTCTAGCAGCTCGGGGGTGTATTTTTCCACATTTGAGTAGTTTTTATTTTCTACAGAAAAACAGTTCCATATTGACATTAGAAAGATAGGTTTGAGAAATGAACTGAACACGTCTTTTCACAGTACTGGGAGAATACAACACTTGGCCATGGTGAGAAGCAAAATTCTCCATCGCGGTGGGAGAACAAATAACTGCCTGTGCAGACAGATTAGAGGCTTTTGCACAACTTTCTTCTAAACCAAAACAAAGTAAAAGATTTGCAGGAACAAGCCAAAGAAATGAACCTGTATGGGAATTATTCTCACCTTTAAAGTTTGTTTCTGCAAAGCTGTGCTTTGCAAGACTCTTTTGGGGTACGAATTCAAGTGTATGTCATTACAGTTTGCCTTGATTTACCGAATCAAAGACAGGTACCTGATTTTAAATTTTTTTACAATGGCAGCTACTGTATGGTTTTCATTGACAACCATTGTGAAATCAGACATCATATAAAGAAGCGCAGCCGAGGACAGCTAGGAGGAAAAGAAGGAATTTCCTGCCTGCTTTAGATTAACAATACAGCTCCTTCAGAGAGGATCCATCTAGTGACACAATGCAGAAGAAACTAAACTGTCATGCAACTTTTATCAAACGATGTGTGTTGCTATTTACCTACCCTGCCTCACTGCTGCATTTGCTTCCTTCTACATCTGAAATACTTTCTTTTAATATTTAGGTTCTAAAATAACCTCATCTGCCACAGCTGTTACTTCATCTTTAGCGAAAGGCTAGAAGCTAAATGTCATACCTAAAATACTCATTTCTTCTTGGAAACCATCATTTCAGACTCAGGAGCCCGTTCTGCAGTGGTAGCCTGGTAGCTTCCTCCCAGGCTGTGCTGGGCTGGACTGGGCGCTGCGTGGGGGGAACCTGCCCATCGCCACTTGCCAGCCGTGGGGCTTCGGGGAGGAAAGGGGAGGAGGCATCCAGCTCTGCGTCCTGGCACATCCCGGCAGCCGAGCAGCCCCCAGAGCCGGCCGCAAGCTCGTGCAGTTTAGAGCAGCTACGAGATGCCCTCCGAGCTTTGCCAGTGGCCACGGCATTTGGTCTCAAATTGGAGGCAAGCGGCCAAAGAGGAGGAAAACCCACCCGTTCCCTCCATCCCCGCAAAGTATGCCGAGCAATGCCCCAGCGCCCCCAAGGATTCGGCTCTGGGGAAGCCCGACTCAGACTTTCATCCTCAAGACAAACACACTGCTTTACCTGCACTTTGCTTTTTCAGACCAGATCCTAGAAAACAAATCTCTGCCGCCTCAGTGCCGGGCAGGGGTGTGCTGCAGCACGGCTGCAGGCTGTCTCTCTCCCTCTCCTTGCCCGTGGCAGCCCTCTTCCCCGCTCCGTTGCCACGCTGGGGATTCAAACTGCGGCCACGCAGGTTTTTCCACCCACATCCCGAGCCCACAGCCGTAGTCCCGGGTGACTGGCTTCCACAGGAAACAAGAGGTCCAAGAGGGCACAAGGGCACATCCTACAAGTTCAAGGGGTTACATGGACTGCAATTTGGCTTGCCTACGGTACACCAGGCAGTCCCCCAGGAAACTTCAGTGTCTTAACAGGAGATGGTAAAGGCTGGTGTGTGATGGGGACAACATTAGCAACATGCTAATGCATAACGCATATTGCACTCCTCAGTGCAGCAGATTTTAATAGCAAGTAACCATATTCTGAATAAACCTGGCCCTAGTACTGGGACAAACGATTGACCACCAGATTCTCATTTATCCAGCTGTTTTCTTATCCTTACCGATCCTAGTAGGAGAAAGGGAGATTTAAAGGAATAACAAAAGGTGAATGAATGGCTTTTCTTGAAGGGAGACATGCCCTGCTTGCTCATCGCTCACAGCTCTTTCAGCTAGCTAACAGTGCAAGGAACCAAAAAGCAGTTTACTGCTGAGATGCCAGAGCACTGCAGCACGAGAGCTGCACAGCGTCACCTGAGCTCCCTTGCCACGGTGGCCCGCTGTTCCTGGAAGCGCTCAGGCATGAAATAATAACTTCCACCTCTCCCTTTCATTGTCGTTTAAACCGTGACCATCACTTGCACTTCCCTTGTCCCTTCTGAAAACGGTGTTGATTGTGTGCCCCGTGCCACACCAGAGATTTCTAGAATAGCATTTTCTCTTTATAGCCAATCGCATTTGGTAACATCCTGGGCTTGGTTTACTCTAAGTCCCACGCTTACTCAGTTATTTATTTTAGACAGAGAGGAAAGATGGCTCCAACCGGGAGACAAATCCCTTTCTGCAAACACCTCCAGGTGAGGGCTGTGCTGCTCTCACCTCTCCACACCGGGCCGCGGTTCAGCCCGTGGCACAGCAGGCAGAGGAGAGGCTGCGAAGCCGCGCTGCCCCACCGGCTGGGTTTGCCCCCGGGCCCGGAAGGGGATGCCAGGAGGCAAAACATAAAATCCCATCACTTATCCTGGCCCCAAACCATTTGCTCCAGGGCCTCAGAGAGCCGCGGCTGCGAAAAGATTTCTTCAAGCTGTTTTTTGGCTGCCGGTCCTCCCGTCTCTGCCATCGGCACAGGAAGGCAGGCGCCGGGAACCAGAGCCTCCCAGTAGGCTCAGTTTGGCTGCCCTGGGATGGCCAAGCCCCGCAACAAGACTCTGCCAGACAGCTCTTCCCCGTACAGAGCTTGGCACACACATCAACGCTGGCAACAAAGCTGGACCTGGAGGCAAAGGGGTTCTTCTTAGAGATGTACATCCAGGACAGAAAGACAAGCTTGCTTTCGTTCTCACGCATCCATGCAAAAGACGCAGGGAGCCACAAGAAGGGGCGAGGAAAACCTCGAGCCCCTTCGCTTTCTTGAGAAGCCCTTTCTTGAAATGGAAAGCGAGCAGTTATTACCAGAATTTTGTCAATTTAATCAGGTAACAAAAAAAAGTCTGCAGCCTCCCTGCGAAGCAAACAGATCCCATCCCAGCAGGGAGGGGTTAGAAACTGCTGATTCATTTGCAAAATGGTCCGATCCCAGAAATCCTTTAAGCCCACATTATGTAATCTGCTGCCTGGGTCGAAGCTGTGGGCAAAGGCGACGAGACACGAGGACCCAGCGATGGCCACTGGTGTCCCCCACGGGTCTTCGCCTCGCTGGCGGCCCAGCTTGGCTCTCCCGCCGTGAGAGGGACAGCAACGTGCAAGGGGACGCTTCAGCCTCCCCAGGCTCCCAGTCCCAGCCCACGGGGAGACATCCCGACGCCCCCCGGGAGCTGCCCCAGAGTCACAGCCACCATTTTTCATACGAAGGGTGGGGACAACCGCCTTCTGCTTATCGTATATACCGCAAAAAACGTGTCTGGTTTTGCTGCTGAGCAGTGACGTGCGGTGATGCTTTATAGGGAACATTGCTCATCATGAGGACTCGATTACGCCTCGTTACTTGACATATAGCCGATGAACGGCCAACTAGCCAGAACTAGCCAGAGACACGGGTGTCCGCCTGGACTGGGAATGATCTGGCACACAGAGGGACACGTTTTACTCGCAGGACTAAGACCTTCGCAATGCCATACTGCTTTTCTTTTGGTTGATGTTGCTGTTATTTGACTCTATTTAGTCTTTCAGTCTACATCTGACGGTTCAAATTAAAAACGAGCTTCACTCTAGTCAGTGCTGCCAACTCTTACGATTTTTTTACTGTCATTTTCACCAAGTCTGGTTTTTCTCTGAGCCCTGGAGCCTGAAGTATTGTGATTTTTTAAAAAAAAAAAAAAATCTCAGCTGTAATTAAAAAAAAAAAGAAACGTCTGATCTCAGGC
>JAOXJK010000001.1:127061870-127072259 GCA_025774025.1 Xenus cinereus
CACCCGTGTGTGGGGTACACCCCTACATCCCCCCCACCCCACCCCCCCGGGGTGCGATCGAGGGGGTGGGGGAGGCAGCCCCGTTTATTGAACACAAATTGCGATTAAACAACAGAAAGGAGGAGAGAGACGCTGGCGTCGGTCGCGGCAGCCCTGGCTGTTGGCACATCGGGGGGCGCTGATTCCCGCCGCGGTGGGCTGGCCCTGGCTGGGGTTTCTCCACCCAAAGGTGCCGGTGTTCCCGCTCCAGTTCGGGCCCGGGCCGGTGGTTTTACAAAGGGGCGGAAAGGAAGTTCGTGTCTGACAGCTGCTGGACCTGTTGCTGCGGGGAGCGGCAGCAGCTCCCTGGTTTGGTTATTGACGGACTGGGGCAGCCATCCTTCCTTTTACGTGTCTGACCTGAGCTAATGTTTTGTCACGGAGGCTTCATGCACAAAACCTCCTCGACATCGCTCCCGACTCCTCACTCACGGCCGGGCCGCGCAGCTTGAATGCTAAACTCGTCCCGTGTTTCACCGCTTCTCGGGTGGCGAGCGAGTGAACGGCTTGGTTGAGCAGTGCCAAGTTATGGCCAGTAAGGTCCCCGCGTCCCCTGGTTCTTCTGGGCTTGGTGCCCAAGCCCAGGAATTGCTCCAGGCAGTACCCTGCCTGCGGGGCTGGCGTGGCTGCATCTAGTGTCCCCAGTCCAGGGATGCTGGGGTTTGCAATCCTGTCCTGCCTCTGCTTGGTTCCACTCCTGTGCAGGTGGGTCCCTACTGCTTGTATCAGTCCTACATCAGTTTAAGGAAAAAAAAAAACCCAACAAACCAACAAGCGTATAATTTGAAGAAAACCTTAAAAATGGAAATAGAAGCAGAAGCGCAGAGATGGGAGAGGGTCGGGCCCAAGTTTGCATGAAGTTCGGTATCGGGTCGGGTCGCAGAGCCCCGGTCTCTTGTCTCCCGGTCCAGCGCTCTCCCCTCGCTGCCCATGTCCAGCTGTGCACAGGTCACCGCGTGGGCTTAGTCGCAGTACTGTGTTACGGCGGAACAGGGGGATGTGCCTAGGGCTTCATGTCATTAGTGACAAGCAAAGAGCTTTTGTCATTGCTGCTGACAGTATCATCTGTTCCGATTTTTTTTTTTTTTTTTTGGTCTCCATTAAATATTTTATCATGATTAAAAATGAGGGGGATTGTTATTTCAGTAGCCATCCAGTGGCTGATTCGCAGCTTTCTGCAGTACCTTAGGAAAACTAATTTGAGGAGGTGACATCCAGCACAGTTCTCAGCACATTAACACTGGAGAAGCTATAGGTGACCCCAGGAAGAATATATCCATTCTGTGGGGGCAGAGAGGGAAACGTGTATCACCAGTTCTGCTGGATGTTCCTCTGTCTTCCCAGACCAGTGTCTGTTTTATTGCCTGTTGTAACCAGCATCAGTTACCTGCGGTGGAAATGATGTCATTCCGAAGGTAGTTGTGGGTTTTCACCCCACAAAATTCTGCCTCCCCTTGGCCCAGGGCATTGCCCTGCCTTTGGCTGTGGGGTTGCCCCTAGGGGAGGGCCGCAGAGGGGTGGGATGTGAGGCAGCTTGACGTGTGCTGCTGGAAACACAGCTCAGCCACGTGAGTGAGGGTGTTACGCTGCCGCAAGCGTCCCCGTGGATGTTACCAAACCAGAAGGGAAACCACCTGTGTACTCCTGACTCCGCAGGTAGTGAAAGCACCGTGTTACTGACCGTCACTGCTCTGGCGCTTCAAAAACTGGCCATCAAAATGCGTTCTGTGGTGATAGGGCTGTCAGGAGCGGAGCAGCTGGAGGCCTCCCACAGCCGTCTGCGAGGAGCAAAGCATGGTTGAGGTCTCACCTCTGAGGTGGGGGAAAGCTCCGGTAACTGGAGCTCTTGTTGGTAACGTGTGGCGGGCGGCGGGCGTTAACCTGCAGAGCATTAACCAGCTCTACCTATCTTTTGGAGGAAATGGAAGGGTAGGATTTCTATCACATATACGTGCTACTCTGCTCCGGCTCTGAATGGCGCTTTACAAAATAGATAATGATGTCTCATTGCTCTAGAGAGTTTCCAAACTAAATTAAGAAGAGAACGATGGGAAGAGATGATCGTACAATGAGGTACAGATGCTGGGAAGAGCGATAATGAGGGGGAGGACAATATGATTATGTCCTTTCAAAGCAAACGCCTCAGGGCAGCTACTTTTGGGGACAGAGTGTAAAAGGGAGATGGGGAAGACGTGACTCATAAAAGACGGCATCTGCACAGGGTTCAAGTCCGCTCTCAAGAGCAGACCTGTCCGCTGTGAAACATTTGTTGACTCTCCGACCTGTGCACAAAGACTGCCTCAACCCCGGCTCAGGAGCTCTCGAGGCCAAACGGGTCTGGTGGCTTAGCATGAGGCCATGCTGTCATTCCCGGGGTCTGCAAGGCCTGGATGGGTCGAGCTCCCCACAGCCCACGCCACAGGGCTTTACCTTTTTGTGAGCGCAAGCGGGATGCTTTGAGCATCCAGAAACGAGCATCGCTCTGTGCATCCGCTCAAATCTTGTTACGATGGCAAATTTAAAAAATAATGCGAGAGGAAGAAGTGGACAAGGTTTTATTTAAAATAACCTCCTCCTCCTGCCTCCCCAAAAGGGGTCCAGTGGAAGAAAAAAGCCGAGAGAAGTGTTGGAGGAGGGGATTCCTGAGGAGTAACTTCAGATGAGCGAAGAGGGCCTAAGGGAAAGGAAAGGTGGCAGGAGCAGCTGGGATGGCTGTGGGAGGTATGCAGAGAATTAGGATTTTGCGTTGTTTAGTTAGGCATGAGGAACCAGGGAAGATATTTTAGGAGTGTGTGCAGGGGATTTAGTGCTGCGAAAGGGGAACGATTTTTGCAACAGAGCACTGAGCAATGTGTGATGCAGGTTCCAGCTGGAGCTTGGAAAGAATGAGGTTACCCACAGTGAGGAGATGGGTAACAAAGCCCCCCCTTTTTTTTTTTTAAAGGGAACTAAAAAGAAAATTTTCAAGGAGAGTTTAATAATTATGGCTGGATTCTTAAGGGATGCAAAACCTTTTTCGCTGAAGTTCTCTGCTCGTTTATACCTACTGAAAGTCTAGCTGGTGGTGTGGAAAGACACTGTGTTTTGTGCCAAGGGATCAAAACGACATGTAGCCAGCCCAGGATGTCCGGGGAGAACAGTAGCTCTCATTGCATCACCCAGCCGAGCTCTGCTCTGTATTTCTTGGCCGTAGGTCTGGGACCTGGGCCAATGTCAATGAAGTTGGCGAGGGCACAGACAAGGTTAACGATAAAGTTAATCTCCCATTGCTGATTGGTGAGGGAACCTCACAACTTGTAGCTTTTGTCCATCTGCAGTTAACAGAACAGCGGAGCAGAAGGAGACTTCCTCCGTATTTCCAGCCTGGGTCCCATCACAGTAGGAAGATTATCCGAAAGTATCTCTCTTTTCACTGATACACGCAGCACTTCTCCCTCAAGGATGGCAATGTGCTTATACTGGAAAGGGCTTTCTAGAAGCAATCATGGGAAACTCTCAGCTGGTCTCAGTGCAGTTAATAGTTTGTATTTAATCAATTGAACGGTTCGCTTTTCTCTTTTCGTCTCCTCAGTCCCACCTTCTCTTGGCTGGCACCAAAGAGTGGGGCATCATGGCCACAAACGGCATGAGCAGAGTTTGAGAACCCTACAACTAAGGTGATTTTTTTTAACTCTGCAACCAAAGAAAGCAGAAACGAAACAGAGGATCAAAGCAGAATTTTTAGCATGTGTGATCTCTCTCAGAATAAGTCCTTCAGGGCACGGAAGATGGGGGCTGTCTGAACAACAGCTGCCTTCTTAACCCAACGTACGGACCATGAGGCAATAGCCTGCCAAGGGATGGCTACACATTTTGCAATCCGCATCCACAGATTTTGTTGCCAGAATTCAAGATGGCTGATTTCTTACCTCCTGAAACAGGCTACTGACAAAATCAATTGTGTTGAAATTTTTCCTTCAGCATGCGTAAGCCCCTAGTGTTCACCAAACGGAACAGAAGAGAGAGGTAAAGATGAAGAGAAGCTATGGCTGTGCAGGCACTTTGGCGTTGTGCTCCCCAGTGCCCTGACGTTCTGCCACCCGTGATAGGACATACATACTCTAATTGGACTTGCTAATGCAGATCTTGGGAGAAGTCACAGGAACTGAAATACCTTTTTGCATCGGCTACGAGGAAAGAAATCCTCCCTCCTCCTCCTCCTGCGCGACAACATCTCCTTTTTGCAGCCCGTCCTGTAAAATGCAAACACGTAAATGCTCCTTTTGCTGGCCTGTTCCTCCTACTGGATACAGGGATATATAAAAAGAATGTAAATCACCAAGAAATACTTTGACAGCTGGCACCCGATTCTTTCCCGAGTGCCCTGATGGTCACTCTTCAGCAGCTCTTTGCTGATTCATGAGGACTGCTAAGAGAAAGCGTGTGTGACTTATCTTTTATAGAGTGTAATAAAAAGAGGGAAGTGCCCTGTGTGGCTGGAACTGCAGTTCTGTGGTCTGTCTCTGAGATGCTCCATTAGCCTGCTGCTGGCAGTGATGACACAAAAATCGGAGATCCCCGATTGTACCATTAACATGAACAGATTGAAAAAACAAACTGGAATGTAACAGGGAGCCTGTGGGTTTTTTTTCTCTCTGCTTGTATGAAAACTCAGCAGAGGGGAAGGATGGTTCTGTTCCCTCGCATATTGGCATAGGCTGCACAAAAACACAACTCTGCTTTTATTAGGTTTCTCCCATATTATGTTAGATCTAGATTTACTTCTTAAGCGCAGGCCTTTGAACCATCACCCTCTGGCTCTATTTTTGGCTAGGCGATCTGATACTTGTGATTGCCCAGACTACAAATCATGGCCTTTCACCTGTGCATTTTAAAACAGTGACTGCTGACACTTCTGTCAGCCTTAGGGAAGGGTCTTTCCTTTGCCATAAACAATAATGGCCTGAAAAAAAAAGTCCTTCCTTGCAGAAAGATGGATTAAGATCTTATTTTGAAATGCAGTCTAAATGGTCCTGATGTACTGAAATGTTACAGCTAATATAAGCAGACGAGTCAATTTACAGCTTTCATACTACATTTTAAGAAACAAAACAAGCAGACAAGACAGCACAATATATCTGCCTGGTGTCCCAGTCTGGTTGATGTTAATTGAACGCAGTTGTATCAAATAACTGGATGATGCTGCTTCCTAAAAAAAATACAGAACACATGAATTTTGTCAAGATCTTTAATTTGTCCAAAGAAGCAGAGGACAGACTTAAACAATACAAAGGGAACAAAGTCTATGAGCCAGTGAAAAAGCATAGCTGTGGATGTGTTATCCTGTGTACACAATACAAAGTTCATGTTAGAATAACCCTGATGATACTCAGAAACCAATTATATTATTCAGGATTCAAGGGAGCAAAAGAAAATAGGAATTTATAATTTAAATATCACAGGCAAGTATATGGCTTTTTTTGCTTTAAGAGTAAAGCACTGCTTTAAGAGACAAACAGGTTTTAGTATAAAACAAAACATTAACTGGGAGTTTAGTAAATATGTCTGGAGACACTGGAATTTTGGCAGAGTGTAACTACTAGAATAGTGTGAATGTTTTTTTTCCTGTTTATGTGTCTTCATACAAAACTGGGCAAAACAAATAAGTTGCAAGTGAAAGCAAAAGAAAACACATGGAGCTGTTGAAATAGGTTAGCATCTGATTTCAAATTTAGGAACAAATTCATACATATGCCCACATATATACACATGTATCTGTAGGCACACACGCATGTATGACATATATATGACACATATATATAAATGCTTATGTATATATTTACATAGACAGGCTTAAGTGAAAGAAAGGGATATTTAAGTTAGTTACTAGCAAAATTTTCTGACAGTAACATTTTTCTGATATTAATGTGGAGCACTAGAGTCACCTGGGAATGGTGTAGGCTTTCCAGTATTGGAGGATTTTAAAAGCAAACTGGATAAATGTGTGACATAAGTATTGCTAATCCCACCTTGGGGTAGCAAAATGGACTAGGCGTCCCTGAGGTCTCTGTCAGCCAGCACGATTTCCTGTGTCTCTGGGATATAGCTAAAGGATAGGTTAGATGTTACACATACGCATCTGATGAAGTATCACAAAAATAGCCTGTGATTTGCAGATGCAGAGACACTTATTAGTGAGCACAGAAGACAGCTTCTCCCTAGCCCACCTACAAGAAGAGAAAACAAGGGTTTGGTGGCAGTCCCTGTCAGAGCAGCCAAGCTGTACAGACAGGGCTGATCAGCCTATTTCTCGCCCACCTTACTGCTTCACATTCTGACTTATGCCCCCTTTATAGCCTTTGGCTAGGCTTTGTGTCTCTAAAGCTGTTAGTAAAGACAATTATATAAATACAAATTACAGATGTACAGCTTTAGGACAGCATGCTCTGACTCAGAATTGTCTTCATACTGCTCTGTCACGTTCTTCCACCTGCATCTAGATTGCATATTGAGTCATATTGACAGTGTAGTTGGCTATAAAGTAAGAGACCTTCAGTAAAGGACATTTAAAAAAAAAAAATCTTAATTTTTCTCCAGTCTTTCAGAATGTGTGTATGAACTGGTATCAGATTGACTAGATTTTAGACTATATCACAGAGGTTTTTCATCATTTAAAGATGATGGACCAAAGACTGAAAGCTGCAGGAATCAGGTTCTACCACTGCTGTATAGTCACAGTCAATTCACTGTTAATATCCCCTTGCCTCAGTTTCCACATCTTTAAAACTGGGATTAAAATGATTGCCTGCCTGCCACAGGGAGTGGAATGAGCATAATCAGCAATTTACCAGCACTTAGGAAATACAGTATGATATACCAATGCGGAGTGGTAGAGTATTCAGGCCAGAGAACCCCTATTTGTAAGATCATTCTTAATGTTATGCTTTGTTATGCTTACCAATTGTTATTAAATGTCCAAATGAGCAAAGTAATACAGTAAAAAGTAAAGGGGAAGTGAGTTTTACTTGCTCTTTAGCCAGCCCATTTCCAGCTTCCCACAAAAATATGGATCCCTTATAGCCATTGTCACAGTCTTGCCCCAGTGCTTTCTCAATGTACACCAGGGAATGGCACCAGGTATAATGCCTGACAAAAGTTTGAGTGCCGTGCCTTGAGCTGCTGCTGTTCCTCCTGGTACAAACATGTCTTTCTCCTGCACTGCCGTAAGTACTCGTGAGTGAAGTCAGTGTCTGGCTACAATCAGAAGAAAATAGTAGAAGGGGACCAATTAGGACCTTTAAGTAGCAAAGCAAACAAACAAAACAAACCAGTCACATTATTTTAAAGCAGGAGATTGGCAATTCATACATCCCTTATGTTACATATGATCACTAAAAACATACCACAGCCATATTTTAATAGCCTTTAAAAATATCCCGTTACCTGCTTACCCCGTGTTGCCATGTAAAGAATATGCAGGACAGTAGCTGAAGATTTACTTGAGGGTTGTGTTAAGGGTAAGACAACAGTCTGCCTGGTTTTATTTTTAAGCACTAAAAATCTCCCGTGACAAAGCACAGAATGCACAGTTCTGGAAGAAACCCTCTGCAGTAAGTCACAGGTGTACATTTTATGAACAGGTGAAATGCGTCCAGCATTTAATAGAGAGCACTTATTCTCAAGGCGTGCACTTTCAGTTCAGAAGCATTAGATATTTAAGCAGGTGTGCCTTCAAAGTAAGAAAACATCAGATTCCATTTTCTCTTACGTGCTTTTCATAGGAGTGGCTTGATTTTCCAATTGTTCCTGATGTTCCTGAGATAAAAACAGAAGCAGGGAATTATCCTACTGTACGACGTACATTTGATCTTTAGAGGGTTTTTGGGTTTGCTTTCTATGAAAGCTGCATTCCAAACAGTGCTTTCTGCTTATGAATGTAGAATTATATTATTACTGTAAATTTAACATACTATTTTACATTTTAATCGAGGAGCTGGTGTTCTACCTGGGTAAGTGCCCATCAGCATTAGGTGACACAATTAAAGCAGAGTGTCAAAACCTAATTTTCTAAGGCAAATGTTTAAAATCGCATCTGTGCCTATTTTTGGATCAAAAACCCTTATCGAGCTGTACACTGGCTTTCCTAGCAAATATGAACGTGCAGACCATGGCAGTATGAATCATCAGCTTGCCTCTGATCAGAATTCAGCATATATTCTGGTTTGTGTATAACACTAATTGAGTTTGGCTTTGCACCTGAAAGCACACACTTTATTTTGACTGCATGGGAATATCATACGAGGAAAGACTATTTTGTATTTCAATGAAATTTACCATACATTTGAGGAAATCATTAGGAGTATTTTTTTCCCTCAAGGCTGCTGCAAGCTTACATTTTGGTTCATGGGAGATGAATGTTATTCCTAAGACTAAAAACAGTATTTCATTATTCTGTAATATTTATGTCACAGTAGTAGTTAAAGCCTCCTCTTGCTGTTCCTGTAAAATTCTTCCCAAATTCACTAAATCATAATAATCTCAAAAGTCACTATTTGCACATGCTTAGCAGATGGTTCCTAAGAGATGGCTGCTTAAACCACGCTGTATTTAGCATGCTCAGTTTGGGGCTTTGCAGTTGCTTTTTTTGGAAGCCAGGGGCTGCTCTGGTGCCTGGCAATTCTGCGAAGTTCAGGCAGATTGTTTTCCTGTATTTTTTTTTTAATGTGTCCTCCTCTGATATCATGGAAGGTGAATTAGTCTGACTGGAATGGAGAGGAACAGAGGTTCATGGAAATACAGAAATCTTAGGAAGCTGATGGGGAATAACGGTGCAGTGGGGAGCTGGGACCAGTAGGTAGGATGTACCAGTAAGAATGTGAATCCCAGGCTTGGGGAACACATTACTTATAGGAGTGGAAAATGAACAGGGAGATGTGTCTGTATCCAACACCATACATCCCTCTGTTTGTATTCTTGGGTCTCTCCTGTTGCCAGAGAAGAGTAGTGCCAATCACAGTAAAGGGAATGTTTCATCCTGCCTTGGAAAGTTTCCCTCTCGGCTTGTGAGGTCAAAGACTGTATATTAAGAGTTCAGATCTGCCAGTGGGTCCTCTGAGACAATACTGCATGCAGAAATTCATGTGGGGGAAGGGAAGCCATTTGCTTTAAAACTACCTCCCACCCACCCCCCCCCAGCCTTCGTTCCAGAATTTACATACAGATATATATTTAAAGAGCACTCAGGTTGCAGACTCAAGCACCGAAATGTTCAGAAACACCTAATTTGAGATGCCAATACGACCTTAGTTTGGCCTCAGTGTGCACACACATTTTACTTACATGGTAACACATCGGCTTTTTTTTTTTTTTTTTTTTTAGGATTAAGCCCTTCCTTTTTAGGTGTCCAGGATCAATTAGGGAAGGCATTAGAGTTGCATATGGAATGAGTCTGTTCCCTGGAGGCCAGACCCTGCGTCATTTGCTGTAGGTGCTGGAAGGAAGCTGTGACTGGAAAGAAGAGGAAAGAGGGACAGAAAGGGAAAGATTCATGAGTTACGTAGCTGCATACCCTTTTGCAAATCGGATTTTGTCCTTGCTTCTCCCTGCTATGTCTGACTGCCCGGGGACTCCCATACTCAGGAGCTGGGAAGCAGGATCTTGTCTGGGTAAAGGTACGGGAGGCAAGGGCCTGAGTGGGGAAGAGCTGCGGTAAGGTGGCTGAACTCAGCCTTAGCTTCTGCAATTTGTTATCTGCCTTCTTGTCAGGGCCAGGAGATCCGCGGCGTGAATGAGAAAATCAAGACAAGCGACGCTAATCCCTGGGTGGCTGGTCTTCTGTAGCCAGAGCTCCAGGTGGCTTGGAACGGCCTGGGCAGAGGTGAAGCTGGGACGAAATAAAGGGAGCGGGGTATGAGGAATGGCCAGGCTTTGGCACAATCAAGCTCACAGATATGACAAAAAAAACCCCCACAAACAAACAAACAAACAAAAAATGCTAACAAGAAAGGGAAACCTTCAGTAAGGTGGCGTCCAGGGCCCGGAGAGACGGCTGAGCTCCGCTGGCCCTGGGTAAAGCTTCATGGTGCCTTCCCGTGTGCCATTTGCTGAGGCCCTGCCGCCCTCGGCGCTCGCTGGGGATGCCGCCCGCCCGCGCACCGGGCTGTAAACACACAGAGAAACTCGGTGAGTTCTTCTAAAGAAGGCAGCGCCTTCCATCGACGCCGGTGCGGATTCCCCTTGCCCCCGCCCTTGGAAAGAGCCTAGGAAGAAGGCTTCGGGCCGCACCCACAGACGGCGGGGAGCCCCGCGCCTTTCCCTGCGGTGCGGGGTGGGGGTAAAAGGGCAAAAAAAAAAAAAAAAAAAAAAAAAAAA
>JAOXJK010000001.1:127089265-127172661 GCA_025774025.1 Xenus cinereus
GGGTCGGTCTCTTCTCCCAAGTCCCAGGCGATGGGACAAGAGGAAATGGCCTCAAGTTGTGCCAGGGGAGGTTCAGACTGGAGATTAGGAACAATTTTTACAGTGAAAGGGTTATTAAGGGTTGGAATGGGCTGCCCAGGGAGGTGGTGAGGCACCATCCCTGGAATTATTTAAAAGATGGGCAGACGTTGTGCTTGGACATGCGGTTTAGTGACAGTTTTTTATCAGAGTCAGGTTGATGGTTGGACTAGATGATCTTAAAGGTCCCTTCCAACCTCGACAATTCTATGATTCTAATAGATGTACATGCAAAATCACCACAGAGCACCTGTACATTTTTCTAGATAAAAAGCTTTTCCGGACTTCAACTGGAGATCTTGCTGCAGACTATGAGGTAATTCCTGTAAGTATTTCCAAGTCACGATGATGCTTACACCTACCGCTGAGAACCGGAGAGAATGAGGCACAGACCGGGCTGCTTTCTGTATCACACCGATCCCGAGGCCAGATCACTGGAGCCGGGGAGAGCAACTTGAGTATTCATTATTTGATATCCTTACTCAGAGGGCACAATGATCAAAGCATATTGCAGCCTTTGAGTTCTACAAGAACGCAGACAGCAACTGTGGGACAGCGAATATGGGGACAGAAAGAAGGGGAAAAAGGATACTTTGCTATACGTTGCTCTAGTAAGCAATTTGATCTTGAGATCTTAACATTCTTAAAAACAAAGCAATCTCTTTGGTCTGGGTTTTGCAATAAGAGAAGGTAATGATTTCTCCCCTCCCCCAGTGTAAAATAAAACAAAACATTCTTTTGATGCAATATGTATTTTTAACTAAAATGAATATTTCACAAAACGAGCAGTGTCTCCTGATTAATTTAGGTGACTCCCACAAGCTCCCAGACCGACACTGTGCTTTCTTTTTGCCAGCCGCTGACATACACAAGCCACCACCATCCCTACGGAGCTCAGTGCGGATCCACGTGCTTTCAACTCTTCCCGAATTTGTTCAGGCTGCACTAGTCTGACAGGACTCAACGCCACGTGCACCGAGGTTCACAGCTACCAACCCCGGGACTTCACCCTGAAGACAGAGGGCAGGCCTGTGACAGCGGTACCTCTGCCACGGCAACACACTGATGATTCAAAGGCAAGGCACTACCGTTTTTCTGCCTCATTAATCCCTTTCTATAGAAACAGAGTCATCCTGTTGCCGTACGGGGACATCCCCATACGCACGTACCAGGTGCAGGTGCCCTAGGGAAGAACAAACACGTGTTATCTTCACTGACATCTCCCACTGCTGAGCTTTGCTCTTCACAGGTGAGGTTCAGACCAAGGTGAGGCTTTGGAACTGCTTTTTTTTTTTTTTTTTTTTTCCTGTGGGGAGCAAACTCAGAGAGATACTGGCTTTCTGAACATCATACAGAAGAGAGAGATTTCAGCAGGTTATTTTTCTGCTTTAATGATCTGTCTCTGCTGCGTGTATAACTGCAGGCATACTCTAAATTCTAGGGTGTTTCTGTCATCGCACACACACACGCAAGAAGGGCTGCAAGTGTTTTAAAGAGGGATAAAACACTGCAAAAATGAAGTGATAACAACTTTGTAAGCAGAAAGGTCAAAAATAGGACTATTCCTCTTCAAAGCCTTTCTTTCTGCATTGTCAGCTTACACAGCTATGCAAGTCAGACCTACAACACGGCTCTCCCACTGCATTACTTTTAGGACACATGGACCAGCTCCCTGGCCTTCTACATGACTTTTAGGACATATAAACCTTCCCCGACCTGGCTACTACTAGCAGTACAGCAGCTCTTGCTGGATTCCAAGTGACCAGCTGGGCACATAAAGGACAATTCCCGCACTTCCCATCCCTATTAAAAGACACCCACAATAAAGCTTAAGAGATTTCCATTACCCAAGATTTCTGCTTTCAATTACTTTAAACTCAGCATGACTGTATCCATTGAACTAAGTGGGCTCCTGGCCTTCGTCCCATAAGTGCTTTAAACCTTCTTCAGTCTCATCCTATTGCTTCTATGAAGAAAATTGGGTTTCAAGAGAAATTCTGTTGAATTACTTCATTTGTGAGAGAATAAATGGGGGGCCATTGCAAGGAGAGAAACAGGAAAACTTCGATCTAACCTATAGATTTAGCAGCCATTCTCATCTTACAGTCAGCAAAAATAAATACTTTTACAAAAACAGACAAGTGACTTAAGACTGAAAGTGTTTTACTCCCAAAGAAATTGCTCTGCATAGGCCCCAGCAACTCCCTTTAATGAGATATTATCAAATATTTTACCAAAGAATTGGTAAAAATAAAGACAAGAAATGATGATGTGGGAGGAAAAAAGAAAGTAATGTTGTTAATGCTAAATTCTAAGGCATTTAGTGCTCTATGCAAAAGAGCATGGGGTAAAATTGACTATTCATGGCAGGGGGTTGGAACTTGATGATCTTTAAGGTGCCTTCCAACCCCAACCATTCTTTGATTCTATAATTGGCTCTAGAAGCTGCAGAGATTTCTGCAAGATGCAGCTTCTTAAATAATGAAGCACCATGACCTTGTTTACTAAGGAAAAAGTTCATTGCCGTGTAGGTTTCATATCCTGCCTCAGGTACTGAAAGCTGGAGAGCCTTGTCGACACCAGACTCCCAACACAGGAGCTCACCTTGGCTGAAAAGCCAAGTTCAGCATTACACTGAGATAGCCACACTGCCCCTGGTACCTAATTATCTTCACACACCACCACATTAGGCCACTTAGATTTACGCCTGGGACATCTGCTTGGATTTTCCTGAGAGGACGAGGGGCAACAGGCACAAGTTGGAACATAGGAGGTTCCACTCAAATATGAGGAAGAACTTCTTCACGGTGAGGGTGACAGAGCCCTGGAACAGGCTGCCCAGGGAGGTTGTGGAGTCCCCTTCTCTGGAGATTTTCAAGACCTGCCTGGATGCAGTCCTGGGTGATGTGCTCTGGCAATCCTACTTAGCAGGGGAGTTGGACTAGATGATCTCTAGAAGGTCCCTTCCAACTCCCAACAATTCCGTGATTCTGTGAAAGGTAGAAACTTCCCTATGCCAGTTCACAGGTACAAAGGGCTGGTGGGTGGGGGTTGCATGCTGTCCCTTTGCACTGCTGTCTGTGAGTTTGGAGGTATTAACTCCATCCAGCTTCAACTCTTTTAACACAAGCGAGAGGGATCAGACTCCCTCCTGAGGACAGACTCTGTCAGTGGGCAATCCAGCACGCCCAAATTAAACTCTGAATTACCCCCTGGGAAGTGTACATCTCTCCATGGTCAACATAAGGAGATCAGCCTCCTGTTTTAGGTAGCTGAGTTAGTTGATGCAAATGCCCCCGTATTGCTGTATATGTAGTCTCACATCACAGCTGTGGTTCCTCACGGAGCGAGCCAGGGCAGAAGCTAACTGATTGCAACCAGGCTTTAAAAGGAAATGTAATTAGATGTAAGTCACCATTTCAGAGCAGTTGTGCTGACAGCTAGGGGATTAATTCTGCTCTAACTTATTAAGCATATGCTCCAGATTTTTGATATAATTTAAGTTGAAGAGAATATTACATGACAGGCATCCCTTTAAACTTTTACAACTTCTTGGATCTCCTTCCAACGTTAATTGTAATCCCAAGCCATGAGCCTACCCATTTAATAATATGAAGTCAGTAAAGCATTCTGCCTCTGGTGAAGTGGTTGCTGGGTGTGGGGAGTCGTCCTGCTGCTCCCATCGGAGTATGCAGAGCATCCAGTCTGCACACTCCTGTCGGCGGATGCAGTCAGGGCTGGTTAAGGGACTCAGTCCTGCAGTGGCTGGTGTGAGCTGTTTGCTCACAAGAAAAACAAAACCTCTCGTCTTACAAACTGCCCGGTCTTCCCTTCTGCTCTGCTGTCCCTGGCTCTTCCCCTTCTCCACGTATTGTGGAAGAAACTTGGGAGCCTCCTGATCCCCTGGAGTTGTGGCACCCATCACCCTGGCATGCATTTACAGGCTGTACTTATGAACTGTGAGACAAAAAGACGTCTCTTAACTAAGACGAGCAAGTGTTAGTGCAACATGGTGCTGCGACACTGGGAGTGCTGCAGCCCCGAGGCATGGGTTTTCAAAGGGTTGGACAAGCTTTAAAGACCAAAAAACCTCATGTAAGCAGCTAATTTTCAGCAAAGCATGCTCTATGGTATTCATGGGACCAGGACAAGCTGGGTTAGAGAGGGAGATGACAACACGGGGATTTCACTGGGTGGTTTTGGAGTTGAAGCCTCTGTTTCTCTTCAGGATATAAGAACATAGGTGTTAGTTACCCTGCTGAGAGAGACTGGGGGGCTCACAGGTGGCACACAAGCCATGGCCCTCAGTGAACCACGGGAGGCTGAGAGTTGCTAGCGCCGTTGTAGCAAGCACAGGCAAGCAGTCACCCCTCTGTGGGCAGGGAGGTCTCTACCATGAGCGTCTCCGTGACTATTTCTCCAGTCAGACAACTGTCCCACATTTGTAAATAGTCACAAATGATAGTCGTGCTGCTAGCTGAGATAAGCATAATAAGGAACCTGAAGCAGGCAAGAGAACTGCATTAGGAAAAGAAGCCTTGGCTTTTTCCCTCAGCAAAATGCTCAGCTAGTTAATGCTGGTGTAGCTGAATCCGAGTTGTGTCACCCACCTCGATATTGTATTATTAATTATATAACAATTGTGTTGCTATTCTCTACCACGGATGGGGATTTTAACTATTTCATTAGCTCAGTGGGAATGGTACACAGAAACAGTTTAATTCTTTAGGATTATACTGAGTCACAACGCTCAAAGGAGCAAATTCCAGGATACTAGAACAAATTTGGACACCACCAGCCTCCTCACAGCACAGGCTAAGATCACTCTGACTAAAATATGCAGCTAAGGCACAGCTGAACGTGACTCATAGGAAATAGTATGGTGACCTGAATACACACACTGAGTACATGCCGTGGGTGGGCAGCTTAAGCGCTTTGTAAAGCCATTCCTCTTAGTCCTATTTTTTTCCTCCTCCTGATCAACGGTGAAAACCCAACTTGAATAATCTTGAGTTTCCTCTTTGCCCCGCAAAAGCAATAAATGTGCTGTCCCCACCCTCCTGACATCAGGGGGCTCCTCTGCCCCGGATTTATGTAGAAAAGCTTCTGACAGATGCGGCGGGAGGCTTGCCGATGAGGAGTGGGAAGGATTTGCGGCTGGGAGGGATGTGGGAGGCGGTGCGAGGCGAGGGAGCCGGTTGGGGTGAAGCGATGGGCTGCCAGGGGGTCTCCGCAGGGGCTGCGACAGCTCGGGGGGGGCGCCGGCAGGTCCCCGCACTAGGGACGCACACGCCGCGCAGGCTGGATGCTGGGCTTCCCTGGATTGCCTGAGGCGCTCACCGGTGCGAAAAATACAAATGCTGATAGGATTATAGTGCCTGTTAATTTACAATGGGAGAAAAGTTCGCAATTCCTAATCCCTACCCTGAGCTAGAAGAAGGGCAAACGGTGATGAAACTTCTTTTCTTCATCCACTCGGGTCTTAAGCAGCATGAGCATCCCGGCAGCCAGTGTGGTTTCAGCCTCACATAGCAATTCCCGTAGACTGCATTTGGGCACAAATTCCGCTACAGGCAAAACCTGCCTCTGTAAGGGGAATTCAGGAAAAAAGAGGCGCTTATGTTTTCTTGACATTAATGAGAAGGATCTGGCATTAACTGAAAGTAATTGACAACATTAGGGCAATGATAAAGGGCTGGCCTTGTTGCCAGAAAGACAGATTAGAAGGAGAGACATTTTTTGAGTCCAAGAATTATTCCAGAGGCAAGGAAGTGCATCCTCTCTAAATCCATAGGGATATGTAATGGATCTACTTAAATTTTCATATTGCTGCACAAAAACTTTCAGTTTTTGAAACAGCAAACTCATTCTCCCACCTACCCCCACTGCTGTGGAAGAATATAGATCAGTATTATACTGGTCTATTGGTAACTGTTCCATGGTCTGTAGCTGAGCTCTTGCTGAAGAAAGTGAATCCATGAACGTGTTACCATGACACTCTAAGTTACTGTGTGCCAGCTGAAAAGCAGTAACTGTGAGACAAAATTGCACCAATAGATGAAACATTATATTTTTTCAAATTTTTTTCTTTCATGTGCTTTTGTTTGAAATGCTTACAGAGGATGATAGAACTGTAATTCACTGGGGTTCACCCACACCAGCGTTTCTGCTGTGTTGGGGCATTTGATTATGTTGCATTGACTGAACAATACTAAGTGTATGTGGGACTGCAGATAATTGGGTGTCTTAAGACAAGGGCAGAACTATGCAGCTGAGACTTCATCAAGTATGGAGTGTCTACAGCAACAGGTCTGCTTGGGTGGATACTTTAATTTAGAAAATATTTATGCCTGTAGAAATGATGTAGCTCACCTAAATTCATCATGTTTGTAGTTGTTTTCTTTCTTACAAATAGGAGTGAGACATTTAAACAGCTTTGGAATATGATATGCTTTGGACTTAGCTCACCTTTGAACTTTTGAGTCACCAAAAGTGTGTGACTGACTTTGCCAAAATAGATTGGAACAAAATAAGAAAAATATGCAAAATTCTCTACAGAAAAAAAATATTGATCCAACTCCAGTCTTTTTGGCATCAGTTTTAAAACGCACACTGACTTCAGTGCAAGTGGAATTTGGATCAGTATCAGTGATCATTTTGGAACAAAGAGACAAAATGAACATCAGCAAGTCACTGGGATGAGATGGTATTCACCCCAGCATCCCAGAGGAACACGGGCATAAAGCAGCTGAGCTCTGATGTAAAGCTTCCCTTGCAGGATTCCTTGTTTTCTGCAGTTGGTAAGGAAGTAAATAGGATGCTGATTTTTAAGGGGACTAGGGAAAATCTGATGAGAGACAGACATCTGTACTGAGAAGATCTGTTGAAACAGTAATGGAGTAGAATCTGTGGAAAGCATATTATGTTGGGAGGAAGAGTGGCTATGTTTTTTGTAGCAGAAAGGTATGCCTCCTGTTGGTCTTCTTTACATGTAGCTGCAGTAGACCTGGTTGATACCATTCACATAAATTTCCAAGTCTTTTTGACAAAGTTTAGAATAGAATAGTATAGAATTTAGAATAGAATAGTTGAGTTTGAAGGGACCTACAAGGTTCACCTAGTCCAACTGCTGGACTACTTCAGGACTGACCGAAAGTTAAAGCGTATTACTATGCTATTGTGCAAATGCCTCTTAAAACACTGACAGGCAAGAGGCATTGACTACCTCTCTAGGAGGCGCTTGACCACCCTCCTGGTAAAGAAATGCTTCCTAAAGTCAAGTCTGAACCTTGCCTAATGCAGCTTTGAGCCGTTCCCACACATCCTGTCACTGGGTACCAGGGAGAAGAGATCAGCACCTCCTTTGGTTGAGTTCCCTCAAAAAAGGTCCCTTTAGGAAACTAGGTAGCCAAGGATAAGAGGGAAGGCCCTCGTAAGGGTAACTAGTAGTTTAAAAGATAGGTAACACGGGGCAAAAATTGTCAGTTCTCCCAGGGGAGGGAGGTTATTAATGAAGCTCCAGAATGCTTTGTGCTGAGACCTGTGCAATTCAACCTATGAAGTTATGAATTAATTTATAAATAATTATCTGTAAAATTGGGTGAATATAGACTATTGACAGACTTGTACTGATGATGCTAATTTCTTCAGAATAGTAAAGATGAAAGCTGATTGTGCAGAACTGCAGAAAGATACTGCATGATTCTAACTGGGCAGTAAAATAGGAAAAAAGGAAATTGAATCTAAAATGGTGCATGTCGGAAATCAACGCTCCTGACTTCATACGTAAGAATGATGGCCTGAGCTGGCCATTATACTCACCAATCTATGGAGGTTACTGACTACACAGAAAGCACCTCAGGCTCAGAAAGTCCCTGAGCTGCAAATTGGTGGAGGCTGCAGGAGTGTTCAGGGTAAGTAGCTTATATACTTACCCGTTACACTCCACTTTAGATGCCTGCTTCTGGCTACTGTTGAAGGCAGGATCTTAGCACTGCTAGACCGTCAGTCAGTCTGCTATATTCTTACTTTCTTAGGCTTTCAAAAATCTCTCTCTTTATAGTGTTTACTGTCCAAGCCACTGAGAAATACTTCTCAGTTTCAGAGAGTTCATAGGAAGCAGAAAAAACCCCTCCAAATGTATTGGCTAAATCCAAAACATTTAATGGGTTTTCTTTGTGTGTGTTTAGAGAAAAAGAGAAATGAGATATATTGAACCTGTGATACTTAGAAAAGTACCACTGTTCTGAACAAGTTAGTGCATCCTTAGGTCAAGATACATAAAACTGAGTTATGGGTTTATTATAATCTGGCTGTGGAAACAAAAAAGATTTATTTTTAATTACTTTCTTGAATCGTCCAGCATAATGCTTACTTATATTTTTCTCTTCTATAATTTTAGAGGTATAGTCATGTGTGAGCATATATTCAGACTTAGTGGTTTTGGAGGAAAGGTTATTCTTATTCTAAAGGAAAATACCGTTCTGTATCTCAGCATCAATAAAAGCAAATGTTTTTTGCCTGCTATTATTTCTCATTTTGATGATAGAGAGCACAGTTGAAATAGAAAAAGGAGATTTTAGAACCTGCATACTGCTTAAGACCCAGGAATTTCTGTATATGCAAATGAGAACATCCATATGCAAATGTCACCAGAAAATTCCTTGACAAACTCTGCCAAAAATTTATGTGCATTTAAATCCTTATATAGAGAGAATTGTGCAGTCATAGAGTTATGTAGGCTGAAAGGGATTTTTGGAGATTGTCTGGTCTCACAGGGGAGGGCCCCTGCCTCAAAAAGGGCCACATTCAAAGTTAAGACTAGGTTGTTCATGGCCTTGACCAGATGAGTTTTGAATATCTCCAAGGCTGGAGATTCCATGAGCTTTCTGGGCACTGGTTCCAGTGTTTGACCACTCTCATGGAGAAGTGGTCTAATGGTCTGTATGTCTAATTGCTGTAACTTGTGCCCATGGCCTCTTGTCCTTTTGCTGTGCCTGATGAAAGCCTGGCTCTGTCTTCTCTGTAACCACCAGCTGTGGACAACGAGTACATCCCCTTTGAGCCTTCCCTTGCTGGGCTGAACAGCCCCAGCTCTCCCAGCTTCCCCTCAAGCTTCCACTGCTCTGACCCCCTGACCTCCTGACCATTGATCCAGTATGTCAGGCTGTTTCTTCCACCACAAACTACACCCCTCCCCGTCACCCCACCTACAAAGCCACTGGGCACTGAAAACCTCAGGATAAGCTGAAATAGGTGTTTCGTGTCAAATGTACTCAACACTAATCTACGAGAGCAAGCTCTGAAATGTTTGACCTGTCTACCTTGACATGTGCAATTTTTAGCACTTACATACCAGCTGTAGCAGATGGTCACAGATCGTCTTTGTGAATATAGTTTAAACATAAGAACGTGCGAGTATTATGGAAAGAATATCTGGTCACCTAAAGGTAACAGTGCACGGATGTGGCATATTTTCAAACCTGTTTGGCGCCCATCTTTTCAGAACTGCCTGTGGTAATGCTTTAAATGTTCCAACAAGGAGCTGCCTTCTGAGCCCTTTCAAAAAACTGGTCCTCTTTCACTTCCTATGTTAGGAGGCAATCATTTTTTAGCCCCAAAATATAGAAACTAGAGGGCTTTCTTTGAACATTTATTTCCCAAATCCCTTTTACTGCCGTTTACTTGTGTGATAAAATTGTTTGAAAAATCAGCCTTGGGCTTACTGAGGCGCTTAAACATATGCCTAATGTAGAAGGTATCCTACTGAAGCCATCTACTTAAAGTCAGGAATGTGTTTGTACTCTGGAAAGAATTGGACTTCATCCTTCATATTTAATGAGAATAGGGACATGTACAGAGAAGACAGCCCTTTGCTTTTAAAATATTTGGGCTTTTTGTCCCTTGATATAGCCATTTCCTCAGTCTTAGCAGGATATCCCCTTCCAGAAGTAAATTGTGGCATATTTTTGCACCAATATTCAAGCAAGATTTCTTGTTTTAAATGTCATTTAATTTGTCAACTTTATTGCAGAATGGGGAAATAGTGCTGAATGCAGCTGTCATGTGCTCAGTGCTTGGCCTTGGCAGGTTTTCCAGCAAGAATGAGTCTTACAGCTTGTCTACCCTCCAGCCTTTAGTTAGCTGGAACTGCTTTTTACCATTATAGCTGCTCAGCTGCAATTAAGAGGGCATCCGAGTATTTGGGAATTCCTTGGACCATTAGTTTGAGCTACTCTAATTAAGCTAGGAAAGTTTTTTTTTTTATTCTGTCGTTTTAATTACCTAGAAGCAGTTTATTTGAGAGGAAACTATCTGGACTGTTGAGAAATTTGCTATTTTGTAAACCGGGTATTTAAGTGACACAACTATGGCTTTTACCTAGAGCTGTGCAAAACCCATCAGTTTTGTTTCAGTGGACCATTTGTGAGAATTTCCACCGTTTCATGCAACTCAACATTTCTCTGTTTCTTTGTTGTTTTTTTAAAAAAAAAATATTTAGAGTTACCACAAAATATATGTATTTACGTCAAATACAGGCGACGAACACATATCCACAAAGTTTGTGGCCCAGCTCCATGTACCTAAAGCTTCTTGCTTTTACTCATCCTCATCTAGCCCAAAACTGCGTTGCTGGCCAGAGACTCCACCCCTCCTCACCAATCCAAGGCTACACAAGTTAAAAGGAAATTCCTGCTGTTCAGAAAAGACCATCTTGCTTTTGATTTTTATTACATGGCTTTTGTATTCTGCCAAGCTTTTTCTGTCCAAAGGCAAGCCTTTCCCTTTGATTCTGATGACTGTAAAGAGTTTCTAAACCTCCAAAAGACTACTTAGAGGAGCCTTCCCATTGACATCAAACAGCTTTAGATCCAGAGAGGCTCATTCTGAAGACACTGAAAACAATTCTGGTTTTTTTTTTTCAAACTCTACATTGCAATATTGATGTTTGCAACTTATCTGCTCCTTCCAAACTGTTTTTCCCCAGTTGAATTTAGAATGACAAGATTCTTCAGCTATAGTATACATATCTACTAAAAAATGAGTGCTCTAGAATCACTTGTGAGAATATTTTGTCTCAATACGCTTAATAGCTGTAAATATTATCAATAAAATTTCTTGTAGATAATCATACTGAGACTATTAACAGGCATTTTTTCTTGGATACTATTTATTATAAGTTCTGAGTCTTAAAATCATGGGTTTCTATTAGAAGTCATTAGCCTCTTTGTAGAATGGCTTTTTCTGACAGTAGAATTTCCTGCAAGTCTGGAGTCATTTGTCACTATTTTGGTGATAATGGAATTTGCAAAAGCAGTTCATTCTGTGCTTTTTCAATGTACAGGTGTCAGCCAGATGTCATCTGGACAAAGTGCTAAAGAAGCAGTATTACGAAAAAGAAGAAAGGAAACTTTTACAGCTAATGCAAACGGCCCCTGCTTATTGGTCTGGTTGCAACAGGGCAGCCTGCAGCCACAGCCACTGCCCAGTCACGGAGTAACCACGCCAGTGGAAAACACTGGGGTTGGGAAAAGGAAGGCCAGACATGCTTTTCACACTGTACCCAGGGCAGCTTTTCATCAGTCCTGTTGTTGGTCTGACTAACCACTGTGGCAGTGCATGGGTGGAGATGAGGGTTTCTAGCTTGAAACTGGAATGCAGTGATTTAGGAGGGATGTTTGTGTATTGTTCTCAGGTGACTGCAGAGTCAACAGTTTTTTTGATCAACAGAATGATGCCACAAAAGGATAGTTCTGCTCTCCCAACTCCAGAATCAATATTTGAAATATTCCTATAATTTCCTGGCTTCTGTGTGTCTGGGTAGTCAGCTGTGGCTGATGACACGGGCTATGCAGCAGCAAGAACAATGGAGGATACAAGAAGATCTCCATCTTTACTATAGGGACAGCCCTGCCGCTTAGTAGTGGTAAAGGACGTGAAAGGCAGGCAGCAGTTTATCAGTAAATTTGCCCCTACAATGCTGGTGTGGGTGTCAGGGAAACTCATGTAATGGACTCATTGCTGGTAGAAGAGATGGAAGTTAGGGCCCTTTTCTACCTGATCGGCAAGTCAGAAGATAGACAGAAATTTGGCATATTGCGTCTCAGTGACAGGTCAGTTGGACTTGTTCCCCAAAGGAAAAGCCTGCATTGCTCAGTCTTTGAAGTGTGAAGAGAAAGTCCTGAGTCATGGTTGTGTTGGCAAAGAAAATCTGAAATGCACCTTCTTTCCAAGGTCAGGAAGCTCATGTCTACCTGGTCATCGGTGAAACAGTGTACCATAACCAGAAGATGATCCTGGTATATCCATGGTCCAAGCAGTGGCATCTCATGGGCTGTGTCAGTATGTGACAGCCTTACATCCCTAATGTTAGAATCACCCTACCCTGTGTGGTGCATGGTGCTGCTCGGTTACTTTAACCCCTGCTCAAAGCACTGAGTGTCGAACTTCAAATAAAGCCAGGTCTTTGCTTGGAAAAGAATTAAATTTTTTTTTTTTTCCAGGTAATTTTCATTGGTAATCTAAACCATTGCAAAGCTAGATATGTAATCTAAAACAGGGATTTGGGGAGCCATTTCATGTATTCCATCATCTGTTTCAGGACAAAATGTGTTGCCCTCCTGAGTGCGTCCACCTATCTCAGTTGACTACATAGGGACAAAACCCTCTGAGTTTAGACTAGACTCTTAGACAGCTTCATGTGATGAGTACCCTTAGTGTACTAGCTCTCAGTTTGAAGAAACTGGTGATACAGCAGGTGAGGGCAGAAAAATGCCTAATACCTACTGGGCTCATCCACAGCATAACACATAAAAATAATTATCCCCACGACCTTTTCGTCTTTGAGAAGGAGTTAGTCTTGCAGATAGCTAACTCTCCCCAGTTGCTGAATGCTTTCAGCAGCAGTTGGAGTTTCTGTGTAGCTGATGGGGAGTTTCCAGCCCTTTCCTGGATCGGGACTTTGGTGATCTCATGCTGCTTCTGACGGCTCAAAGCATCTCTTGTAATGAAGAGCCAGAAAAGTCTGGAATTGACGTATGAGCAGGTGGAGCGTGTAGGAACACTTCCGTGAGCAAGGCCTGTTGTTATGGCTATAAACTAGCTGATTAAACGTTAATCCTAACCATCTGGGACCTCTGTAAATGTAATGGCTTTGGATATGTAAAGAACTGCGTATTTAGTTATAGACAGATTATGCAAACTACGGTGACAAATTTATGCTGTGAATGTAGCCTGTGTAACATCTGAGTCCCATTACAATGGACTAGAGGTTCATTTGTACGTCTTGCACTGTCCCTAGTAGATGACGTGTGTTCTTAAAATTGAGCAGGGTGAAAAGGTAACAAACATCTCTGCAGCTAAATAACAGGACCTCTAAATGCCATCTGCAAGCTAGGGCAACAATACCAGAAGCCGGTTCAGTTAACTACAATCAGTCAAAGAATGGGAAAGTTTTTTTGATGAAAATGGGTCCCTTTTTTCTGTGAAGAGATGAATTTTGCATTTTTCAGCAAGCTCTTTCAATTTCTGCTCACAAATGTAACTTCTTCAGGCCTTTTATAACTATGCTATAAAACTTATAACTTAATTCATTTGCAGAAAGAGGAGAAATCAGCCTATTTTGTGCCTTGCATTGCAGTTTGCCATCTCTCTTCTGGACTTAAAAAAAATAGAGAAGTGGTCTGTCAATAGGAATAATTTCTTTTCTTCTGTTGTATTTAGGGCATTTTTTTGTAAAGTGCGCTCTCTCTTTCCCTTTTAGCTTTAACTTAATTTTTCCTATCTTAACCAACTCAATGACACAAGTATTAATCTACAGGCAGTCATGTCCTATCTGACTCTGCATTTTTTTCTGCATAGGTAAGGGAAATGCACCCAAAAAGTATCACCGTTTGATATAGAAGCATAGAAGAGAAACTGGATGGGGAAGAAGGCAGCAAACTTCAGAGGCACAAAAGGCTACTGCAGAAAGCAAGGGAGCAGTCTCTTTTCCAAATGTGTGGTAGACTTGACAAGAAGTAATGAGCTTAGCTTGTAAGAAGACAGTAAGAAAACATTTCTAAACACAGACAAAGTGAAAGACTGGGATACATTGCCTGAGGATGATATTATTGGAGATCTGTGAGAAGAAATTAGATGAGCACCTGCTAACAATAAGTGTGGTTAATTGGACATCAGGGGCTGAGGTCCCTTCCAGCTCAGTTCTTTGGGTTCTGTGATGAAGAGCTGCTGCTTTGCCATAAAATCATTACTAGGTGGATAGGGCCAAATGGGTGAAACCTATTGATTGGACTTTCCTTTGTGGTGCAGTGGCCTGTTTGGGAACAGACAATAGAAACTAGGATGATGGCAATATACTGTGCAGCCTGTTGGTGTTGCAGGAGGAGTTTGCTTGGTGTGTGCTCTCACAGCTCCGGCTGTGGCTGTGGCTTCTCTTGGTCTCTGCAGCCCCTTTTCAGCCCTGTGCCCAAGGGTTAAGGGATGAGGAATTACATGTTACTGTATGGGTAAGTCCCCATTTATCAAGCAGAGCGTTCGCTGGCTATCAGGGAGCAGATCGCAAAAATGTTTATTTTTTTCTGAGGTGGCCTTCTGAATTTTTTGCAGCTTAGATCTTATATTGCTACATCAGCAGATCTGATAGAGGAAATCTGCAAAATTAAGATGATTAATTTTCCATGCCACCTGTCTTAAAGTATATAAAGTGTACCTGTTCTGCCATGAATGATTACTATAGATGATGAATCAGCAAGGATGGGCCCATGTTTAACACTTTGGTTTGTGATTTTTGTTATAATCTCTGACATGACTGATTATGCTATGGCCTGGAGCAATTTATTGAATTAATGAATTACTTACTAATACATGAGTGTGATTAATTGAGATGCCTGTTTGGATCCTATTCTGAGCAATGAAGCTTGAGCACTGACAGGTGCAGCCTGTGGGCCTGATTCTGTCTTCCAGGAAATAATGGGGAGTCACGGAAATAATCCACACCAGCAAAGGCTGCAGGACCGCGCTGAGTAAATTCCCATGGAGAAGGTAACAGGCACCTCTTAATTCCGTCCCCTGGAAGATTTACAGCCATGCAGTTTGCATGAGTCCCTTCCTACAACATTTCTGCCTTTTTCTCCTTCAGCTCTTACTTTTCTGTCTACTTACTGTGATTTATTGCTACCACCTGCAATGACAAGTCGGGAGTGGCAGGAGCTGGCTTGCCCCTGGATAGCTGGTGTGAAATTAGGAACTGCTTTCCTGAATGTCAGATGCTGAAAAGAAAGACCTTGTAGTGCCTGGTTGAGTTGTTATAAATGCTCCAGTAGGGTTTTTCCTCGAACGTGGGTATTTTCAAGACTGATACATTAACATTATGAGTATAAACAGCACCTGGTCAACTGTTGGATGGTGACTCTTTCTGAGATAAGTTTAAGCAATGGCCAGCAGAAACCTAACACCCAATCATGAAACCTTCTCCTCACCTCTGACAGCAGGTAGGGGAGAAAAGGAAATCTCAGTTGTGTCAGTTGCAGTGTTTTTATCTGTAACGTTGCTCGCCCTGAGTGTGCAGCAGAAGACCTGGTGGCTGGACAGACAGAGGGGATGCCAAGGCGATATGTGTCAGGATGGTCTCCACTGCGTTTCTACTTCTCAGCCTGACTTGCTGAGCTCAGCATTTGCCACCATGTGGCTGGCAGATGGCTGTGAATGAGTAGTCTTTGTCCGGCTAAATTATTCCCCCCGTTGTTTGGATGAACTCTGGAGGAGCTAATCCAAGAAGGTCAGCAAACTGGACTGCATAATAGGAAAATTGTAGGCTTGATACCTTCCCTCTCAGAGGGGTAATTCAGGCCTGCCTTGGTCGAGGTGAATGGTGTAAAGCTGTTTGAAGGAGGAATCAGGTGTCTGCATGCTTTGCTTGTGTGGCTTCAGGGAACTGAAGAGTGAGAAAGGGGGACAAAAGGCTCCCTAGCCTATTTTTTGTGCCAGTGAGGAGGATGTGTGTATGGATCGCTGCCGTTTTGCTGAGGAGCCAAGTTCTGATAATGACTAGAAAGCCACAGAGCTTATTGCTCCACAGAGCAATATACCTTTTTCTACAAAATGGGCTATTAGTACTTGTGGAACAATAAAATGACTGTCTTTTCTAGTCCCTCATTACAAAAGCTTAACTTCTCTTTTACTCTTTTTAGAGCTGGCAAGCTAACTCTAGTAGAGTTAACTCTAATTGAAGGAAAGGATGCCAGTAGTGCTGCTGGAGAGGTGATACAGAGTGAGGCTGGTGGCAAAGCACCAAGCCCAGCCCAAACCACAACAGGGGTGTAAGAGTTGTTTCAGTGGGCAAGTGGGTTTAAATTGACAAAGCTTCTTTTCTACCAAACATCTTTTCTTAAGGTGCTTCTGGTGATCCATTTCCATGGCAGAGCCATTTTAAGCCTTCCTGAGGCTCTGGTTTTGGTGCTCCAGTCGTAGCTCCTTTGTGCAGTAGTGCTTGTCTTGCTGTGCTGGTGACACAGACTCACAAACACTGGTGTCATGCCTGAGCAGTGGGTTTGGCACATTTCGGCATTACAGCTTGAGCAAAGTAGTTGTGAAGGCCCTTTCAGGCCAGGAGTCCAGAGCTAAGCATAATTCCCAGTGAATTACATCAGGAGTTTCTGCTCAGCACCTCCTTTCTCCTACTCTAGACAAATGTGAAGACACAGCTCTGTAAGACTGAACGGCCTCCCAGTTCATCTGGCCTTTGAAGGAGAAACATGGTGAAACGGGATTGGAAATGTTGGGGACAACATGCGGAGCAGTTCAGTGAAGAGCCCTCCAAATAGCTCCCCAGGGCAGCTGGGATTCACTGAGGATAATGTAAGCCCGAGACATCCGTGCGACTGACAGTGGCTGTTTGGCTTCCTGTCTGGATATCAGGACCAAAAAATTCAGACTGTGCAGCTGTTAATGAAATGATCTCTTGAGAGCAGCTTTGCATGTGAGGGATGCTTATTTTGTGTGTGTAATTTGTAAGGCCATCATTAGCTTTTTTCTTGACCCCTATTCCCATGATGGCGAAAAACAATTTCATTTGCAAATAGTAGATTTCAAGGTCTATGATTTGAAAAATCTTCTTGAAATGGTAATGTAAATACTGCGCACTGTCTCTGTGGCCCAGGGCTTGCACGGTAGCTTTCTTATTGTATTAGTGCCTTTGAGTATTCTTCTCTTGTACTGATTACCTGCAATAGAGATATTGACAGAAGGATTCCTTTGCGTCGTAAGTTTGACTGTGAGAAAGAGTAGAGAAAGGTATTTGGAGAAGAAGGGTGGGAATATTTTTTTTTTCTATTGGTGCGATGTATTGAACAGCAGGACTTTTTCACTCTTATCCATGTGAAATAGACATTCCGTAAATTTTTGGGCTGAGCAAAAGATTCAGCTAGTCAGAAAAAGCAAACCCAAAGGGCATAATCTGGAGTAAAATGAACAGAAAATGGTAACTAAAGGTGTGCAGTAGAGTAGAATGGCAGTCAACTGCATGAAGTGTGCGGACATCTGTGTTCGCAGGGGCTTATGTGTCCTTTGAAATGGGTATGTGGCTGAGTGTAATCACTTAGTCTGTGGGTGACCAAAGAACTTGGTCAAAAAAAGTTCAAAGTCCTAACATCCTTCAGCTTAGATGAAATACTCTGTTCCATTATAAAGATTTTCAAAGGTCTGTAGTTAAACAGAAGCATCATTTTGAATAGAAGGGTTTTGTTTAAATAACATCCCAGAATACCTATGATTTGGGTGTTTTCCTAGTTGGACCATTAAATGACTTAACTTCCTATTAAATCATGTAATATTTAAAAATTTTGCCAACCTGTGAAATCTGTGGAATGGAGTTCAGGAAACAAAGTATATGGGAAGGAATATGGAAGAGAAAAGGAAACAATGCTTGAGGACAAATAGTTCTCTAAACTTTATTTACACCTGAAAGACCTGTCCATGAAGCATGTTGGGCCTGGGTTTTGAAGGCTGTGTTGGCTAGAAGGAGCCATTTTGGGGTTTCTAGTAGGAAGCTGTTGGACGAGGAGTATAGAGTATAGAGATCCAGACTGTACTAGGACAGTTTCAAAATGCCCTGCACACCAGAAATTCAGAGAGATCAGTGTTTCAGAAACCAGGTGCTTCTGAAATGAGTGAAACACAGTCATGCTGTCAGCTGCTCAGAGTAGGTGACATCCTTTTCGGGTTTATTGCTGTCACCCAACAGCTGCCTGGGACTCTCATTAGAGCTTGCCTCCCTGGGCTCTGGGACTCCTGAATATACAGCAAAAAGCCTGAAATACTGACCTGGCTGGAGAGCCTGGAAAGCAACATATTTCCTCTCCTGGGGGTGTCCATCTCTGGAAGTGGCAGTCTCAGGCCCTTCAGTGGGAATCCTGGCTTGGATTTGCCAGAAGTTCATCATCCTGAGATACTGCATCTACAAGACTTTGGTCCAGTCGGATGGCATTTACGTTTTGAAACCTCTCTAGAGTGTAGTCTGTGTAAGTGCCATGTTACCAGCTTCTGAAGGGCATACAGTACTAGATGCCCTTGTGAAACCTGATGGCCACACACGAGGTGTATGAGACAAAAACTTTTGATTTCTACTGCTTGGTTGTGGAACAAACACTCAAGTGCATGAATAAGAAGATACAAATGGTGATTTCTGGTGCTGCTGTTGTGCTGCATTTCTCATGTGTTAGGCACAGATTCAAAGCATGCATAGTGTTGTAGTTTGTACGAGTACTTGTTGGTGCCTCAACACACTGAAACAGCTGACTTGACCTGCCTTTGCTAAAGTCACCAAAAATGGCAAGAGGGGGAGGGAGAGCTGAAACCTCTCCGAAGGTGACTCCTAGATTCTTCTCCCTCTGCTCTCCTGGGGCTTTCCTCAGCGCTGTGTTTTTTCCAAGCTCTGTAGTGCAGCTATGCTTTAAAAGCCCTACAGAGCCAGAGGCATTTTTTCCTCTTGCTTCTATTGATTTTACTTGACATGCTGATGTTGCTTTGCAGGAAGAAGTCCTCTGCTGCAGCCTGGATTGTAAGGGGGAGCAAGAGTAGGTGTCAGCTGCAGCATCTGGAGCAAGCACTTGAGAATCAAGTTCACTTCACTTTCATGAGTGATCCTGCTGCGTGGGCAAGTGGGATATATTACTCCGGATGGTCGCAGGTTACAAACGCAGAGTAATGGCATGGAGAAACTGTGAAATAGCTTTCTGTATGATCAAATACTGTTAAAGATCAGAAAAACTAATGGAAACCAGGGTGTTCAGGCTCACAGTCAGATTTCTCCTTTCAACCGTGCTGGCTCCCTGTGGTGTTCAGAAGCCTACTGGATCTCTGAGCAGCAAAACACCTCCTCCCCTCTCTCCCTTTTACTCTGGTTGTGTGATGTGTAACGGGGTTGCTTGTAGGTGTCTCTTGGTTCAAGTTATGCTCCCCCTGCCCCAGCAGGGAGGGTCAATCACGGACCTCCTCACTGCCTGAGAGGACCCTTCCCCACAGGCCAGGGGAGGACACCTGGCTGAGTTACTGAACAATGACCATTTGTCATCTGCACCCTGACATTTATTCACAGAGCTCAGGATAACTGACTGAGAGAAGTCCAAGCCCAGATCTGCCAACCCCATTGGTCTTGCACGAGGCTGTGAGCCTCCATGTCCTCTCAGAGATTCACAGGAACTCTGGTGAGAAAAGAGCACCTCACCACAGCATCTGATTGTGCTGCATAATGACAACATCCTATGCTGCAGGGAATTCCCTTCTTCCTAAATCTCTGCAAAATGACTTGAGGAACTAAAAGGCCTGTATTGCAATCAACTAGGGATCACTGATGTCTGATAGCTCTGTAGCATCTGCTTTGATTTTCTGTAGCACCCTTGATCTCTGCAGGTAAGCGTGGAAAGAGAGTAACAGACGTGGAGGAGAGAAAACTACCTTAGCAGAAAAGGTAGGTTTCTGCAACAACAGGTACAACCCAAATGTGAAGAGGTGTGTGTGGGGGGTTAGGTGGTGAGACCTCTTTTTCCCCGCTAGGCAGGCCGTGTTTCAGGGGTAGGATGTGATCCCTCAGCCAAGGGATGGTGCAAACCTGACTACTATGGCTGAAAATATGCTGCAGAATAACACACAGCATCCTTGAGTGCTGGCTCTCTGATTGCCCATGCTGCTTAAATACCAGTGCATTCCCTGACTGGTTTGGCCCCTGCCAGTTCGTGCTCTCTGAGATGCTGCCCGGTCAGTTTGGGAGACAGCTGGTAGCAGTGGCCATGCCCAAAAAGCAGCAGGGTTGTGATTGCACCAAGATTGTCTCTGCAATTTAAGCAGCCCTCCACTGCTATTCCAAAGGGCTCTGCACCTTCAGACACCCTGCTATGCCCTTGCATTGTCCCTCAGGCAAGCAGGGGGACATTTTTGGCTTCACAGCATAGGAGGGGCAACTCTGATTTCACACCAAACTTCACACCCACACATTATGCACTAGCTTCTCTGTGTTCCCAGTGCACTACTCTGGCTTTAATTCTTCTCATCCCAGTACATCTGAATCTCCTGTTTCCAGAGTCATGATGTTCTGGTTCAGTTGGTTGCTCTCTTACAGGCCTGTATTTAGAGACTGGAAAAAGTGGAGCAGTTCTGAACTGATGGATGATACTCCTCTCATACTTGAGTCTTTTCATCCTAGAGAGCTTTCACTCCACCTTTACTGGAGCAAATGAATCATTTACTTTTTCCCCTACCAGTGTCAAGTAATCACAATACCCCTTACTGTACCTATAACCTGGGCAAAGAAAAGTACAATTCATGGCATCCTTGCAGTGCTTCTCACTCTGTGTGTAACACTTTTCTCACATTTACACTGAAGATTTTATTGAGATCTTCTTTCTGGTATTACAGGTAACAGGTAACTAAAATGCCATTGCAGAACATAAGCACAGCACATAAAGTGGTGATGAGTTTTTGTAGCTGCTTCTTTCAGAGGAGCGCACATCACACTCTGAACTCCTCACCAAGTACAGGGAAACTCAGAAATACAAGTATCCTCTTGAGTGTGATTCCTTTAAATTTAGTTTAATCTTTGCAGTCTTCATTTCCTATTGTCGTCATTCCTGGCTTACAGGGCAAGAGGGACCTTTCTCAATGGCCAGCTAACATGTTTATTTGTGAAACTTGTCCTCTCTGGCTGGCAGTGCTGTAGAGAAACACGTGGTACTCCAGAACCTTGTCTGAGAGCTACTGCTGTGTCCTGCTGGCTCTGTCTCTGCAAGGTACCCGTCCTTCTGTGGTGACAATAGCAGGCACTGGGGCTCTGTGTGTCGTCCCGTCCCTCCCCCCGCTGGGTCTGAGGGGCTGATTCAACATCTGACTCGTGAATTTCCTTTTATGCTGAGATATTCTTGCAAGTATAATTTATTGAGAAGGGACAGATGAGCATTAGCAGGGACGCGTTTTGCTTTAAGTCCATAAACAGCAAGAACAGTTTTGCTGTTTAATTCCTGTTCTTTAAGAGGAACTCACAGGATAGTTTCTGCATGGCAGTGTCCCATGTGTCATTCTCTTCTTCCGGAGAACAGCTTGGTTTTGGAAAGGTGTATCCACAAGGACAAATAAATCAGTCCAAAATGCACCTACTGCTTCACTGATTAGTTACAGCACCAGGAGGGCGTCTTGCAGCATCTCCACCCAAACTGTGCTGCCCAAGGTAGTGTGCTCAACTTGTTACTAGCTCCTCCTTCATTTGAAGTTATCAGTCTGACCTTTTTATCACCTTTACTAGCAGACATTTGGCTGCTCGCTGCTGACTCAGAAGCTGCTGTCTCAGCTGAGAATACCCTGCTTTGTGAGTCATGCACCGTCTCTACAGGCAAGCTGCTTAAAGGGCACGGTTAAATGGCGGTTGTTTCTGTGCTCCTTGAGCATCGTGCTGCCAAGCGGATTGGAAAGTGTCAGCAAATGTTGCATCGTATATGATTATTTTCCTGGGTATCCTTCTAAAGCCACTCTAGCTCCATATATCAATTAAGATTACTGTGATTCCAGTTCATATAAGTGATTGATGAAGAGGTAGGCAAGACCTCCTTCCCAGCTGATCTTGCGACAGGTACCACTGATGTGTCAGAGAGTGAGTCATCAAAAATTTGGTTGATTTTGTTAGGTTAGGCGGCATTTTTCTAAGCCCTACAAGTAGCCATAGCTGCTTCCTTGAGCGACTGACTTCAGGGAAATGTCAAGATCCATAAATAAGCATCGCAGATGAGCATCACATAAGTAATGCCTGCCTATTCCGTGTGTTAACATCTAAGTTACGCTACTCATTAGTAGTCAAAATGTAATAGCATTCAGTAATGGGAAAGGTCACATCTCAGTCAAACTGTTACTGGAAACATTTTTGTCTAGAAATATATAACTATGTATAAAATACATATGTGTATATAATTTTTTTTTTTTCCTGTTGTGATAAACTGATGTCCCGGCTATTTCAATCCTAAACTATCATGGCAAGGGTGGATGTTGCAGCTACCAAGCTGAAATCAGAAATATTGGGGAAAGTCTGATGAAGCAAACAGCTTATAACCCAGTGATGCAATTTTCCAAAACTATGTAGAGGAAACAGTGAAGGATCGTATCATCAAATGAACATGTGTGCTTCTTGGAGTTAGCTCCTCTAGGATAAGATGCAGTTTTTTTCTGTTGTGTAATTGCCAGACACCAAATTTTTCAACGCTTCATGTGTAATTATAAAAATTAGTCTGCTGTAACCTTTGTGTACAAGCAAGGTGATTAGTCTGATGCCAGTCACGGTGGTCTTTGTTATAGAACTACGCATGAAAGATTTGCTGCCTAAAATGTTTTGTGTTTCTAAGAAACATTGGCTCTTACTTCAGGATGTGATTTACTAAACCAGACTTCACAGACATCTGGTCGCGAACTGGATATGAATTGTTTTCTGGTTTAGTAAAATTTTTACGTCTGTTGTTTTTTTCTGGAGAGGGATTTATTTTTTTATTTTTTTGTGGGTTTTTTTTGTTTTTTTTTTTTTTGTTTTTGCATGTGCCCAAAATTGTGATGGTTCATTTCTTGCATTCCAAACATAAATTGGTGGTATCTGTTGGCAACAGCAGGTGTTAACAGCACAGAAAAAGGCAAGTATTTGTCAAAATGTATGAAGAGTTACTGTTCTTTAAATAATGTGAAGGATTTGTAGGAAGTCTTACCTCTGAAGACACATGAGGCTGCTTTCCACAGTGATACCTGAAAGAGGTCATCTGTCCCTTCTTCTAAGCTTATTTGGGATCCGATTTGTTCTTGCTTTTCTATCGAATATTCCTGGTAAACTCTGCTGGAAATAAACGGTCTGCTTAACTGTATGACCGAGGCCACTAAAATGGGTGTGAACCTGGCCGAAAGCTGGGTAAGGAGCAGAGTGCATGTTCAGTAGGAGTCGTCTGGTGGCTCTCCGGTGCTACGCCAGTCTGTGTGAGTCTGGAGGGAGAGAAGGTGGAGGGATGCTGCCACCGGGCTGACTCCCTGCCTTCCTCCCGCACCTCTCTCCAACCCCAAAGAGGGAGTGGGGCAGGGAGAAGGCGGGTGTAACATACAGGCGTCTTGGTATTTTTCTGATTAGGAGCTTATCTTCAGTTTGCTTGAGTTTAAACTTGGTTACAAATGACCTTAGCTGTGCAAAGTGGCTGTTCAGAGCATGCAAGTTTGCCCCTGCTGTACCTTACCCTCTGGAGAAGACTCACTGCCTCCTTCGGCTGTAGAGGGAGGTTAAGCATATCTAAGGTTAGATGGTATGAATATCCTCCAGAGATTTTTAAGCCCAGATGGTGCATTATGGTTATTAAGCCTGTGTCCTGCAGCAGGGCCAGAGCAAAAGGGCTTGGCCAATAATCCTGCACTGGCCCCTGACTCTTGTTTGGGACCTGGCATGTCTTCTTTTAAAAAGAAATCCAGCATCTATTTAAAGACTGCAAGTGATGAAGAATACTCCACATCCCTGAGTAAGCTGTTTCAATGATTAATTACCTGCTCTGTTAAAAATTCACACCTCATTTCTAATCTGAATCCGTCTAGCTTCAGTTTCCCAGTGTTGGCTCTTTAATAGCTGGGAGAAAAAAAGACATGAGATCCATCTGTGTCTCCGTGCAGCCCCTTGTAAATTGTGATCAAGGCACCTTTTAACCTTCTCTTAGATGAACTGCACATATAAAGATGCCTTTCAGTGCGAGGAAAGCTTTTCATATTTTTTATTTTTTTAGATAGCTCCAGTCATCTTGGTGGTTCTTTCTTGGGTTATTATTCCTAGCAAGGTGACTTGGATGTATGCAGTAGCTCTGCACACTATTCCTGGATCCTTGATGATTCCAGAAGCACTCTTGTAGGGGATGGAAGCAAGGTACCTGCAGAATCCATTTGGGATCAAGGAGCCCAGCCCCAGAGCACAGATCCTGGGACTCTTCAGAAGAATGGCTTAGACCTGTGTAATCCCATGGAGATGGAGACAAACAGTTTTTTTCTCTGTCATCTCAGAATGATGAAAGATTCCTTTTGTTTTTTTCTCCTCTCCCCTTCCTCCCCCAGTAGCTTTTCATGGGGAGTTTATAAAATTATTATTGTTCCATTTCAGAACAGAAAACATTTGCCGCAGAGCTGGCTATGATGGGTTCATGCAGACATTTTCTCTGCTGTGTTTTTTGCTTATGGGTAGGGGAAAACCTTTTTAAAGGTTTTCTGGGCAGTGGAAGAATGTTGATAAAGTCCTTAATATGCTCTCCAAAAATGTGTATGATGTGGAGAGACAGATAGATTTATGAGTAATTGGGGAAAATGGGAACATCAATCCTTTTCACACCCAGGCTTGTCCTCAAACAGACACCATCAATGTAAAGATGCAAATTAGCTTTGTTTCGGTCTGACAGATATTTAGGTGGCGTGATAGCCTCCTGGGGGTTTGGTGACTGTGACTTTAGCTGAAAAGAGACAGATGATCATTTTATCTAATACATTTTGACTAAAGCCCACTAGAAGCTTGTAGGCAATTGTGAGGGTTGCCCCACGTTATAGGGCCGTGCAGGCCTGTGTGTGGGCTTGCACTGTCCTTCACTTGGGCTTTGCCAGCAATGGCCTGAAAGAAGGAAGACATTTTTCAGGCTTCAGCCATTGCATGCTGCATCAGGCTGCGTTTTTAATGATGTTGCGACCTGAGCTCAGTAGGTCCAAGGCGGCTGGGGCATGGCTGCAGGCTCCCCATGGGTCTGCAGTGAGCACATGCACATCTCACGCAGAAGACGCACTCTGCCGAGCGACACCGCTGTCTCCTGGATGAGACACGTATAGTGGACAGGGTGTGCGCTGACATTATCGCTTCTTTGACTCCTTGGAGTGGGTAGATACACAGCCGTGATGTTGCCCTCAGCTTCATGTCACTGATTATGCAAATTATGCCTGAGTTAGTTCACATTTGACAAGCAATTTGCACAGATTGATGAACTTCAGGTAAGAAACCCATGTGCTTCAGCGCAGGTAGGAAGCTGTCAGCCTCACTAAATGTCTTTATACAGCTGGGTTGCTCCTAGGTTCTGCTGCTCGGCATGCCCCGATCTCAGTGGCTGCTGTGCTTCAAGTAAGTAGGTAACGCATTATCCATCCCTTCCCCACTCACGTCTTGGTCCTTCTAGCTTATTTGTCAGTGCCAAGTGTCTTGGTCGAAATAGGAAAGAGATGCACAGACTTAGGCTGATAAAACTAATTTCATGTTAGGGCTTTAAACATACACTATTTGGGAAGAAGTGGGATTTAAATCAGCGATTTGTAATAAGTTGATTGACTTACTGGCAGTGTTCTGATGGTGCTTAGCTCTGCTTGTACATACTTGGGTTTTAGTTGTTCTTTTTTGTTTTAAAGCTGAGGTATCCAGCCTTCCAGTAAGAGCTACTTAAAAGTGGATCATTAACACAGCTCAATTTTGCAGTCCAGGAATAAGTAACCTGTAGGCAGAAGCAGCCGCTACCAATTGACCTATTACTTGCTGTACCAGTGAGTTCCAGAGGACTTTTAAAACAGCGTTACATATTGGCCTGATTTTTCTTGATTTGTCGAGCAGGCTGCAGGTGAAGCATTGATTTTATATAGCAGAGCCAACCACGAACTTGATACTTTTGCTCTGAAAGTCATTGTGACAGAGGGCATTAGATTCGACCTGCCATGATGAAGCCCTGACTTCTGTTCCCAGGCAGGTGTGAAAAGCCCTCTGGTAACGCTTGCAAATTGCAAAATATGAAGCGCTGCCTGGGAAAGAGGCGAATGCTAAAGTCATGTTCTCCTGACTGGCAATTTGGTACCTAAGCCAAATGGTTTTCATTCCTGTGTCAGTGCCTGAGATTGTATCTGAGCCTTGCGGAGAGGTGACACGCCTGTCAGATGCACAAATCATGGAAGGTATTTGAAGTCTGACAGCCCTGCAAGGCCTGCACCGTTAGGGGACCTGGAGCCGATCATGTCATCACTGAATTCGCCCTGGGGTGAGGGAGGAGGGACCTCTGGGGACATTTGGCCAGAGCCCTCCTGTAGTTTGTTAACATCGTATCTTACTTATCAGCACACCACACGTAGATGTTTTCTGCAAATGCCCTTGGATCTCCTTTACCTGTGGTAAGTGGGAACCAAATGAGCAGGCTGGTCTTTTTGTTGGAGTTTGGCTGAATTGATTTTTGTGTTGACTGCAAACTCGAACTGGGCCATGCAAACACAGCATATTTTGTTTGCTGCGATGAAATGGCTTTATGTATACATGTATATATATATATGTATACATGTATGTATGTGTGTAGAGAGATGCTAGACTTAGCTTCAGACACCTTATCTAGAAAATGGTGTTTGTGCCTGGAGGAACAGCTTCCTGAATGGCACTGGGAAGTCCATGATGAACAAAGAGCGAGGATTTAGGATATCCCTCCTTATGGATATTTCCACGGCTTGCCTCTTTGCCCCCACTCTCTACGGCATGCCAAGCTTCTCTTTTTGCTCAGATCCACCAGTGCACAGCACAGGGTGAAACACTTCAAAGATAAGAGCTCTGAGTATGTGCTAGAGGAGCTTTAAGGGGATGAGACCCAACTGCAGAAGTTGGCCTGCTTAAGTTTGTTGCTGGACAACTCAGAGCTGGGTGAAGGCAATGCAGAGCCGTCTCAAAGGGAGATGTGTTTACACGGAAAAGGCTGACTGTGAGAGTAGTGGTGTTATGGGGTTCAGGCATCATTTGAGTCCTTCAAAGCACTTCCTCTGCCTTGCTGTGCAGCACGCAGCGGGGCATTGCTGTCGGCTCAGGTATGGCACCTCACTGCTGCCATTGGCAGCTATCTGCCTGCCTGATGCCCTCTCTTGCTAGCTCCACGCAGTGGGTAAATCCCTGCTGCAGGTCTTTGGCGCCGAGCTTGCCATTCTTCTTTACGTATTCCTATCAGTGTGTCTCCTCTTGGCTCAGCGAGGTGTCTGCCATGACGCATGGTGGTGTCTCAGATTTGAGACGATATTATTGCCACAGTACCTCTGGCCTGAATGCCAGGAGGGTGTCTTCTTCAATGGAGCCAAAATGATGAGTGGTTGTAGGAGCTCTTCTTGTATGCATCTTCGTTCTCTGTTGCCCATTATGTTTGGGCATCTTTTTTTTGTTGTTGTTTTGGAGCTGAGCCTCATGGATGGCTCTAAAAGTAAGTGGGAGGAAAAAAACAACAGGTGCTTCCTTTTTTAATCTTTTCTGGTAATCATGTAAAAGAAGGGAGGTAGTATTGACTACAACTAGTAAGTTGTTGACTTGACGAGAGTGAAAAGACTCCCAATGACTGAGGAGGAAATATTAGCCATCCCCATTTCAAACTCTGCAGTCATTGCATTTCTATTTTCTCCTGGTGACCAATGTCTGCCGCTGACAGAGAACAAATTGGTTAAAAGCTCAGTGCTGCCACCTCTTCCCTTCTGGTGTGATGTATCTGCAATAGTTCTTATCCTGAACTGCTCTGGCAGAACTAGGACCAGGCTTATTCCTTATCCCCTCCTCTTATCCTGTTGCTCCTAAAATGCCTTCAGGCCTTCATCGGTCATCATGAAGAAGGGCACACACTCATGCTGTTGTGAGGTGAGAGATAAAAAGAAAGGAAGGAAATACCTTTCCAAGCTGTCTGTAGTGGGAGCTGACAGTGGCAGCCAGCAACATAGAGCAGAGGAGGTGTATTTTGGTCAACTAAGCCATTTTTTTCTGTGAATCACCTTCTCTTTTTCATTCAATCCCATTCTGCTCCAAGAAGCCATCAACAAACTCAATAACTCAACAAAAACAAACTATATATCTGCTCGAGAACAGACCATTAATTCTGTAGCATCCTGCTTGTGAGCTGTATAGCTATGGATTGGTTCCATATAGTTAGGGATCCTGCCAAAGACTTTTCAGAAGTGACTAATGATTCTGTGTGCATCAGTTTTTGGCACCTGAACACCCACCCCCTGAAAGTCTCATCCATTATACATACTGTTATAGAACAGGCAGCCTAGTCCTGCCTCATCAGGGCAGCGCTTTGGTTTCCAGGGGGAACAGATTAAGCCTTTAGGCTTCTCCATCCTTGCATTTGCCATAAGCGTGCCATAAATAGCATTGCCCCGATGTATAAACCCTCAAAATTCATCTGGATTTCTGTATAGCCCTTATGGTAAATGCAGTGTTAGGATTGTGCAGAATTAGAACAGACTTTCTCCTTTTTTTTTTTTTTTCCTGCAGAACTGGCAAAAATTTATCTAAATGCCATTTCATTTTAAAAATATCCCTTCATCTGAGTTGTTTGATACATATTTCTCTGGGTTGTTTGCATAAATTTAGCTATTAAGAATAAAGCAGAGTGGGTTGGAGAAAACCAAAACAATCTTCCTTGCTCATCCCTCTTTCTCTAGCAAGCCAATGTTGTTTTGTACAGCCTTTTGCCACAAGTTTTTCTAAATACCAGCCCTGCTGCAACGATTTGGGAAATCCACCACTGTGTTCAGCAGAGCCAAGAACTTACCTCAGGTGCTTTGAACCCACTTCTGCAGATGCAGCGATTCTGCCCTGACAGAAACGAAGAAGATTCTGAGCCATCTTCCTCTGTTCCAACTTTACTGCCAAACCCAGACATAGGGCTAGAAAGTTGATGACTTCTGTGGACCGTTCTGCAGGTCAAGAAGCCCATGGCGTTGAGATGCCTGCCAGCCAGTCTGGCTGCTGTTGCTCCTGCTGCTTTAGAGAGGGCCCGTGGGTGTCCGATGGAAGCTGTTACCTCTCAGCAGCATCCATATCAACACCGAACACTGTTGCTCCTCTGTGATCTGCAAGACCTAGCTCTCAAGGTCCTCTGCCTGCTTACAACCACTTCTTACCTCCTAGACTTTCCTTGGTAGGAGTAAGCTCATGGTGCATCCTTCTTCTCAGGAGTGGTGCCCATGCAGTTTTGCCCATACTGATGAGATGCCCAGAGCCTGCTCTGCCTGGTGTGAAACTGTGAAGCCTGGAAGCCATGGTCCATTTTGCAGCAAAGTCAGTCTTGTGCTGCAAGAGCATTGGTACCTTAAGCGAAAGATCATCAGACATCTGAGAATGGACTTCGCTAGTTAGATCTCTTACATAAATTTCATGAGGAATGATCAGTGTTTTTGCAAAGCCAGTTGATAATTATCAGCTGAGCTTGACATTTATGCTAATGGATTAATACAATTTATTGTACTGTGGAGGGGACCTTTTGTGTAGAGAAGCCAATTTCACTTTTAGTTCCAGGTGGAAGACAATACCCGGCATTATTTCTAGAGACATCTTCATTTAAAGTCAAAGAAAATTTCAAATGTAATTCAAATTCTTGCAAATCTTTGGTTTTCTGCCTGGCCAAAAATATAGTTATTTACTTAACTCTGCGATTAAGCTGAAAGCATCTCTTCTCTGTAGAAGAGTTGTTGCCCTTCAGAGAGATAAGGTTTGAGTTCTGACTATCATTAATTCTTTTTAAAAACTTCCCCAATGAAATACATTTGAAAAACCACACACATTGCACTTCTTTTTCCTGACCGCAAATCCTGCATGAGAGACCTTGTCTGGTCTCTCATGTCTCTTATGGAATTGTGGTGTTTCACTGATAGCTTAATCTCGGTCCTCCCTCCAGTACTGGGAACAGTAGGAAATTCATCTAAAAAGTTAGATTATTGCCATAGAATTTTTTTTTGTTTTGTTGTTACTCTTAATGATATTCAGAAAGACCCCAAGCCTGATGGCTACAAGGGAATTTTAAAGTTCAGCTTAAGCAAACTAAATGTTTCAGTGGGAGGAATGTTTTGATTTGAAGTGGATTGCTGCTATCTATTTATACCAACTGGTGAAATGCGCTGTGATCTCAAGGCTATTGAAAAGCAGACCAAGGAGTCTTAACAAAGTGTTAGGTATATGGTTATTCTTATAATATTTGAAATGAAAGTATTGATGTTTTTAAAAACTCCATTGACTTTTGATGCTCCAAGGTATCTTTCCTAGACAGTTAACAATAAAACCTTTTTCTGTGTTTGGGTAGTTATTCTTGCATGAGTTTTTCATTGCTGCCATGTTCAAGCACCGTAGTTGACTTTTAAAAATATAATTATTTCCTTGAAATTCATGCTCGCCTAAATTCTTCTAAGCTTTGTTGCACAACATTTATGTGTAAGGACAAATTTGATTTATGATCCTTTAAAACAAAATAAGCAGTCCTTTTCTGTTGACTTACTGGTTGTTATGCCTGAGTATGTCTACTAAATGGGCAGATTTACTTGATGTTCCATGAAATAAGTCAACTGGGCAGAAAATGGCATTCTTGGCTCTACATGGAAAAAAAAACAAACCCCTTTCTTTTTCTCTGGAAATTCCTACGAAGAAAGGACTTGAACCAAACCTCTTGCTTTTTTGCGTGTGAGGACACATCTTTGACTCTGGGTGGGCAGTCGTAGCTCCCCCTTATGAAGTTCTGAGATGAAGCAGTACTGTCTCATTTTTAATATGAGGTACATACATAATACATTTGCACAATGTTGGCAGAAGAGTTGCCACAAAAGAATACGCCCATATCATTCAAAGTAGTTTTCTCATACAGATGTGGCTAATTGGTCAGATCTCAAAATGCTTGCTTCTTGTCCAAGAGACTGTATCTTTTTTGCACGACTTTTTGTCACAGAACCATCCTGAACGTCTAGCTTTCAGGAGTGTGATTTCATTTTTCTGAGGGTGACAGATTATAAGGAACTCAGATATGAAGCCAAATTTTTTGATTTTTTTTTTCAGTAAAGAGGATTAGCTAGAGGAATCAATGACCAAAGGGGATGATGGATTCACCATCCCTTGATATCTTCATAGCCAGTCTGAGTGCCTCCTGAATAGTAATCAAAGATGGGTTGGTTGGCTCTGTGCAGGGGCCACTCTGTGACACTGTGACTTGCGTTATGAATGGGCTGAGCACAGTTGTTCCAAGTGCCTCCTCTGTCCCTGAGATCCAGGAGTTAAGGACAAGGCTCCCTAGGGAGGTATATCTGGCCGCACATCTGGAGCGTCACTTTGCCAGCGTAGTGCCACCAATGCCTGGCACTGCAGTGAGCGGGCAGTGCCACTGAAGACTCTTGGTGCACAGAGGGACGGTGCCCAGCTGTTGGAGACAGACCTGGAGGCTCTTGGGCCAGGAAAGAGCAGCTGTGACTGATCTTACTCTGCCTTGTGCAGATGTGTTGGCTCCCTCCCTGCCTGAGATGTTGTCATCTATCTTCATTCTCCACCTGTCCTTCTTACTGCCTCCACTTCATGCTGTCCCTGCCAGTGCCTTTTTTGTTGTCTCTTTCTCCAGTGTTTTCTTGTTCTCTCCTAATGGTCCCACTCTCCAAACTGATATGCCTTTCCCTTTCCTGTTCCCCATGCATCACACACTTCTCTTATGCCCCGCCGCTTCCCTTCTCCTGTTTCTGCCTTACCTACCTAGACTGTAACTCCTTGGGGTCCTGCTACTCTGTTGGTATTTGGTAGGGTTGGCTTTTAGATTAGTAATGTAGGGATACACAAAAATATATATTATCTGACCTGTTTATTCCAGCATGGACCCTGAGAAGGTAAGCGCTCAAAGTAGAGGCAGGTAGATCCCATTTATCTGCATTAATGCTTGGCTACACGCTCATTAATTCTTGGTGCTGTAGGTCCCACTGTAGAAAGTGTGATTAATAGCAACAACAATAATAATTTACAAAGATTTTTATTTTAGAGGGAAAAAGCAGAGAGAATCTAAAAGTGATCAAAGTTATGGTTCAGATCATGAGGCTAAAAGTTACACTGAAATTAAAGCTGTGATAAAAAAGTTTTTAATTCTCTGCAGTTCTGCCTTTGCCTTTGAACAAAGATTTGTTTCTGTGGTCATGGGTTACATCTGAAGCCACCACCAAGAGAGGACCATTATTCTCACAGCCATCTGCTGGAATATTGATCTAGCAATGGGGAAGGGAACAATTCTGAATATGACATCGTGTCCTGCCAAATTTCCTTGCTGGAGCAGAAGGAGAGACCAAGCACTACAGCACTGCAAGCTGGGGCCCGCACTCCTTTTCTCTGTAGTAGCCCAACCATGCTTTCTCCATCCAGTGGTCGGAGAAAGCAAAACAGCGTCACCGGAGCTCAACGATCTGGTCTCAGCCCTGCCAGTCCTGCATCGAGAGATCGGATCCTGAAATGTTTTCTGATGTACATTGGTGTTTCCCTACTGCAGACTTCAGCAAGAAAATCTGCAAGGGTCACTCTGGTGTGCAGACTTCTGAGTACGCGTGTGAGCCCTTGCTAAGAGGGAGAAGAGAGATGAAATCAGACGTGCCAGCAAGAGTGGCTACATTTCCTTTTTCCTGCTAATGTCCCTGAACAATTGCAATATTTAAATGTTAGCTGCTCCTTCAGGGCTTTTTTCGACCTTAATATTTTTCAAGCTGAGGATTAGAGCCAGAAGATTTCTATTTTTTCTGAGCCGTGCCTTTCTAAAGCAAATAGTTGGGGTGTGCACCTCGGCTGCCGTGGCCCCTTCCCACTCACCTCCCTTTGGTGCCTACAGGCTGTCGAGCTGCGTGCCAGCTCTCACTGCCAGGGTGAGGGACCTGCTCTAGTCAGTTTGGAAAAGTAATTGACTTTGGGCTGGTGATTGGCACTGTGACGATCACGTTTGCTGATCGAAACATTGACTTTCCCTGGCAGGAAATGAACATTGTAGAAATGATGTGGAAGTGCTATTTTTTTAAACATTTCTAAATGTGGGCTAGAGAGAGAAAGAAAAGGGAGTGCAACAGAAAAACAAAACAAAAAAAAAAAAAGGAAAGAAAATGACTGCCCTCAAAATATATCTGTTTTCTCTTGTAATGTTTGCAATGTGCTTTGGAAGCTGGGAGATTAAATTTCTTTTTCTAATGCTGTTTGCCAGAGTGACACAAATTGTGCCTGTCTTTTCTCCTGTGTTTCAGTGGCACAGGAGCCAGTGTAGCCCCGTTTCTTAGCATTTGCTGTGCATGCAGCATCTTTGATAATATTAAGAGTGATGTGTGCAACTCTGGAATACTATTTAACTGCGGCAGGTAGGAGAGCACATGTCTTCTGGGAGAACCTGTCTCTGCTTGATTTTTATTTTTTTGGAAAAGCTCTTATCTCAGTGTAGTGGTAAATATATATATATATTTTTTTTTTTTTAATGGCAACATTTTAAAAGTCAGATTCCCAGCCAAATGCAGTTCTGACCCTGCATATATTTAAACACGCGTACTCTGTGTGTGTATAGTGCATGTGACATCAACAAACATTTTCATATCTTTAAAAATATTTTCAGACCATGTTCCTGAAGTCAGTGAAACTTACTGTGCACATGCAATTGCACATGGGTAGACTGGTTTTGATCCTCAGAAGATTATCGATGCGTTCTGGTTTTAAGCTTAAATGAAAGCTGGCTACATAAACCATACAGGAAACAGGGGTACATGGCATATAACTGTAATCACCTATATTCAGACAGAGACTTGCATCTCTAGGGTCTATCTAAAGTCACTGGAGATAGAGATATTACTCTAGAGTTGATTCAATGCACTTAATTTAGGCACTTTGGAAGACTAGTCTTCTAATTTAGGTGCAAAAAACCAGGTGGTGTGAATAGCCCTCCCCGTTTTAAATCCAGAAAATGATTGTTGCCATGAAAATAAATGACAGGGGTACTAACAGCAGCGGTGGCTCCAACAAGGACTTCCCGCGCCCCCTGGGAAGCTAATTAACCTCTCCGTCTCCGTCCTGGAGACAGGCTCTGCAGAGCTTTCGTGAGCCGTGCTCATTAATATTGGCATCGCACCCTCAGACCCTGGGAGGAAAGGTGGAAGAGAAGAGGAAATATTTTTACAGTAGGCAGCTGCTTGATTTCTCCCCTATTAAGGGAGGTGATGAGCGCAATTCATGAGCGCTGGGCACAGGAGGGATGTCTGTAAGCCCAGCCAGCGAGCAGGGAGGACCTTGACTCCGGGAGGTGATGGCTGTGGCTGTCCTGTGCCAGGCTTTCCTCTAAAACGAGTAGGAAAGCACGGATTGGCAAAACCCACCCATGAGTCCCTGCCCCACACTGCTGTGGGGCGTGGGTGGTATCCTGGGGGAGCCCCTTAGCACGCCACACGCGGGAGGTGCCAAGGGAAGAGATGACTTTGCTCTGCAGCTGCACCTCTCATCCGCACAGGGACAGCACTAATGAGTTCCGTGTCTCTGCTGCAGCCTCAAGCGTGACGTTGTCCATAGTGGAAAAAGATGGTGGCTGCTGTCGAGCTGCAGCAGCATCGGCACTGGGGACCAAAACATGCCAGGTGGGGGGCACGCTGAAATTAATCTCTTAGTGCCGCAGACTTGCAAATTAATTCTTGTACTCTCGGAAGTCCCCTGAGCAGAACCGACAGGACTCTGCGCCCAGCAGGAATCCTTGCAGGAGAGCAGAAGGTGAGTTGTATTTTTTTTTTTTTGCTGTTTTCAGCCTCTCAAACTTTCACTTTTTTGTCAACTGACTGTGAAAGGTGTTGGTTGTCTCTGAAGCAGCATGGGCAGACTCACGCTGAAAGGCTTAGCTCTCCTATGAAAGGATGAGTGGGAGGACTGGCACAGAGTTGAGCTTGATTAGTATTGAGCGTAAGTTTTTCCTTGACAAGTCTTTGGCACATTTCTGATTACTTACCTCTTCTCTGTGCCAAGTCCTTGCAAGACATGTACTGAATGTCCAGTGCCAAACAATCTTTTTAAATATTAATCACTAAGAAGGCACATAAATTCTATGGTTCAAAAACTGTCTATGTGTCATTTGATCTAAAACAAAACAACTTTGAGCTACACTTCGTTTCAGTTTCTTGTTTTCTGTGTTTTAGAGTTTTTTCTCCCTATAAACCACTTGTCCTTGCAGACCAGATTATGGCTGGCCCTTGCTTGTGTGTAAACATGTCTGATTCTTGTCATTAACGTTGTGCTACAGCCCGTTTAATTCCCAGTCTTGGTTCTAGCGTGAATGGCAAGAATGAATGGAGCTGGAAAAGCCTGCTGGGTCAGGGCTGTCATGGTTCATATGGTGCCTGCACCACAGGTGACTTCTTGCTTCCGCTCAACCCTGAAGAAGCCAACCCCAGATGACAAAGGTGGGTAAAACCCTTTCTTTGTGGTGGTATCTGAAGAGAAGCAAGGATGGCAGGAATGCCCATAGTCTTTACTTTGGTGATCTTCTTCAGGGTGACGTTTGATCAGATACTTGATCTTGAGAGAAGGTTTGCAAGTGGCAAAAGATATAGGACCTCTTTTGTCCTTTCCTTTCTCAAACAAGCAGCCTTTCTGCTTCACCTGCCCAGGCCCTGGTTTTCAGTCGGCCTGTTGGTGAATTCGTTTGGCTTCCTACGCTGGCTTATAAAAAAAAAAGAAAAGGACATTTTCTGCTGCTTTTATGTGCGAAGGAAGAGCCACCTTGTGAAATCTCACTGTGAGCCTTGCAGCTGAGCAAGGTTTACTCTGGTCAGGTCACACCATTTGTTCTTCAAGTCAACTCTGGGGGAACAGTTCAGAGAGAATCTCAACTTCATAAAAAGAAAGATAAAAGGCTGAAATGGGTAAGGTGGAAGGGAACGCAGATACCACTGGACACGGCTGGTAAATAGAAGACACCAGTATTATTACTTTCTCCTCTTTTCATTCCGATCAGTCACCTTTGACTCTCTAGTTCTTCTTGATAACATCTGAAGGCAGGAGATCTGCTCGACCTGAGGCACTTACAGCCATGCTGGAGTAGGAGGGGGAAACCCGCAAGTAACTGGCCCGATCTGGAGAGTGACTGCGCTGCTGCTCCCTGTCACGAGCCATTAAAAACAGGCCCAGTTACTCTGGTGCCTTCTCGTAGTTGGCTGGCAGGCACTAGGGCTTGAAAGTTTCGCGACCATGATGTGCTACCCCGCACAGACAGTGAACGGAGCGATGTACATCAGGGGTTCTTGTTTTGCTTTTCATGTCTTCCCATTCTTCCCATTTCAAAGACAATATTCAAATGTATTTCAAAAAGTTCTACATGCTCTTTGATGCCCTTGGATCCAGTTCCTCTGGGGACACAATGGAAATCTCTAGCCTATTCCCTTTATTTCTGCTCTCTGAGATTCTTCTACCCATAGATGATAAGTTTTTTTGCTTCTCTGTGTAGGCAGTTCCTCTCATAAGATGCGAAACCATTTAAGCCTAGTTTTGCAAGACAAGTGCAAATTATGTCACTGAAAAAGAGAAAATGGATTCCCCTGCCTTTGTCATTTGACAGTGTCTAAAGCCAGGTGAAAAGTCTCAGAACTTCCCTTTAAGTTGGAGAAGTCATCTTGATCAAAACTTGCCTTTCTCCTATTGGTCTTTGAAACCTCAAGCTCTCTGGATCTCACTTCTGCTCACACCGACAATATAGAAGAAGCTACTGCTTTCAGGGAAAATGCCTTGTTATCCACTCTAAAAATATGCATATTTTGAAATTAAATTTTGTTTGGTTTCAGAACAAAATCCAGGGTTTTCAAAATGTCACCTTTCAAAAAAAATTTGGGTAGCACAAATTTTCTAAAATTTTAATTTCAAAGCCCAGAAATGTGTTTTCTGTTTTGTACTTTCACTTGTATTTTTTTTTAATAATTTTCACTATTTTGTGACCTGGCAATAGTGGTACTCAAATCATATGTACTGGTCCTGGTAGTTTATTTTAATGTCATAGTAGAAATTTTCTGTTCTGTTTACATTTTGCCTAGGGATTACTTATCACAGGGGTAGCTATGTGGGAATGAAAATGTATAATGAACTTTTCAACTGCAATTTGAAATGTTTCCTTTTAAAAAATTGCATGGGAATACAAATCAAAATGCACATATTTTATGTAATATCAATTTTAAAATAATGCCATTTTGGACCAGAAAGTGCTGCAATCTGAAATTTTGGTAAAGCATACTTCCTTGGCCTCTCTTTAGAAGCTGCAGTTCAAAGACATAGTAAAGCCCTATGGTACTTTACAATTTGATGGTTTTTTGGTTCTAGACACTTCTCAGATTTGCTTAAAGATCACTGGTGGAGTCAAAGAAAAGGGCACAAAAGTAGAGATAATGCACATCTATTTTGAGCGAAGATTTAACCATTTCTTTCTAGCTCCCCACCCCCCCGCAATAGGTGACTACACAATTTTTTGCTTAGCTCCATACCATTTCTAAAGCCTCTATAACAGCAAGGTGATTCTTGTAAAATGTGGCTCACATGATGAGTGGACAATCCCCCAACAATTCGTTGTGGAAATGCGGTTGTCCCATTTGCTGCCTGTCTTCTGTGTTTACGTTAAGTAAGCTTAGATCACATTCAGGTTGTAAAGTAAACATCAGGCTGTCGAGGGTGATGCAGCCAACTAATACTGTGTTTCAGCTGTGGGATACAGCCGTTCACTTTAAGTGGAAACCCAGGAGCATATCATGTCATATCATATTTAGGTTTGCAGACCTGTGTGATTTTCTCTGGGACTAACTGTGACACAGTGCATGAGTGGCATAATCATTTAAAAAAACTTCAGAGAGACTTTCTGTGACTAAGGAGCATGACTTTCTTGCTAAAATTAGCCGCGTTTGAGGGTATGAAGGGGGGAGGGGACAAAAAAGGGGAATTAGTCACAGTAATGTCAGCTTTGGGTTAAATCCAAGTGAAATCCAGTGAAACATTTCCATAGCTTTGTGTATTCCAAGGGCTGTACATTGCTTCTTTGGACAAATTAAGTACTGCAATTCTTTGACATCTCCAAGATCCCCAATTTAGCTTAAAGGATCCAATATCAACTCATCTCCACTGCCCAGCTGAAGACATTTCCCTTCCCTCTTTGATATCCTTCCAGCCACTTGACCCTGCCCCACTTGAGCAGGGGCTGATTACAGGTTGAGACACTTGCCTGGCAGGAGTGGTGGCATTTCAAGCCTGTCATAGAAGGAGAGGAACTGGAAGACTTGCAAGTGATTGCCTTCATGCTTCCATTCCATGTGCTGGGGCTGCCCATGTTTTTCAGAGGGCTGAAGGTGCCCTGGCTGGTACTTGTGGGTGCGCAGCCTCAACCTGAGCCCTTGGTGGGTGCCCCAGCCTCAAACAGCCCAAGGCTACAAGAAGAGCCTGCAGTTCTGGCTTTTGAAAGCTGGGACCCCCATGGGCCCAGAAAGCTTCTCACTTCACCCAGCAACACGATGTCAGGGAAGAGAGAAAAAAACACCCACCCCTTGCCACCCCCTCCAAGTAGGCTAAGTGCTCATCTCTTTCATGTCTCTGATGTCTTATCACATTTCAGATGCTGTCACTACGCCCGGCTGGGATATTTTCAGTGGAAATACCTAAGGAGAAATGAGAACAGTTTTGGTAAAAATAAATATCCAGAACTCAACCTCCTTTGCATTGCAATGTGATGGGATTTGGAAAGAGTAAAAAGATGTGTGAAAGAAAGAGCTTGTTTATGCAGGAAGCTGCTGTGAAGCAGGACAAACCAGGCTTCACAGCTCTGTGCTGCCGTGCCTGAGCTGTTTCCAGTGTTGGAGTTAGTCACTTGGAAACCACCTGCAGTGTAAAAAAACATCCTTTCTGCTGGGGCTTTCTCTGCAAACGTCTTACCAGTGCTGTCATGAGACAGTTAGGCAGCACCATTCCCTAGCCCCTCCATGGTGTAGCGCAGACTTGCTCACCCCTTTAGTCAACATCTGCTTCAGTCAATTAAAAATTATTTGTGCCTTGCTGTACTACATGCCTGGAGTGCGTGTGTGTGCAAGTCATTTGCACCTTATGATGCCTCACAGACTGAGGGTGCTACTGTATATCTGCAAAATAAGAATATAGCCTCTGATAAAGAAGAGAGATGGAGCTAGGGCTCAGACAAATGGAAGCTTGACCGCACCTATTGCTGCACCTGTGTTCCTCAAAAGTGGTCTTCTGTTGAAGAGGGTCTGCCATAAAGTCCTACTGGCCGCAGCTGGGCATGCTGGCTGTTCACAGGAGCAGGCTCCCAAGAAGTGTATACCCTACAGTGTACGTAGGGGCTTCCTTCCATTTCTGGAAAACCGCATGGCTCCTACACCTGCTTTTCCTGGTTCTTCAGAGCCTTGTGAAAATGGCAAGTGCTGACTATCTAAATAGATGCTTGGTAGAAAATACTCTCCAAGTATTTTCTTGGAGAAATACTCCAAGACCACTGTCTTGGACCTGTAGACCACTTCCATTTGTGCTCTGCTTTTCAATAGGCTTCCCATTGCCTTTCTGGTATTGACACGTGGGCAGGACCCCATGTCATAAACAGTATGTGTGCTTTAACCTTTGTGAACTAACTAACTTTACCTCTTTTGGACACAGAGGTGCATCCCAGTTTTCCCACAGGGGAAGCCCGTTTGCATGGCCAGTTACCGGAAAGCACCCCACATGCTCTAAAATCACCTACCTGGAAGAGGTTGGGGTTCACTTGCCGTGGCAGAGGTGAGGCTCTGTGATCAGCTTGCAGTGGCAAAGGGATGGTGAGCCCGGCCATGCCAGCTGCTCTCATACTGGATGTCAGCATTCTCCCACATTGCTGCCTTTCAGAGGCCGGTTATTGAGTTACTGCTTTCAGAGACGCTGGCCAGGAGATCGTTACACCAGAGAGCTCGTACACATCAGCGGGATCAAGGACACTCTCTTTGGAAAGAGAGAGCGGCTGAATAAATAATATCTGTTTCTTTTTTATAATGTCTTTTTTTTTTTCCTTCTTCGGGAGGTTGAGTGTCTTTCAGGGTACAAACAAGAGAAGCTTTGGCCTTTGACTAAGCCTTGGAAACCTGGTAGAAAACATAATAAAGTAGTCTGTTGTGCTCCAGAAACAGAGTAAGAGCAGCAGCAGCACTGGTATCTCCCCTCCTACTGCAGCAGTTTTTGTAGGAAGCTAAATAATATTTACCAGATTTGTATGTGTGTCTCTAAGGAATTCTGAAAACACTTTTAGAAATACCTGTCCCTGTTTCAATTATCTCCGTTCAGCAAGTAGCACTATTGCTACTCAGTGGGGTCTGAAACATTAATGACGTTTCCCAGCAGGGGCCCAGATGGATGAGGCAAAGTAGAAAGAATTGGTTTAGCCATGGAAAAAAGCATTGAAATCAGAAATCTTAAAGTTATGCTAAGTTTTGTAATTTTATTAGTTAATTTAACAGTTCATTTAACAACCGTTAATCAGTTTTTAAAAAATAATTCTTCTTTCTAATTAGAAACCCTTAATATTATATTGATATTCTTGTTTAAACCTCATGGTTATCTCTCAGTTGTGAAAACTGTAAATTTAACCCTTAATATTGAACTGAGATTCTCACCATTTTGAATATAGCTTTATAATATGGCTATTAGATGCACTGTGTAATTAATATTCCTAAATGAACATGACCTCAGATTTATCTGAGAGCCTAAAGAAGATCTTTCAGACACCTGAAGCTGAGAGAAATTACTCATCCCATATTTTTTAAACTTCAGTGAGCTTTCTAATAGACTTTCCTAAGTCTCAGATAATGTTAATCATCTAAAACTTTGGAAGGGAAGATAATTATCTGCTTTCTCAACAGGAAATTATCCTGTCCTGTCCTATCCTATCCTACCCTTCCCTTCCCTACCTTATTTCCCAGTGTCAGGATGTAATAACGGAGTGTTTTCCAGAAGTATGTTGAATGCACTCTGTTTACTAACACTGAACTAACACTTGTTACTGGAAGTTTGTTCTTGCCCTTATCCTCTCTCCCCACAGGGAGGATTGTTTGAGCTGTTCAGTTTGAAATTACAGCAGGCTTTTCCCCCTTTTATTCTAAATGTGCCTGTCACTTGGTTTTTATGTAGGGGAAGGAAAAAGGACAATTGCAGAATTGCACCTTGCAGTAAGAGCCTAATTTGCTTATGTCTGCAGGGGTTGAAGGTCTTGGAGCTCCAACTTGTACATCAAATCAAACTGAAAGAAAATTTGATTTCCCACACAAGTCAGTCTTCGTCCTTGTGCAACAAACTTCTGCTGTGCCTAGAACCTGAATTTCCCAACCTAACAGGAGCAACCAAGTCTTTCAGAACCTGACTGTGCAAAATGCTGATTGTCCTGAACTTGGAGGAAAGGGGGAAAGTTGTAGACACTCAGTGTTTAACAGAGTGAATTCTTACTACCTTTAGTGCACCTGCCTGTGCGCTTAGGTTTGGGTTTTTTTTTTGCTTTCCCGGTAGATTTTAAGGCTTTCTATCTCAGTATCTCATAAATACATTATTAACAAGTCAGGTACAAACTATTCACTGAATTGTTCTGAATTGTGATGGAGAACAAACCGTACTGCTTTTCTGCTGCCGCATAGAGCTGCGCGCCTGGAGGCATCCGATCCTGTCGCCTGGCTCACCTCCTCAGAAAGGGGTACGAAAGCAGAGGTGGGAGCGCAGACTCCTGCGATTCTACCCAAAGCGAGGGAGACTGAGGGAAAGGTGCTCGTTGACATGAAGTTAAAAAGATTTGAAAAGGCGACATATGGATTAAGGTATGATACGGACAGGATGCCTCTCACCCACAGAGCTACCAGGAGATAGTTATAACACTTAGCGATGATACGGAATTTCTTGAAAGCACGCCTTGTCTTTTCAGCACCTGCTGCTTTGCAAGAGGGGGTGTGTCAGGATAATACCCTCAAGGAAGATTGCTCCTCCATCCAGGTATTTCACAATATCAACTTGCAAAGGGAAGGTGGTTGGAAACAGACCAGCTCTTGGAAGTCCTGAAGTTGTCTTGGCTTCTACTTATCTGGAAGATTGCTTTGCTTAGGTGTGTTATCTCCATGGAAGTAAAAACACCCAATTTTTCTTTTTAGAATCACCTGAATCACTTTGAGCACTAGACATGCTTCCAGAGAAAAATTAGTAAAGCAAAGGGCTAAGTTCTTGATTATTTACTGGCAACAAAGTTACAATACAGAAATATGAAAAAAAAATAATAAACACAAACTTCAAGTATACTTCACAGCTACAGATTTCTCCATCTGTCACACAGGATTCTTTGCGGAAGCCAAAGGGACATTTCTGTCCCTGAGCCCTGTTTCAGAAGTGCACCTCAGATGTGCCTTCTCTATGTCCCTTCCCCTTTACACTGCAGGCAAAGTTGTTTGTTGCTTCTGCTGCTGAATACAGGTGAGGGGGCAAATAACTTCCAAAAACTTCTAATTTGCATCCACCCTCTATTTCTTTTAATTCTGATCTACCTTTTAGCTTAATCTAGTCTGCATTTAAGATCTGTAGAGAATTTTTTCATACTTTCTTCTTCCTCAATTGCAATGTGGCTATGCATTTATGATGTAACATTTTTCATAAATCTTGTCATAAAAGGTTTTTTTTGAAAAAAATTTAGATTACATTTTTTTTTTTTTTGTGACCTGTGGTGGGTTGACCCTGGCTGGACACCAGGTGGCTGCAAAGCCACTCTATCACTCCCCTCCTCAGCTGGACGGGGGGGAGAAAAAAGATAATGAAAGGTTCGTGGGTTGAGATAAGGAGAGGGAGATCACTCAACAATTACCATCAGGGGCAAACCACACTTGACTTGGGGAAAATTAATTTAATTTATTACCAATTCAATCAGAGGAGGGTAATGAGAAATAAAAACTAAATCTTTAAACACTTTTCCTCCACCCTTCCCTTCTTCCTGGGCTCAACTTGACTCGCGATTTCTCTACCTCTCTCCCTTCCCCTCTTTCCCCTGCCCCAAGAGGTGCAGGGGGATGGGAATGTGGTTTGTGCTCAGTTTCTGCTGCTTCTTCCTCCTCATTGGGACGACTCCTCGTACTCTTCCTTTTCTCAAGCGTGAGGTTCCACCCATGGGAGTCAGTTCTCTATGAACTGCTCCAGTGTGGGTCCCTCCCATGGTGTGCAGCCCTTCAGGAACAGACTGCTCCAATGTGGGTCCCCCATGAGGTCACAAATCCTGCCAGCAAACCTGCCCCAGCGTGGGCTCCTCTCTCCATAAGTCCTGCCAGGAGCCAGCTGTAGCACAAGCTTCTCATGGGGTCACAGCCTCCTTTGGACATCCACCTGCTCTGCTGTGGGGTCCTCCACAAGCTGCAGGTGGATGTCTGCTCCACCGTGGACCTCCATGGGCTGCAGGGGGACAGCCTGCCTCGTCATGGTCTTCACCACATGCTGCAGGGGAATCTCTGCTCCGGTACCTGGAGCACCTCCTCCCTCTCTGTCTTCACTGACCTTGGTTTCTACATAGGTGTTTCACCTGGTTGCTGTTGTGCATGTTTTTTTTTTTTTTCCCTTCCTAAATACTTTACCACAGAGGCACTACCACCATTGCTGATGGGCTTGGTCAGTGGCCAATTGGTCTTGGAGCCAGGTGGTATTGGCTCTATTGGACATGGGGGAAGTTTCTCGCAGCTTCTCACAGAAGCCACTCCTATAGCCCTCCTGATAACAAAACCTTGCCACGCAACCCCAAAACACTAACTTTTTATGAATACTAGGTATAACACAGATGCAAGGGGTATGGGACATGGAACAACTACCTCTCTCCAGTGATGCTAATTTTAGAGCATATATTTTATTCAAATCTAAAGTGGCCCAATTATATATATGCACGCCTATATATGGAGCTTGCATGTAAGTCTTATTCTTTATGACAATGCTGGATCCTAGTGCCTTTATGGCATTATCCCAACATTATGGACATTAATGGCCAAAAACGTATCTTCGGGATTTCACTCTGGACCTTTTAGGAAGCAAAAATACCAGAAATCCTCATCAGCAGTAGAACTTTTATCTGATTTTCTTGCCCATGTCTACATGGCACCCTGCAGTACTCTATCTCTACTATATCTCTAGTTCTGTAAATAGGAATTTACCAATGATACCACTGTAACTTTACTAATTAATGTATGTTCACACCATCTTTAAGAGCTGCTAGTAAATTTTGACTCTTCCAGCACATAAATCTGCCACATGCTATGCAGTTACTTTCCAAAATGGGAGAGACATCTCGCTTACAACTCACTCACAATCACCCTTCCAGGCTAGTTAAGGTAAGAAGTTTCAAGATGTGATTCATCATGATATATATGAGATTAGGCTTTCAAATTCATCCTTGGCTCTGTTTCTTAACATTTTAACTAAGTGCTGAGCTGACAGCTGGTGTCAATGCACAAGCTTTGCATTTTGCCTTACTGTAATAAGACTTTGCAAGGTCTCTGCAATAGTAGTAATATTTTCCTTAACAGACAACTAGTTTAAAAAAATTTGTGTTGTATAGGGAATGTGCTGGAAAGATAGTATGTTCCTCAGAGGTCAAAAAATGAATGGTGGTAGGAATAGAGTCTGATGTGCCATGCAGACAATTCTGTACAAATTAGGTGTTACTTTTGTGTCAGAAATGATCCTACACATTGGCTAATGAAGCCATGATTTGGGAAAAGGTGGAGAGACAGGTTATTTGATTAGATAGGTATGGATATAATTCCTCACTGCAGAAAGTACTAAGCAAGTTTTAGTACACACACGCTCTCAGAACTTTGACACTGATAATATGTTAAAAAGAGAAACATGAAAAGTAAAAAAAAAAATTAAAAATCGGAGACAAAATATCTCTTAGAATAGCAATTCTGGTATTATTAATAAGTGATTACATCTTGGCGAGGGAAAAATATATAGAAAAATCAATACTAATTCATTTGGACCACTCAACAACATTAAATATGATGGACCACAAATCCATACTGGGCTCCTGGTGGTTCTGCTATGGGTAGATAATTCTCTGCTTCAGCTACTCCATTGCTTCCTTGCAACCTCACAAAAAATAATCTGAAGCAAGGGTTTTTTTTTTTACCTGAATTTTATTTGCCATTCCCATGTATTTGAAGGCTGTTAAAGAAGGCAAAATTCTCTGTGCTTTGGCTGGCAGATCTATTTCTCACCTTTTCTGGCCTTGCGATGGTTCTGTATGGTACTGTGCAATGGGTAGGAGTTAATCAAATCATTAGGGTTGTCAATAGATTCCTAGAAGCAGTAACGGACATAAAAAAGACAGAAGATTTCTGGTCTTCCTGTTGTTGTAGTTTGTAGCCGTCCTTTCTCTGTGAGACTGTGTGCTGTTTCTAGACACAGCCAGAGGTAGTTTCAAGTCTCCTTGTTGATACATGGACTGACAACTGTTGGTTGTTTTTTTTTTTCCCTAGGCTGTCTTTTTTATATTTAGCCATACATCGGTAATCTTCCAAAAAATTGGACAACACCATCCTTAGCGCTGAAGAAAGCTTAGAAGATTTGACTAAGCAGGATGTGGGTGGTAGACTTACGTGAGTACTGCTCAAATTGCTTCAGAACAGACTCGACATCTGCATTTCCTCATGGATTAGTTGGGATGAGTAACTTTGACTTGTGAGGTTGTTTAGGAACGCTTCATTTTAAAAAATTGCACTGGGTGTTTAGGTCATATGACAACATTTTATTTCCTTCTTGGGATTACTGAGATCTTGCTGGTTTAAAAGCTATGAAATGAAAGTCCTGTGAAAACTATCAGCAACATATTGAGCTCAGTAAATCCTTATGAAAAAGATCCCTACATTGTGTAAATTTTACTCAAAGACTGACAGATCCACCCTTGTTATCAATTGTGATAACTCTACTGAAACCAATGTTGTTATGCTATTCTATATAATCTGAAGATCTGCCCTTCAGAATAAGATTGTGTCAGTGTGTTTGCTCTTTTCCTTAAGCATAGTTTTTCTGCTGTGAATACTGAATTGTCTGTATGAATTTTTAGTTAAATATTAATTTGTAGTGAAGCCTCTGAAAACCCTAGAATTTTAGTTGCTGGTGCTACTATTGACACTTAGTCATAGGCCAAGACCCACTCAGCTAGCTATTGAACAAATTTGTAAGAAGGAGCTTGCAATTGAAAGAAGGAGTTTACAATCCAAGGCTAAGATGGGAGACAACTGATGCTGACAGCATAAAAGGATAAGGAACTGGCTGGATGGCTACACTCAAAGGGTTGTGCTCAATGGCTCAGTGTCGAAGTGGAAGCCAGTGTTCTACAGGGGTCAGTACTGGGACCAGTGCTGTTTAACATCTTTGTTGGAAACGCAGACAGTGGGATAGAGTGCACCCTCAGCAAGTTTGCCGATGACACCAAGTGGTCAACACACTGGAGGGAAGGGATGCCATCCAGAGAGACCTGGACAGGCTTGAGAGGTGGGCTTGTGCAAACCTTTAGAAGTTCAACCAGGCCAAGTGCAAGGTCCTGCACATGGGTCGGGGCAATCCCAAGCACAAATACAGGCTGGAGAGAGAATGGATTGAGAGCAGCCCTGAGGAGAAAGACTTGGGGATGTTGGTGGATAAGAAGCTCAACACAGGCCGGCAATGTGCGCTTGCAGCCCAGAAAGCCAACCACATCCTGGGATGTATCTAAAGAAGTGTGGCCAGCAGGTTTTAGGAGGCAATTCTGCCCTTCTACTCCACTATGGTGAGAACCCACCTGGAGTACTGCATCCAGCTTTGGAGCCATTAGCACAGAAAGGACACAGACCTCTTGGAACGGGTCCAGAGGAGGGCCATGAAGATGATGAGAGGGCTGGAGCACCTCTCCTATGAAGACAGGCTGAGAGGGTTGGGGTTGTTCAGCCTGGAGAAGAGAAGGGTCCAGGGAGACCTTATAGCAGCCTACCAATACCTAAAGGGGGCCTACAGGAGAGATGGGGACGGACTCTTTATCAGGGAGTGTAGCGATAGGCTGAGGGGTAATGGTTGTAAACTGAAAGAGGGAAGATCTAGATTAGATATAAGGAAGAAATTATTTCCTGTGAGGGTGGTGAGACATTGGAACAGGTTGCCCAGAGAAGATGTGGATGCACCATCCCTGGACGTGTTCAAGGCCAGGCTGGATGGGGCTTTGAGCAACCTGGTCTAGTGGGAGGTGTCCCTGCCCATGGCAGAGGGGTTGGAAGTAGGTGATCTTTAAGGTCACTTCCAACCTGAACCATTCTATGATTCTGTGATTCTATATACAGAAGCACAAGCAAACAGGGAGGCAAAGTAGCTCAGCATGACGCAGTGATCTCAGCACACCAAGAGACCAACTATTGAAATATTTTGTAGACATCAGGCAAGAGATACCTTCAAGGAGTGATGTCTTTTGTTGGCTTTTTTCCTAGCAGCAATAGAAAGCATGGAAGGAACTTACTTGAAAATCTAAGTGGAAAATAAAACTACCCTATTGGACTGGGTGGTAGTAAGATACAACTACTGATGCAGAGATAGTAGGGAAGGAGTAAGCTGCAAAGGGCTTTGAATTTCTATTGGATTTGAGAAGGGTACTGTTTAGCAAGACCCAGAAATAGTAGCTAGCTGAACTCAAGGGCGAAGTGTAAAAATACATTTCTGAATCATATTTCTTTAAATCCGGCTAGCTCTGTTCAGTGACAACAGTTGGTGGTAACTTTTTCCATTGATTCTGCTTAGAGAGACCTCCCTTCCAGATAACTTTAAGACATCATTCAATGCAGTGATTTGATGCTGAACATGATTAGAGTATTGGTGCTTGTAGAGGAGGCCTCTCTCTCTTTATTTCCAACTCAACAGATGAAATAAGGGGCATTTCAGCTCAGGTTTGAAGGTTGGGATTCAGCGTTTGAAGTGTCAGTGGTCTATAGGTCTTATCGTAGAAAGTTCTTCTTGCTGTGCTCACTTAAGGCATAAGTCAAAGTCTGCTCACTTGAGGTTTTTCATGTTCCAAGTGTAGGCTGATTGAACTCTCACAAATGCTTTTATATTTTGGTGCATGTCAAGTGGTTCTGGAAATGCTCTGAGTACATACTTATCACAAACAAAACAGCAATGAGAATTTTTAAAATAAATGACTGAATCAGTGCTTTATGAGGGCCATTTACATTAGACAAGTACTGACTGATCTTATGCCAAAGCACTCTCTTTTGGACTATTAGCAAAATAAAAGGTTCATATTTTTCAATATCTGTGGTCTAGTTAAAGACATCCGGCTGAAATATGCTGGAGTTAGATACAGCCATAATGCAGGATCCATCAGTCAAAAAGCACATGGGCCTCAGGAAATGAAATAACAATCTTAGTAATGGTGGGAGCTTAGAGGTAGAATATGGTTAATGTAATTAGAAAGAGTTTCAATCAAGGAATAAGTTCATCTTACAAGTGTTCTTCCACAGAGAAGCCACTTTCCATGAATGACTTTTGCTGCCCTGGCTTCTTGATCTTCATGCAAAATTAACTAAGACTCATCAAAATTTCATGGCCTATAAACTAAGCCACTTCAGCTTAGTGTCACCCAGATGAAATATTGAAGTGTGACCATGGCACTTGGTAATAAACTATCATTTAAAAGGAATGGGTGGGGAAACCTGTGGTGCTGAGGAAATAAAAAGCAATTAAAAACTATATATAAAAGAGGAATCAAAAGAAGGAATTAAGTTTCCAAGGAATCACGAAGAAACTCAAGGAAATAATTGAAGGGAGAAATGTCATTCTAACCTTTTAAAATATTAAAAAATTAATATACCTGAAATATCATCAAAACCCAATCCTGTAAACATATCTATATTCATGGCCCTTCATGTCTGTCTTCAGGATGGTCTTTAAACATGCAAAGCATTGATCTGGTGGGCTAAGGAAGACCTAGGAGATGATGTGAGATAAGTTACAACCACAGGGAGAAGAACGCTGAAATTTCCAGATCTTCTTTTCCTTATGGATTACGCTTTGGATTACATATAATTTATAACTGAGGATAACACCCGGGAAATCCTTCAAGAAATCATACTCTGAAAAGCGTGTTTATAGTTGACACAAATCTATTTAGCAGACGTGTTTATCAGATTTACTTATGTTCCTGCACAACTGAAAGGTGTTGATAGATGTAATACAGCTGCTAAGCTCCAAACAGCTGCTTGTTGCTCTTGTAGCATGCTTGGATGCTAGCTGGTAAAATGTAAATGACTGACTGATTTAATATCAGCTTTTTTTAAAAAAAAGTATTTATGAATATATCATCATCTACGTGATTCTCTTTGAACAATGGTGCCAAACCATCAAATACTGCTGATGTTCCACCTCTGTCATCTGGCAACTTGCAGACAAATTTTGTTGAAAATCCACTGGAAAGAAAGTTATAAATCCCTAGCTGATGCTGTTAAGTGTCATGTGGCATTTACGGTAGTTATGGATGTAAATCATTCATAATCCGATATCAAATTGAAAAGAGCAAATGAGTTTGTCTCTGTGGTTAAAAAGAATAAGGTATTGATTACCATAACAAATTAGCAACTTGAAGCCTGATATATGTCCTCTGAGTGCTGAGAGCTGCGAACTGGAACAGTCATGTATTACACATTAGCCTCATGAGATTTAAAAGCAATTGCACTACAAGAATAGCTAGTTATTAGAAGAGTTCTGTAAAAATGATTTTAATGGCATTTACTGCAGGGCTAGACCAATTACCAACCTGCAATCAAACTAATAGCTTTTCATTAATTAAGATAGTTGAGCAAGACCCTGTCTGTCTCCATAGTTTTGTTGTGGGAAATGATGCTGGGCGTATTTTCAATGGCAGGCAGATACTGACAATGTGGGCTATTGCAGGATGGTGGAACTAAAAAGCATGTGGCACTTCCAGAGACTTCTGCACTGAGATGGTTAGATGTTGGTTTTTGATGGGACTGGATTTGCTCTATAGTGTGGAAACTTACAGGGAAAATGAACCTACAAGAGCTGTGTGTATGTTGGGGAAGAGGTTAGGGTAAATCCCTACTGATAAACCCTTTAAGAATGCTTCCTATCTGCTTTAGATTTTCTCTCCTTTCCTCCCCCATTTCACCAGAGAATATAACAAGATGACAATGTGACACTGCACTAGTTTGAATCAATATGCATCTCTACCCAGCAAGCTGCTTTCAGGATAGTACTTACAACAGTGCTAAACCAATAGGAGCCTGGAAACTACAAGGGAACGAGGTGAATAGTCATTCACATTTTTAAGAAAATTCTCTTCAACTGTGCTCACACTTACTCCCTGTCTTGTTTATACAAATGTTTTTGTAAAGTGGTTTGTTGGCAACAGTATTAGTGGAAATTGGAAAACATAGCAAATATTGAAAATTATGATAGATTTCTTTTTTTCAGATCCACAGCAGCGCTTGAAAGGAAAGCCATGAATTACATTCATAGTCACAGAACGAAAACATATCATTTGATTATTCTGTAAACCAAAATGCTTTTAGTTGAACATGATCAAAACTTGCAAGATATGTTTTGCTGATCAGCTAGAGAGAAAAATTCTCCGCAGAGGCTATTGTGACTACTTTACACTGCAGACATTGTGGTGGGCTGCTGGACAATTTAAGAACAGAAAATGTCAGGTAAGTTTGTGATGAGCTGTTTAGCTGGCCGTATGAATGATATAAATGATCCTTTTTGCTTGACTGAGTATTGAAAGAAACAGCTGGTGGACTTATGAAAATAGGAAACCTCCTATCTTCATATCCAGAAGCCAAAGGAGAGACTTCATAGGTTTACAGCTGGAATGAAAGCCATTTTGGCCCTCCTTTCACCCTGCAGTGCTGAGCTTTCACCAGGAGGAGGGAGGTGGTTCAAGGTATTTGAAGGCAAAAGTTGAGGTTAGTATTTAATCCATGAGGAAAAATGTAACGTACTGCTGCTGTTGGCAAAACTGAGTTTTGTTGGGATTTCTGGGGGAAAGCGGGACATGGTGGGGCTAGGAAAGATTGGGGATCCTTGGCTGGATAGAATCTCTCCCTGTCTTTACCCTTGACAAATCTCCTGAATTCCTCATCTGGTCTGATCTTGCTTGGGTGGAACGTCTAATGCTAGAATAAATTGTTGACATGCTGAAGTTGACAATGTATTTTGTTAATATTTCATATTATATGGATATAAAAATTACACAAAAATTCATAGGGAACCCTTGAATGTGCTGAAGACCACTGTAATAATGTGCAGAGATCTAGAATACCTGGGAAAGCTGCCACTGGTTTTAAGAAACTTAAATGCCCTGGAGTGTTATTTATTTGGTGACATATGACAAATTGTTCTATGAGGGCAAGATGATTGCAACTTAAAAATAAATTAAAGCCTCTCTCTGGGTGTCCTGCTCAATTTTGATATACAACACTCTAAATAGGAGTCTTGGCTGCCTGGAATGTGCAGCATTTAAAGAACCAATTAAAATTATAAAACTCTGGCAAAGTTTCCTATCAGTGTTATTGCTTCTTCACTTTGTTACCTTGTATTTTGTATCATTCCCTGTGCTTTATCTGTTGTAGATCTGTTTCTCATGCTAATTAAAGTAAGTTTAGCTCTCAATATGTGGAAGTATTCATTAGTGTATCTGCTGGAGGGCTGATGTTCCAATGATTCTCCTCCATCTTTCTCTTCTTGGCTGGACCACCACACCAGGAGTACGAGTGGTGGATAGGAAATGGCTTCTGCCCCTCTAGCTTGCATCCATAGATGATCCAGTCCCACTTCAGACAGCAGGATTTTTTTTCAGCTGATTTCAGGTGAATTTGCTTCTGACTTTGCATGGGTAGCATCATATGCCGTCCCAATGCATAGAGATAACTAATATAGTCGTCTCACTTTTCTGTGGTTAATCCTCAATCAAAAAAGTTGCTGAAAGTGGATGAAATTTTCTTTTTCTCTATTGGCTGCAATAGGAAATAGGGTTTTGAACAGATCTGTTCAATGGAAGGGCTTTTTTATACTTGGAATTGATTTGGAATGACAATTTAAGCGAGAGAGATTTTTGCACAGTAATGTTCACATTCGTACCAATTTCATAGGCTACAAGGGGGAAAATTTTGGGTTTCTTTTTTTTTTTTTTTGTAAGGGGATCACCTTGCTTTATTTTCTCAATATAACCTGGGGCTACTACAGAGTGGATGAGGCTTTGGCTGTAACATTAATATCCACACAGCGTAATGATCCGGTTGTGCACGGTGAGTCCCTTATTTGGTGCTGCAGCCTTTTTAGATTATGCTGCTGGTTGATGGAGTTACCTTCCCCGTCAGAATCTAAGCACCCACTCGTTTCCACTTCCGACGAGGAAATTAATATCCTATTCATGTAGCTGTATATTGCTTTTAATTGGTTTAGTATTAAACTATCGACTGCCTGAATGAAATGTGGTGGGGAAGTTCATCTTGAGAAGACAGTTTGTCTCTGGACAATTACAGAGTGTTTATTTCCGTGCTATTGAATCACAGGAGGGAATATCTCATGTAGAAAACTATATTTTCAGAGAAATTAATGACCCTTCAATAAGACAATGAGCATTTTTCTTAAATAAAATGGCTGAAAAAAAGGGTACCACCACCTTGGGTGGTAACTCACCTGTGCAATAAAAAAAGTGGGTAAATATTTATGAATTTCACATCAGCAACAATCAGGGAGAACTGGCAGCATAAAACACAGAAATAGTATTTTTAAACTTTACCAGCACCTTTATTAACTTCTTAGAAGAGAGGCTCTTTGGGGCAGAAAGCCTCTGGAGGTGGGGGGTCTCTCTTTGTATCCAGTTCGGAGAGGTCAGCCAGCTCTCTTCCCCTGAACGTTGGGCTGGAGGGCCAAACCAAAATGGCTGGGCTGGCTGCTGTGGAGCTGTGCTACGGAGGGGTGGCGTGGCCTCTGTTGTCCCTATCTATTGACAGCGTTGATGTGGAAGCGCCACATCCATGCACTTGGTGAGGGCTGTAGCTGACAGTCTGGATGGGGCATGAAGGTGGAATACTGTGAGTGATGATGAAAAATCCAGCTTCATCCCAGGATTTTCCCTCTCAGTACCTCTTTTCCTTCTGCCCTCCACTCAGGAGGGGAATACCTCCTTTTCCTCAAATATGGGTAGAATAATAAAAAAGGATAAAGTGACTTCCATTGCACCTTGTCCATGACTCTGCCAAGATCTCACGACATAGACAGATGCCCAGTATAACTGGTGTGTTGCTGAATCAAACTGTTCCACAAATCTCTCTGGTGCTGCAGTAAATGATATTAGGAATTCAGTCAATGATATTCTGGTCAGAGACAGTGTAATACTTGTCCCTCAGCATGATATCAGGATACAGTGCTGCTGAACAAGGTGTAAAGCTGCTGGTCACACCATCTGTAGGTATTAGGGATCCCATGGCTCGGTGTGTAAAATGTGGAATATCTCATAATCCTTGCCACATTTCAACGTATCCTGGGAAACTAAATCTGTCTGCAGTCTTTTTAATTCTGACAAAGAAGAAATCATGAAGGTTATACATTTAGAGGGGACCTTGACATAATCTGCTAAAATGACTGGGACTCACAGGTCTACGTATCTCACCTTGATGCTCCTATAGTGATCCTGATAATGTATGCTTGGCTAAATCACGTCTCCAGAAGAGCATCCAGTCTTGATTTAAAGACCTCTAGAAAGACCACTTATCCCACCGGTTAATATATTCACTATTAAACCCACATGCTTAATTCCTGATCAGCCTCAGCTTCCAACCATTATTTCTTGACATCCTTTTCTCTGGTGGATTAAACAGTCCTCTCCCACCTGGAAAAGCTTCCCCCAGAGGTCTTTAGATACTGTAATCCAGGGACGTCTGAGTCTTCTCCCTGGCAAGCTTTTAAAACGCCTTGTGGTGCAGTGTTATCTCCAGCCCTGGAATTATTTTTGCAGTTCCTTTCTGAGGCTTCTGCATTTTCAAAATCCATTTTAAAGGCTTTGCAGGCTTGATGTGATATATAGTGGGGGGAGAGTCATACATAAACACATACTATATAAATGTTACATTTTGGACTGACTTCATTTTAACTACTTCATGGAATAAAATGTAGGTGCAGCCTCTCACACATTAGATCATATTTAAAAATAAGATGTCTGCCCATGCATCTGAAACATATGTTACACCTGTATGACTTGAAAAGGTGCACTTCATCAGAACAATGTCAATGGAGTTTTTGCTTTCATAACCAACCACCCAAAATATGGAGAGGTCATTGTGGTCTGATCCAAAATACATTTATTTTTCTTTTTGGCAACATATATTTAAGGAAGCTCTTTCAAGATGACCACGAAATTTTTGGAAGCAACCAATTTTGTTTAAAAAATGCTAATGTAATTTTACACTTCTAAAGTTTTTCTCCATTTCCTACTGCAACTAATTTCAGGGCTGGGCTGAGTAATTTGTAAATGGACATGCACAGCAGTTGATAAGATTTTGTACACTGAACAAAGGAAGTTTGTGTGACTGAATACATAGTCTGGTATGTAAGGCTACCGTGAAGTCACAGGTCTCCTGAAGGAGGGTGTAGACAGGCTCCTGGCATGGTAAGGGGGGATCATGTCCCAGTACCCCTTCCAGGGAGGGCAGAAGAAGCTCTCTTTGACTTGAGTCTGAAGACAATGAAAGCTAGCAAGAAGGGAGGGAAAGAGACTGGGGACAGAAAAAAGGGGGAAGAATAGGGAAGGGGAAAAAACCTGAGAAGCTCAGCAAAAATAAAAGGTTAAAGAAACACCATCCAGAGACTGGAAGGCTGCAACTTGGGCTGGGGAAGGTGCTGGGAGTGTCCACTGAGGAAGACAGGAGGCAGAGACCCACTGGGCAAGGAAAAGGGTTTCAGCCCCAGGAGGCTTCGGTGAGGTTTTAGGTGGGTGCAGGGCTTTGGTGGACCTCAGGAGGGGACAGAGCCTGGGAAAAGGGATGGAGGAGGGCTCCACCAGGGCCTGGGCTGTGTGGGGGTATGGCAACTGATGGGAAAGGCAGGCTGAGATGGGGCCAGGGATGAAGGTAAAGAACTGAAAGGGGGACTGAGATTCAATGGGACCGTGGTAAGACTGGGACTGGTGATCAGGCAGGCTGGCATGTAGGGAAGGAGTCAGAGTCTGGCTGGAGAAAAGAAATCACAGATCTCCATGAATTCAGTGTGGCAAATACGTGATTGTTATGAACACCTCACTGGCACTGGCTTCAACTGTGATACTTGCATGTGTGAGGCCTGGGGACACTGTGTCACACCCGCAAGGAGTGAAAAAACCCACCATTAGGGAGGATGAAATCCAGTTTATGTGACTTGACTAATTCTGTGTCAAAACTCTGCAAAGTAAGCGGACACTGACAAATCCCGTTCCTCTCTGGCCGGGCTCATATGCACTCGTCCGTGTTGGCGTCACTGAGGTCCATAGTGAGGAGAGAGCTCATCTTAGGTTTCAAGATGACTGAAGACCTGGTAGAGTGTATGTACTCAAAGCTGTGAAGCTCTGTCACTATGCTGGGGATAGTTCTTAGGCACTGGCTGGGTGTGACTGCCTTTGCTACAGCGTTTTGCTTGTGCGCCCCTTCTCCCATTGACTTGGTAGATCCAGTCATTATTCTTTTTTTTTTTTTTTTTTTCTAGACAGAATGTAGGCTGCATAGCAAAAGACTTCTTCTTCAATTGCACTTTGCCCTGGGTAACACAGGCTGTCACTGACTCCTGGTGGGAAGAGAGGGTAAAGTGATTTAGAGAATTGCCATCAAGAAAGAAACCAGTGATTGCATTATTCCCCTTCAAACCACGCTCCGTACCCCCAGCCAGCCGCTGTTGCCTAACTGGGTCCAGATGGTGTCAGCTCAGCTTGATGTTTTTTTCCTCGCGTGCATTTATAATGCCATCAGCCCGTGCAGCAGCCAACTGTTGTGATTGGGCAATGCTACTGTCATTACCTGCTTCTGCTTGGCATGCGTGGTGGTTATGTTTTGTCTTAAGTCAAATTGTACATTTCTTAGGGTTTTGTGCTGTGCACTTGTAACGGGTTGTTGAAATTGTGCTCCATTTCTGCCTACAGGCTGTTTGTCCATAAATCATAGCCATGGTGGGAGAGACAGGACAGGGAGCAAGTTAGTACTGGATTTGATGTACCACCCTCTCCACAGAGAGCAGGGAGTTCTGGTTCAAGCTGGAGCAGGCAGGAGGTGACTGGGAGAGGAGGAACTACCTGCAAGTTGAGGTGGAGATAGGGCTGTTTCATTTGCGTTTTGAAGAAGGTACCTGCTTTGTGCCTTTAATCTAACCATCTCCCTCCCGTGGCTTCCTTTCACTAAAGGGGTCTCTTGCTGACACCATAATTGTACATGGGTGAGCTGAGGGTCTTGCACCATCTTAAATTGGATCAGGAACCCCTCTCCCTCATTTCCCTTCTTCCTGTGGGGGAGCAACGACAAGTCAGATTTCTTCTATAAAAACGCAGATGTGAGAATGTGAGTGTCTTTCTCCTTACGAGCAACCAGTGGAAGAATGTGCAGGAACACAGAAAAGGCTGGGAACTACAGCACCCTGTTTATCTGGCTTTGAGCCTTCCTGCTGCAGTGATCCCAAATCAAGGAACACATTTTCTTGATTCGATAACGGACATGTTGATTCTTTATTTGGCATTTATTTAACCTCTAAACTGTGCTTAGAAAATACCCAGTGATTAATGATCACTCATTAGGGACCAGGGAATCTTGCAGGATGGTTCAGTTACTGTTGGCAAAAGGAGCAGAGGTTTAGCTTTTCACCAGTGTCCCGGTGTGAATAGCAAAACTATTTTGGACTATGGGGGGTTTATCTCAGGAATTTTAGGGTGAGGGTGTGAGGCCCATGGCTCCCCCCTTATGGCTGCTCCCACTTTCTACACAGATGATGCAACCATATCATTAAGGGTTGCCTCAGCAGTCCAGATGACTTTAACAAGTCACTGCAGCTGCTTCTGTGGCTTAATCTTGCCTCGTACTGCACAGGTAGAGAGCTTATGCCATGCAATCAGCATTGTAACACTTCTGTTATTCAAGCTGTGGACCTTTAGTGTGCCCAGATGGGATAGATCCCTGCCGGATAGTACTTATAAGGCTCTCTGCCACAGGAATGTGCTTCTTCGTTTCAGAGATTTAAGTGGGCTGCTGATTTTGCTTGTGTTACCCTGCTGAGTGCTGGCAGGACAGCTGTTGTATCACCCCTCATTCCGTTCACCCCGTTCCTTCCCTGAAGAAGGGCACAGATGAGCTTGTTTTGAATGCAGATGTGCGTGGAAACATTGCCAGGGAAAACAGTTTTCAAAGTTATACGGGAAAATTAAAAGTGAGACATGATAGCTATATTGATATACCTTAGTTGCACTAAAATGGGTGAAGAAACTCTCAGCATCAGGGAAAACTGGAATATTAGACTTCATTTCCAAATATAGGTGTGCTATATGTTCATGTATTTGTTTTACGCATTTTGGAAGCACAGTAGTAAAAGTCGCATTCTGTTAAAATAATTGACTTTTCTCTACAGTACCCTGACCTGTGATATTTTCTCTTCCCATAGAGAATGTTGCATGGAGGAGAAGCATTCCTTTGAGCATGACTTAGAAAGAAAAGTTCTTTAAAAGAAAATACAAAGAAAATGAAAAACTCGCTCTGCCTCAGTCTTCTCATAGGCAGCCAATAAGCCAGCCTTCAAAGAGACTTCTGAGACTGCCTGACAAGAGGTCGCCTTTGGGCACAGTAGCTGAACAAAGCTGGCTCCGGATTGTAGCAGATATCTGTTGGAAGTAGGTACTTTGCTTTCTGTGCGGGCGAGAGAGAGGAGTGGAAAACCAGTGGGCTGATCCTTGGGAGTGCTGAGCTATGCAGGGTTTGGGAAGCTGGAGGAAGCTAGGGACAAGCTTGGTGTCCAGTCCATTTTGAGTATCTCTAAAAATCACACCCTGAAATAGCTGCAAAGCACAATTCCCACTCCCAGGGCAGCTGTGGGTTCCTAGAGCCACCGGCAGAGCATGTCTACCATCCCCAGCCCCAACAGCCCCTCTGGATGGGGTACGTTAGTTCAGTGATATCTGGGGATTTGTGCGTTGCGTCTCCTTTCATTTGTGCTCTCTTTTTTTTTTTTTTAATGTTGTGACATCAAAGGGGCCACTTAGGGTTGTTCCCTTGACCACTGAGGCTTATTAATGACAGATGCTTGGCAGATTCATAGATTGATTGTGATGACTGTGCTCCAGGTGTATGAGGAGAGAGTCCCTAAATGTCACCCTGAGATGAGCCGCGTATCTTTAAGGCAGAGATAAACATGATAAGATTTATTTTCACCAAAGTGTAAGTGCTCATCTCACTCATTTTAACTTCTAACACCGTTTCTTACAAGTCTGTGGCTGCTGCAGCACTGTGTTTGGTCTAGCCAGCAAAGATAGACATGGCTGAACTGATGCTGCATGGTGCAACTTCGATGTTCATGTTCTTCAGACCTTCCATTCCCCACTTAACAAATGCCATATTGATTGGAGGACTGAGATCAATTGTGATTAATAATGAGAACCAAATTTTCTTGCTGTGGACCCATTTCTGACTGACAGAACTGAGGCCCAAGCCTACATTTGCAACATGCATAGGGAAATGGTGTTAGCCTTTTGATTTTGTGAGACTAGTATGTTTGCTGTGACTTGTGCTACATATTTAGAGTTCTTGTGGCATTTGCGCATCTCCAGGAGGGTCTGTGATTTTGTGTGGCACAACTGAGAAAGGATGCTTTCTGGGAAAACTCCCAGTATACATTGTATTACAGATGTTGCATTTGGTCGCCCATGCCTTGCTGTTTCCTGTAGCTTAAAGGTAGAGTAAGGGGCCTTGGCATGGATGAGCAAGCAGCAGGTCGGCTGCTCTTGGCCAGCGCGGGTGGGAGACATGTAAATGCACAAGGACAGTCTTTGAGAGGCACTGGTTCCCAGCTCCTGACTCCTACAGCAATCCAAATTCAGCAGGGCTGATGGGTGCTGGCTTACTCTGAGACAATACAGCATCAATGAGTAAGCAGTAGCTTCTTCTCTCTTGGAGGAAAAACCTTTACTAGCTAGCATTGTATACTCACCAAGGCTCTGACACACCTAAGAGATATAAACCGCTGGATTAAAGCAGGCAGAGTCACCACTTACTGCACATTCTGTGAAGGCTGCTCTGACTGGTGTGCTCTGAGACAAGACATGACGGTCTATAATTGGCTATAGTACTTCACACAAGGTAGACATCAACCCACCAAGACATTTGTGTGTCAACATTGACAGAAAAATCCTGAGAGCACTTCGCTACTAGATCTTCCTGGGTCTGGAGTTTGACTCCTGGGAGTTGGGGGCTTGGTGGACATGAAGTTTGGTCTTAGATGCTCATCTCATTGTGAGCCCTTGACCCCACAACGATCATAGTCCCTGAAGGAGCCATTCTCCACAGGGCTGTGGGAGCTTTTCAGATTGTGAGGGTGGGTGTTACTGTCCCAAAGCTGCTCCAGTACCAGTCACTTTTCTCAGGTAAGGATTTAGCCCTGTGTTTGCATAGCCAGGAACTTCAGTAGGGTATAATGAAGTTGGAACTGACTTTCAATTTCCTCCAGTAATTGGGCTAGAGTTACCATTGTAATTTGGACCTGATTCTGAAAAGAATCTCAGGTCTTTGTGATCGGGCACATGATTTAATTCAGTTTAATTTAATTTTGACACTGGCAAGATTCTCATTTAAAGTGCACATTTCCAAGTGTATAAATCTATAGGAATGACACTGGCTCAGAACCTTTACCAGGCAGGCTGTCATAACTAACGCCTATTAGTTAAATTAATGTAACAACGTGCACTTTTAGTGCTTAGAAAAGAATCTGCTCTTCAGATATAAACCACAAAGACCTGCAAATGGCTATTTAATTAAACTCGTTTTTTTCTTTCCGGATACTTTCTCTAAAATGTCTTTCTTTCCTCGGGTAAAGTGTTCTTACAGGAGAATGTGAATTTAAAATGCTAAAATCACAGAAAAGCCAAGTTATGGTATAATGAATACATTAAAGCTTACTCAATACTCTTATTCAATACTCTGTTCTAAATGCTTTTCTATTTCTAGTATAAAATACAGAGGAAATTGGATTAGTCTGAAAATGTTTCTATAGTGAAAGGTGAACACAAAAGTCTTTGCTGGGAGCTGATGTTTGTGAGTAGCATGTGGGAAACGTGTTCTTGTAATCACTTTCTGAATTACCTGGAATTTTTATGAATTACTATGTCACATCAGAGCATCTCAACGTTAATTTCATTTTTTGAAATCTTTCCATTTTGCTTCACAGTGGTCTTCAAATGCATTCTGTTTTTAAATGGTTAAGAGAGGTCCAGAAAATGCAGGAAAGCTGGGACACTTATGGAGCTCATGTGACTTCTTGCAGGTACCTTGGGCCACTGGAGCACAGTGAGCAAGTTCTGGTCTGTGCCGCTTAAATCCTGATGTACAAGAATAAAAGCTCTATGCTTCCATGCTGTGATCTTGTTTGAAGAGCAGTGTCTGGAGGTAACCACGGTACTGTTTGATGATAAATGAAAAAAAATGCATTTGCTACAGAAATCAGAGCAGATACATCTACTGCAGACTTTTAGTGTTCTGGGTTATTAACAGACAATTAGCAGTGATTATTTAACATATTTAATAAAGTCTACTGTGGACACCCTTTGCCATTTTATCGAAACAATAAGAAAACAGTTATTTGCATAAAAGGTTAGAAGATCAGCTTTGGATAAGAAACAGAAATTTGTAACCAGAAATAAATATGTAGTGTGTCCATTGTAGGCTTTACAAATGTGCTAAGTACATTGAGTTAATTGGTAATTAACTCAGGGAAAAGTCTACAGATAGTCTAAACATATTGATTGCCAACTCTTCCCTTTCCTGGAACAGAATCACTGTGCAATGCGAGCTGAATTAAAATAAAAGAGTGCTACAGAATATAATTTCTGCTGCAGACTGAAGACATTTTTATGGTGTGGTTTGCTACTGGAATAGGGCAATAGTCATCAACCACTGTTTAGACTCATGCAGCACTAGAAATCAGAAAGATCTATAGGGACTGCATGTAATTAAAGAAGATAGGGTCACCATAAAACTGTGATTTTATTATAATTATAAATGGCCATGGTTAAAATAGACCCTCCACATCTGTTAAAGGACTGATTTTCAGTAAGAAAAAAGAAACAAACTGGCTACGGGAGCACATGCGCTCTGAACATTAGAGCTTCTAGCTGGGGCATGAAAAACTGCAAAGGGAACAATGCATGCTCTGGGAAACCACAAGCGCACACAGATGCATGTTCTGGGAAACCACAAATACCAGAGGATGCATAAAGGGATGCTCCAAGAAGTTGTACATGTTCCTGTGAGTTGTTCAGGAATAGTGGTTATCTGGCATTTTCTTGTAAGTGGACTTGGAACTATTTGTGGCACAGCTCAATAAAAAGTAGGCTGATGAAAATTATAGTTTATTTCCTTTTGTTTTACCTGAAGGTGATTGTATCCTTCATTGCATTCATATTGAATCATATACAAGTCTAATGCAATACAGAAAAAGGTGAGACTTGTCTTACTTAATTTTATATGTCCACAAAGCAGAAGTCTACATCTGAACTGGTTGTCTGGCCTCCTTTATGACTGTGGAGACAACGGAGAGTCTGGAGATGCTTCTAGAGAATGATTCATCTGTTCTATTTCAGACATCTATCTGAGGAGGAGATGAATTATGCCCCGGGAGCACCTATTTCTCCTTGACTATAAAGAGAGTTAGACAACTAGCTCAGATGAAGATGTCTGTGCTATAATTGTCTAAGATCAAGCAAAACGAATCCCATGTGAGGTGACACAAATTAACACCATGTGCACCCTTGCCATGGCACACTTCCAAAAGCCTCTTGCTCTGCAGCTCTAGCACATATGCCTGCGTAGTCAGCTGGGACTCCCCTTTCCCTAGCACCAGTCGCAAAGTTCTCTCACTTTCCACTCTAGGTTTAAAATGCAAACTCCTCATAGGCACCCATGACCATGAGACTACTGGTTTGAGGAAGTCCATCCCACTCCTGAGGTTCCCAGGACCCCTTCCAACCTGCAGTGAAAGAGTAAGGGGCTTCCTGCACATCTTCAGGTGATGGCTAAATCACTGTGGGTCCTTCACAGTGTTTTTGGGTTGCCACAATGTTGAGATCTATCTGCTGGCCCAAATGGTCCCATCCTGAGTAGCTGTTGCCATTCTCAAACAGTGCCTGTAAAGAGTTTTGATTGAGCAGGATTTTGGGAAGGCCTGTGGGCAACAGCAGATAAAATAACAAGCAAAACAGAACTCAGCTGCCTGAATTTTCGAAACATCCTGCTAAGACATCTGAAATACTGTCTCCTGCACGGACCTGCTCCTCTGAGAGATCCAAAAAGGAGTTCATTTTCATACTTACTGTGTACTTTTGCTGCTTGAGATATTTCTTTCTGCTTCTCATTAATGCTTTTTCAATCCCACTGGGAGAGTGGTAGGTAAAGTGACCAAGAAAAGCTTTCTTGATGCTCTTCCCAACTTCATGAAATATTAATGCTTATTGTATTTGAGCCTTTTGTTTATTTAATATTTGCCCAGGGACAGTATAAGCTGTCCATATTGCTTTCCATCAGAATTACCATTGCAGGAAAAAGGAATGCTGTAACCTAATATCTTCCTTATTAATATTTTTAATACAACAACAAGACAAACTCAAATAGTTCATTCTTGCTATATATCATTCTTGTTTATATGTGCATTGAAGATGAAAGGGGTGAATGTTCAATACAGATTTTGTGGTTACTGTGAGCTGTGGACATATTTTTTTAAGATAAAAGCCTGAAGTCAGGTGCCTACAATGAAAGGGCTGAAATAACTTTGTGACTATATGGTCCCTCCTCCATGTGGAAGAGCAAGTGGAAGAATACTCCACAGCCTCCTGGCTCCTCAGGCATCTTCCCTGTGTATGTATGTTATCAGAGACAGTGTGATGCTCTGGGATTAAGTTTGGCATTGGGTTCTGTGAAAAGCCCACAGCAGAAACACCAGGGTTTCAGCTCCAGCTCTGGTTTCCATTTCTTGATATGGACGGAAGATGTTAACAAAGTCAGACTCCTGGAAATGCTGCTGGCCTCATGGAAGAGTTGATGTCTGCATGTTTTCCCGTCTTACTTATATTAACAATGAGTGTCCCCCCAGTACAGGTTTGATTGGTCTACTCAGGCCAGGAAAAAGCCTGGACCCTTCTTCCCTTAATTGGGACCACCTTAAGAAAATGAAAGGCCAATGACAGGGTGCTGTCATGGATGCTTATCACTCCATCAAATGCTTCTCAAGGTGAGAATGGGTACAGAGATGAATGAGAGCAATGCGTGGCAATTAAGTAGCCTGATTTATCAAAAATCTTGGGAAATCTTTGGAGTCATTGGAAATAATGCTGTTCAGTATTACAGTACTGAAAAGCCAGTTCAATTTACCTGGAAGACAAGATTACAGTTAGATGCCACTCTTAGCGGTTATGTTGTCTTTTACTACCTTCTGTCATTCCCGTGTTATGCACATCCAAATCTACTGAACTTGGAAAAAAGTCTGTCATAAAAGAAAATTTTGGAATGGATTTTGAATGGTTGGTATTTCCAACGCTGGTCAATTCTTGCTCCAATCATGCTTCTGGGCAATAGGTTTTTTTCTATATACATAACTTTGAAGCCTTCCATGTTTTGGACGTTGTAATACTGATGTCATTATTAGTAATAACAACAACAATAAAGTAATACTGTCTAAGCTAAGCATATCACTGAAAGTGAGGCTTTTTATTATTTTTATGATGTAAATTTGTACATAGTCCTCAGCTGTTTTCCCCAAATAGATGCTGAGCTTGAATGTGAGGGCCAGTAAACTTGCACAGTTTCTCCAGCTGCCTTGGCAAAAATATTACCTGTGGGAGCCAGTGAAACATTTATTACGTGTTACTCCTACTGTGCCCACAGTGACATTTCTCCAAGTGTGGCTGTGCAGAGATTAAAGATATACTTATTAGTTTAGTTTGTCATGGTATTATTATAAATTAGATTATCATGTACTACGTGAAGTATGATAGTGTTTGGTAAGTGTTTAATTCTTGAAAAGGTGGGCATAGTGTTTACTTGCATTTTCATTGCTGTTGGAGGCCAGGGCTGTCTTTCTCGTCGGAGTCTCCATAGCATATTGTGAATTTCTTGGGACCCACAGGCTTAGCTTTTATGTCACGAAAGAGAATAGTGGTTTTCAGTGCGTGAATTCCCTGGAATAGTAATATTCAAAAACTCCTGCTATAAAGGTGTATTAAAAGTTTTGTAAGGTGCTAGATTGTGTGTTTTTAAAGAATGATTCGTATTCTTATGCAAGCAAATGAAGAAAAAAAAAGCTAAGATGGAACATTATGTAAAGTCAGTGGGAAGGAACATATACGGTATGGAGGGATGTAACTAGGAGGGAGGGGGAAAGAAAGTGAAAATCTTCCCAAGAACCTCAGAATTAGGAGCCTGTGAAGGGGCCAGCAGCTTCAGCAGCCTAGCAGTAGCAATTGGCTAGAAAAAGCATCAATGGAGGAAAAAAATCCAATCATTTGTTTAGTACTATTCTTTGCTGCTTACACAGTCAAAAGACAGCTGGCCAACCACAGAGCTGGTTGGAAAAGTAAAAGAAGTTACTAATTGCATAAATTGCGCAGTGAGAGAAGCAAATGCATTCCATCCAACGTGACAGTCAGATGACACTGTCTGTTTTGAAAAAGAACAGTTGAGGATAACAAGGAAATTGCAGCAAAATGAAACAGATTCCTTGCGTTTATCTTCATTGCAGAGGACAAAGGGGAAATACCCACTCTAGAGCTTCTCTTTTTTGTAGGTAACAAAGATGTGGAACAATTTAGAAATACAATTAATCACTGGGGCCAGATGGTATTCATCCAGGAGTGTTGAAAGAATTTAGGAGTGGTTCATCTGTCAGCAAAAGTACATGAACTACCATTAAAGCCAGCAACCAAAAAGGAGGACTGGAATGTTGCCAAAGTCATAGTTCCCTTATTAAAGAGAAAAAAGCAACTTTACCTCATTACTAGTTATATTAGTAAGAAAAATTATTAGGGACATGTACGATGCTTAAATGATCACCACAGGCAAAATCTGTCTTCTTCCAAATTACTTAAGGGAATTGACGATGCGTTAGGTAAGGGTGAGATGGTACACGTGAACTTTGGGGTAGCTACTGATAAAATGCCACACTGGCAGGTGAGATGCCAAGTCTGTTGTGATGTAGAAACTAATTATGGCAAAGTAAATAAGCAAAATAGGAACAAATCCTTATCTCTGCAACCGGAGGGCTTTGGATCAAGTCAGCTCCGAGCTGACTTAGTGACCTGCCTTGACTGAAAACTGTGGAAGTTAAACAATTAGCTTGTCTGCTGTGGTCCCATCAATGTAAAGATGACTACGTGGCTTTTAGGGATTTTAAATAATTTTTACTCTCCATCTGAAAAGCAAAAATCAGGGGAAAATACATGTCTCTGAACATATTTAGATTTTAGGCTGCAGTTTAGACTTTTTGATTGGAAATATTTGTGCAGCCTCAGGTCTTGTGCACAGCAGGGGATGTTGCTTGCCAAAATTTGCCTCCTCCTCTCCCCTTGTTTTAGCTTCCATGCAAAGCTTTTGATACAGAGTGCATGGAGAAAATCAGGGGCTCCCTCTCTTGAATGCTGCCTCTCAGGTAAGCTGCGTTTCCTCAGACACATTTCCAGTTCTCTAGGAGCTCGCCTGCAAGTGATAGACCTATGCCTCTTCTTCCCATTGGAGTGAATACTGAATGAAGCTTATTTTTGTCTGAGGTTTTGGCTGTACTTGCTAGACACCAGTTGTTTTTTCCTGGAGGCTGAGCAGGCTTGGTACCTGCCTACATTTCTGTAGGGAACCTGTGGAGAGCAAAACCATCAGTGACAAAGAAGCAGCCTCATTATGTACCAGCCAGAAATATCCACTGAATTCCTTCCCTGAGGCCATTGTGACAATTATTTATTTATTAATTTATTTTCAGTCCTCGCCCTCCCCCCCCACCTTTTCAGCCCTTCAACTGTGTCATAAGGGTTAGGACAAAAGAGTTGCCTCAGCATCACCCCTTTGGTGGGACATGGGAGATGCTGTGGCAGTGTCATGTTTGTGAATAATTCTTTGGATACTTTCCATTTTCTGGAGAACCGCTCCCTCACCAGTAAAATGGGGGAGGAGAAGTGGCAAAGCATCTCACTTCCATTTAAAGCTGCTCCCTGATAGATATCAGGAGTGCTCTGTGTCTGGATTCACAGTCCGTGCTCGGGCGGACAGGGGAGACCACAGATGGCAGTGAGGTGGAGGGCTCCAGCAGAATCTGGGTGGGCTGTCTTGGCATGGTCTGTGGCATGTGTCCCCTGGCTGGTTTGGTCCTCCCTGTGGTCTTCTACCCCAGCTTGCCCTATGCCTCTGGTCTTACATACAGCTACGCCTCAGTCCATACGTGCCAAGGAGAAGGCACATGGACCTGGAGTATGGAGAGACAGGCAGTCAGAGGCAGGGAGAGATGCTGTGTTGACCTGGAGGCCATCCTTTGCCAATGTCTCCAGGCTCTCAACTGTTGTCTGCTGCTGCATCTATCTCCCCAGGTAGCCACAGCAGTGGAAGACGCATCCAGCACCTCTTTGCACCCATCTCCGATGAGATACCTGGGGCCAGAGCCTTTTTGCTCGATCTGTGCTATGGCTCTGGAGGTCATTGCTTGCTTGGGTTGCCATCACTTTTTTAAGGGTGGGGACCAGAGCAGCATAGCCCTGTGCACAGCGCAGACCAGGGTGACGCTCCATGCTGCATAGACCTTGTCGAGCAAGCGAAACAATACACAGGTTTTCTCAAAATATCTTGATTACAGTCTGCCTTTTAGGGATGCAGAACTGCAAACAGGCCAGAATTCTCTAGTTGGCTATTATATATGTTTCTTCACCAAGCCATGAAAATTAGTGCCTAGAAAACATGATTATTGTTGTTTGATCATTTTGAAAATTTTGCTGTCACAGGAACAGGCCTCTGTATGCATTTGAACCTGGCTGTTTGTCCACGTCCTAATTACACGTTCTAATTATATGAATTTCCAGGCGCAGGCATAAGCTGTTTTTCTGTCATAGATGTTCCAACAAGATTCAGACATATTGTCAACATGCTTTAGCAGTTTAATTGTGGAGCTGGAAAGCAATAAGTTGAGAGATTTATTCTCAGTCCTGGCATGTGCCTCGCATCCCCCTCACCCGGCTGTAACTGTGCAAAGGTGGGGGGTTCAATGCAAGCTCATCACTGAGGTTCCCTCCACAGCCCAGGAGGAGGGGCAGATGCCCTCTGCAGGTCAAGGGAGTCTGGATATCTGGCTTGGGACAGGCATTGAGCTTTTAGGTAGGTGGACTGGGTGTGATTAACATCTCCCTTGCGCCCCTGGATCTGGAGCAATTCTGCTGTGTCCGAGTTGCGTGTCTGTGCTGCTTACCTGCTTGTGCATTGTGGTGGTGCTTCCTGACACACCTCAGCTGAGGTCTGCTCTGCAGGCAGCAAACCTGAAGTCTCACTGACACTAATGGCCTCTCAAGTAGCCCCTGAGTACATCCCCCCCCCCCCACCGCTCTCCACTCTGTCCCATTGTCCTAATTTCAGATGGGAAAGAGTTAATTTTTCTTTCTTGTGATTGCTGTGAAAGGATTGTCAATAATACCTATTGTTTTTAGTTGTTGTTAAGTGGTGTTTACACTATTCAAAGACTTTTTTTCAGCTTCCCATGGAAGCATAGGCAGGAGGATGGAACAGCCAATGAAATATTCCATCCCATATATGTCATGGTCAGTATATAAATGGAAGCTAGCTGGGGGGCAAGAACCCACAATCACTGCTTGGGACCATGCTGATTCAACAAGCAGTGAGAGCATTTCATTATTATTATTGTTGTTGTTATTGTTATTTTTCCTTTTCTGTTATTGTTTCTATTAAACTGTCTTTATCTCAACCCATGAGGGTTTTTTTCTCCCTTTCCCCCTTTTTTGTTTCCCCTCTTCCCCCCATGCTTCTGGAGGTGAGGGGGAAGGCCAGAGGGTAAGCGAGCGGCTGGTGGTCCTAGTTGCTGGCTGGGGTTAAACCACAAAACCCCCTGGATATTTTTCCAGACGTGAAAGGGGTATTTCCAAAGAGAGGAGGAGTTTTTAAATTATCTTCACTCTGCTGATGCATTTCACTAATGTAAAAATGGCATGTCAGAATATTTATTCTGAGCAAGAAATGCGGAAAAAGCATTTCTCGGTTCTGTCAGCGGCAGTCCGTAGGGGAGTCGCCTGTGCTCCGCATTGCTGGTGGCTGGCGCGCAGCGCCGCATTCCCAAAAGGATCTGCCTTCTTCCTGGGTTGAAATTGTAAAGTTCATTTTCATATCTTTTCAACATACATTTGTGCCATGGTATGGCTGGCATCTTGCATTAACAGCAAGGTGTCCTTTTTGTTTCATATTGGATTTTGGAGAGCTTAGTTTTGCTCTCTTACTGCTTTGTCACAAGTCATTGTAGCAAAGCTGCCACTACCAAAATCATAGTTGGCACAAGAACAGGAACTGCTTTTGTTGTGTTTGTTTACCAACCCCCCCAAAATCCTTGTTAATCTTGACAAGATCCCAGCTTCTGTGGTACTTATGAGCTCTTTCACCAGTGTGCCCTACAAAAGGCTCTTAGATGTATAAATTATGCAGAGTGCTATGATCATGTAGCTGAAATAAAAGGCAACAATTTCTGAAAACAAGCTGCACAAAACTGCACTGTGCCAGTTTCACAACAGTATAGTGAGACTTAGCGGTAATTAATTAATATTTCATACGTGGCTTTCCAAACCTTGATGAGACGTTTCATACTGAAGTGACCGACACAAGTTCATTGCACGACACTCTCCCGCCATCCAGACACACACCAGGCACACCACAGCGTGAACTCCTCCATTAAAGTTCAGTTTTCCACAGTCTGTGGTACTTTTTCTTTCTGTCTTGATAAGATCAGTAAATGTTTTGCTGCAGGAGAGAGGGCAGCGCAGCTGTACAGAGGTTATGCACAGAATCCAAATGGGAAGGGAAAGATGTAGAGTATATATAATGCATTATGTACACAGAAAGTAATCAAGTAGGCAGTCATCGTGGGCAAAGAGACAATTCCAGCTCTTACTGGGCAGACATTAAGTGCCGAACACCTGCCTATTGCATCTATAAATAAAATCTCTGCGGTTCTTCCTTTCAGCCTGAGCAGCCTGAGCATGTGTTTTCTGGAGCAGCTGTCTGCTCGGGGAAAAGAGCAGAGAGTCACCCTGCGGTGGTAACTGTTTAATTTACATCGGTAACGACAGCCTTCGCGCAGGCCTTCCTCCTCGCCAGCTCCCAGCGTGGCGGCGAGGGAATTCAGCTGCTAAAGCTGGAGGGAGGAGATTCCTCCTTCGCTCCCTGTGGTCCCCCGCTGTGCCGAGGAGGAGAGGGTGCTGGTGCTGGCTGCAGCCTGCCGCTCCTCCCTGCGCGATTCTGCTCCCGGGAGCAGCGTATCCCAGCTGGGGAGACGGGTTTGCTGGGTCTCTGACCCAAGGGGTCCCCCATAGCCATGGGGCCACAGCCTCTAGGTGACCACCCTGACAGGCGAGGGGAGCCTGAAGCATGTTTTTTAATTTGTATAAATTGCTCTTTGCTATTTTATTTTACAGCTCTGTAGCCCCAAATCCAGCAGGAAGCTCTTCCTTCTCCCCACTTTGGCAGTGCAGCACTGGAGAACCATTGTGGCTAGTAAGGAGGAAACTTTATCTTCTTCATCTTTCTTTTCATCAGACACCTCTGGGAGGGCACCAAGGAAATCTCGATTTCTGAATTATTTTTGTTTGCCTAGGACAGTATATATACCTATACTTATACCTATACCCAAGTCTATATTGTCTCCAGGATTTATTTCAGAAGTCTGTCAGGGAAGCACTAGCTCCAGTTCCCAGCCTCCTACGTGGCGCCTAAGCACTGGAGCTTACTGAAGACAGGAATACCCTGGCACGCCCGTGTATAGATCTGACAAAATCAGCTACAATTCTGAGGTCATGTTGTCAGATCTGTTCTCATACCAGAATGCCTGGAGGGAGTCACTGAAATTGTCTGTGACTATCAAAAATAAATACATTTGGCATTTCTAATTTTCCATCATTTGTTACCTGTTCTTCCTCTCATTCAGATTGGATGTCATCCAACCGGGTAACAAAATCAATCTCATCCGACTCAGATGGCCAGTTATGGTCCGCCAGGATTATCAATAACTGGGGGAAATCAGCAAATTAAGAGAAGCTCTGAATATTGTTGTTGACTTTTTGGACAGCAAGTTATCAATAACACAATATTTTATGATAATTGAGATTCATGAGTGCATAATTACTAGACAGAAAGAGGACTGGAATTTGTGAGGAATGTGAAGTTTCAAATAATTTATTTTGCCATGGGTATCAAAAGTATTTTTCTTCCCATATGTCTAAATTGGAAGATATGGGAATTGAATTGAATTTGCCCCTCAGAAAAAAGAAGCACAACAGAATTGATTGCAAAGTTTGATATTCATACTGTATTTTTTGCCTAAACCACTACTTTAATAAATATATACCAATTCTGAAAAAAAACCAAGCCATGTTATATAATGTCGATTAAGTCATTGGTGTTATGTGAACATGCAGGTTAATTAGATTCAGACCGTGTTACTCTGTCTTTGAGTGCTAAATATACAAATAAGTACATGATAAACCTCCATCATTTTTGAAGAAGAATTAGCCACCAAATTAATTCAAATATTATTTTTTGTTTTCTTCACAGGGAAAAATCTGCCTTTAGTGGTATAGATCTTCATTCATTCTTTCTTCAGATCTGTTTTCTGAGGGATGTTTAATAGCCTATAGAAAAATATCACATATTTTTCTATGAGAAACAGTGGTCTCATCAAAATAGAAATTTGCCACAGGAAAAAAGACTTTGATGAAATTGTTCCCATGAAAAATGAAAAACAATGGCTGTTTCTCCTTGTGGCTGAGTCAGTGTAATACATCATGGGATGCTCCCAGACCTCTGCTCTGCAGAGAGGCCACGGGAAACACAGTCTGGCCAGGAAACAGTGCCCATCTGGGAGAACAAGAGGATGAGGGGAGGCAACTCCCAAAAGGTTTTTTGGCAGCTGGAATGGACACAGAGATTAACATTGACTCAGATCAAAACAAAAAGTTTCATTTCAGGCTAGTGAATCTAAGTGAAGAGCTTTGGTTTTGTAATGCCCAGAAATGCTTAATTTTAACCCAAAAGTTTCAAAATGCCTGAATCACAGTTATGCAAAACTTCTGCTCTTCCATTCACACATTCTATTTTTCTGTGTCCTTTTTGTAGGGAACAAATCCAGACTGATCAGCATCTCATGCAGCATGGAAATACCATGTCTTTGTTCTAGTTCCTCTGTTGTTAAATGAGTTTAATGAAAGCATGTGAAGTACTTTCATTTCTTAAAATGTAAGGTACGACAAATATGAAAAGTTAACAGCTCATATTATTTTTCTCCTCGAGTCAGAGGGTGTTCTGTTACTCTGGGATGCACAAAATTCACATTCCCAAGGCTCATAATGCAAATTTGCTGCTGCCTTGTGTCATAGATGAGCTATGGAGCAGTTAAAAACTTACAAGTGAATCGGAAACACTCTTTTCTCCCCCATTTACCTGCTGATGTCTTCAGGCACAGGCTTCCAGAACCTGCACGTGAAGCTTTATACAATCCACGCAAAATAACTGATTGTCCTCTCAGGCAATCCGTGTATAAAAGATTGAAGATGCAACTGATTTCCTTGGACTCTTCTGCTTGAATGGATAGAGAGGTCTCTGATATGCTGGATCTAAAAGACATAGAGAGGTCTGCCGGATGCTGTCTGCACAGCTGAGCTAGGTAATTACTCTCCATAGCAAATGTGTAGCCACGTACTACAAATGGAGCCCTAGAGGTAAGGCATTTTTGCCAACACCCGACCCCATTCTAGCTCCAGCAAGGGTATTTTAGTCTCCTTTACCCAGCTAAGGTAGGTATTATCAAGGTACTAAGCAGTTTTCAAACTGTATTAGTTTAAAAACATCTGTGAGAGACTTTGGTACCACTTTCACACATATTTCTTTCATAGATCTGTTAAGGCCAGAAGGGCTTTCACCCTCTGCACAGTAAAAGATGCTGTTCCATCCAGCGTGCCTCACATCACACTGAGGGAAAAAAGTGAGAAAGATTCCTTGTGTCAGAAGAAAGACCAACTATAAGACAGCAAATATATTACAGAAAAAACAGGTTCATCAGCTGACTTAATACAAGGTGCTACATCTTCCTGCAGACTTTGTAGAAAGTCTATAGGAATTTCTTTCACATCCTTCAGCTATTGTGGCGGCAACCACTAAAATCTTTATTTCAGTGTTTCAAGTGATGACACTGTGTCCCTTCATACCTTCCTAGATTGTTTCGGGAGTAGACTGCTGTCTGAAGAAGCTTCTAGCTCCATGAATCCTAGTCTGTGGTGCCAGGATATTTCATTAGGTATGTCAGCCCAGTGGAGGGATTTACAGGTTATGCCCATGCCACTAACACGACAGGGAATTGAATCTCTGGTCTTGGAATTAAGGGGCACAAACTGCCTTGCATCCATGCTATTTAAGGCAAGTTCCCTCCGGAGCAGACTGGCTGCATTTGCCTCCGGCTTTCAGGTGAGCCTGCAGCTCACTGACTATTGCTGTTATTCCATGAGCTTCGTTTGAAAAGGTGTGAGATCTCCTCTGTAAGGTTTGTGCTGCGGGCCAGCCTATCTGTGGTTTCACGGCACAAAATGTGGCTGTATGTGTCCAAACGGCATGCACAGTGCATGAAGGCATGTGGTGGCCTCTGTACGTGCAGAGCCTGCTGAGAGCGTGTCAAGACAATGCTGATGCAGCCTTGTCCACATTCTCTTTAGGACCAGTCCTTGGCATATGTATGCACAGTACCTTTCCCAGGCATCATGGTAGGAACTAGTGGAAAGATCCACACAAGCCAGGAAGGGTTCAATGCTTAAGCTCTGGTCCTCTTTTGCATACAATAAAGGTGTGCAGTGTAGACATCGGTGGTGTTTTAGACACTCCCAACCATCTACTGTGATTTTTCCTCCCAGAGAATTATCTTTGTCAATGCTGGAGGGGCAACACCAGAGTGACAATGGTATATGAGCAAATACCAACCTGGATGCCACGTGCACAGCTGGAGAAGCCAGTACTCCAGCCAGTACTCAACTATCTCTGCATTAAGAGATATTTTTGAAATATTTTCTGTGATAACAACATAAGACTTACATTTTTTGTTTCTTGCACTGAATACAAGGGTTTAGGGTTTTTTGGGGTTTGGGTTTGTTTTTTTTTTTTTTGCGGGGAGTGGGAATGTTACGGGCTGAGATGTGCCCACTGGCTGCCCAAGCCCTGTATTGCACAAAAGCTTGTGTAGGCTCCCTTGAAATCCGCATTGCATTCATTGTGGAAAATTAGATTATTCTCATATCAGTGAGTTTCAGCTGCAGATTTCTATTTAGTTCATTAATTTGCCTTGAAGTTGGATGGAATCAGGAATATATTTCTCACTTTGATTGAGTAGTTAGGGTTGATACTTTCTTGCTTTCATGCTACTCCTTTTTAAAGTCTTTCAGCTGTGTTTTTGAAAATAAAGTGAGTGAATTTATCATATTTAGACATCAGCAAGCACCACATGGCAGAGACAGCTACTCTGGAATCCTAACGGGCTCTCAAGAATTATCCTCTGTGATTATCTCCACGTCTGAAGGACCATATGTTACAGGCTCTGCAAATGGCATCTGGTTATATCACACAAAGAGGTTTCTTCTATCTATTTTGCAAGCAGCTCAACCCAAACTGGTGAACAAATCCCCGAATATTGAAAGGAGCTGGATTCCTTTGAAGTGTGTTATTGAAACTGATGTATTCTGTAAGCTGGATGCCTGTTTTCCCTAAAGACAATCTAACTCTCTTATTATTTCATGTTGTGTCAGAAAGGACACGTGATAAATCAAATGAGTAGCTAAGCCAGTATACCAGAAAAATAATTATGAATGACCTTTTTCTCTTCCAGCTACAAATGTTATCCAGAAAGGGTACAACCCTTTCAACTCCAAGATAGACCAGAGTACCTCTAATCTATGAGGACAGAAATCTTTTAGTGAGAAATGAATGCCACCTTGGCAAACAATACCGTGATTACTCAGACAATTACTATATTGATCTGAAATTTCAAAGGTCAAGTGGATGGCCTGACTTCGGGTGATAAGGCATGGAGATGTTTTTTAAAGCTACTGATTGGCTTAGTTCAGGTGACTCTATGGACCTTCCTGAGATGCCATGTGGCATGTGCGTTCCTCACCAGGTCTGTGCTCTGACCTATGGCCCTGCCTACGTGTATCACCAGGTGAAAACTGTGGTGATCTAATTATAAAACTTATATTATACAAATATCCCCTCAAACCCTGATTAGGAAATACCTTATTTCACATTCTTGCTGATGAAAGTAGGACATGCAGCAATTCCTTATCTCCTATTGGTACAGCTTTTCTGCAAGTTTCCAGTCATTGCAGCATAGTTATGCCAGTAAGACCCAAGATTTTGACCTGCAAAGAAGCATGTTCACTGTTTCCTAGATGAAAGTGATCAGAAGAGTGGGTCTGACTCACCTCTCATGTTCAGGTACCTTAGTAGGAACTCAGTGCAGAATCAGTGCAAGAACTCAGTGCAGAACTCAGTGCAGAATCAGATGCCAATCTCCTATATGTACTTAGAGGTGGAGAGAATGCAGTGTTGTAAATCTGTCTAAAACAAATGGTGTTTCATGAAAAGATGCCAGAGGGGCACTGGAAAGAAAACCGTCACTGTGTTAAATTTGTGGCATGGCTTCTTTGGTGGTCCTCTGAAATTAAGGGCCACAGCCATTAGTCCAATTTTAGCACACTTCATGTTTTTTATTGTCCAGGTAAAACTGGGGATCTGGAGACTTCAGCAGGAAACATTAGGTTCCCCAATGTGACGGACAGGCTCTGCCACGTCCTCTCCAACACTGGTGATTTAGCTGCTGTCCACAAGGCCACCTCTGATATCAGGCCACCATGCAATCGGGGGGTCTCACTGCTGGGAAAGCAGTGACAAGGCCAGAAGGAGCTGTGGGAAGACTCCTCCCCGGGTTTGGGGCCACATTTGAGCTCCAGCCCTTGTGCTGGGTCTTGCCTAAACTATGCTGCAGCTGTACTAATCCCTAATTATCTGCCTTGCTGTTCCCACTCTTGCTTCCCTGACGTGGCCCCGGAGGTGCCCTGTCCTCAAGGCCACCCCCAGCCTGGCTCCGCTGGCCACCTCTGGGTGTGGGGGGACGGAGATGCTAGGGGAGGTCCCTGCCCCAGGCTGCCCCATCGCAGCCCACCCCAGCCTCACTGTGCCCTGACAATAGGTATTTGGAGGTAATTGAAGCCAGGTGTAATTAGGTTGAAACACAGCGAATGAAAAAACCAAATGAACTGGATAAACCCAAAGGCTGAACACTGGCTCTTAAGACCTATAGTATCTGTGTAAGGCAACAGCTATGGGATTTTTAAATGAACTTGCAGTCCCAGTAGAGAGATTTTGAAATGAGGAAGATTACTGTAGCATTTAAAATGATGTATTCATGGAGATTTATATATTTCCACAACTCTTTCGTTTTAGCAATATATACACATATGTGTGCATATGTACATATTCCAGGGTGGCAATGTTTATGTTGCTCATTACTGTGAACACCTCACTGGTCTTTTATCTGTCACTGCATCTAGCAGATTGCTGCACTTAACAGAAATTGTTATTTTAATTAATATTAATCTGTGTGATGCCTCTTACATTTAATGTTAGGATTCTGTGACTCACTGGCACCATTATGTGATCTATAGTTGCATAAATAGCCTGTGTAATGTACGGCCTGTCATCTCTAATACATTTTGATGCATTTTTCTGTGTTTTGCTATTTTGGGGATTATATCTGGTTTTACAGACAAATGGCCTAATTCTCAGTGCTTTGTCATTTATTTGTATTTCATGCCAATTTTTTGCACAGATCTAAATTAAAGAAAGAAAAAAAATATACCGCAGAACCTCAGTGTCTCATAATAAAAGGCTGAATCCAGCCCTCATAACTCTCACTTCAATCAGTCACAAAGGGAAAGGTTCAGACCATTCATTTAAAAATATTTGTCTTTTTCTCCCTCCTGGTAATTTCTTGGTGATTTCTTACTGTCATGAGGAAATTCCTACTACATATATATATATATATTTGCTCCAGTATACACAGACCCTTTTGTACAAGAGGTTGAGATCTGTTGTTGTTTACCAATAACTGGTCAAGCCCACCAAGCGTCTACCCTCTGAAGGGAACTTGGGAACTTGCACTATGATCATCTTTTAGTATAAGGAGCTTAGAGAGTCCATTCAGAAGTTATCTCAGAGGGGCCAGAAAAGAAGATTAAACAGCTTTCAATCTCCAGGAAAGTGCCTCGTTTGGTGGGCCAAGGCTCAGACAGCAGGAGATGTATGCAATAAATGATGTGGATAATTTCTGAACTGAAATATTCAATAGAGCTACGTGAAATATAAGGAGTATTGTATGCTAATGACACTTTACTTGAGGGCTTAAACAGTTTTAGTCATACCTGGGAATTATTTTTTTGCTCCTTTTCCCCTACTGGCAATTGATTATGGATCTTGAGATTAGCTGTGTGTATGTGTGTGCATACATTTGCAAGCATATATAGTATTTAGATATGTGCATGTATGTTCGTGTAAGAATTGTGATGCCATGATGTACAGTAAGAAAGGGTGGCCCTGAGGTATAATTTTCCCCTGAGAATCATGTGTTTAATAGTCTTTGTATGAAAACTTTGTTCCCTCACACATTCCCTTTCACTACCATGTTGGCAACTCCCAGTTCTCAACCCTGCTATGAGAAAATACCTACTGTGAGTGTGCTGGGCTCCTGGCACTGGGCTTCCCAGGTCCTCAATATCCCTCAGCTAATCTCTGCTGGGATATGGTCTTCCCTCTCTTGCCTCTGGGGGCTGAAAAACAGTAACTTGAATCTTGGCTGGGACAAAGGGTAGGATGTGTAGAAGGATGACACTGGATATCAATTTCTGACAGATATTCATCGTACTATCATCACTGGATGCTAGTTAAAAACCCCAGTATGCTTTAAAATAACTGCATTCCATTTTCAAAGCTGCTTCTTGATAGAAAGTATAGATCGTATATATGGTAGAAAAGATAGAAAGTAAAAGTCAGCAATTAAAATTCATGTTTGTGTCACAACTTGAAAATGAGAGGTGAACACAGTACTAAAGACTCTGCAACCCATGAGTCCTTCTAGAAAGTCTTTATGGAGAGGAACATTTAGCCCCAAAAGTATCAACTGTGAAAACTAGTTGAAATATGGCTGGGAATTCTGATGCATTCAATACATTGATAATGTATGGGTAACATGGCTGATAAATTCAATACCTCAGGTACTTACACATACACGCATTCTCACCATTTCTCTTAAGTGAGCACATACATAGTTCCTGTTCTGGCATTTGTACACAGAAGCTTAATTTTTGCGAACTCTGGAAAATGCATACATGTTTCTGAAGTAAGTCTTGCCAAATCAGACAGCATTGCTTTGGGAAAAATAAAATGTCCAGTTCAAATGTAGAATTAAAGGCATTGCCCCTCTCTCCAAGTCCTCATTCATCCAGAAATCAGTCAATAAGTTAGCTAGATGAAGGCTTAAAGTAATATCAGCTGATGAAGATGACCTGCAGGTGTCAAGAGTCCAGATAACAGACCCTGAGCTGTTCAGTCAAGCGCTCTTGTAAGTACAGCCTTTAAAGATGAGAGCATGGCTGTCTTGGGACCAAACTGTACAAGCAGAAGAGCTTCTGTTGGCATTTGCGGCAACAACAAGGAGATTATCAATAGCCTGCTCTGCAGGATCATCGCCGTTCGCTCTGTCAAGGGTCAAGACATTATACTGCACATTGAGGGACTCAACACTAAATCCAGAGCATGTGAGAGGAGAACTTCTTTGTCACTCAGTGTATCACCAGTCTGTTGCCATCAGCCTGCTTTGACACAGCTTCGTTGGGAAGGAAAAATCCTGTAAGGTGTTGGGTGGGGCTGAGCCTACTTAAGGTCAGTCCTTTCTGTCCTCAGCTCAGATCACCTCTGCCAAGAGTCTCCCTTTCTGCTTCTTACTTTTTTATTTCAGAGAGGTGTATCAGAGTCAGAGCCATATGCAGAGTCAATGCTAAGGCAGGGTAGGAAGTGATATATTCCCAGACGATGTGAAATTTGTCCTAGTTCACAACAAATCAGTATTTTGTTTAAGTCCAAAAAGACAGTTTAAAAATATATAAAATATAAGGAACAGGAGAGTTATGACTAGTTCTGAAAAGTTTGTATTTAGGGAAAGAGGGGACCAGAAATGGTTTGCTTCTACACTAAGTGGTAAATCCAATAACACTGGAAGGGTGATTTAGTCTTATATCTGTTCTCTTTCTTTCAAGCTGATTATGCATCATCTCTGAAGAAGACTGATGAAAACTTTCAGCTAAGATCCTGTAATGTCAATAAAACTATCCAGAAACAATTGTTTCAGAGTAAGCTCCCCTTTTTCTAGTAAGCTTTCCGTTTAAACAAGGATAGAAATACAACCTTTTCAGAAGCATTGTGGGAAGGGCAAAACAGTGAAACAGCCATTCAAGACTCCACAACGTGGCAAGATTGGGCAATCCAGATGCCTAATTAAAAAAAAAATAGAAAAATTTGTAATTCAAATACTAATAGTGGATGTTTCCATTTGCACTAAACAGACCTGTTTTTTTTTTTAATGGCTCAATAAGAAATGCCTATTCTTTTTTTAACTCACCCACTGCCTCGCATTTAGCATGAATATATTCAGGCTATGCATCTTGGCCTATGAATATGACATCGTTTTAAGAGGTTTTTTGTGAGTCAAGCCTCTTGTTCAGATACACTCCCAAGCTCCCTGGTAAAATCATGACTAACATCAAGTTACGGCATTAGTCATTGAAAATATCTTGCTTTGTTATGATGGGTTGCTCTGTTTTTTTCCAATGTACTTTTAATCTTTAGATTTCCATGCTGGTTTTATCCAAACCTTTCTCTCTAAGAACTTCTCACTAAATGACTCTGAGTGAAACAGACATCTCTGCAATACATTCCTTTACTTTTCTGCCAAAGTAAATTTAGATTAACTCCACAGAATTTGGTGAAATTGTTATGTCTTTAGGAAGGAATGGAGACTCAAAATCCAGGTAGTGATTGTAGTATATGTTATATTGCTGTATGACCCACTCTTAGCTGGTGTAGGAGTATACACATTGGTGCATGATGCTCGTGATGTGTTTTGAATGTTACAGCTGAAATGGAATGAATTAAAATTGACACTCCTGGGCTAGTGGTGCTAACCTGCTTGCTTGCTTGCTATTTTTATTAACCAGTCTTTCCCTGTTTTTTTTCTTCCTAAGGAGAAGATTGATGCTTCCTTGGAAAAAAAATTTATGAACCTGGCCTAGTCTTTGTGCGCTGAATTATGCATGGAGTCACTGTAATTGCATGTATCAGTCAATGCCTGCAGAAAATGCAAGGCTAGGCAAGTGACGGCTGTAGGTAAACACACGTTTAGTCATGTGATGGTTACGCTAACTGAGTGTGCATTTTGTATGCACAGTGGGGTGAATGCTGTTATGACAACTTTCACAGTTGAGTTCAGTGCAGTACTGCGTAGCATAAGAATATTGCTTTTCTTCCTGGATTGGCCAAAAAAGACACATATTTCATCTCAGAGAATCATAGACAACCAGAACCTTGAGAGGATGCTCTTAGTCTGTCCCGTCCCAGACATACTTATACACTTCCTGACTCAGTTCTCCAAAATCTCCACCAAGAGAGGGTCCACAGCCTCCTGAATTACCAGCCTTACCGTTAGAATAGTTTTCCCATTATCATCCAGTCCAAATCTTTCTTGCTGTAATTTTAGCCTAAGTGGTCTTTCCCACGACACTGGGAACACCGAGAATAGGTGAATTCACCCTCTTCTCAACAAAGCAATCTGCTAGTTAGCCTGGTAGACATGATGGGAAGCTTTGAAGTCAACAGAATAACACTCAGACTCCCAGCTTTGGTACAAAAGTGTAAGTATTGTTAGCTAAGATATCACTCTCAGGAGATGGTGGTTCTTTACAAGTGTCCGTAATCTTTTAAGATATTAAACTGTCACTCTATAAATGTAGCAGGTAAAAATACATACCGAGACCTTTTTTCCGTGAAGTGTGTGACTACACAACTCAAAGCCTTATCAGAGGCTTCCTGGATGCTGGCTTATAGCCGTTTTGAAAAACATTTCATATATTTATATCAAGGGGCATTACAGAGAGCAGGTTGGTTCCTTCACTGTAACAGCTTCTAGGGAATTCAGTTTAGCAATTCCCTTTGTGGGCACCAAATTTAGAAGCCTGATGTGAGATAGTCCTGGATATGTTTAGTCTACTAATTGAGATAGAAGGTGGAGGCCTGTCAATCACAAGCATCTCTCCATTAAGGGGTGCTACAGGTGTTTAGTGCCTCTGAGTTTTGAATCTAAAGTCTTTTGAAACATGCTCCTTAGAAGACATCTAACACGTAAGGCGTGCCTCAGCAGTGCTCCCTTTGTGCCGAGTATGGCAGCAGCACTGCTTACAGCTGCACTGCCAGCAGGTCAGAGGCTTCATTCAGAGCGATGTGGTGGCAAGGGAGGATGTGTCACAGCTCGTCTGATCTCAGGGTGGGTTGTGGGAACCCGACGGGAGTGGAAAAGGGCAGTGTCAGGGTGGGAAGGTGAGCTCAGGCAATACTGCTGTGGGGTGAGAAAGGAGAGATGTGCTTTCACTGGCTGCACAACAGCAACCTGGCAGAGCAGGATCAAAATCGCTGTTAGTAAACAGCTCTGAGACTGCAAAAAGGGGATTGTTGAGTGCTTATGTAGGATGGGCAAAGGTGTACCGAGAATGGGAGAAACAGATGCAAGTCTGGGGAGAAAGAGCCAAGAAGGACAAAATGTTTAAGACATCTGTCCACAGAATCCCATCAGTCGTGAAACGGGATATATGGTCATTCGTGAAGCCTGTTCTCAAGGAGAAAGATTTTTAAAAATTTATTTCTGCTTGAGCCATTACGTTATGCTTTTCATAGCTTGTGTGAATACAAATATCAGATGAAGGACATTTATGGTCATTCTTATTACTGAATGCACTATGAGGATGGGGTTGAATAATTTCACACTTGTGGTCTGCACTCATTCAGACAACTTTTGCAAATCCCAGCCTCGAGTGATTTGTTGCATGCTGTATGTCAAGTCGTTCACAGAGGTGGGAACAGCAGCCTTCTCCCAGATGTGTTTCTTTAATCGTCGGAGTGTATTTCTTCCCAGAGCAATGAGTTACCACTTCATATATTTGTTGCTACATGGAATATTAATATTGTAATCATGTCTGTCTCCTTAGGGGACTTGTATTTTATGGCAGCAATTCAATACTGTTCACAATTTGGAGTTAAAAGAAATACAAGAGTTGAAGATTTTAAAGGCCTCCTTTAAAAAACAGGCAAAAAGCACACCAGAAGTCACCTCCTCAGTTCAGAAAGAAACAAAAAGAAAAATATCACTTAGGATCACCAAACCCATAAACTATTGTTCATAATCACCTTTTTTTTTTTTTTTTTAAACACCCAGGAAAAGGTGCCTTCTAAAAGATATAAGATGTTGAGATTTTCTGATAGGGTCCTGCATAAACTGCACAACCCACAAGGGATTTGAGATGTGTGCCCAAGGCTGGTGCTGCAGGGTGCAGCGGAGTAGCCCTGCCCAGTCCCAGGGGCCAGAGCTGTGCGAGGAAGCGCTGCAGGAAACCTTCTTGGGGCAGGGAAGCTTCTACGGGCTTGAGGTGTGTTTTAGCTCCAGCCCTCACCCTTGGTCCCTGCCCAAGCTACACTGCAGCTGTACCCATACCTGCCCACATGCTTTGCTGATCCTGACCACCAACTTGGCCTTGGAGCCGCTCCATCCCTGTGGCTGCAGTCACAGTCCCCAGCCCGGCTCTACTCACTGCCTCTGGGGTGGTGGGACAGGGCCATGGGGAGAGGTCCCTGCCTCGACCTGCCCTGGTGCCCCCCTGCCGCCCGCCCCAGCAGCGCTGCACCCTGACCCATTCTCTCTATAGCTAGCGTGAAAAGGCATTCACAGTATTCACAACAGCTGTACAAAAAAAGCTTGCAATTCATTTTATTAACTTTTTCACAGTAACAATAATTCTCAGTCAAAGAGCAAGAGAAGAAAACATATTTGTAACCATTAGTTTAATCACTGGCATGGCAGCAGCTCTATGGGTCCATGTACGTTTAAGGCTTGATTCCATAAACTTACAGAATCACAGAATCTCCATGTTTGGAAGAGACCAAAGATCTTGAGATCATCAAGTCCAACCACATTAAAAAAAACCAACCAAACAAAAAAAACCCCCAAAACCCCTACCCACCAACCAAACCCTACACCAAAACCAACACCACACACAACACCCCACCACATCACACCCACCTACAAACCAATAATCTTGGGCACTAGAGCATGCCCTGAAGAGCCATGTCTACACGTTTCTTAAATACCTCCAGGGATG
>JAOXJK010000001.1:127172761-127192179 GCA_025774025.1 Xenus cinereus
ACCCGTGGATGGATTTCATCAGGTCCCATGGACTTATGTACTTTCAGGTTCCTTAGATGACCTTGAAACCTGTTAATGAGTGGATGCCTCCAAAATAAAAATATGTACTTATATGATAACAACTTCTCTAATAGTGGCCAGGCTTTGTAGCCTCCAAACTTCAGAACAAAGACATTCATGATCGCAGCTGCCATACTTGCACCGGTACACGCAAAATGTCTTAGCTATACATTCTAGCTAAGACTTCTGTGGCATACTGTTGACCTTAAAACTGTGAGTTGTGAGCACTAACGCCCTCTTTAACAAAGAATTTCCAGATTTTATTTATTGCTTCTCACATAGGGAAATAAAATTAAAATAATTTTTAAAAGGAAATACAAAAATCTATAAAAGGTCTTTTTGTATTTCAGGACATTGATACAATGTGGCTTTTCACAACAACCACCTGTGTGCTTGCACCTTGATGACCTCTGAGTCATTAACATTTAAGAGGCCTATTCACAATGCCTGTCTCTTACCTCCCTCTGTTGTAACTGTGGACTCTTTCACAGTATAGGTGTTTATAAGGGAGAAATGCATACCTGAGAGAGATAATAATGAGCTCTACTATCATAGACCCACTTTTTATCCATTAATTATTTAGCATATCCACAAGAAGACTAAACTTTTATTGGGTACCCAAACTTCTATTGGGTACCCACCACATGTATGAAAAGTGTAATAGTAACTTGCCAGCTGCATACCTTACTCTGGAAAATTATCCTCATTATAAAATATTTATTTCTCTGTATAGACATAAAGTAATAGAAATTACAATGCTTGCAAAATGATCTAGTGGACAGAAGATCAAAATATCAAACTCAATGTGACAGCACAAACAACAAAAACCTACATAAAAGTTGTCAATATATAGCACGGATACCAGTTAAAAATATTTATGCAATAGGGACTTAAATTCAAGAATGAAGTCAGGTACTTGATTTCATAGTTTCCACGCAGACATTTTACACCTGTCATCTTGCTGCCTTGGTTGGCAAACTCACAAGGTGCCCTGAACCCCTGCGGGACACTGCTCTGGGAAATATAGCCCCATTGGCAACAAAAACAGTTCAGCTTGGCTGAAAAGAAATGAGAGCTGAGACATTGTCTGATGGTAGGCTTGAGTTACAATCATGAGAAATAAAAACTCTTCATGGAGACAACATCAGAGGTAAGCCAAGCAGGCTGATACAAATAAGTGCATTCTACAGTTACGCAGCAGATAAAAGATAGACTTTGTAAACACTGTAAGTGCATTTACAATTTACTAACCCCTTTGCATTAGTTAATTACCATCTCTATTTTCCAAAGTAAACAGCTTTTTCCTAATGAATCATGATTCAAGCGAACTAAAATTGTGACTAAAATTAAACTGACAAAATATCTATTTTTAGGCCTTCTCCTGTTCTTGATTTGAATTACCAGTTGCATGTGCCTTTTAAGGAGCCTTTACTTCTGAAGCCAAAGTTCTCTCATGTGAATACAGTAAGTGTGATTGAAATAATGTATTGTTTTAAAAATCTTCAACTTTGGATACACATAGGTCAGTTTCCTGATTGCTACATGAAACAAAAACAAAGTGGACATCCTCATAGATTTTTAAGGATTCTAAAACCAAACTTGAATAGGATTTAATCTAATTGGTGTGCAACATGGAAACCAAACAGCATCTCTCCTTACCAGTCACAGTCCCTGAAAAAGCACTCACAACATGAAGAATAAAACTTATGTATATTTATATATCTGTTGTCTGAAAAATAAATCTGTAGTTTAGATAGAGAGAATAATCTCTCCAGAAAGATGCATGTCAGCTGCCAGCACCAAAGCTCCTGAGAGATTACACTGAACTATTTAAAAAAGGATCATTTATTTAAAGTACACAGTGCAAAATACACAGCACTTCTGATGAAATGAAGTACAGAACCACCTCCTACCTTGTCTTTGCAAAAACAAAGTTCTCAGAGCTCCTCAACCATATTGGTACCAAAAACCAAAGGGAAACAATTCTTCCTAAAATAAAAAATGGAAACCGCCACCATGGATTTGCCTTTCAAATAAAAGGGGGATACTTCATAAACAGAGACAGTCCCTCATGAGACTTTAAATCTCATTCCTCTTCAACTTTTTCTCCTCTTAATGTCTTTCTTACTGCATAAAAAAATGTGTAAAATTAGCTTAGACTTCATCATATTTGCCAGACAAAAATAACAACAGGAAAAAAAAGGGAGAAAAGTTCATCAATATCTCTCATCACGTATCTTCACCTCTTTCCTAGGTGTAATTGTCTGTAATTGTCTCAGGCAAACTCTGTGAAGTCTAACTTGCAACAATGAATCCTGGTAAGGAATGCTATATGTTTTATGGCTTGTAGCAGGTACTTCATGTGTAGAAAAGACATTTGTTGGTGTGAAAAAAGGAGATAATGTATGGAACAACCTTCCATTTCAAGGCAGTGTTCATACTCTGAGACAATATCCACTTTACAACTTACGCAATATGATTATTGCTGCCTTTTTGTACATCCATAGCAATGTGGAGCCTTAATCACTATGCTCGATACACTCAAATGGTAAAAAACCAAATACAAGTAGGTCCCTTCCCCAAGGAATGTACACATACAGGATGAGACAAGTAGTTACTTAGAGGGAAAATACAAAAAAGAACTCCTGAGACCTAAAAAATGGACTTAGTTGATATTGCTCATTAAAAAGAGCCCCTGTGCTGAAGGTATCAAAAGAACATATGCCTAACACATTCTATTTCTTTAATACAATATGGCAGAAGAAAGAAAACACTGGTATATAATATTGTATGTGAGTGCATAAACCTGTATCATGCTAAAAGATGAATGTTTAAGGGAAGCTGTAGCCTATGCTATAGATAGTGTAAAGTCACGTGCCAGATTTCCCTTCCTAAAAGTATAGAAATAAAAAGTAAAGAAAGGGGGGAGGAAATGACAAGAACTGAAGTCACTAGGGGCTTGCGCAGCCTTGCATCTCCTATATCACACCATGACTACAAAAACTCTGGGCAAAATGAATCCACGATCCTATTAAGGCCATCTTTTGATTTGTATGGGCCATGGTTTTATTAGAGGTATTGAGGGACCAGTGCACATTGGGGCATGAATACATTCCAGCTGGAAATGAAATACAGAAAGTTCTGTGAAGCAAGTATCAATAATTAATGCTTTTTTCCATTGATATTTCAGACCCTCATACCACATTACAGACAGGGAGTACAAAAAAGCGTCATCAATGACCGTATTTTGGCCACAGACTGTGTAACACAAAGGAAAATGCACTCTGCGTTTAATACTATTAGTTCTGATATTATCTTATTTTCTGTGTTGGATATCATTAATCGTACAACACTGCACAGTCACAAAGAACCTTCTTGTGATAGGAGCAGGTATGAAGCTCCTATGAACAAGTGTGGTCCATAAAAGTCAACATTAGGGCCTGAGAAAAAAAAAAAAAAAGATAAAAATATGATGCCTCAAAAATCAGTAGTAAAACTTATACTTTTTTAATACGAGTTCTGAAGGAAGGAAGCAGAGGGTTTTTCTGAGGAAGAATTAACTAATTACTGATTAAAAGGTATCAGAATTGGCTTGCAGCTAGCTGTATTTTGCCTGTAGCGTGGTATAAGCAATGGTTTATATACAAGTAACAATTTGTAAATGACCATAAAGGATAAATTACATGCTATAACACTTAGGTATGACGAACCAAATGAACTAGAAACTGCAGAGTTTTGATAGGAAATACAAAAAGAAGTATATGAAAGCATCAAGTAAGGATTTCACTTCCAGCAAGGGTTTGTAAGGAATTCATATTCCATCTCAGAATATAAATACGAATACTCATAAATGAATATTCATAATGAATAGTCTGTTCAGGTTATATAGTAGTGAATGTGGCTTAGCAATTTTAACAGTAAAAAGTGTGTTTAAACTGTACTGGCCAAACATCTTGAATTCCTGAAGAGCATCCTGAAGAGCCATGTCTACACGTTTCTTAAATACCTCCAGGGATGGTGACTCCACCACCTCCCTGGGCAGCCTGTTCCAGTGTCTGACCACTCTTTCAGTAAAGTAATTCTTCCTAATATCTAATCTAAACATCCCCTGCTGTAATTTTAGACCTCTGGTGCACATGTCTGCACATCATAAAAGTGATCCAACTGCATGGATGTAAGAATATCTCTGTGTGTGTCCGTATACATATCTATATGTATATATGCCTACCTTTGCAGGAAGCGGACTTTGTTCCATAAAGAATATATTGCCTAAATGGTCCTAGGCTAATTCTGTGCAGATATTTTAAGCTCATTTTGCTTGATGGCAGATGGAGACAAACAGCTTATAACATTAATTTTCTTATTGGATCTCATCTGACAAAATCCCCAGTTACTTCAGTCTCACATGAACCATTATTCTTTTGTAGATACGTGCCTAATAAGCTTAAATTCTGAAAATGAATATTTGCACTTACTAATATCAAGGGAGAGTTAAAAATCAAACATGCTGCATAGTCTTCTGGGAAAGTCAGCAGTAAAGCACTGTTTTCAATAATCAATAAGTCAACCAAGCAAATCTCTAGACTGTTGTTACAAGGGGATCTGTCATCACGGAAAGCAAAGATTTGTCTGAGAAACCACTAAGTAAATGCTTCTGCCACTTAGTAGGAGTATTTTTTGTATTGTGAGCTGCAGATTAAAGTGCAGGCACGCACAGATTCATTTTGCATTCCAAACAGAGAGAGCGTCTGGACCAAAGCACTCCTATGTAGTCCTCACCACCTTGGGTCAGTTTAAGGATGGGAAGAAACCCTCTGTATTCCCTGTCTCAAAGTCTCCTTGTACTGCTTCCTTTCCCTTCTCCTTGTGTCTTCTGCATTTTGTATATCTTAGCATTAAAATGCTAGGAAAAATTTACTTGACACTTTTACAGTCTATCAAACAAATAAATGGTCTTATACCTCACTGATCTGTATCCACCTGTGACAATTAATACCCCCCAAAAGGGACTTTACTCCCCAATAAATGTCCAAATGCATAGCAAGTAGGTGAGCTATCTACATGCAACAGTATCATCATTTTCTTACAAAACGTATCAGAAAACATTTACCAGAAAATAATAAATTCTCAATATAATATAAAGCTGATCTTCATTGCTGCGAACAAAATGCATTCTGTGCTGCACTGTTTTTTGCTTTTATGGTTGTGCTTGCTCACTTCCTAATTTTGTTTGAGTACCAGCTTAAAGGTTGGGACCTAAAATCCTTGGTAGCCAGGTACTGCCCCAAAGGGTCATGTTTGGAGGCTCAAACATGCATGTTAAGATTCCCTCCAGCCCCCCTTCACTGGCATTTATGTTCCTTTCTACTGCTGCTGAGATTTGCTTCTGTCTCGGAGGGAATATGAATGACTCATTGTTTATCGATAAAAAAATCCTTTTCCATTCTGTAAATAATCTCTCTCTCTTTTTTGGACATCCTTCCCAGCAAAAGTGGCAGGCACAGTGGTGAGAGAATGGGGATGCAGACAGGCTGCTAATGCAAGGGTGCCCTTCTGAGGGCTGCTTCCACTTCTTGGACACATCTGCAGAATAATCAGGTGAAGAGGGTGGAGCATAGTGGCAAACATAAAATTTAGGATGAAAACTGTATGTTTTATGCAGCCGGGTTGGACCTGTGAGTAGTTGAAAACAGAGCTGCTTGTGTAAGTATAAAGGGTCCATGGATATTGTGTCATGAAAGCAACAGTCAAAGATGTCAGCAGTCTCTCTCATCCCAGGAGACACAGGGGATCCAAGTTTGGTCAGTAGCACCCCCACCACTACCAGACCCCATCGACACGTAGCAGTGTAGCATCTCTTATGATGGCGGCCTGAAATGTTTTTGCTTGGTCTTTTTCCAACTCATCGTCTAGCTTTACTTGATGGTCTTATAATATTGGCATTTATCAGTGTCTACTTGTTCCCCCTTCCCGTTCTGCTTTATCTAATCTTTGTATGGGAGATACAGGTCCTCCTTTCCATGACCTTTGCCTTTCTCTTGTCTTATGCCCATTAGCAGCTAACTACCCTCATCAGAAAAGGCTAATTCCTTTATATTGGCAAGGCCAGGGCCTCATGAAATCAAAGGTGAAACTCCTATTGACTCCAGCCACAGCAAAAGCAGCTCAGTTCAATCAAAGGACTTGAGGAGAAAAGCAAAACAGAAGGCAGAGAGAGTAAGTTCAGCCTGCGACAAACTCCCAAATGATCAAAAGCTTACAAAGAACTTCCTAGATATTCATGCAACATCCAGGAGGACATGGCTGCCCTCAGGACGGAAGCCTGTTACAGCTACCGCCCACCTCAGTAAATACTGATCATCTAATTATAACGCTTCCTTCAAACCCAGAGTGTGTGGGCACCGGGCTAGTTAGTCACTGGTTGTAATATGATTTTATTTTCAGTGACCGGTATCCATTGGTTCCTGTACGAATTTCCTTCTAAAGTCGTAATTTCTGAAATGTGGCACTTTTCATTAAGATGACAAATGCTGGCATTTGGCAGGATGTGGTATTGATCACATCAAGCTCTGCAATGACAGCCGGCAGCAGAAGGACAACGAGGGAGCCAGCCATGCCCGGCTGGATCAGGTGGCTTCCCTAGGGTTTGTTTTCATCCTGCAGTATAGTTCTGACTTAGTGTGAATAAAATCACTTAAGAGGTAACGTGCTGATTTGCTGAACTATCTATCAAGTGAGCTGTTCAAAGCAGAGATGGGGCCAGCTGACATAAATAAGAAGGGTACCGCTCTGACTGGCAGAGGTAATTCTCCACCTGTGAGAGTTTTATTGCCTGCTGCTGCACAAGCAGGTTCAAGTGCTGAGCAGTTTCCACTGGATGAAGGAAAGAGTTTGGGGAACTTTTCGCAAGCACACACTATGGGGAAACATCATGTTTTACAGTCCTGACTTTTTCTTGCTAGTGTATCTGGACGTTATTTTTTAATTCCTCATAGTTCTTTTAAACATCAGGCCCTGATGAGGAATCCAAATAACCAGGAATCCTCTGATACACTCATCCCTGCAAAAACTCTACGATAGAGTCCACTATTTTAGGGAGGAAATGAGAGATCACCTTCTATGCTCTAAGATATTTAACATCACAAAAGACACGAGCAAATAGACTGCCTTCTGCTCAGAACTGCTAGCATAGTAAAGGAAGAGAAATAGTTGTGGCATCTCATGTAAGGCCAGTAGCCAATTTGTTTCCTTGTCTAACTGCTTTTCATCCAACTTTTTCTTGCTGCTTCTTAATAAATGAGTGGAAGGTACGTATACATATATAAACATATATATATAAATACATCTGGGCTCAAAAGGCAGAAAACAGTGCTAGGAAAAAAGCCATTACTGTTCTTAATTTTAAAAAAAATATCATTTTTAATAAAAGCTTTCTGCAGAGGAGATTTCAGAGACCAAGTTTTTAGAGCAGGTGTATCACCTTCGGGGTTGAATTTCTAAATGGTGTTTTTTTACTATTGAAAATAACTTGTCTTTGTCCTCATCTAATGAGAGTGACCTTCTATACAAAGCTCTTCGAGATATATTTATGAAGAATGCCACATAAGAAACTGATATTGATTTTTGTTTATTAACTTTCTTTATGTATTTCTGGCAGTTACATCTCTTTTATTACCTTTAGATTGAATGACTAGGTTCTTAAAGATATTGCTACAGGTCTTGTTTTCCAAACATCTCTTACTTTCGTTGCTCTTCTCTGAATTCTTGCCATTTTACTCCTTTTTTTCTATCTTTTAAAGTATGTATTGCTCTGGGACTTATAAATGTCTTCTGTAGAATAAGGTAATTATCTTGCCTAGAAGGAGATAAACACAAAGTTTAAGAATGAAATCTAGACGAAAATAAAATGTGGAGGCCACAGAAACATTCACAACTACGAATCTGTGGACCTGCCCTTTACCAAACATTTAACTAATTCTTGTTGACTGATGATTTACTTCTCTATAATTTCCACTTGCATTGTTACTGATTAAAATAGTATCAGCAGCGCTCGTGGAAGAAAGTGCTAATATTTTAAGCATCACAAACCACATCTAAGAAAGGATGGAGAGGATGATGTGCCTTTGTAAGAGAGCCCCTATGCTGAGCATGGCGCCCTCCCAGCGTAGCCAATAATTTTACCCAGGAGGATTTGTTCCACTCTTTGTCCCTTGTCTAAGTTTTCATGGCTGAGGTAGGTGGCCATGGAGGTACGTGGTACCCCGAGGAGCTCAGAGCCCTGGCACCGTCCCTAGCAGGAAAGGCACTTGCAAAGGGCAGTGGAGAGGGAGCAGCTCCACGCAGTTCTGCTCTCCGGGCATCTGGAAACACTCCAGAGTGGGGAGAGGACTACTGAAGTGAACCAATTACAGGGAATAAAAAAAAACCTCTCCAAAACACAGTCACAAAGCTCAGTCACTCTATCTCATTCAAGGATGAAAAAAAGAGGGGAAAGGGGGAGGGAAATTTAATTTTGAGATGTGTATTTAGTGAAAAATTTCAGACCAGCACAGCCACTTTTACACCTTTCCCCTTATGTCTCCCCAGGAACAAAAGCCAACAAGTAAGGAGGTACAGACCTACTTCTCAGATGATATGGACTGGCTTTCCAGGGCTGTACATGATGGGGCTGTGCCTGTATCCTAGTTCTGACACGGACATGCTCTCCACACACGTTTGGGTCCTAACTTTCTGCATTGCATTGCTGATGAAAACTTTTACATGGGCCAACTGGTTTCAAAACTTCAAATATTGAATTTTTGCCACTTTAAATGTGTGTGAAATATTAATTCCAATGTTCTTTTTGTCCCTGCTTAAAAACGGCATCCTGCTGACATGCCTTGCGCAGACTCTGCATGGCACAGTGACCAGCCCTGTGCTGAGTTGTCACATCTCTGCTTTTCAAGAATCAGTTACTGTTCCTACTTTGAGCAGTGATGGGCCCATTTTTAATTTCAGAGTGATTCTGGAGACTCAGCTACCAAGCCACAGTGAGACTGCTGTGCAAAGACAACAGTTTTCCATTGAAATAGGTCAGTTCTCCAACATGATCAGCAGCCTGCTTAATTCCCAGACATTGAGCTAATTGGATTGTCCAGATACAAGATAAAACAATCTTTTGTATTCTTAGAAATAATTGTAGAATTACCACTTTCCCATAGATTTAGTAGCACTCTCCACACACTCTTTCCATTAAAAGAATTCAATCCTATTTCAGAAGATAACCTTGAGAGAAAGAGGAAGGTATATGCTTTTCCTCTATCTTAATAAAAGTCTGATTTGAAGGTCTAATTAAGAGAGAGAAAATAACCAGGAATGAGCACAGGATTTAAAGCAAAATAGACCTCGTGTAAGTGAAGTAAGAATCACAAATGTGATTCAAAAGGTCCCCCTGCAGAGACAGAGCAGAGTTTCTCACTGAAGCTTGAGGTAAGACCTGCCATAGCTGTTTTCCTTTTTCCAGCTGTGATGACAATTCTTATCCACACTTTTCCCTTCCTCTGTCTTGGTTTACAAGGCTAAGAGATTTTTTTTTCCAATTTGTCTCTTCTTCAGACCTAGTGCATTTTCTTTCTTTTCTTGTGGTGTTCTGCTGCTAAGGTTTTGCTGTTGGGTACTTTTTTAAAAAGTTTAAACAGTTTCCATTCCCACTAGTCCATTTCATAGCCCTTTTTTGTATTATAGTAAGTGAAGGAGAAGCGGCTACGTCTGCTGTATTACCCTCCTATGTTCTGCTGGGGACACAAATATTTTCTCTAAACTGTCATACCAAAGCAAAAAGTGGAGGGAAGTAAAGAATGGAGAAACTTAAGTTACCTGCTCTGACAATATCTGTCTTCTCTGATGACTTCGGAGTGTACTTGTTTCTTTATGCATGCATGAATTAAACCTCTCGCACTCCAATAAGTTTAACTGTACAAATCTCTAAAAAAAAGTTTTAGTAAGTATATTATACTCAAGAGCTCAGAAAGTGAAATCCAGCTATCTTGTTTATTCATAGATGCGTCCTTCCCTTGAAATCCTCAGATTTTGGCAGTAGGGTTTACCAAAGGAGTCCTAGGAAACAATTCTGTCTCACTTCATGCGTCAGGTGCGACATTGAAATACACTGCTTTTCATGGAGATGGTCTTGAAGGTATAGATATATAACTGTATGCTTAGTCAAACATTAGTTCTTTCCAGAGTTTTAGATTCAGGCTTATAAAATCTCATACTGTTAGGAGAGGTTTGTACTTTAATTGGAGTCTAACAGTGCTACAGTCACATCTTTGTCTGTACAGCACTGAAGATAATGAGAAGCTATTATTGGGATTCCTACATGCTGCAACAATAATGCGAATATACTGGGATTCCTAGACGTTGCTACAATAAAAATAGATGCTAAAAAAATGTTTTAAATTTATCTTTGGCTGACAGACTAGTTTGAAAATGTGGTTGGCCATTGAAGGGGATGTTTTTCCCAAGCTAGATTTATCTGTTTTAAGGGAGAAGTTTTAAAAGCCAGCGAAATATTCCCAGGATAATTCACACACAGCTGACTGAATAATTCATCATGAATAATGTATTTAGATTTTGCCTCTCTCTTCATAAGGAGATTAGGATATTCTGAGATACATCCATTATTCAAACTAATACTGGGTTTTCTCATCCCCCTCCCATGGGCTTGATTCTGTCACCTTTACTCAAGTTGAGTAACGTTTTCTGTGGGGAATTGTGCTGATTTTAGTGGCAGCTCCTGCACAGCCTGGTACGGCAGAGAGCATCTGGACGCAAGTGAATAGGTTACAAGCACTTGTGAATATTTGATGGTCGTACTTTGAAGCTCCTCCTGTATAGGATTGCTATGCAAATCCTAGGAGGTACTTTTGTTAGCTCTTGTAATTAACCATCGCAACCCCAATTTATTAAACATACAATTCAAATTTTGATTGCAGCTGAGATGCAAGCTAACATCTTGGTTTCTATGAGCACTGGAGCTTAGCTTTGAACACTTTGCTGTTTACAGAAGTCGAACACAAAAGATCAAGAGTGAAAGCTAAAAGAAATATGCTTGAGTGTGCAGTCATTCAGAATTTTTCTTGTTACTTGTGTTGCTTATGGAGACTGCCCACAGACATTTTTTTCAGCACTGTGAAAATTCACTAATTACCTCTGTGCCTTCCTGTTCCCTGTGACCCCAGTTCTCTATCTTTAATATAGACTGGCCTTCTACTGGGCAGATGAAGCTTCCATCTCAGCTTCCAGCAGCAGTGTCCAAAGGCAGAGCTACAAGTGCAGATTGGGGCACACCTCCTCTGCAGTACACCCTCCCAGATGGCCTGTGGCCACCAGTGCCACCTGCTTTGCTGAAGAAACTTCAGCCTGGTGGCTCTGTAGGCTAGTGTTTCCCGCTCCCTGGCTAGCTGTGCTGCCGGGTCACCTCCTGTTCCTCCCACCCAGCTAAGGCTTGAAAACCACTCTCAGCAACCATGGTTTGATTGTCAGTTTTGTGTTTTATAGCTAACTGTGGTGGGCTGAACAGAATATTTTATCTTTCCAAAATAAAAGGATGACTTTTTCCTAAAAATCATACCTTCTCTTCCGATGATTGGGTCAGAAAATCTCTCTTTCAACACTCTGCCAAGATTTATCATTCTTCCTGTATCAAAAACAAGAGCCACCTTGGAAGGGAAGATTTTGGACTAAATATATTAATTATTTTTACATAAAAACATAAGGTATTCTATGTAAGAAGATTATTGATTATTTTATACACCTACATTTTCTCCAAGTTGGGAAATACCTGAAAAGTTCTGCCAATGTGAAGTCTAAAGCCTTTGGAGCAACGTGTTGTGCCTCTAACATGGGGATTGCAGTTTTCTGTATGACGGAGAAAGGGCACCTTATCAATACACCTATTTGCAACAGTTATGCTTGCAGTGTCTGCATTAGAAAGTGGTTGCCTGGTTCTATTAAAGTTCAAGCAAGCCTGGAGTTGGCAGGTTTACAGTACTTTGAACCCAGTCCAACACTTAATTTGATGGACAGGGTTGGAATAAGGCAGTTTAGTCTGTGACAGTAAAACAAATACAAATAGTCTCCTGGCTCTCTGATGGTGTTTACAAGAGCATTAAAATGATTTCCTGCTAATGATACACAGTTGTAGGGATTGCAGCACTATATTATCAGGGTAATGCTGCCGCCACTGTGGTGTGGATCTAGAGAGATCCAAAGCAAAATGCCAGCAGAGGAACTGGACGACGTACAATACCAGGAATGATAATCCAGGAAAATAGACTCAAAAGCTTTGCTGCTGTACTTTTAAAAAGAGAGAAGATAAATGTGGGAAGTGTGCCTTCACATTGGCTTTGCCTGATGCTTTAGTGATGTTATTATTTACCTGGTATAGTTAGACCTGGTCTTAAATGCATCTCCTCTTTGAATGGTCTAAGAACCTTACTCTAAATAACCTTCCTCACTACTTGCATTAATACATATTGTGCCTTCAGTATAAAAGAGCTTTTATAACACCGATTTAGGTTCAGGAGGACATTACATAGCACTTGCAGATTTATTAATTTAGGCTTGATACTATAATTTATTTTTAAAGAAAATTTGAAGCTTCCTTTTCTGTAACTACTACATTGTTCCTTAAATGAAAGGCAATAAAACAATGTTCACAAAGTACTTCTACTTACATACATTTTGCATAAATACTGCCTCAGAAAGTGGAGAATTTTATATTTACCCTCTGGGCATTTTCTCTGCTATAATGAAAGTTCTTTTGTGACAGCAGTGCCCTTTCTTCTTTCAGACACCAGCACTCATCTGGTTCAGTGGGAACTCAGAAGCCCTGATTTCCTTTTGTTCAGGACAGAAGTTGTGTTAACTTTGCAAATGCAGTAAATGAATGTCAAATCAATAAGCTGCTGACTTGCCTAGCATGTATTTTCAGCCTATTTATGCCATAGCTGTATGTTAAAGAGCACTGTAAACCACTTATGATTTGACCCGTTCTGTGCAAATGAAGCAAAGTCTGCAGATAACACAAATCATAATTCCTGATGTCAGTAAGTTGCAGATCACTCCCTTAGTATTTTTAATGAAAGATGAACAATAAAGACTCTTTTATCTCATTAATAATCTACATATTATTCATATTAATAGAGCTAGTCCCTGCAAACTCATAAATATCAGTAGATGTTGTGATACTGGCTTTGCTGTGAGTGCTTTATGGGTTATAAATGACTTTATATTATCATTAGACACAGGTTTCAGTGGAGCTGCATTGAAAAGCCCTCCCTCCCTCCTAGTTTCTAAAGGCATCACAAAGCTATACTGATGCTGAAAACTGGTTGTCAGCTGCAAAATTGGAATTGATGTGTGACTTGGAAGTTCAGATTTCATGCTGTTTCCTCTCATGCCTTCTTCAGGAATTCTCTGGCTTTCTTGTTTCAGATTTTTAGTGTGATTTTAGGGGTTTCCTTTTCCCTGAAGACTGAATTTTTGAGAACCTTTGCAAACATGGTTGCTATGGAAGCTGTGGAGAGGAGGTGTGGAGTGGGGGAGACATTTCAATTGCAATTACTAGAGCTTGTTCGTGTACCTGATCCATTCACTTCCCCAAACAGCTGATTTGATCACTGATGCCCCTATGACAAACCAGCAAGGCAAGGATTAAACCATCAAGTCACTAAAAACTGTTATAAAGCTAAAGCATTCATAAGGCTTAGAAGAAGATAAAAGTCAGATTGGCCAGGAACGGGAGATTTCAGAATTTCGGATTCCCTTTGTTTTCAACATCACCCATCGAGAGACTATTTCCCCCACTGCTCTTCTGTTGGGCAGACCGCTACATGCCAGCACTTGGTGGCTTCACCAGCCTTTTCATGCTGTTCCAATCATTGCTCCCTATGCACGAGAGCGGGCAGCCAACAGCCCACGACGACACCTGCATTCTGGGGCCAGCAGCAGAAATGAATATTAACTCTGCAACAACTTGGGTTTTTGTTGTTTTGAAAGCCCAACTTTGGATAGATTAATTAAATTTCCACTTGGAAGAAAAAAAAAAGTATATTATTACCTAGGAGTGTAATTTTGGGTTCTGTGCTTTCTCAGTGCTTGTAATTGTCAGGAATAAGAACGATTCCCAGATTCGAGCTCCTCTGGTTCAGTTTGTTCCCAGGATTTACACTGCACAAGGTTGCTGCAGCTTATATTCCCCTTGCTCTGTTCCCTCCCCATACATTAACTGATCACCAGGATTAATGCATTCCTGAAAGGTAAGGAGCAGAAGCCTGTCTCCTTGACAGCAGGGGACAAACTCATAATAAATGCATGAAAATAAACATAAATAGTTAGAGCCAGCAGCAGATTGTGATGGCAGTAAAGAAGGGTTTGCTTGATGCTTTATGGAAATGAAAGCTCTATCTTCTGCCTTCTCTGCCATTATTATGAGAACCCCGTTAATCCTCTCTCTGAACATGATTATCATTTCTATAAACATAAAATATGCTGCTTTAACTCTAAGTCCCCCCCCCAGCTTAGTGTCATTGAAAGTAATTGCAATTAAAATAAGAGGCTGTCCAGGAAGCCACTGCAAGTGCAGATTCAGATAACAAGAGAGCAGAAGTTCAGCAGCTGGTATGACACAGGGAGGAATACTGTTTCCAACAGCCTTTCTCCAGACCAGTTGCTCTTCTCCTGCACCTGTCTGGTTAGGGAAGCTTCATCATATGTGGCCATCCAGGGTGGAAAATTATTTCGAATAGGTCTTGCATGCTCTCGTATTCTATGGGACTTGACAGAGGTGACTGATCTGAAACTGGCAGAGGCTCAGTGCAGAAGTGTAACACTGAATTATTGCAATATGGATTAAGTGCTATATACAGATATAAAATGACTGTCTGACTGTAATTGTTCAGCTAGGACTAAAATAACTAGAATGCTGTGTGCTAAGTTTCATCTCACTGTCTTAAATTATACATCCATATAGCACAGCAGCAAATCCAACATAACGGTAATATTGTCCAATGGGCTATCCATCCCTGGGAACTTGCCGAACCTGATCATGGTAACATCGAGCTGTCTTCTGTGCTAGATAAAATTATTTCCTGATCCCAGGTAAGCTCCTGAGGGACTACTGGGAGTTGCTGGCTTCTGTGAAGCAGAACATTTAGAAATTGTGAATGGAAGTTTTATGCTTGTAGGCATTGCAGCTAGCTTTGCTCTTACTTTGTAAGTGTCAGACCCAGAGCTCAGCTTCCCCATGAGCTCTTCATGCCTCTCTAACAGCAGGGAATGAGAATAATGCTGGTCTAACTGGCTGCCTCCCAGTTTCTGCTCCATGGCAAAGTGGAATCCTGCTCACATGGGTTTGTAGGATCAGATCTCTGCTCCCTTGAACGCAGACTAGAGTGAGGAAACACGATGGAGATGAAGGGGCTTCACTAGAATAATTTAGCTGTCCATGCCTGCTTCTTAACATGATAAGAAACTGGATAGCCTCTAGGATCTGACCACTTCTGGCATAAAAACATCTCAGAGCCTGAAGGAGGCAAAGTGAGGAACAAAGCCACCTTTTCTTGACTTTACCCCTTCACCTACCCTGGGAACAGCAGTCTTAATTACAGGTTTGTATTTTTATCTGTTTACAAATTGCCTTATGGAGTGTTTCAAACTAGGTGCTCTGTTATTTTACACCTGTGGTCTGGGATAGAGCTTATGGTAGAGATTGCACTGTCACTGGACATTCTTTCCCTTCTGCCATCTTATGGGTTTGCTCTGTGAACTGTTCTTTGTAGATAGAGCATTCATTTGAGAGAAAAGGCTGTAGGAGTTTACTTTTCTTTGATGGTCCAGTTCCACTGTTGAGTGGTCAAATAATATATACTAAAGCCTTTGTTTATGTCAAGAATAGATATTCAGACTACTTTTACCGTAGTTCAGGCCTGATATTCATCCTAACTACTCTGTTTCTTGAAAGACCTGCTTTCATGGTAAGCAATACAAAATATGATGGACTGTCTCCAGAGAATGGAGGTTATGACAATGGCATAGGTGTACAAGGGGAAATATAATCTTGTCTTACTTTCTCCTTGCCCTTTTATTTTAGGTTGCCTAATTTTTGGTCCTGTTTTTGTTCGTGTGTCATTCCTCCCCCCCCTCCCCAAAATTGGTGGGATTGCAATAAAGAAGCATTGAGGCAGAGACACAAGCAGAAATTTGCCTGTGTCTCTTCTTAAGCTGGTGCAGGAGCAAACCTCCTGAGGTGGGCTATAATAACTTTCTGCAGAGAGCAAAGAAGACTTGGTAACTACCTGGTCCTTTCTTTGCTCCAGGAATAGTGCAACTACATGCTGTCCCTTCCCTTGGGCAGATGGCGATTTGGATAATAATCTTGCAGTGAGTCCCTCCTGCTTAGCTTGTTCACACTGTAACTGGGAAGTATTTTCCATGAGCTTGTGCTGCGCTGATTTCTAAAGCTATGGAAAGAAGGGCTGTATCGAAGTGAGCTGTTCAAATTCCATCTAAGAACTTAAAAATAGCACTGTGAAGATAAACCTGGAATAGCTCGCTCTGTCTACCGTGTACTTTGCTTAGCATTTCCTTTCACCTCGCAGCCCAACCCATCTCTCCCATGTGGGGTTACCGTTGCCATAGCATATGTTAGTTACTGGACCAGTGCCATCGGTTTCCAGTGAAGTAGCACATAGTTTTTGCATGTAGCCCTTCTGATAAAATTCTGTGTGGTTTCTTTGCTGTGACTCGGTAAATTGAATCTTTCTTGTATGAGAAAGATGAAAGAGTGGAAGAGATAAACGACTAAAATATCTAAATCTTGTGACGTTCTGCAGGTACCTTGATAAAAAATACTTCAGAGTCAGTGCTTTTGCTGTATGTGAGCCAAAATGGCAGGTACAGATCTTTATCACTGGGTAGATTTTATAAGGTCACCTGTCATCTCAACACCAGCCATAAAAAATTAGCATCTTAAAAAACTACCATTAATTCTTTTCATACCTCTTCTAATCTTCATTTTACTCCTGGCCTTACACTGTGAGCTCGTACAAGGTGACCAAATGGAACCTTAAAAATGCACCATTTCTCTGGCTTTTCATGGATGACTCAACTTTAACAAACTTTTCAAGAGTCATAGTCAAAAAGTTTTTAAAAAATCCCCTAAATTCCTCATGTCCTTTGTATTCTTCAGAATTAAGCTATGCCAGGTACTTCTGCAAGTGGACAGCATCCATTGCAATTTCAGTGAACTGAGAGAAAACTTTGGGCTCTTTTTTTCTGCCCTGTTGCATTTTTTTTTAATCCTGTGAAGCAGCAATGACTGGTAGTAAATTGCAAGAGAGAAGACAGGTAGTCTTATTTTTTGGAAAGATAATAGTGACAACAATATAAAATCCTCCCCTTTTTGGCTCAGTAACTTGAATTCTCCAAGAAGAAGAGTTGTACTGCCCCTAAAACCCAGTGAAAGACACTTCACTTTCTCAGGCTTAGTTATTAAACTGTAGATTCAGCTCTCATGGTGTATGAAAGAGGTGAAATAATAATGCAAAAAGCAAGGGAAAAGGAATTACCAATACTTTACCAGTGCACATGCAGCACAGAGCACACTTTTTTCTCATTCATGAGCGCCCCTTTAGTCCCACTGAAACAAGGGAAAAATATAAGAACTTGCCTTGCAGGTCAGTGTGCAGGGGAACTGAAGGTCTAATAGACTGAAAAATACTGTCTGTGGCATTTCTTGACACAGAAACCCCAGAGCAAGCACATATATCTAGTTTTGTATTCTTCAGCTGATGGCTTTGATGTTTTATGACAGTTTTTAATGTTGATGAGGCAAAACAACCTCAGAATGTGCAAAACCATAGCAACTGCTGCATGAGGATATATCTGGAGACAAATTGTCCTCATCCCTTCAAATTTTAGTACATTTCTTTCCCTCTACGCAAATGATGGTTGCCCTGCTATCAGAGGGTTTTGTGTTGGGATAGGATTGTGCTGGAGTTTCAGAAGAGACTCCAGCCCAATGAAACGCAGGAGTGAGCACACATGCTGAAACCTGAAGTAACTTTGCTGGGATAAGGCAGTGCCATCCAGTGCCTGATGGTTATTTATAGGATTAAAACATCTGTGGAGCAGAAACTGCTATTGCCCATACTCTGCTGGGCTCTTCCCAGTACTGCTGGCACAAGGGCATGCGATAGTGATGTCTCCTTCTGGGTATCTGGACTGGTGGCCTACATGGGGGCTATGCCAGTTTGTCTGTCTTGAACAAAAGCTGGAGCCAGATCCAAGGGGTCTTTTCTGACAAAATTTCTCTTGGAAACAGGGGTGTTTCCATGGAAAAGTTTGGTTTACCAGAGCTGGCCTTTCTGCTTTAGTTGTAAGTGGTGCGAGTGATGATTTGTAAGTCGCTATTGTCAGCAGGTATTGATATATTAGATTCAATAAATTCACACACATTGCTTGCTTGCTAACACCTTCAAAATACATACGCCTCATTTTTGCTTTTTGAAGCAGAAAATACAACAAACAACTTCAAACTTCTCCATGGGCAGAAAAAGTTAATTTGCAGTGTTGAAAAGAAAATTCACTGTAACAAATCCGTGAGCAGAAATTGTTGAATTAATTTTTACTTTTATCGTAAGACATAATTTTAGTTTACAGCCTGAGCACTACAGGATTTGGGAAAAAAAGCAGCGCCACAAGGAACCAGACTTAGACACCCATCCTATTTGCTGCAAACGAGAAGACTTTAGTCAAACCCATCCAGGACTGGCACAAGAGGACCAGCACTAAGGTGGGCAGGTGCTGGCAAGCCCAGGGAACCTCATGGTTACTTTAATATGGAGCCTCCATTAAATTCCTGGAACTGGTTAATTGTTAGCTCCAAGGTAAATAGGTGTGTAGCTGAAGGGAACGGAGGCAATATTTGAGTGGCATTGTAATTTCTCCTCCGATTTTTCCCAGACAGCAGTGTGGCCTTACACTATGGATAGGAGAATTGCAGCTGAATTAGTCAATATAATGCCACCGCTCTCCGTGTTCTGAAAGCCTTTATTACCAAACAAAGAAAATCCCTACAGAAAGCAAAACCGTGTTATCCATTTCTCCAGGCAAAATCTGCTCACGGCTTTTCCACCCATTTTACAGGATGCTGGACAGCAAAGCGGAGTACATCGAGCCCTTTTGGCTCCCCATCCAGCATGGGCCGCAGGGGCTGGACATTTCTACCTGAATCATAGGATGGTTTGGGTTGGAAGGGACCTTAAAGATCATCGAGTTCCAACCCCCCTGCCATGGGCAGGGACACCTCCCACTAG
>JAOXJK010000001.1:127192847-127208492 GCA_025774025.1 Xenus cinereus
GGCAGCCCCCGGGCCAGGCCCGCCGCCCCCTCGCAAGAGGAGGGGATGGGGGGGGGGCAGGCGAGGAGCGGCCCCCGCCCGCAGCGGGAAGGTAAGGGGGCCCGGCCGGTGGCGGGGCCGGGGGGATGGAGGGGACCTGGGACAGCGCTCGGGGTCGGGAACGGGGGTTTTCCGCGGCCGAGGCACGTTTCTCCTGCCCGAGCACTCGCGGGTCAGGGTGCAGCTCTTCAGCCCGGAGAAGGGCCCCGTTTCCCCGGGACCGGGGTCCATAGGCTTCCCCCTTCGATGCCGCCCACTTTGCCCAGCTGGGGGCTTCTCCCTCCTCAGCCTCCATCACCCCGCTTGGCTTCGACGCTGGCCTCCCTGGGCACCTGTGTGGCTTTTTCTGGCGGGCACAGTGTGTGCCTGCTGCCCCCCCCCACTGCCAAACCTGTCCCCCCCGAGCCCCCTTTCCTTTTGCCTGGGCCTGGGCCCTGTGAGGTGGATTCTCCCCCAGCCTGCGCTTCAGCCAGCAAAAGCTTGCCTGCTTCCCACTTAATGTCCTTCCTGATCCCCAGTGAAGGCTGGCGGGTCACCGGCCTCACTGGTACCTTTTCCCCTCATCGTCGACACAGGAGTGCTCAGCACCCGGCCCACCGGGGTGCCCAGTCTGCCTTCTCCCTCTTAGGGCCTGCCAGGCTTTCTTTCCGGTGTCCTGGGCGCGTATGTGTGGATGCCTGCCTGTTAATCTCAGCTGCTTCTGCCGGGCACAAATGGATCAGGTTGGGCACAGGTTTGCTGTCATGAGGCTGTGTGGCTCCTGGACGGGAGCTGGCTCCTGCGTGTGCGGTGAGCTCATGTCTGTCTGCATGTGTGCCCCCGTAGACAGACGTGCCTGCGGTCCAAAGCTCTGTTCCCTCGGCGGGTTGCGGGTCCCCCTACCAAAGGGGTTGCCTCGGTCACACCCCGGGGATGCACGTGAGGAAATGTCCCCTCAGTGCCACGCGTCACCTCCGATGTTCGCTGCTGGGTGAGGTCAGGCGGAGATGGGCAGTACTGTAAAGCTTGCCATTTTGTGGCCAAGAAACTCCTTTCCTATTGCTTTATTTTCTTCTTTCCCTGAACCTCAAACCTAAAGCACAGGGAAGGGCAAAAGAGAATAATGGATGTCCTGGTATACATATTCTTTAAGAAAAAAACCAAACCTTTACAAAAACTAAAAACCTAAAAAAATCTTCAAGAAAAGTTCTTTAAAAAAATTATCCCTACTTAAAATTTGTCTTTTTGTTTTGTAACGGTAATGCTTCAGTAGTGCTTGCTGCTGAAGTTAAATGTCAAATAGTCTTCCCACAGAACTTACCAAGAAAATGGAGCTGATTGGTGACCTCGGGCACTAGTACAACAATAGCAAATAGGCCACGGCATCACAGACAAAGATACAAATTGACCTTGAATGTCAATTATCAGAAGGCTTTTTCCACACTTTTTTATTGCACACAAGATCTCTGGACTCTGCTGTGTCCCTGTGTTTCCTTTGTGTTGTGTTTGCAGAGAAAGAAAAGAGGCACAAAGCTCCCTTTATATTATTAAAACCAGAAGTTGTTTGTAATTCTGTGGCCACTCTGATATTTCCTGATAATGTAAAAACTCAATTCAAAAAGGAAATAATGTGTTGCTTTTCATTGTTCTCCCAAATAACTTAGAGGGAGATAACTTGATAAAAACATTTCTATCACACCCTCTTGTTAGTTAAGTGTAGTTGCTATGTTACCAAAAATAGACAGTCCCCCAGCATGCCTGAAATCTGCAACATGGAGGTCAGTTTTACGTCATGCCTTTTTTGCCACAGCCGTTCTGCCTTAAAATTGTAATGAACTTCTCCTCTGTCTCTTTAATTCCCTCATAATTTTGCATGGTGCTACAAAGTAGATGCATGCTTGTAATCAGAGAGAGACAAGCTTGTAATCAGAAAGTAGCCAACAATAGTTGTTTGATGCCAGAAAAATAAAAAAACGTTCAGAGGTTTGAAATAAGGGAAATTATCACTTTTTATGGCATCTGGCAAAACTCCATGACTGACTAACTTAAGAAATGTATGTACTAAATAATGAATAATGAACCAATATCTCTTTAAACTCTCCACAGAATTGCTTCTTTGTCTTATTTTTCAATGACTTATAATGTTTTGGCTTTCCCAGCATTATTGATATTAAATCAGCTTGCTGTCTGTAGGGACGTCTTTGGAGCATGCTGGAGCAGGAGCTGGGAGATCGGGGCCATTCTGGAAGGAGCAGAATGGTTTTTCTTGTACTTGGCCTCAGGCATAGACATGGCTTACTCCTTCTTTCAGTCAAAAAAAGGAACTTCAGAGGCTTAAACATACACTCGGACTGCTGCTAATGAGTCTGTTCAGTCTCTTCATACATTTCAAAATCTACATGCCATATTTCAGTCTCAGGCCTTCTGGGCATTTGTGTCTAATTAGGCTGGAGGGCCTCCAGTTCAAGATTACCTATGCTGCTTGGTGCCCAAAGTCTTTATATGACTTTGGCAATAAAGCAGATTACCGTGGATTTATGTGCAAGCAAATTAGGGACAGATGTAAGCATTCTTGTAAGCCCTATTCCTGCTTTCTTAGCAGTGATTGAATTCCACCATCATTTTGTTCTTTTTACATGAAATGACAAACATGCTGATTATAGCATATTTGTAAGTAGGGGTACTCTGTAAGACATGAGACTTCTAAATACTTCATCTTCTCTTGCCTTTTTTTTTTTTTTTCCAAGGGAGAAACAATACTGCTTCAAGAAAAACTTCCCAGTTCCAGATACAAATAATGAAAAAGAGGAAAGGACTCTGAGCTGAGCTATACATAGCACAGCAACAAATGTTTTGGGTCTGTTTGTTTTCATAACAGTTTAGAGTAGTATAGGGAAAGCACAATACATAGCACGTGAATTGGTGTTTAGCACTATGAAGTAATATTCCATTGGTTAGGACTGCTATTTACTACTATAAAAAATAAAGTCCCTGCGCATTATAAGAGGGATATGAAAAGACTGCTATGGCTGTCTCCTTGGTCATCACTGAATAAATAAACTGAATCTAATTCTCCAGATTATTGCTAGGTGCATTCTTAGGATGTTATCCCTGGTTCTGTCAAGCCAAACCTTGAAATGAAATCCCAGTTCCAGTGAACTAAATGACAAAATTTACTGAACAACTGTTTCATCTTGTCAGGAGAAATGGATACATATTCAAAGGGAGACACCACCTTAAATGAACCTTAAAAATATTTAAAAATACGTGTTAAAATGTGATTTGTGAAATACTAGGTGGCAGGGATGAAACCCAAATATTAAAGTACTCTTCTAAATGAATAAACCAATTTTTCAGGATGATAGCAAATATCTACAGATCTTCTAGTACTTGGCATCCTGCAGTCTTACATAACTGATTACAGATTTTAGATGCCTAACTTCAGACACTGGTAGGTGAATATTTGTAGTAATAAGTACAAAGATAACACACTCCAGAAAACATCAGATTCTTCACAGTTATAATTCTGGAATATTAGACTTAAAACTCAGAAGTACTATGTTTGAAAACAAAATTCTTCATGACCTCATTAGGAGGACCTAAGAATAACTGTCTTCTGACATCCAAACTCCTGTTTAAATGTAAATCTTAGGGATCCTTACCTCAGGTCCCCCTGTGGCAGCTGTATGGAAATATACTGATGCCGAGATGGTGAGGAACAGTGGTGCACCTTGAAAAGTGCGCGTCTTCTGCCTGTCAGGCTCCCAGATTTTTGCTTGTGATTGTGCAGTTGATAGAGTCAATTTTATTTCTTTGAAGAAAAAAGATTACAGGTGAAACACTGACACCTAGTTCTTAGATGTAAATCATATGACATAAATTAAGTAATTCCACATTTTAGAATGCTCTAAAAAATCAATACCTTGTGTTTACAGGACTTGGAGCAACAGTAAACTTATTATTCCTAACATTGCATATATTTTGAAAAAGAAAAAAAGTCTACCTGAATGGCATAGAATCATAGAATGGTTTGGGTTGGAAGGGACTTCAAAGATCATCTAGTTCCAACTCCGCTGCCATGAGAAGGGACACCTCCCACTAGACCAGCCTACTCAAAGCCCAATCCAACCTGACCTTAAACACTTCCAGGGATGGGACATCCACAACTTCTCTGGGTAACCTGTTTCAGTGCCTCACCACCCTCATAGTGAAAATTCTAATCTAAATCTACCCTATTTCAGTTTGAAGCCATTGCCCCTCTTCCTATCATTATATGCCTTTGTATGAAGTCTCTGTCTAGCTTTCTTGTAGGCCCCCTTCAGACACTGGAAGGCCACTATAGAGTCTCCCTGGAGCCTTCTTTTCGGGCTGAACAGCCCCAACTCTCTCTGCCTGTTCTCATAGGAGAGGTGCTCCAGCCCTCTGATCATCTTTGTGGCCTTCCTCTGGACCCACTTCAACAGGTTCACATCCTTCTTGTGCTGAAGACTCCAGAGCTGGACACAGTACTCTAGGTGGGGTCTCACCAGAGCAGAGTAGAGGGGAAAAATCTCTTCCCTAAACCTGCTGGCCATGCTTCTTTTCATGCTGCCCAGGATATGGCTGCAAGCACACATTGCCAGCTCAGCCTGAGCTTCTCATCAGCCAACACCCCCAAGTCCTTCTCCTCAGGGCTATTCTCAATACATTCTCCACTCAGCCTATATGTATGCTTGGGATTGTCCTGACGCAGGTGCAGAGCCTTGCACTTTGCCCTGTTGAACTTCATTGTCATGGGCCCACCTCTCAAGCCTGTCACGGTCCCTCTGGATGGTATCCAGCAGTTCAACTGTGCCACACAGCTTAGTGTCATTGACAGACTTGCTGAGGGTGCGCTCAATCCCACTGTCCGTGTTGCCAACCAAGATGTTAAACAGCACTGGTCCCAGTACCGACCCCTGAGGAACGCTACTTGTCACTGGTTCCCACTTGGACATCAAGCCATTGACTGCAACTCTTTGAGTGCAACCATCTAGCCAGTTCCTGATCCACGGAGTGGTCCATCCATCAAATCCGTGTCTCTCCAATTTAGAGACCAGGATGTCATGCAGGACAAATCATGACAAACGTACGTCCAAAGAAAATACTGTGCAGCCATCCTTTTATAGGCAACTTTTATATTAAAGTAATTTCCTTCATTATGAAGTGCTGAGATATCTGGGATAGGTCATCACATCTGAGTTGTTTCTGCTTTCATCTCTGAAATATGAATGTGTAAGCAGCAAGGGGATACTGCCTGGTGGCAAGCGCAGCCAGGGAGGCTCTGTCCTGAATACTCAGAAGGGGACAAATCTCTCCTGCTGAAGGTCCTGTGCCCTGTCCCCTGCCTCCCCAAACCATGGTGAGGGGCAGCTTTGCAATGCCTTTGGAATCTGTGCCTCAACTTTGTCGTGTGAGCCTCTATCTATTTAGGAATACAACAGTGCAATTTGATGTATCGTACGGTCATTCATTTTCATAGAAAGCAAAGTGACTGCTCAATAATAGGATGTCCATTCAGAAGAAGCTGAGCTACTTTTCATGGGAAAGCTAACACTTCAAAACCATTTTTTCATCCTGTAACATTCTGGAGATCAACGTAAATCTGCAAGTGTTAACCTTGAAAAGGAAACTGTCTGATGCTCGGCCCTGAAGGAGGAAATGCAGGTGTTCTTGTGTCAGAGAGCAAACTTAGGAGATCTCAGAAACTACAAACTTGAGTCCACCTGGACTTTGCCAAAATAGTTTTATAGTGAAGGGATTCAGAAATATTTTCAGATAAATCAGGTGTTTCCCAGTGTTTCAAATGTAAAGGAGAGCATAAATGCTTTAATAAATTAGGAAGGCAGTAGCCTCATTTATCAAAAAGATAAGAGGAACTCAGATGACAGAATTATCAATATTTTGTAGAGAAAAAAGTGTATGGTAGGATGAAGCAGTGTACTGCAGTGGGTTAGTGGCTTTGTCTTGTGGTCTCAGAACACTAACCTGAACTCTGAAAAAGCATTTGGGGAAGAAATATTAGAGATCCAGTCTGGTCTTTATGTGATGTTAAAAATGAAATGCAAAAGTGGCATTTTTTTTTTTTATAAATAAAATTGGAGTAGGGCTCTGTGGCTTGGGTAGTTCTACTTTTTTCAGCAATTTATGAAGTCATTGTAGCTGCAGCTTGGCTGTCATATTCTTCCTTTAATTGGAAGCTGGCCAAGGGGATGGTTGGCAAGCCTGTTTTTTGGAAGTCTGGACATTTTCTTGCTGCTTTGGAGCCTCTGCAGTATTAATAAACCACGAATAAACTTCCTGGCATTTCTTTAACAACATTATGGTTAAAGAACAATCAGTTTAAGCCTTCAGAGAATAGCTATTGCAGAAGAACAGAAAAGACAGTCCACTGACATCTAGCGAACGACTCTTTTCTCTGCTAAAGCAAAAAGCCTTATTGGATCTTTGCAGAGCAGAAAGAGTAGTCCTGGGACATAGTATAAATAATAAACTACCAATAACAAATATAGCCCTTCCACTCGAGAATTTTGAGCATACTGGTTAAGAATCTTTCTCCCTCTCTTGATCTGTGTATGATATTCATTGAATTTTTTGTCCTGATATTGAATTTCTGTTTTGGCATTTTATCTTGAAAATGCTGTTCAGGTTGCTCTCTAGTGTGTATCTCCGCTGGCCAGAGCTGAGAAAATGCACCTAGATTGAGCAGGGATCTTTTTAACTTTCCTTGGACAGGGGGCTGCAAGCAGAATTGCTCTGTGGTGTATGTGGAGGACCATTAAGAAGCATGTTCGGTAGAAACCTGCTGTGTAGGAGGTGCTGCAGGGTGAGCCAGGAGTCCATCTGGTCTGTGCTGCCACTCTTTGAGGAGCTGAGTGGCATGGCCAGCAAGAAGCCCCAATATATGTCATGAGCCTTTGGCCACCAGCGTCTTGCAGGTGGATTTTTCAACAGCAGAGAAGGGGACTCTGGGGGATATATGTAGGTATTTTCCTTGATGGTGTAGTTCTGTATTGAGTGTTGTGGTACCCGTAGGCAGCAATACCACAGCTTTTCCTCTCCTGTCTCTGTGTGACATGAAAATCACTAATGAGTAGCTGATTAGGCCTAAGTGATCATGATTTTATTCTGTTTTCCTGTAATAAATACATTCAAATCCCTGTTCTCACTGGTTTTTGAAAATGAAAGTTTCAAGACAGAAGTGTGGAAACATTTTATTTTTTTCTGTCTAATAATGTTAAACTTGATGACCAAAAAGGCAAAGAAAACCCAGCAAAGAAAAATTATTTCTATGGAAATCCCCAAGTAAGAAGGTAGGAGCTTGAAGGTTTTATAAAATAAAAGTTGAGGACTTAAGAAAATTGATGAAAAAACACAAAAGATCTCAAGGACACATAGAATTAAGGATGAAATATAGTTTTCTTGCTTTTATTTTATTTTAAAGAAGCATAGTTAGAACAAAAGTAGTCTGAACAAAAGAATGGGCCATTGCTGTGTGAAACACGTTCATTAGAATTAGAACAAAGTATTCATTGAATTACTTCTCTTCTTCATGTGTCAGAGAAGGACAGGCTGCTGCACCTCTGCTGATGGTGCTCATGAAGTGTGTAACACCCTCCTCCACCTTTGCTGTGCTTCTGTGCTACTGTGTGAACTACTGTTGTGCTGCTATGTGAACTGTTACTATTAGACTTATTTAAACATCTGGACCTGACAACTAATACCCAGAAGTTTTTAAAGAATTCACTGGAGAGATCTGTGGGTTATGAAGCTTGAATTTTTCAAAACGCTTTGAAACACAGGGAAATTATAGAGAACTTGGGAATTTGTCACCAATGCTTTAAAAAGGAATCTTCTGGATAATTGCAAGCCTATCAATTTGGCTCTGGGCCTGGAAAAAGTAAAATAAATTCTCCTGCTGGACTACATTTAAACTTCCTATCATTCTTTAAGACCAGTCACCCGTGATTTTTGGAAAATAGATTTTATCAACCCGACTCTTTATTCCTTTCTTTATTCTCCTTTTTGAGAGATAACAAATACAGTTTGATCAATGCCATCGTGTTGAAGTAATATATAATACGCTTCTGTGAGGCATGATTTTTTGATGAAGTAACTAGGCTGAAATGAAATCAATGCGGCGCTTCTTAAATGGACTAAAAGCTGGCAGACAGGCTATGAAACATGACTGTAAATGGGGAAACCTCACTGAGTGTGTGCCTTTCTGTTGGATTCTATAAGAACTGGTTATTATCAGTAACTGTTTAGCGCTTTTATTGATGACCTAGATGGTAACAATATCAGTTTTCCACAGGACTAAGGGAAATTTAAGAAAGAGGATAGCTATCTGATGCAAAGAGATCTATCAGTGTTAGTAAAGAGGGTGCAAGCTGTAATGTACCATGAGTGATGGTTTAGTGAGCTAGTGTGGCTCTTGGACGCATGCTTGGCAGTACTGAGTAAGGGTAGAGAAATATTTTGCATGCACAAATAGGCTTTCTACAAATGAACTTGATTTTAGGAAAGAGTAAGGGGGTTCAGTGATAATAAGGGGGTGTCATGGCAATAAAAGACTAAGAAAAATTGAACTCCAAGATCACTATCTACTGGATTTATCAAAGAGGGGTGGCTCAGTATCACTTGCTCTGTTTATGTACCAATTCTGGTTCATCATATGGATAAAGGCATTCTTCAGCCAGCAAAAGCATAACAAAATGGGGTGTCTGGAAAGCAAAACATAAGAAATTTTACTTAAATTCAGTCTTATATGCTTAATACAGACATTTCCAAGAGAGGCAAGGGTCTCTCTCTGCAAGGGTTTAATTGTTTAGAGAACTTGGAAGCTGTATTCAGGCCTCTGAACATGGATGAAACTTAGTTTAGTCTCTTGCTTTGCTCAGAATTTATATGAAAGAATTGGCTTTATGTTAAAGTTTTTATGGTCAGGAATGGAAGCAGGGCAAGTCCCGTGTATATACTAGAACGTGGCAGGTCTGTACGCCACACTCTCTCCTGTTGCTCTCTTACCCTGTTGCTTGAGACTTCCTAAATTACTAGAGCAAAGAGAATGGGAGTTTGACTTACATGATTCCTTCTGTTCTCTGAGGCATCTGGTTTTGGCCTATAACTAGAGCAGCTGAATGCAGTGCTCAACTCAGGCAACGCTTCTAAATTGGCCAAATGCAGTAAGGGGCTAAAGATGAAATTTTTACGTTGAGCTAGAGGAAATTTTGTACTGCTCTTGACCGAGGTTTCACCAAAAGCCTGGTAGAGAGTTTGCCTGTGACTGTGTTTATATTTTTGCCCCTTGAGGGAATTTTGTGGCTCTCTGCAGGGTGGTGATTTCTTGTGATTATACTGAAATTTCTTAATGTTGAAGTGATGTGTGACAGAAAGCAAAAGCAACATCAGTATTACAGCTTAGACAACTCGGTTAGGCCGAGGGATCTCAGTTGGACAGAGACATGTTCTGCTCTGCTCCACGTCCTCAAGAATCAGGAAATTTAGAAATTTGATTGTAGAGAGTCCATCGTGTTTAAGTACGACCCTGATTATCTGTTCATTTTCTGCTTATGCTGTTCATTACTGACAGGGCTCTGGAAATAATGCATGAAGAAGTCTTGCATCTTGAACAGTTAATGTTCACTTGCATGTTTTTCACCTTTTTGTTAATTAAAACATAGCAATGAAAAATGCTATTCATTTGAATCAAGGTATTTTATATAAAATTAGTAAAGTTAGTAATTTTGCATAACTTTTCTCTATCACTTTTGTCCACTGGAACAATTTATCCTTCCATCCTACTAAAATTGAAAATAATGAAGCTGGCTTGCTTTGCAGAGGACTTTGAAATGACACAGCCAGATCACTTAGAAACAGAGCCAGGACTAGTATCTGTGAATCCCAAGCTGGTTTTGTATCCACTGGACCATGCTGATGACACCACTAAATACAGAATTTGGGAAGTACCCAAGTGCAAAATGCATAACCAAATTTCAGGCCTTGCTGTAGGAATATACTAAGAATGTTCTTTTTTTAAACCTGTGATGATGTTAATTTTCAAATAGTTTTTTTTTTTACTTAAAAAACTATAAACAGAAAACGTGACCCTCCATGCTTGTTCTCAAGAACAAATTTACATTTTTTTCTAATACTTGCATTTTTTTTCTATCCCAGTTACTGCATTGAAAGCTTACCTTTTGTTCATGTTCAGTTCCTGTCTTCAGTTTACCTGTGATAGCAGCCTGCAGCACACATAGTCTATATTCTCCAGCAGTTGCCACAATAGTTAGGAGCTGTTTGTAACATCAGTAGAAGTATCTCTTTCTCCTCTTTGAAGTCGTGATCCTTTCTCTGCAAATTTTGTGGCACCAATTGGATTTCTTCTAAGAGCTGACCATTTCCTGACAGGCTTAAAAAGAACATCCAGTTGCTTTCTTTTTCTCCCTCCGCACCCCAATTTGTGCTGAGCTGTGCCCTCCTGTTTTACAGTTGGATTGGAGATGCCTCTGATAAAGGGCTATCTATTTCTCAAATGGGACTTAGTGTAATGGTCTCTTACTCTGGTGTCCAGGTCTTTAAGTGTTATAGCCTACAAATTACCATCCTTATCTCTTTTTGTCTTGCTCTGTCTTGCTGAAAGAATGAACCTGCCTGTCTCAGTCGTGGCCAGGGCTATCAGTTTCCTCACTGAGAAGGCAAGAGGGTTCCTGCTGTATGTGTTTATATTCCAGTGACCTGCCCAATGGTAGATATTGCAAACCCATCTGAGAGGGCTTCTGTTCACCTGCCTCTGAAGAGTCTGGTTATTAAAGCATCTGTATGAAAGATAATGGCTTAGGTTAGCCTTATGTTTGTTTGCTGAGGTTTGTAAATCTAATTGTTGAATCAGTTTGGTCTCCACAATCACTGCTATCTTTCTAAAGACAGAAGTAGTGTTTAATGAATATTTACTGTTAACTGTTCTGTTAAATATTATCCCATTTCATTAACACCAAGCTTAATTAGAACCCCAGAAAGGACAGTCTAATCCCTGTTTGAATAACTGCACCATCCTGCCACAATGTAAATCAAGGTTTTAGCAGGGTAATTCAACAACCTTGCCTTGTTAGTTAAATGATTAAACATCTGCTGTGTTGAAGAGAGAAACACGTTTTGTCTTACACTTGCAGCTCATCCAATAGCTAGAAATTGAAGCTGTTGACTATCAGTGACTAATAGCTTGAAGTCCTGTTTCTGTGGCACATTGCAGTTGGCAGGAGTCTGCCTGCTTCAAGGTTCCAGAGAAAAGTGTAATACTTTCTGAAAAAAAAAAAAGCCAAAATAATTCTGTTTCAGTTATTATTCTGAACTGTATGCACACAGAAATACACCAAATATAAACTTAGAAATATTGTTTTATGTTTAAACTTAGAAGTTAAAAACAACATGGTATTTATTTTAAAGCTTACAACGAATACTGTGAAAAACACAGAACTGATCAGAGCTATCACCTGTTTTGTTAAATGTTGATCAAACCCAAGCAAGGCTTGTATTTTTTTAGTATCTGAACAGGAGCATACCATGGAATCTGCGCTGTGTGATGCTGCAGTAACTAAATTGTGCCAGTAATGTACATTATTCCCACACAGTGGTGTAAACCCTGCTGGCTTTCCCTACTGGTGCACCCCTTTTCCCCTGCCTTTGGATGCAGCAGAGGGGTAGGGGATTTGGAGAAGCTGGCTGGCTGTGCCTGGCTGGCAGCCCCATCTGCTTGCAGTGTGCCTGCTGCAGATTTGACTGCTGAATGACCAGCCTCGATGGAAAAGAAATGCATGCCAATGGCGTGGGCATACGTGCCAAGAGAGAAGTATCAATTAGGAGCTTTCTGCTTGCAGTCTAGCACCCAGCCGTAAGTGCATGAGTATTTTGTATGACCAGTAGCTATTTATGGATGACTCCTAAACACAAGCAGCGGAAGGATTAGCAAGATGTACAGTATGTGATACTTTGCCCTTTCCACAAACATCAGGGTCACAGCACTAAAGAATTGCAATGAGGTCATAAAAATATTCTTTTTTTCCAGGCTTTAAAGATCAGCACTATTTGTCATGGAGCAAAATGGCTTGGAAGTTGAACTTCTGTTCCCACAATTGTATTTAAGAAGTGCTCATGAATCTTGACAGACTTATGACTGATTGTAAGCAGCTGAATGAAAACAATAGGCCTGCGGCAGCCACGGGACATGGGTGGGCCCCACCATCAGTGTATCTGCGCTGATGAAATCTTGCGTGGCAGGTAGGCTATGTCAGGGCAAAGCCCCCGGTGCTCAGGCAGTCCCACTGCGACGCATTGGAGCTTCAGTTCCAGCTATTTCTCAGCTGCTCAAACACTCTGCCTGAAGGAAATGTGTTAAAGAAAGTGCATTTTGCGTGCTTTTTATAAAGAGGGTGAACTGTGTCTTCCCATGATGCAAATTCACATCTAAGAACATGCTGGCTGTCATAGCTTTAACCCCAACCCACTCTCTTAGTTCGGGGAGACATATGTTGCCAGCTCAAGGCTGGCTCAGAGAGAGGTAAATACAGATGGGTTGATGTGTATGTGTGTTCATATATATGTTTATAGCTAAATGTTGTATTAACATGGATATAATTAACTGAGGAAAAGATAATTCCTGGAGAAGTTGTCTAGGGCTGAAAGTCTTATATGGCCAAGGGCAGAAAAGCATGCAAAGGGGTGAACTTTCTTGATGCCTAGACTTTACTTCTTAAAAGATGAAGAGAAGATACAGAAAGGAAGAAGCAGGATATAAAAAAGCAAAGTGGTGAGATTGTTGATTGTGGTAATTGAGGATAGACTGATAACGGGGAGAAGTTGCTTGTAATTTACTGTCCACTTACAAATTGCAGAGGGAAAAAAATAGCTATTCTACACAACCTGATTTGACAGAGGCCCTTTTCCATCTGTAACTACTGCTGCTTTGTAATTCCACGTAACTGAATCAGAATCAGTGAAACACTTTGCTTCTTTCTTTTAAATGGAATTGCCTTTGGGTAGAAAATGTTTCCTGATATCTCTTAAACTCTCTAAGTGGTATTTCTGTGAGTATATGAAGATCCATTCTGCATAAAGGAATACTGTAGTCTGAAATCTGTATTTTGGAATCTCGTTGTCAGGTAAATTTCTTTATAAGACATGACAAGTTAAATAGTTAATTGCATTGAAAAGGCTTTAAGTTTAAAGATTATTATAATATTAGATTACTTATGCATATTTTTAAACGAAATAGTGTATTGATCTGTAGAACACTGAGAAGACATTTATTCTATAAAAAAACATTTCTGGCAATATATTACTTAGAGCTACAAAGCTGTTTATTTACAAAATCTTTCATATCCCACGTATATTAAATGGAGTGTACTCTGTCTATAAACGTCTTTTGCGGCTTGTTTGGTCTGAAGACCAAGCAATGAAGAATTCTGGTTGTGAGGAAATTTTGTTTCATTAAAAGCCCAAATGAAGAAGATACCTAGTAAGGAAGGAATAAAATGCACTAGCTATAAATAAATGGACACTCTGAAGTTAGTATATGAGGTGTTTTTTATTTTTACAACCTGGAATGCTAATTAGAAAGAAGAAACTACAAATGATGGAAAGCGCAACCACTGTCACACTCAGGAGGTCTGTGTGACAAAAGCCAGGTGAAAGAAAAGATGAGATCACAAAGGAGAATTTTTTGCAAGATAAAAAGAGGCTCTTACCAGACTACAGATAAACCCAAAATGCAGTGAAGAATTAGAAACTAGGTACTTAAACAGTGGAGGGAATTCCATAGTCCCAACAGTACTACACAGATGGGAAAGACTGTATCCTATTTAGTGCATTTTAATTTCTGTAACAGTCGAGGTACATCATTTTCAGAAAAAGAGATGTGATCTGATTATCTGGTAATTCAGACAAGCCATTATGATGTTTAATTTGCAAATGTTCATGACCTAGAACATTTCACTAAGCAGCTGATAGCGTGAGGAAGAGTTAAAGCTGTCGGTTCAGCATCCTGCTGTGCAGGGGGTGTGTTGGTAGAAGTAGCTGCAAAAGAGCAGATCTGCCAGTTGGGCTTCCGCTACGCGGGTTTGGAATGAAATCGATACATGGATGAGATGGAATTTTTGTCCTCCCTGTTCTTCAAGGAGATACATACAGGGCAAGGATTCGATGAGTGGAATTGTTAAGACTATATTTGAGCAGCACTACACAGGGACATAATACCTTGTATCCTCAAGTCTCCAGGGAGAACTACAAGACAACAGGATTAACTATCAGAGTGGATTCACTCTGTAGACAGAAACTCTTGTCTACATGATTGGAATAGATAATTGATGGAAGAACTGATAGTGCAGACTTCTGGACCAGATTAGTTTTGCACTTTTCTTTTTCTCATTACAGCCTTTGTCATGAAAATGGATATACTTATGCCATTTTCTGTTCTGCTTAAGTTATTACACTAGAAATGTTATCACTTGATTTTTCCAATTTTTACATTCCTAAGGCCTAGTATAATTATTTTCTCATAATATATTCTCTGTTTGAGTGTCTTTATAAAAAAATTAGCATTGGTGGAGTTTGGTAGGTAATTATATTCTTCCCTGACAGGCTAAAGATGGTATTGTTTAAAGGAATAATTAATTATCTTAGGAAGCCTTTTTCATTAAAACCTTGTTTTAGTAGCTGGTTAAGCTTAAGAAAAAGTGGCCATGAGGACATTCCATAGGCGCTAAGAAGGGAAGGTGCTGTATTGCTCTAGTCTGACTTTCAGCATGAAAGAGACCCAGGGCTTCTTGGATCTTACTCTCTATATTGCTAGAAAGTAATCTAGCTGTGATACGCCAGTGGCAAATGATGGTGGATCTATTACAAGCTTTTAGAGAGCAATGCAATGACTACTTACTCTGATGAAACCCAGCGAAATTGAAAATAACTGGAATAACTTTCTATTTGTGGGATGAATTGTCTGTTATAGGCATGCAGCCTCAAAAAAGTCTTCAAAAAAATGTAAAACTTTAGAAAGGGATGCTTGCTTCAAAGGATTAATTGACAGATATCCTTTGGCTTTTGCTGGACTGGACCTCTCATTTTATAAGCTCTCACTGTTCAAACCATATGCGTTATTTCTAGACTGAAACTATCTAGTTTTAGCTACTAGATTCTGCATTTTTAAAAATCTTGTTCTTTTATATTATTGAGCATCAAAATAATGAGCGGGGATGTCTGTTTTTGCTGTCTGTGTGGTTTGTAGGAAGCACAGATTTCGTTCAGTTAGGTCACTCAGCACTTTCAGTTCCCACCCCAGTCACGGTTGGAGAGATTAAAACCCACACAGTATACTTAATTGCCTGTAATTGCTAAAGAATATTAATAGGACAAAGATGTACGCCAAAGATCAGCAACAATTGCTTCTCTTCTGTACTTCAGGTATCTGATGATAACAAATTCTAAAGACTGTGTCCTTTTTGCCCTTGAAATGAAGCTAGACTATGAGAAATACAGCAATAGATACATAGCTTATAGGAACGGTATTTCTTAAAATTGTGTGCTGATACATGTATGTTCCTGGAGTTTACTAGTATC
>JAOXJK010000001.1:127208592-127228927 GCA_025774025.1 Xenus cinereus
GAGTTTACTAGTATCCCACTGATTAGATGTTGCTGAGTTATATAATATCTAAATATAATATATCTCCCATTCTTATCATAAGGTTTTGTGGATGGAATGTGTTCTTACCTATGGTGATGTTACTTTTCCACACTGGTCTCTTAAACTGGCTTATACTTTCATTTTTGTGCCCATTAAAAGCAAGACTAAAAATGGCTTAAAATGGGCTGCCCCCTTTTGGACACAATCAGACTTTGTTTCAATGTTTTTTAAAAGTGATCCTGATGAGAAATACCAATAATCTAAATGGAAAATCCTGAGCAGAGCAAACCACTGCAGTGCAGAACATAATTCATAGAAAGCATTTGACAATAGCATTTTTGATGATTCATTCTCCTGACTCAGATGGCAGAGAGAACCAGGCATGGGAACAGTGTATTTTTGCAATAAAAGGATGAGAAATGCAAGGGCACACTTGTTGTGGTGACCCTGGAAAAAATAGCAGGTTATTCTGGTGTCCATTCTGGGCCAGGTCGTGATGCATGGGGGTGGAGGAGGGAGAGCACGGTCAGTAAAAGCATGAATACAATATAAATTAGTGAAGGATGTGGGGAAAATGTCTAACCAAGTATAGCTGATGACTTTTTTTTTATAAGTTTGGCTGGTAAAGATAATTTCACTTGCTGTAGGGCATGCAGTATTGTGTGACATCCCAATTTTTTTCATAAATTGTTCTGTGAGATGGGGGCAGTTCTGCACAAGATTGCTTTCATAGCGTTGTGTCTTGTATTTGCATTACCCTGTGACTAACTAGCAATGAGGTCTGCCTGAAGCTTTACGTGCTGCTGAGCTGCAATAAAATCTCTCCGCCCCGTGAACACTCCAGTATCTGCCATTCTGGTTGTTTTAAGGGGTTTATTTTTCCTTGTCTGCCTGGCCACATCTGTCATAGTGCTTGTTGGATTTTGGTAGCTTGGTGACCTCTATCCCTTTGTTGAATTTGGTTGAAACCAGTCTGCATGCTTAAAAGTGTGGGGAGAAAAGTGCTACTGTTCAGACAATCCTGTTTCTCTAGGAATCTAGCTTAAAAATAAAAGCACGGAATTAGAGTAGCTCTTCGTAACTAGATTAAAACTATCTACCTTCAAAAAAATTGCCGTGCAGTACAGTCTTCCCAGGGATGCCCCTATTTGGGGATTTTTTTACTTGAATTGGGGCAGGAGGGAAAACCAGGTGCACTGTGCCTGCAATTTGCAAATCTCACACCACATGTGGTCCAGCCAGATGTAGCCGGCAGCCCTCGGCACATGACAAGTACGTACCTAGTGACACGCTGAGTTGGAGACTGTAAGTAAGTATCTCAGAAACAGAAGGAGATCCCTTTTGCAGGGCAGCCACCACCACATTTTCAATCCAGTCAGAAGCCTTTTCCCTGTCTGCTGCTGAGGAGGCCTTCAGTAAGGGGGTGGCCAGGTGTGGGATGTAAGTGTTGCTGTGGTAGTGGTGGTCAGGGCCTGGGAAAGGAATGGTCAGAGGTGCTGTGTGAGATAGATATTTTCCACTGAGCCCTGACTTTCTTGCACTCTCAGTCCTGCCATGAATGTACAGGGGCTCCTCTGTGTGCCTGGCTGACGGTCAGGGCAGCTTGACTGTGCCGTGGGTGCACACAAGCTCTGGCCAAGCAACCTGGTGACATGGTGGCAGGTGTCCTGCCCTGCCACTGGAAGCATGTGGGGTCTTGCTTCTTGCTTGGCCTGGGAGGGCCAGTGCCAGCGCTGTGGACGGACACTTCAGGTGGAGTGCAAAGTACTGATGTTTTTGCTGGCTACTGCCTCTTTGTGCTGGCCTTCAGAAGATGGCTCGGACTAATTTTTGACCAGTGAAGCACAGGAAGGTCCTTGAAACCCAGGGAGAGTGAAGGGAGATGGCGCGATACAGGTTCCTGCCCATCTTTAATTTTGTTGCTTTCACTGGTGCCTCTGCACGTTTATGCACACTAACTTCGTGAATGCACAGCAGTCCGTAATCTTTACATTGTCCTTCCTTCAAAGTTGGCTTATCCTGGCCAGGGAGTCTTCCGCAAGACTATATGAGTCACAAAAAGTAGCAATATGCTAAGTTAAATACAGTAAATGATTTATCTCCTCTCCCTCTGGTTTGTGTTTTGAAATGTACGCTGCGCGGTTTGATAGCTTCCTACCACTGCTGCCAGGCCACCTGTCCCGCACCCCGTCCAAGTCTTTGTCTCCAAAAATACCACTGCAGCTCAGACAAACAGCTTGGCAGCCATGCCAGGGAAGACCTTTAAAATGACGATCTCATACCGCCGCAATGGGAGAGAAAGATATATTACACGTCTGACCAAACAGTTCAGAACTACAGAGCTGGAAATACCATGCCATATCTAAAATGCACGTAACGTTGATCAGCCTCTAGAAACAGGCATCGTCTGGCTTCACAATAGTTAATGTAGTACTACTGCTTTCTGTGATATAGTCTGATTTTTTGGTCTGGTTTGGTTTTTTTTTTAAAAATTTCTTTCTTTTTTCTTTCTTTCTTTCCTAATCAGTGACTCAAGCTATTAGCATTGATAAATTAGGCTTTTATCCCTTGCCACAAACCCAGTGCTTTTTCTCTGCTTACTCTTTCTTTTTTGCCCGTCAGTAAAGCTATTGTAAGTATGTAATGCCATGTGGTGGCTTCAGACAGACACTTGAAGTTTTTGAAGTATGTTAAATGCAAACAGACCATTAAGTGGGTGAGCTACCCACCTTTAGGTCTCCAGAAGTAGTAGAGTTGCCTTTGTGCTTTTGTTGCTGTTGGTTTGGTTTTTACAGTCTTTGCCCGTATGTTTCCCTGCCCAAGCTAGCTCACAGCAGCCCAGAAGACGGCAGAGAGCCCAGGGCTGATGGCACCCTCACTGGATAGGACTGTTAGCGCTGAGTCCCTGGCTGCTGTGGCTGAACGTCGGAGCTAGGTGATGGCCCTGATGCTGGCCCATGTGAGCTGGCATCGCAGTCGCTGGGACTGCAGACGCTCATCTTGTGCTGGACATCGGAGAGTGAGTGAGAGAACGGAGCTGCAATCGCTCGGGATTTATTTGTTGCACAAATGGATGTAACTGAACTTTTTTCGCAGAGCTGCAGGGTGAAAAAACCCAAGCGGGATGCAGCTTCTGCAAAGCGTCCTTGCCCTTGGCAGCAGCATCCTCTGGTGCACAGCAGTGGTTCTTTGGGGATGACACATCCTCACCGCTGTGCTCTGCAGAAGTCACTACTTTGCAAGCCATCAGGATGGGCTGCCCAATATCCTCTGGGTCAAGGCCAATATTGATTGTGAGTGAAATGTGGCGAAGCCACTTCGTAAGCGCCCGGCGTTCAAGGGGATGTTGTGAGGGAAGCAAAATGTCTCAAGTTTCTGCCTACGTGCAAATAGAATAAGGAAGCACGTCTGTTAAAACAAAAGGGCCGTGTTGCTTGTTTGGTTTTAAGAAACTTTCCATCCTCCCATTGAAAGAAGCCCTTGGGGTGAAAGGAGTGCAGTTGCGAGGGTTTAATATTGTTGGCGTCTGTTTCTACCGAGGTTACATAATTGCTGTTTTCCTGGGAAATGAAATCATGGAAATGATTTCCATGAAAATCCACCAGAGCATAAGCAGGCACAACTTTGATTTCAGGCACCTGTCTGTGCCAGTATTTAATTTGGCAAAGGAAATGTAGCATCAAAACGAATATAAACACAGTAGCACAGGAATAATGGCACAACTGGCATTCAGACACTGAGATGCGAGAACAAACACAACCCTCCCCAGCATGGGAAACTTCCCAGTGTATAGTGTGCGTGTGGGGACGAGGCCAATGTCAGGAGCAGGCAAGGGGAGTCCTGTGCAGCAAGAATGGCAGGGGAGGCCTGGAAAATACACTTTCAGAAAACCAACAACCTACAACTTAAATGAATTGGAAGGAGAGAAGGGCAAGCTGCAACCAAAGAAGAGAAGCTGGAAGGCTGTAAGGCCTTTCCTCTGTCTCGCCTTAGTAATTATCTCTTGTTTGCAGAGCTTCCATTAATTGGAATGCATTTCCTAATGAAATTAGGCCGGCAGCCAGTATTCAAGTCTTTTTACTGCTATGGAAAATTTGTTCTTTGAGCAACTCAGCCATTGATTTTTGTTTGTGTTTTCATTCATCATGAGACTGTTACGTGCCAAAAATTCCATGCTCCGTCATATTGCCTTGGACAGTCTGAGTTATTTGATTTATTCCCTTGCTCCTGTGTCTCGAAAACTGAATTCTACAGCAGTGCCCCATTTGTAGTTACTTTGTTATATGTTTTTCAACCTTTCTCTTTTTTTTAAATAGTTGGCCTTCCTTTTAACTACCTATCTATGAAATGCACGACAGCGCAAAGACACTAAGGATCCCAAGGAAAACAATAATAAGGCTTCCAAAAAATTGATTGAAATTACATTTGCGTTGTGGGATTTCTAAATTTAAAAGGATTCGCAAATTTTTCTGGTTTATAGGGAGCATGGGAGCTGGACTCTATCAGTGCAGAAGAGCACATTTTGAAGAGAGATCTTTGACAAGGTGGAACTGGCAACAGTTGGTCTGGAAGGGGTCAAAACCCTGTTCAGACCTCAGTCAGTCTTTGAACTGTGCTTTGCTTATCTCTTTGGAGAAAGGTGGGACTGAAACAGCAGTTACAGTATGATTTGGATGCGGCTTCTTCTTTGCTTCTGCAGCCAGGTTGGGACTAGGCATTGCTCATGGATGTGCAAAAGGCCTTGTCTATCTTATTCTGCAGGATACTGTTTGATCTATTGGCCGTATCTACATACATACCTTATCTGTCAGGCTGAATTATTTCCAAGAATTAATCTTTCTACTACATCCCCACTACACGATATATATCTGTACTGATCATCCTCTGTTACAAATATGAGTCTTATAAAATGCATGCAGCCATTTTACAACAGACTTTAAGTAACTGATCTGCCAGTCTTCTTTCTCATTCAGCACATAAGAAGGATAGGGAGGGAGGCTGAAGGTTAGACGATGAGCGAATGATCTGAGTTACTTCCAGCTCAAAATGATCAAAAATATGAGTCTGGCTTTAAAATTAGTTTTTGAACAGCAATATGTTTAAGGTTCGTCTTAGTTTCTTTGATGTTTGAGACTTAAACGAATGCACTCAATTTACCTTTACAGATTTGTCTCAACACATGCTAGCACAAATGGTTGTGAATTAAATCTTAGTCAGCCACCATCTACAGCAACTGGAAGTATGAGGACAAAATGAGTATTGTAGGAGTGACTGAAATCAGGAGAGAAAAGAACCTGTGGAATTCTGTACTTTTTAGGACTTCACTGCAGTTTCTGGAACAGTGACATTCTTTTCTTCATCTTACTAAAGCTTCCCCCTGTGTGTGTGTATTAGACTGTGTGTATGCATGGGAACTCACACAATTGGTGCTACTTACTCAAACAAAAATAATTTTAAGTGCATTTTAATTCTTTCTCCTTATGACTCAAGTAGGTTTATTTCATATCTAGAAAGCAAATGGTACAGTAGTAGTCATCTTCAAGAGACAGGCTGTCACTGTGAGAAGTCACACTGAGAAATTATGCTGATAACCCCCTAATACCATGAATATTATGGTTGACGGGAAGAATTTTGTGGTGTTGCCAACACATGCTTATGTTGAGAAAGTAAGTGAGCCAGCTTCCTCTAGCTGCTGGGCTGAGGTTGTGGCCTTTTTGCACATCTATGACGAATTTGTGTGTACAGAGGGTATGTGCTTCAAGGACTGATGGGCTAGTTTAATGGGATGTTAAATTGGAACAGTTCACAAAAAGAGGCAGCCCTCAGATCAAGATAAAGACACTTCTGAGATTATTGGAACAAACAAAAGAGGCTTTAGCGATGTCTTTCACTGGAAAATGATGAGGGGAGAAAAAGGAGTGTTACAGAGTGTGGTCTTGAAAAAGGGAAAGAAAGAAGGGCAGGCATCAGGTTGTTGTAACTGTCTTCTGAAGTTTTCCCTCTCTAGCTGTACGGATAACTCCTGGTAATCACTTTTGAAGCAATATGATTATCAGTTTCCTAGAGTACAATATCAGAACTCCATCAGATATTATGGCAACTTGAATGGGCTTTTTGGGCATACATTTACAAAAAATAGGTGGCATTTTCCTGGATTGATCAAATGCCAGTGTTGATCAAACTGTCCATTGCAGTGCTCTCTAACAAGCCCTGGCACTTCTTTGAAATTTGCAAAGAGATATCTTAGTTAACCACTTCTTCAGGTTATTATTATTGACCAGCAAGTAGTCCTCAACACACCTCTCATCTATAATGAAGAAGATATTCTATATATTTATTTGTATTATCCATTTGCTTCAGATCTTGGGATGTTGTAGAAAATCTGGTAGGCTGTAGCTGATACTTGTAGTCTTTTCCTGTCTGTTATAAAGCAAACAAGCTGGCCACCTTCTCTTCCTAAAATTGCAGCAACAAGACCAGAAAGGGACATGAGGCTTTTGTGGATTGTTTCCCTCTCAATGTACAGCTGGTCCCTGACTTTCATTCCATTCACAATAAAATGGATACAGAAAACAAGGTGTACAGATGCAAAAGAAAATAACTGTGGGAAGAACATGCAGTATCGTAGAGATGCTAGAAATACATTGCCACTGGGGAGTGTGCTGGTTTATGGTATTGAAATGATCAACTCTCTCTTTAGGGTCTGAAATTCCATGACTACTGATGTGTTTACAAGAGCAATTTCTGCTTTCTCCTGTGACTGCATTGTCCCTATCTTAAATATGTTATGCATAAATATGAGAGAAGAGAGAAATACAGATGCACACAACATGCAGGTGTCTGAGACCTCATTGTGAGACTCAACTAGCATACAAACTCAGTGCCAGAATAAGATCACATTTGACTGCTGGAACATTTACTTTTCCCAGCAAAGCATTTATTTGCTTTTCATTATTCTTAATAAATGGAGAAAGGATATATATTTGTGTTTTGCCTGCCTGTCTTTCCCACGAGGTGTTTATCGTTCATAAATAAACCAACAAAATCAACCAAAAGACAATGTTTCGACAGAGTGCCCTGATAGTGAGAAAACAAGTGGCAGCTAAGAGGTTTCCTGTAGGATTTTCAACACCAGACAGTCCTGGAGGAGAGTTGCTGCCGCTTCCCGTTGCAGAGCAAGGTACAAGAATGCCCCAAGGCATTGCAGGGAAAGACAGGGGGCCTGAGGAATCATCTACAGCAAAGGATGACTCACACAGGGCTTGGTGTCTTGGTCAGTTGGGGTCAGCTGTCCCAGCTGTGTCCCCTCCCAAGTTTTTGTGAGCCTCCAGCCTACTCACTGGTGAGGTTGTGTGAGGAGCAGAAAAGGCCTTGGCTGCTTAGCAACAGCTAAAAAATATCCCTGTATTATCAACATAATTCTTATCCTACATCCAAAACGTAGTACTATACCAGCTGCTAGTAAGAAAGCTAACTCTATCCCAGCTGAAACCAGGACAGAGTCAAATTCAACTTTTCTTTCTGGATCACTGTGTCCTGATGGTGTTATGGCAAGTGCCTCATCTCCTAGTTCTCCCAGCCTGAGAGGTAGGTAGTTAATTTTTAAATTGTTGATAGTTCCTGCACCTCTTTCTTAGTTTTTGTCTTAGATCGACTGTCTTTACTTGCAGTTCTTGCTGCAAGTAGTTAAAATGGTGGTGTGGTGTGTGGACCAGATGACCTCCTTTCAATCTAAAGTAGTCTATATTTTGGGAAAGAATACTATTACAGACTCATAAGGGAAGTAGAAGACTCATCTGTGCTGAGGGAGAAAGTGTGACAACAGCACTAGAAGACAGTTCTGGGTTGATGATGGGAGCCTTGTTGAGCAGAAAATGGAGACTTGAGTCCTGCCCCAGGACACCTACAAAGCGTTAACAGCGGCTAGGCTGTTGGTATTGATCAGTGTCACAGGCAGTAGTTGCAACATGTCTATCATTCATGTGATCTCTCTAGGCTGACCAAAAAACATGCACAGCAGCGTGACCATTTGTATTCTTCCCTTGTTAGCGTGATACCCAGTGTGGTTGGGTGCCATGAGCGTAACACTCTCTCAAACAGCTTGAAAATCTTCTCGGAACCAGGAGAAAATATTTGAGAAATAAATTTGTCAATAGATAGTCCTGGTCACACCTACATTATAAACCTAAAATATTTCTTATTACGGGAGTTCTTTCCAACTCCTTCAGGCTAATGATGATACAATGGTGCTTTTACTGGAGGCAAGACATGATACGCAGAAATGTTTTTTCCTTGAAGACTTTTATTGGCTCCAGACATCTCCAAGTGATGCGCGCTGGGAAAAAAAAAGCAGCTCTTTAAGTATTACTGAGATCTGTAAGGTCACTGCTGAACTTCTTCATGCTACAGCTCTATGATCCTTGTGAATGTTACTTGTTTTCACTGTGATTGCAGCCCCCCATTCTGCAACAAGTTCTCCCACAGGTGTGTATCTGTGTATGAAACACCCACTGTAGCTCACATACAGAGTGGCTTTTTGAAACTGTACTCATTGAGAAGTGGCAAAGATTTTGAATGAACTGAATGATGAGGTGACGACTGAGTTTCATTTTGCACTGAGACCTCTCTTCTACTGCAGTGACCTTTGCATGCCTGGGGTTCAGACAGTGGTCCCTTTTCTTTTTTTTTTTTTTTGCTCCAGCATTTTAAGTTGTAATAGTTTCAGAAGTTTATAACCAGGGTTTTTTTTATGCTTGCTCTGAGAAGGCAAAGTGTTTTGCAGGCCTCCAGAGAACGTACATATGGACTTGCAAATCTGGGGTAGACTCAAAGAAGAATGCTGAGCAGCATAGAAACGTGGGAAGCCAGAAATATGTTCAGACACACTTTCATGGTTTGAGTGTCCCTGGTGGGACAGGATCTGAGGGTTTCCTAGGCTTACGCAGACATTGTTTTGATATTAAAGCACAGAAGGCCCGGGTCTGCTGCATGTGCTTGTGTGTGTGTGCATATCCTAGCTGTGCCAGGGCCTATAGGCACTGTCTTTTAAACCATGCCATGAATAATTAAATACTCTGAGGTTTTTCTGCAGTCCTGCAGCAGGGACTTAACTACTCCTGTAACCTTTATTTCTCTTCCTGGAAGGGATTGTGTGCAGTATCCAGTGTAATGCTCTGTCATCAGGATTACATGCTGATATTGCCTTGATAGCTTTATCTTTTTTTTTTTTTCCCTCTCTTTTATAGCATATGGAAGATACAGCTTTTAGCAGTTGATATGTTCATTTGGTCCACTGATTTACCACTTTTTTGTATATCATCTCCCCTCACCACCCAGTTTCTGCAGCGTGGGCAGACTAAGCCCTTCCAGAGAAGAGTCATGACAAAAGCTGTAGTCAGACAGCAGGTTGTAACTGGCATCTAGATGCTTTCTGATGGTGTTTTTGAAGGTGTTTCCTCCAGGCTTCTGGGAAGGCTGGATGTCTTGCTGACAGGGTTTTTCCCACTGAGGAGCGAGTGGAGGTGGGGCCGGCACAGAGGAGTGCCGCACTGCAGCTGTCTTTCCAAGCCGGGCAGAAGGTTTTAGTACCTGTGGAGTAGTGAACAAGACTGAACAGCATATAATTTTTCCTGTAATTCATTCATATGCAGGCCGTGGAGAGGCAGAGTTGTGTCTCTCAGGGACGTGCGGTGAACATGCCACTGTAGGATCTGTGCAGTTTCACTAGTAATGAAGTCGATGTCAGAAGCACCTCTGTCCTTCCCTGGGCTCAGATAAGTCATGGGGTAATTAGACAGATTCCTCTTAGTCCTTTTCCCCAGATAGCACACAGCTATGGGCAGCCATTGCTTTGTGTTCCACACCTCTCATCCTGGATACTTTTTGTATCATAAACCTGGTTACACCTGAGCCTCTTCCCTTTTTCTTCACTGATCCTCCATGAAGTTCAAAGGCCCAGTCTGTTTTTCTGTGAGGGGAAGGAGAGCACTGCTGCCCCACAGAGCCAGTTCCTCATGGCTTTGGCAGGCTGTGTGCAGAGGAGTTGGAAGGAGTAGTGCTCGGGAATATGGTTTAGTGTTGTTTTGTTGTTGTTGTTGTTGGTTTTGTATTATGTTTGGACTAGATGATCTTAAATGTCCCTTCCAACCTAGGCGATTCGGTGATTCTGTGTGATTCTGAGTTGCTCTCATTCCCTCTCTCAGCATCTATTGCTGGCAGGAGACCTCTTTGATCAGCAGAGGTCAAATAGAAATACGTAAATTCATCTTCAGCAGTGCACAACTAGGCATAATGGCAGCACAGTCAGTAGGTAAACTGTGCTTATTTGTGAATTATGTCAAGGAATGGTTAGTTGGAGGGGTGGCCCTGAGACCAAAGTGTATCTTTTGGGGGATCTGGGTAATGTAAATGAGACAAGGGACTAGAGGAGGAAGGGAGGAGTTGTTTCCTTCTGGGGAGAGATCAGCACCCTTGAGGAGAGCTGGGCAATCTCTGCTGGTGCTTCTGAGTTCTCGTATAATGCTAGTACCCCCACCAACCCCCACGCTCTCATCAGTTCAAGCTGGTCATTCATTTTTTGTTAGACTAACTTAATGCTCTTGGGATCCCATTCTAGAAAATACAGAGCGCTTATGGCCTTAACTACAGTGCATAAAGTTTTTACTGTCAGTGCAATAGCAGAGTGAATGCTAAGTAGTCTCAAAAAATGAGGTGGGTGGTATCTCAACTGGGATATCCATAATCAAGGGAAACTTTTGACCTTACATGTGCTGTGCTGTGTATGTAGACTATGATAATCCTATTTTGCCTGAAGTGTTCTTACTGCCGCAATGAGCTCTACTGGAAAGGATAAGGGCACTGTTAGTATTACATTCACTGTAAAGGGATGTGGCAAATGTGAAACTGATCATTATGTGAGACGGCAAACACTGGATACTAACTTCCGCAATGGATCAGGAAAGAAACTAGAAAATGCAGCATATAGTTAGACAAAAATTGAATTTTCACACATGTGCTATTATCCCCTGTCATGACCTTACAATGTAATGTCTTTTACCGTTACATTTTTATAAAACATGTGTATGAAAGTATGTCTCAGAAAGAAATTTCCTGTAGGGAAAAAAAAGAAATACTAGAAATTAGTTTGCAGTTCCTTCCATGTCACAATAGCCTTTGGCCCTGACCTTCTCATTGATTAGGGCAGAGAAAAGAGGAATCTTATCTGGAAGTTTTTTGTTCCGCCTGCCTTGACTTCATCTCAGTTTGGCCTCAGCATGAAAGACTGAAGAAGAAAAGGTCATTCACCTTCAATTGTTGCAAGAAACAAACCTATAATTGTTAGTCATTGTGTCTTGGTTTGCAGCACAGTCTTAAAGTGAAAACTATTGTAAATACAAAGGTATGTTTTTGTACAAGTAAAGAGTTTTTCTTGTAATTGCTGTATGTTGTGGTTTAACCGCAACCAGCAACCAGGACCACGCAGCCATTCACTCACTCCACCCTGGTGTGATGAGGAAGAGAATCAGAAGAGTAAAAGTGAGAAAACTTGTGGGTTGAGATAAAGACAGTTTAATAAGTAAAGCAAAAGCTGCACATGCAAGTAAAGCCAAACAAGGAATTCATTCACTACTTCCCATCAGCAGGCAGATGTTCAGCCATCTCCAGGAAAGCAGGGCTCCATCACACATAATGGTTACTTGGGAAGACAAAAGTCATAACTCTGAATGTCCCCCCCTTCTTTCTTCTTCCCCCAGCTTTATATACTGAGCACGAAGCCGTATGGTATGGAATATCCCTGTGGTCAGTTGGTGTCAGCTGTCCCAGCTGTGTCCCCTCCCAGTTTTTGTGAGCCTCCAGCCTACTCACTGGTGAGACGGTGTGAGGAGCAGAAAAGGCCTTGACTCTGTGGAAACACTGCTCAATGGTAACTAAACATCACTGTATTATCAACACTGTTTTTGGCACAAATCCCAAACATAGCCCCATACCAGATACTCTGAAGAAAATTAACTCTACCCCAGCCAAAACTATTAAATGAGTTAGTATGGCATGACAATCACAGGGGTTTTGCTGGAGTGGGGGAAGAGAAGAGGACTTTTTCTCCCCTCAGATATAGAGTATAAAATTTGCCTGACCACTGACAAGAGATGGGTCTCAGCAGTCAGGGAAATGCCACTGTGCTGGCCTTGTCCAGTATGGTTTTATTGATGTATTGTCTGCTTTCTCTTCAGGAATATTGAGCTGTTTTTAAACTGCCCCTTGGGATTGCACCATTTGCTACAGCAGGACTTCTCGCTGTCCGAGAACAGTGTACCTTTTCTGTACCTCCCTGCAGTCATCTCTTTGGTTCTCTGGAGAGTGATGGACATGCTCCCGGTGGACTGGGTGCTGGGGAAATATGCCTCGGGGCTCTGTCATTGTGTAGGTGCAGACAAGTGGTGGGACATGAGGATTTGACCCACCACAATGCTGTTCCTCAGTGCATGGTGCACCACTTCCTCTGCATGCTGGCTGGGGAAGACCAACACCCCCTTGCTTCACAGCTCAGTGGGGGTTCTCAGGGACTGGAGCAGATCCCCACTTCTTCAGTTGATCTGGGGACCTTTGGCTGGGTCTTGTTGATAGCAGCAACCCAGATGATGTCCCATTGCTGCATGTCAGGCCCCCTTCCCTGGAGCAGTTCTGGTTGCTTCTTGGGCTCCAAAAGCTGACCAGACCTCACAGACTTCTGTAAAAAACCACAAATCTCATCTTTTGTTCAAAACTCAGTCTAAAACAATAGCTGAATGTCTTTTAAAAGTCTTGAAACTGAGGGCAATGTACTTCAGCTCTTTTCTTAGGCCTCATTTTGTGAAAAACTTCTTTCTTTGTTAAGTGTAAGGAGAGGGAAAGAAAACCAAAGTTTGATTTAAGATTATCAATCCACAATACCTGCATTTTTTGGCTGATGGTACTGGCTGTATTTTGCACAATGACCAAGATGGGAACAAAATCAGTAACACATCTGACTTCTATGGGTTTTTTATTTGAATTTACAAAATACCCTGAAACCAAAAAAACAAACCTATTGGCTGAAATCAGTCTTGCTTGAATGTCGTATTGACCTTACTGTTGGTGATAGTATTGAATCGTGCACAATTTTTGTCAGAATTTGGCAAAGATTGTACTGATTAGTATTTTGTATTCTCCTACATATATGTCTCTATTGTTTGGAATTGGAGGAATAGAGAATGTTGTCTTCACTGAAATGAAGTTTTTAATCATGTGTCTGTGGAAAGATTACTTTTTCTGTGAATTCAGACTTTTTAATTTGTTGTTAATAAAAATGCAACTTCCCCTTGCTGACGCTGTCTGTGCGACATACTATTACAGTGTTGCCACCGTCCTTTTCTGAATACTCTGGGGAAATTGTGACATACTTGTTCAGAAGCCTGTGGGATTTGCAAATCTGTTTTGTATTTTGCTATGTTTTGTTTGTGTGTTTCCTCATTTTAAATTTATGCTGAAGGTGGGATGCAAACCAAACTGTGTATCCAAACCAGCAGGACATTTTTTTTCTAGCCAAGCACCCTCATCCAGTGGGGCTCTGAGACTTTTGGTCAGCTCTAATCCAGACATCTTTGAAGCATGGGTCAAAGATCTGCATTGTGGTATTGCTACCTCCTTTGACACATTAAAGCATAGTTTTCAAGGTAGGCTAGATGTATATAATTTTTCATTTCTGACTGTCCCCTTGGCATTGCAGAACAGCTTTTTATCTACTTCTGCTTTAAACCCCCCAACATGTAATTTATTTGTATTTTCTATTCCAGTTATACAGGTGTGTATCTATGTACTAGTTTGGGTCCAAGTTGTTTGCTTCCTGGAATGGTTTCCTTTTGCTTTTCCCAGGGTTTCCTACAGAAGCAGAAGACTGGAAAACTCTCTAATCCAGAAAATCTGTAGGATTTTAATGAAAGATCTTCAACAGAATGAGCTTTTGGGCCACTTTCCAACATCGTGAAACAAATTTCTACTTTAGTCTTTCATACAATCTCCTATTTAACCTCTGGCTACTTTCCTCCCCACTTCTCCCCTGAAAAGCTGGGTTAAATTGTGTCTTAATACTTTTGAGTGAATTTCCAAGTCACAGAAGTCTGTTGAAAGAACCTATTTTTTAATTTTAAATCCTTGGCTTGGCATTGCCAGATTACCATATGGAACAAGTTCTAATAACCAGCCAAGATATAAATAAATTCAGCGAGAACATTAAGAGCAAAAAAACAAAGAAATCCCTAATCTTCCAAACAGCCTGTCAGGCACCACTTTCATTCCAATGGGGAAAAGAAAAGTAGCCAGAGAGAACAAATGTCTGCCATTCAAATGACAGCTTTCAAAGTTAAATATGTGAGATGGACACTAACAGAAGATATTTCCCCCCCACCGTTTCTGGAATTGTACCCTGTGCTCTCTTACCCTGGCTGTCCCACTGTTCGTAGGACCGACTGTGCAAGAGTTTAAGCAGCACTTTGAAAATTCAGCCTACTTGTTGGGTGTCATCGCTTGTGTTTTCTGTGCACTGGGCTGTGATTCCTCATTTCATACATCACTGACAAGCTGCAGTGGCTCCAGAAAGCCACATCATCTCATAACCAAGCATGCATGCATATAGTGACAAATTTTCCATTGATGTTTAAAATTTTGGGAACATGGAATTTGTATGGTTATGTACACAGGTGTTTGTTTATTTTTGACTACCATTCTGGAGCTGAAGAGAGATTAATCCTTGATAGTACAGTCCAGTGACTAGCCTGTGTTATCTGTGTGTAATAATACGCATGGATTTGGCAGAATTAGAGCTGGAAAGCCATCCTTGATTTAAAATCAAAACTGTAGACTTCTGCTACATCTTGACCCAATTCTAGCTCTATTGTTTGAAGGTCTGGGTGAGCTGGCTCTATCTGTGCTACAGCAGTAACATGGTGAAAGGCTTTTCTTGTGCTCTTTTGAGCTGAAAGCAAGGATTACCCTGATTCTTCTGAGAATTTGTATGTGGGAGATTCCGCAGCAGAATTACACCATCCTAAAAGACCTGTGAATGATCACTATTATGAAGCAGTTAAAAACCAGTTTGTGATTAATAGTGGTAGATAAGTTGCAGGGTCAGGCTCACCTGCTCTCTAGTGAGGCTGCTGCCAATGATTCTGTGGAAATGGTGAAGGCTGCCAAAAAATAACGCATGAATGAACAGTTCAGAGGCCCAGCAGATCTGTGGAGTTCATAGCAAAGCATCGCTTTCTGTCCAGATGGTAGCGAGTTCAAAGTAGCTGGTTCCCATTTCCACACATCATGGCACACATCCCAAGGTTTTCAGGACTCTGGTGCTTCCAACAGGGCTTTTGTTAGAGTAAGTGTTTGTAATTTTCATCATTTCTGGAAAAAAATACCTGTATTGCTGGAAGGAAATCTAGCTGAAAGCAGGGCTCTATTTTTCTCCCCCCATAGGCTAATACAAAGCTGCTGGTGCTGCATCTTCCTCTGAGTGGCCTCAGCACAACATCCTTGGAAATAAGAATGACTCATCTTGATGGGGGTCTTCCTGTTGGGATATTGGAAATAAACACAGTTACTGCAGGGGACTTAGAGTACAGTAATTTGGATGATGAAACTTGAGGCATTGCTCGGCGAGGAGAGGCTGCAATCAGGAAGCTGTCAGAGAAGCCCTGGGGGAAGAGACGAGCAGAGTAATAAGATATGTCCAGAATGTTTTGCCGTTAACTTAAAATATTGTGGAAATAGAATATTGGCTCTCAGTTAAATCACACAGAGACTTGGAAAAGGACTTTGAGAAACACGCAGGCATTGTGCAGGATTGCTGCAACAACTACGCCAAATGCCGCAGCTTTGTGAAGGTCCTTGACAGCCCTGCAGCAGGAAGCACCCTGCATAGCTCGCTCTGCCCTCTGTGTGTGTACAATAGCTGTGTGCTTCAGGTGTGCTTTAGAGCAGAGTAAAGAGCAGGACTGCTCTCAACAGCCAGTCCTGACTTGCATTAAAACCTCATCTCCTCCATTCTTTTGCCCTGGCTCTGTTGGGACAGAAGTGAATCCTTATGAATTTCCTTACGGAAATATGTTCATATATATCAGGTAGTATAATGTGGGGCAGATCTGTGCTCATATAATGGCCATTTATTATTTATTTAGGGGTTTTAATCAGTCCGTTTAGAGCTGCTGCTCATATGAACTACTGAACATTCAGGATCATTAGATGAAAGACTGATACCAGATTTTTTTCCCCACGCACATTTTTCTGCTTTTGATTGTTTTTTTTTTTGTGTGGGTTTTTTTTTGTTTTGTTTGTGTTTTTGTTTTTCTTTTTCCTACCCAAACCTATTGATAGTTTGGGAAAACTATGACTTCTCAAGGAAACGTTTTTGATGAAGCTCTCCTCTGCTCAGCTTGATGCCTTGTCCTGCTGGTTTGTCTTTCTTTCAGTTTTTGGAGCAACTCCTGTTCCCCACTTTCCCATGTCTCCTTCTCCACAGGCTGCCTGAGCTGCCTGGGTAGAGGCAGAGTGTGTAGGACAGTACAGATGACAGTAGGCTATTCTGCATCACGAGAACAATCTCTCAAACTTGATCTTATGGGGAAAATCTTCACAGAAGATGCAAATATCTAACTGTGTGGGTTTTTTTTTTTTTTTTCCAGCATAGGAACATAAAATCCTGGAATGCTTTCTTGACTTCTGCAGGCTGATTTCTGGATGTTGAACCATAAAAGAAATGGCACGATTCACACTCTGGGAAAATATTGCCTGTCTACATCATAAAAGCATGCTCCCAAATCATGGCATTAGGCCTGCTGAATGTGTGCAATAGCTGAAAGATTGTTATGTAAAATCAAATAGGGTTTTTTATAACAATCTTGGTCTATGACTACTGGTCTTCTTGTCCCATAATGATATGCTAGAAGACACTCGTGGCAGATGTACGTCATGGGAGTGCTGCTGTTTCCCAGCAGGATGCCTGTGTTCAGCCTGTTGTTCTATCTTGTCACCAGGCAGTACTTTGAGGAGTTGACCACTGTCAAGGGGAGTGAAAATCTGGAAGTAAAAAGAAAATGCCTAAGCTTCATAATTTATAAAACCAATATACAAGTTAGTGCTGATTCTGAAACAAACTTGTGCTGTAATGGTAGGACCTTGTCTGTCTTGAGGGAAGAGGAGTGCTGTGATGCAGTAAAACCTACAAAAATCAAGCTGAATTTCCAGTGTTCTGTACGGCAGGATGCAAGAGCTGCTCGTGCTATTAATATATGCACAACACAATGAGTATTATTACTATCATTAATAATCTTCATTATAATTAACATAGCTACAGTATGAGCCTATTGAAAAATAAGAGTTAAATAAAGAAAAGAATAGGGATTACATTGTCATTGTATCTTAAGAAAGCCCAGTGCCACTGAATTTTATCTATCCCACAACAGAAATAACCATGTCAGCCAGCAAGTGCAGTTATAGGGTCACAAAGTTAAATACTGCTCTATGCTTATATACTAATCACAGAATCACAGAATGACAGAGAAAACTCAGACTTAACTCAAAAAGTTTCACATCTTGACAAGTAAAAGATGTGTGATGCTTCATAGTCCCCCAATAATTTATTTAGATAATATTTTATGTATTTTTTAACTCGTGTAAATACATGAGAATGCATGTCTCACTCAAAGATCTGTTTGGTTCGTGTCTAAAAATGAGATTCTTGCTTTTTGTAAATGATCCTGCATCACACTGTTACTAATATTGCATTATTACCGCACAAGTTGGATGTTATAATATGGCATTATTTATGAAGTCTTGTTTCTTAAATACTTCATAGGTGCTTCTTTTTGAAATCTACCTCACCATAATTTATGTTTTAGACATTCAGCATTCTCTTACAGTGTGGAATTCAAATTTGCATTCATCAGATATTCTGAAGAGAAAACCTTTGTAACAATGCAATTTCATATCACGTCTTTATTGATTGTGGGGATGAATTTTTTCATGGAAAAATCTTTGAGAGCTTGTATAACACAAGCTTCCTTTCTCTCTGGCATAATTAATTTTCTGGCAAGATGTGAAAGATGCATTTCATTTAGTGTCCTCAGAAATACTGCATTTTATGTTTTTGCATGCTAACCTTTTCAATGCTGAGAAAGACCCAAAACTTCATATTAAATATACTCCAAGAAAATGAAAATTTTACCAATGATGTTCCATCCTAGTTCAAAGGCAAAATGTTAGTTTAACTTCTTTTAGAGCAGTATTGAGAATTTGTTGTATTTTAGGTCACCTTTTAAAGCAGGAACGTTTTTGGTCGTCTTCTTCAAAGAGGGGAAAAGAGAAATAGTGTTGTAGTACAGGATAACATATTACTTCTCTCAGGTGTAGATACTATATAGGCCATTAAGAGAAAACACTGCACATGAAAAACAAATGGATCTGAAGAATGAAAAGGAGCACAAGAGGAACATTGTATCTCTGAGTCACTTCCAACTCATTCATCTAGTGCAACTTTGAGATCAGTAGCACATTGGATAATTGGTATGGGCAAGTGAAGGGCATTTGTGTGCCTACATCTTTCTGATTCTCTCAAAGTATTGCATCCTGGGAGGGCTAGGAGAACAACACAGGAAGGGGTTAAAGTAACCAGGTTTTTACATAAAATACTCATTTTACAAATGAGGACTTAATTTCCTCCATTTTTATTGAAGCGACATGTAGCAGAGGACCTGATTTGAGATCTCTTGAACTAAATCTTGAAATACCTTATTTCCAGGTACCATGGGCTCTGTCTGCCCAGTAAGTTTGCAGACAACACCAAGTTAGTGTCAACTTGCTTGAGGGTAGAAAGGCTTTGCAGAGGGATCTGGACAGGCTGGATCAATGGGCCGAGGCCAACTGTATGATGTTCATCAAGGCCAAGAGTCAGGTCCAGCATTTGGGTCACAACAACCCCATGCAACACTACAGGCTTGGGGAAGAGTGGCTGGAAAGGTGCCCGGCAGAAAAGGACCTGGGGATGTGGGTGAACTGCTGGCAGAATATGAGCCAGCAGTGCGCCCAGGTGATCAAGAAGACCAACAGCATCCTGGTCTGTATCAGAAACAGTGTGGTGAGTAGGACTAGGGAAGTGATCGTCCACCTGTATCACTCTCTACAACTACCTGAAAGGAGGTTGTAGTGAGGTAGTGAGGTGGGGGTCCGTCTCTCAAGTAAGAAGTGATAGAACAAGAGGAAATGGCCTCAAGTTGCACCAGAGGAAGTTTAGATTGCATATTAGGAACAGTTTTTACACTGAAAGGGTTATCAAGCATTGGGAGAAGCCACCCAGGGAAATGGTGGAATCTCCATCCCTGGAGGTGTTTAAAAGACGAGGAAGACGTGTTGCTTAGCAATATGGTTTAGTGATGGTTTTTATCTGTTAGGTTGATGGTTGGACTAGATGATCTTAAAGGTCCCTTCCAACCTAGACAATTCTATGATTCTATGGATTACTTTGTTTTTACAATATAAGTCACTGAAAAGAAGAAGCAGCATAGAACCTTTGGGATCTCATGCTGTGAGCACCATTTACACATTGTGCCCATTTCATCAGTATGACGCTGGACAGGCTGTAAGCAGAAAGAAGTGTTGTGTTACCTGGATTTGTATGTTTTTAAGTTGTTCTTAGGTTGTGGGTTTTTTTTTCCCAAATACTAATGACAATATGTAATGTAATTACTAATGTCTACAGACAAATGAAGACATTACAAGTGCAGTAATAGTTAGTGAGATCACCAAGTATCTAGTATGTAGTTCCTAAGCAACAGATTGGGCATAACTATTATTGTTTGCCAAAATCAAATGAGAAATAGGAAAGTCTCCGCATTAACCAAGGAGAAATTGGTAGGGATAGTAACAAGGAACAGATGCTTATACTGTTGTTCCTATTGAAACTGGTCATAATACTCCTGATCTGTCTCTGACAGAGGAGAAATTGGCCTCTTGGTTGCTCTATCTAGTGAACATAAAGGTGGATGTGATTTGTCTGTTGTGCAAATGTAGCCACAATGGAAAACAGGAAGTTACTTTATATACCTTGACCCTTATATAAAAATGAAAAGACCATTTAAATATTTTTTTGTGTGTGTGTGTGTGTGTGTAAGACTTCCATGGTAACAACTGTAAGAATAATAAAAAAGAAATATATTTCCAACAACATTCATATGATATCACCAGCTTGAGTGCAGTACCCCTGACTTGCATTAGTGTCATGATCCAAACACTGAAGTGTTCACTCACGTTTTTC
>JAOXJK010000001.1:127231213-127267209 GCA_025774025.1 Xenus cinereus
TGTAGGACATGAATCTTTGCCAAAAGTTTGTTATTAAATTATAGGTACATCTCCACCCTTGCCCCCCCGCCCCCCTTCCCAAAGCTTACCTCTGTATCTTCAATGCCAGTGCTAATGAGAATTTGTCTCTGTTTCCCTCTCCTTGCTCAGATTTTATCAAGGCTGAGCAAGATCTTGGCCACACCAGAATTTCTCATCCCGTCAGCTAAATATGTTTCTCCTTTGAATATTTTTGGCTCAGGCAAAACTACAATGTTTTTGTTAAAAAGCATAGAATTGCAATTCCATACGGTCTGCTTTGTTTTGTAGATGTTCTCGTTGGGGGTGTGTTCTCCTCCCTTCTCTGGTCAAAGCATGCAGGGCTCACAGCTGAGATGAACTGCAAAAGATTCTTGTAATGTGTTCCCCCACATTTACCAAGAGGCTAAAAAATGGAATACATCTTGGAAGATGTATTGCAGCACAGCCCCTAGAGACACGTGGAAGCACTGATCATATGAACTAGTTTCTGAAACTGAAATTTATTTTAGAGTGGAAACATCTTTTGGTTTTTGCACAATTGGATTTTGTACTCTGTAATTAAATAAAAGCAGCTTCAAAGAAAGCAGAAGCAGCTTAAAGAAATGATGCATTTTATAGAGGAAAAAAAACCTGTCATAGTTAAGATTTAAATTTTTTCACTGATCCCATCCATTTCTCTTTGACAGAATGGCGATATCAGTCATCCAATGCTGTAGCAGCACTCCGATCTTCAAGACTGAGAGATTTGGAAAAACATCTCATCTAGAAATCAGACCTTTTGCATGAAGGCTTTCAGATGACACTTCATCCTACAGCTGTGTCTTCAGGAAGGAGCTTCTGCATGAGAGTGAAGGTAGTCCTCTTCCCCTTCCCTTTCTCTTTCCTCTTTCCTTCCAGGCCCACTCACTCTGTGTGTTCTTGGTTGTCTTGGTCTGGTGCAGTCTATCATACCTCCTGGCTGCTTGAGGGCAAGCCAAGGTTTCAGTTCACTTCCTGCCTGCTTCTACTCAGGAGCGAGGCAGCAGATAAATTCTTAACTAAAGTCCTTTTCTTATAGTTTCTGTTCCTAGGGGTCCTCTTTTTCCTTGCCAAAATGCCTTTTGATCTATCTCTCCCAGCCAAAACATTCATGAAATGTGCATGACCCTTCACAATCCTCTCACTCATTGCTGTCAGCTTTGAAAAAAACAGCGATGCTCATAACTGAAATCTGCTGTGATGTTGCTGTGGTATGAATAAACACTAGAGCTTGGGCTTTGGAGTGGTTTTCTAGTAGAGAAGGGCTTACATTTCTACACTTCATGAGTATAATATTGCCAAATCATACAAAATGACGATGTGTAATTGAGAATAAAATTAGGAGATGTCATGTGTCCCTTTTATAATCATATATAGGAATTTCATAGGGGATATGCATGAAGCAAGAGGATAGAGTTAAGGCACTGTGATAAGAAAGCAGTTAAACTTCTCAGAGTCTGTAGGTTTTAAACTCTTGAATTAAACATGTGCGGTACATTTTACACTGTACTAAAAAAAGTGTAATGGCCACACATTAGCTTTGGAGAGTGATGCAAATTACACCATTAAATGCCATCTTTGCATTTAGGTTCGTAACTATTTGTTGTTATATCAAAACATAACTGCATTTTGCTCCTGCTTGTTTTAGAGAACCAGTTCAAATTTATGAGAGGAACTTTGCTTGTCTGTTTAGTTTGCATGTTATTAGCAAACATTGTTAGGCTAGTAACATGGGAGTCATCTACCCTAAGTTGGATGTCTAAGCCTAAGTCAGTCCCCTTAGGCTCCATTTGCAGGCAATGAAGTGAATAGACAACTCCAGAAGGTGATGCCTCTCGTACTAAGTCAGCTCAGATAAGGGAGATGAATTGCTCTTTACAGGTGTGTTTTTTGGTTTTTTTTTTTTGGTTATCAGCTAGGAAAAAGGACTAGGCTAGGCTTAGATCTTTCTTTGTTTCTTTATTTGTCTTTGTTTGGCACTTCAAGTAAAGAGGATGAACCCATATTTTGTCATGGATCAATGGAACAGCTTTCAGGTCATGTTAATTTTCATAAGATAAGGTTTATTTGTATCACTGAAACTGTTTGTGGTAATATGCTTGTTTTGCAAAAGAAGTATTTCAGGGAAGGGAAAGAAAAGGATCAAAACCTTGAAGTGACCTAATGTAGGGTTTCCTGGTTTGTTTGGATATCCCTCACAGCAGCAGTAGCAGCCCTTTAGATACAGAAGAGGGTCCAGCAGTGGGTCATCAAGATGATCAGGGGCTGAAAGCACCTCAACTACAGTAAGAGGCTGAGGGTATCAGTGAAGAAATTGAAGGGCAGGTATAAGTATATAGTAGCGTACACCTATTTAAAGAACAGTTATAGAGATGACAGTGCCTAAAGCCTTCTTGGTGGAGACAGATAACATGGCAAGGGATAAATGGCCACACTGAGGCTGGGAGGGCTCAGACTAGCTGTGAGGAGAAGCCATGTCAATGGGAAGGTGGTGCAGCACTGAGACAGGTTTCCCAGAGCAGTGATGCACTCTCTGCCCTTTCGGGGTGTTCAAAACTGAGCTAGATAAAGCCATGGCAGAGCTGATCTGGTGCTGTCAGCACTCCTGCTTTGGGCAGGAGGCTGGTCTGGGTGACCACCAGAGGTGCCTTCCGACCAGCATCCCTGTAACTTTCTTCCCTTTACTCTAAGGAAACCAATATTTTCCTATGCAGCTTTACCCTCAAAATCTGGAACCTGACCCTGGTTGCCTGTTCCCAACCCTCCTGTGTTTCTATGAACTGCAGGCAGGTGGCTACAGCAGGTCCTGACAAAGCGTCTGTGCAATATGGGGGTACACTGCTACTGTTCCCAGCTCACAGGCCACTTAAAAATTGCTCTTAATAACAGTGTATCATTCCACTTAGGGTGCTGTTCTGTGGCACCTGCGTTCAAATCTCTGCTACGCTCAATACCAGCGAGGGGGCTGAAATTACATTTCCTGTGTGTAATGTGGGTGTGTTTTAATGATTGGGCTATTGTCTTTTCTGGGGAAAAGTCAGAAACAAACAGACCTTCTGAGGGGCTCCGTTTTCCCCAGCTGGGAAGCTGGTGTACAAGATGAGAACAGCTAATGCTTTCTTAGCTCTATATGCAAATGGTGATTTCAGAATCTTAATTTCCTGTTGGGATACTGGAACTAGACAGTACCCTTTTTGAAAAATAAGCTGTTTTTCAAGCCTGGTCATTTTGAAACTGTAACTACTTACAAACTTGGAGATTTGTGGGGGAAGATTAGTTAAAGGTGAGAAATATGGAACTAGAGAGCGCTGTTTCAGCATTGCTCTTCAGCATGAAAGGGCACCTTAAAATCTTCCATAGCTTGCATTAAGTCATCTTGAAATTTTCTTCTGTCTCATTAATCCCAACCTATTTTAGATGATATAAACAAATGCCACTTCTTTTGAATCTTATCACCTTAATCCCTCTTCATCTTGAATTCACTCCAGGAAATCATATTTTTTACTGACTGAAAAGATTGTCAAATGAGCACAGCTTTTTGGTAGTAGAATAAAATTATTTATTTATTTTGTTATATTAGTGGTATCATCTTTCTCGATTTCCAGGCTAAGCATAGTACAATGTATATTTTTAAATTCCAACTTATTGCAGCTTGAAGGCTTGGAGAACTGTACTAAAAGAACTCTTGAGACTTTTTGTTTAATGCTCCATCAACCTTGTACACTGTTCTGGTTCTTTGCCCTCAGAGAAGTTATTTTATATTTGGTTGATTTAAAATTGCAATTTTTTATATTATTGATCTATTCAGTGACTCTACAACTTGCAGATCCCTACCATTGTACTGTGGTACTGAACATTATACTTTGTTTCCAGCATATAAAACCAGTAAAAACTTATGTACCTTAAGACAAATAGGAATCTTGCACTGTCTCTGTGTGCTTAAAACACTGGAATACTTGAAAGAGTCCTCCTCTTCAATTCCTTTTTCTGATCTTCATCAGTGCAGTCTCACAGTAATCTGTCTCTGTCACACATCCTTTCTTATTTTGCTTTTTAACAATCCCCTTTGTATGGAATCACTCAGCCTTCAGAAAAAGACAAAAAGAAGCAGAGGTGGGACTTTTTTTTTGCTTTTGAAATGCATGGAAGGATGTATTGGAGGACAGTAAAGACAGCCAGAGCCCTCCCTGGATGACACCAGGCTAGGTGGGTGGTTGATAAGCTATAGGATGGGGCTGCTCTTCAGAGTCACCCAGCAGGCTGGCCAAAATGGTGAAGTCCAGTACCTTGGATGGGATAACCCCATATAACAATACAGGCTGGGGCAGCTTTTCAGAAGAGGACATGGGGCCCTCATGGACAGCACAGAAGTGTCCCTGGTAGCCATAGAGGCCACCACAAACTAGGATGCGTTAGTACAAGGTTCATAGAATCATAGAATGGTGTAGGTTGGAAGGGACCTTTCAGCTTATCTAGTCCAACCACCAACCTAACACTGACAGAAACAGCCAGTAAACCATATTTCTAAGCACTATGTCTACCTGTCTTTTAAATACCTCCAGGGATGATGTTCATGAGGCTTCATTTGGAATCCTGTGCCCATGGGTGCTCAAAACCAGATGGAGTTATGTTCCAGATAGCTCTATAAATGTCACGCTTTAGCACAGCAGTGTTGGATATGAGCGATACCTGTTATGTGTGCAGAACAGCACCTGCTGGGGCATGCTCATAAACAACAGAAATCCTCAGTGGTCATTATAGAAGAATAGAAGAGATGGCAAGACAGCAAGCTATGAAAGTTGAGTAGACAGGGTAATTTCTAGTAAGTTTTGGTGTCTAAAGCAGATTTTTGTGAGCAGTCTGACTCCTACACCTCACACATGTCAGGGGTGATGTAGTCCAGAGATTTCTTTTAAAAGGGAAGGAAATACTGATGACATGAAGTGCTAGCAGGTGGTGGAGATCTGGGGTTCAGAACAGGCTGATTTCCCCCAGAGGCCTTGATTTTTCTCTGTAAACTACAGATGGTGTGTAGGACAACAGCTTTTAAATGGGGTGTCACATCTATGTTTATAAAGCTAGGCAAGATGAATCTGGGTCAGTTCTGGGCTGAGTTTTGTCAGTAATAATGCAACCAGAATTAAAGCTCGGGAGAGTTTACATTTGCATTTCACTCTGTTCTCAACTGCACCCTTTTGGCGCAGCCTGGATTTCAATCTGACTCACCACTACGCTTTTAAATGTCAGTCCCAACTTGTTAAATCGCATCCCTAACTCTTACGCAAGGAAACTAATTTATTTTAAATAATTAGGCTTCAAATTTAGTCTTTTCCTCCTCTTAAAACTGGAATGCAGCAGTCCGAGAAAGACTAGATTTGTACCAGTTGATTGTGGCAAGTGCATAGTGTGTACTGAAGAGGACATCAGTAGCAGTAGCAAAGATTATTCATCAAACATACAAGATGGGGCCAGATTTGCATATGAAAATATGCTGAGAAGGTGAGGATGGCTCCTTCAGCTATCAGCTACACCAGAGGTTCGAGATTGCTGATTCAGAGCTGTATCCTCACCTGTCTGGCACACTCTGACAGAGCTGCAGTGAGGTCCTGTCTTGCTTGTCACTTGCTGCTGCATTTTACTTTGTTCTGGGGTCATCTGTCCTGTCTCCCTTGACATGGACAGTCATCTAGTGCCAGGGCCACAGGAGTGGTGGAAGGTTATCTTTCTTAAGAGCTAACATCTGCCAACAGAGAGCTGCTGCTCTGCTGGCAGAACACGAGAGATTTGGTGCCTCAGGCTCTTCCAAGTGCATTCGGGCTGCGTCTGAGCTGCCTGCTGTCCTGGACACTGTCTGGGAGGGTGTTTGGAGTGACATATCTTACATCCTCTCAGCATGGAGGAGCCATGTTTTTGGTGCACTAGGAGTTGTAATCTCTACTGCAGCTGAAATGTGGCCATAGGCAGAGCCAAACAAAGGCAGACCAGCACCCCAGGCGTGTCCTGATTGGGCTGTCCCATTCCTTCCAGCCTGCATAACAGAACTGTCCTTTCCTCCTCCATTTCTCTTTTAGCGTCAGCAGGGTTCAGATTTAAAAGAAACGGAGCAGTCCCCCAGGGTGCTTGTTTTTAGCTGTACCCAGACTTGGGCGGACACTGGCTGGACTGCAAGTTCTCATGATCTTCACTGAAGTCTTTCAGGATTAGTTGGTTTCGTGTTCTTCTACCCCCTGCAGTTCTGATGTCTGGTGTGTTGTGGGTGTCTAAGAATCCTAGCTTTCATTGGAAAATGATTAACTACTACTCAACTGTGACGAAACTCTTGAAACCATGACCCAGCTACATGTGTTATCTGCCAAACTGGAAGATGATGACAGATCATTTGTAAAATGTATTCTGTTTGTCTCAATATTTAAAAATAAAACACAGATTGTTCTGCATTGAACCACTGAGACAAGAAACAACTTATTAAGTGCTGAAACATGCGTTGTTATTCTCAAAGCAACAAGTCAGTGCAGATCCTCTGCCTCAGAGTGCAAAGGATCGTACTAGGTATATGTACCGAGGGAAGGCTAGCCTTTTCTAGATCTGTTATATGGGTTAGAATCAATCACATAGGGAAATATGTCACAGTGTCTCTGTGTCCCCCTGCTCCTCCACGCTGAGGGCTGTGGCACAACCAGTAGAAGCAGAGTTGACAGGGATGGTTGTATCACACACGTGTGTGCTAGAGAGACTTGCAACAGAGCACCCCTGTGGGAATGGGGATCTTCAAGGAGCCCCGCCTTGGGAGTTGCATGTGTTGCTCTTGGGGCATACTGACAAAAATGTTTTCTGAACAGATAAGGATGGAAAGCATAGCTGGTTCCCGGTGTGGAGTGGCTTTTCTCCCTCTTTTCCCACAATATGTTTTTACTGTAAGGGTGTCCACCTGGTGAAGATGGGCAGGGAACTCTGAGGGCTGCCCAGGTTGGAAGGACTTCCTCTGGTCCCACCTGAGTGTCTCATTTGTACATTGAGATTAGTGTTGTCTGGCCAGCATTCTGGGGTTGTAGATGGCATATACAGAGAATTAAGGTGAGGTCTAAGTGAGGGTGACAGTGGGTACTGTATAGTTGGCCACACAGTGGCCAGTCCTGACTCAGTGCCTGAAGGTGTGCAGTGCAGACTTGGACAAGGTGCTCCTGCCTGTGACCCTCTGCAGAGAAGCCTTTGAGTCATGTGCTCCTGGCGAAGGAGCAGCATCGACTGACATGGGGCTTGGTGTGGCACAGCAGTGGGTTTAAGTAGCTTTTGCAAGACCCAATTAAGAGTATGATTTTCTACATCCTGCAGGATTACAGCCTGGAGAGCAGAAAACACCTGTCAAACTCCATTTTGTATTACATATTCATAACTTATTAGAGCAGGTCCCACTATGTCACAGTAATGACCTTTGTGTGTTATACATCTATTGTTCTTTGCTGCACAACGTCAGCACTGCCAGCTGCTGTAGTCCCCAATGCAGCTGTAGCTGTAGGAGGTTTTGTTTTAGCCCCAAAAGTTAAGGCAGGCCTGACTGTTTAGCATAAAAGGATGTATGTTTATTGACAGCCTTGCTATGTAGTCTGAGTAGCCATGGAATAGCGCTGTAGCATCTATTCTGCCAGGAACAGTTGCCACAAAGGCTATGTTTTCCCAAGAACTGGAAGTCAGTTGAACACGCTTCTGTTGACTGAGGAAAGCCTTGTGCAAATGTCTGGTGCATTATAGCAAAATTTACAGCCTCTAAAATAGCTTGCTTTCTGGAGCCTCAAAGGCTGAGAGTGGTAAAGTCATTGGAACAACTGCTAATGAGTTAATTACAGTGGATTCATTAGTTAAAATTGCTGCCAGAGACTTGAATGTTGTAGATAACTCAGTCTGCTGGCAAGTGGCTTATGCTGCTGGGCAGACCTTTGCCTGATTTATGACTCTCCTGCAATCAAATGGAGTTTTTCCTGATTATCTGGAAATTCAGTTCTGGTTTTACCTTATTTATAAAAAACCCCTGTGGTTCTGAAGAGACTTCATATATGCTGCAAGTGTGCTGTGAAGCACTTTTGCAAACAGCTATTTTGTGACTTGTCTGAAAGGTACCTTCCTGCATGGCAGCTCTTCCTCTGAAATATAGACAGCTATCCATCACCCATGAAATCTGAGGCATTGAGAGGCTTTCAAAGAAAAATGCAGCTGTATCCTTTGAGGATCATTTTTGTGAGAAATAACAAGGATTTTGCCAACAGAACTAAAATCTGTTGTGCAAATCGATAGTTGAACTCCTTGAGCACCTACTGAAAACTATTTGATACTTAAAATGGATATTTAGAAGTGATCTTTCTTGGCTTTTAATAGAAAGTTACAGAGATTGACCAGAAAATTCGAGCATTTACACTGATCCCTTATAAATAGCAAATGTACAATCAAACCTCTGAAAACCACCAAAAACAATTCAGAGGTCAGGTTTCAACCTTGCCTCAAATATTTTTCCCCAGCAGAAATTGCAGCTGTGGTTGTTGAACCCTTTTTGAGGCATCCTCAGGTTTCCCAAACTCTTCCAGTAAAGCCTCTAGCCCTTGTGCCAGGTTTTGTTTAAATACTTTTGATTAACTTTTTGATTAAGCTCAATGAATATCTTCTTTCCACCTTTGCGCAGCAAGAATAACATTTCAATTTCTCTCCTGTCCAGATAGGTATACCTTTGACCTGAGGGTTTAATTGTTATTCAGGGTCTTACAAGCTTTTTCATTAGGAGAAGGAATTGACATGGAGTCTACTTTTTCTTCACTACAAATCTGTTATTTCAAACACCTACAAAATCCCATTTCTCTGAACAGAGTAGGAGTCTAGTTTTGCTTATAGTTCCACACCTTTTTCCAGCCTGCACTGCAGCTGTAAAAGTTTCTCTCTTCTTATACTTCAGATCACACTAATTAAATTTCCACCACAGACATTTTGAGGGGCTTTCATTGCCTGTCTCCCATGTGTGTGCACAGACATGTCTACAGCAAGCACCTCTGAGCTGGTTATAGCATTCAATCCCCGAGCAAACCTTTCTGTTTCATCTTCCTTCCAGCAGCTTCAGTTAGCTGTGTCTCAGTATAAGTATATAATTCATATGCTGAGCTATTAAAATTCTTCTTGACTTTGACACTTTGCTGCTGCTTAGAGAAATACTTCAGGTAACGGTGAATCAGGGAGAAGTACACACTTGTCTTCAGAAGGCATTGAATTGTCCCAGTTCCAACGAACCACTGTTTCCTTGTGTGTTTAGTTATGCTTCTCCTATAATAGGCATTTTATTATGATTTCTGTAGCAGACTTCAGAAAGCCATGTGATACTTGCTTGAAGTGTTTCAGTCCCAAAGCTACACTAAAAAGACCTGTAAAGGTAAACTAAATAGACTTGTGAAGTTGGTCTATAAAATGCTTGTCTCTTAAACGTGCAAAATAAAAAAAAGGTCAACATTTAAGAGCAATAGTCTCTGCACAGTAAGAATGGCTATAGAATGGCTTCCACACATGGCTTCCGTGTGAATAGTTTGCTTATGTAAAAGTTTGCTACTCTAGTCTGAGAATGACAGAAGATTAGGTATAGGAATAAAAGAAACCTCTCAGCATAGTGCCCAAGAATATTTGAAAAAGTTCTCTCCTAATCATCTTTCTGATGCTGCTTTTACACTCCTAGCTGGATGGCTGAGTAGTTTCCAACTTCTAGAAATGTTGGCCATTAAGGAGGAAAAATTTTCTTCCTCTCCTACACATTATGTTTTTGTTGTTACATATTGTTGTGGTGAGTAGTGACCAAAAGTGATGAGATGAATCTTATCCTGAAGATAAGGCAACTGTGTGCAGCCCAGTACCAAGCTTCTCCTCCAGACTGGGTTTTCATGTGTTGTTTCCCACTTAAGAACAGTTTTTCCTACTAGATGCCTTCCTGAACTTAATCAAGTTTTCATCAAGGAATACAAGTTTTGCATTCTCTTTTGGCACAATTTGAAATACAGCAAATTCCACTTAAAATTTACTCTAAGGCTGATCAAACACTGGCACAGGCTGCCCAGACAGGTTATGGAGTTTCCATCCTTGGAGATACTCAAAACGCAACTGCACATGGCCCTGACTAACCTGCTCTCGCTGACCCTGCTCTGAGCACTGGTTTGGACTAGATGATCTCCAGAGCTGCCGTCCTCATGCCTCAGCTGGTATGTGATTCTGATAAAATAGTAAGCTCTGCTTTGTTTTGTTTTGTTTCTTTGCAAAAATGATGCTGCAACCCAATTGTATATACCAAGGAGGGTTCATCTGCAGTTGGTGTTTTTGACATTTTGTAGCTCAGTCCAGCAGCTGCAATATCCACACTCAAGTTGAACTGACAAGATTGAAAGGCATCTGCTTACTGAAAAGGTAATTTTGGGTATCTTTTCAGTTGTGTCATAAAAATAAAGCTAAGCCCTAACTAGGGTATCTTAGCTTTAACTTTGTGTATGTGTTTGTGGTTTTTTCTCCTTTCCTTGTCTGTATGTCTTTCTGTCAAAGCCAGTTGGTGAACTCAAGAGAAATGTATATGATTGGCCTGGCTGAGCTATTCTGACTGATCATTTTGGAAAAACAGTGGGGCTGTCTGCCACTGTCCCATTACCAATGCATTAGGATGTCTGGCAACAATATAACAAACTCCATTTGCACATTTGATAATAGCTCTTCCACAGGCACCATTGCTATTTTCTTGATAAACTCCAATAAATTAGCTGCATGGCAACCATTATGTCATTTACTTGCAGTTGATCAGTAGTCCTCTTACATAAAGCTTCAGTAGAAGCAGCAAGGAAGCAGCATGTTGTTTATCGTAGGAACTACCATCCTTGACGTTACATTGCCATAGCTGTGGCTGCTTCTCTGCAGTCAGTGGTGCACTTTTCATCGGCTCAGTCCCAGAGTTGCACTCACTGCTAATTCAACTCCACTATCATCACGAGTATTATTTTTTGAGCTAATATTATGAAGCAGTGTCTGTAGCAGGGGCTATAAAAGTGTTAAGGAGGGAAAGAGGAAGATGATTTATTGGCTTAAGCTCAGGGCTGTGCAACGGAACTGCAAACGAAGCCTGTGCTGGTCCAGCTTGGATTCATACTAGAGCTGATGGACATCCCTCTGTGTCACGTTTGTAATGTAAGCTCACGCACTAGGGCTTGCTCCCCATGGCTGGATGCTGGTGGAGCACAGCTGTGGGCTACGGGCCTCCAATCCCCCCTCTTCCCAGCAGCATCCCTCCTGGAAGGGAAGATGGGAGCATGGCAGTCTAAGGTGTCACAATCTTCTCCAGGGCATGTTGCACACCTTCCAGCCAATACCTGGTTGGTGGCTTCATGCACCTGACACAGTAAATACACTGCACTTGAGGGCAGCCAGTGGCTGGCAGAGACTGTACAGCTTTCATCGCAAGGCTGCAGCTCCGTCCTCAGCACCCCATGGCAGGGAGAGAGGGCATAACATTTTCAGTTGGACTCACTCATCTTTGCATGAAAAAACTTCAAAGTGTTCAGGCTTTTAGTCCTAACTGATAATTTTCAAGCATTTTAAGCCTCCCCCTGGGAAGGGCTGCGTGCCTGCCGCTCCCTGCAGAACCTATAGGGCCGGAGGGATGTAGCACTTACAGAAGTTGGACTGCATGGGAACAGTTGGCCTTCAACTTCCATCAGTAAAACCTGCAGTAATCACTGTGAACATAAAAGGCTACCACAATGCTATATGAGAAGATTTTCAAAGGAAAAAATGTTGCCAGTGGAAATAAAGTGAGCTTGAGCTATGTAGAATTGGGTCTGCAACATAGGATTTTTCTTACAGAAAATTATTTCCTCCCTCAGTCTGATAGTCTGAAATGTTCCAGATTTCATTTCAGGGAAACATTCACTAAGCAGTCCTAGCTGGATATCTGTTAGGTGGTTGGTGAAACAAAGTTTATTAACTGATCCATATCCAAAAATGTTATTAAAATCCGAGAATTTTATGTAATATTGTATTGCTCAGATACCAGATATTGCTAGGCATGAGAATTTTAATACAGGCCAGGTCTTCAAAAATCATGGCTATTCTTTGAAGTGGAAATTGCCATAAGCATGGTCAGCAGCAGCTGTGAAAATAATGTGAAAATAGAAATATGTGATTTTTGGTTAGAAAAAAGAAGTTAACCCAGCCTTTGTTATCTCATGAATTCGGTATTTCCCAAAATGTTGGGGTTTTTTCCCCATTTTGCATCTTCTTATGCTACTTTCCTATTATATAATGAATTATTATCCTGAGGGTAGAAGAAGAAACTGGTAGTATCACCTGTGCTGCTGCTGGAAATCAAATGTTCAAGAGCAACAGCTAACAACCCCACTGAAGTGTGGGAGGACAAGGAAATTTGCTGAAATACTGCTTTGCGCCTTTTGTGACCACCAGCTCCTGTACAAAAGCTGAGTACTGAATATTAGTTGACTTTGTCCTTTGTGAAAGTCACTTAAAAGAAATTGCAGGAAGTGCAGAAACAAGCATCAACATCTACAATTTTAAACCTGCTAGTAAAGTGATTGAGCATATATATCTCTACTGGATCAGGGTCTTTGCTTGCAAATGGGTCCATTCAGCCACTAGCATGTATCCAGCAATGGATCTTGGTTTGAGAATTTCTTATGAAACCTCCATTAGACCTAAGAAGAGCTTTGAAAACTTATTTTTAGACAGTAAAGGACAGAAGGGATCAGCAGAACGGTGGAGTCTGACCTCCTGCATAATCCTGCACCTCCTCCACAGCAGGACATGAGCTGCTTTTTGTAATGAGATGAAGCGAAGCCAAAATTTGGAGCACTGGTTGCTGCGTCTGTCTGAGTTGCCGTGTTGTGCATATGCCTCCTTGGATTTGGGAAAGGGATTTGCAAAACTCAGGAGCAGCTAGACACATTACATTTCTCTCCTAGGACAGTATAATAAACACTTCTAAGCCCGACACACTCTGCGTGACACAGGAGAAAAGCCATGTTTAGATTTATTGCAGAAGTTACCAGGGGGTCTCAGAAGAGTTGTGGGTGAGGATCTTTGGCCAGGGACTGTTCAAATGCAGCAGGCACTGAGAAGCCTATAGTCTAAAGGCAGGCGGCGGCACAATGCTAAGATACACAAACTAACTTTAGAATAGCTGGATCAGACACTGGAAGTAATAGAAATACTGCCGGAGCACTGAACCGAGGAGCTGCTATTTTATATTACTGCTAAATGTGAAAGAGCACTAAAACATTTCAGGAGCTGATATACAGAGCAAAATCTATATATATGGCATGTTGTTAAGTAAAAAGTGAAAACAGAAAGTAAAATGATTTCCCCGTTTGCCATAGCTTAGTCACAAACCTACATTTAGGGAAGTGTCCTTAATGAGACATCAGCTTCCAGAAGGACCTGGACTGCAGCCAGGTGCCAGAGAGAGATCATGGGAAGATTTGGAGATCATTCTAGAGGGAGTGACTGGAACTTACCACAGAAAGGAAATCAGTCCAGACTGGCGCTTATGGGGAGATGAACACAGGCCCTCTATGGTAGCATGATTAATGATGCAAAACACCAGAAGCAGATAACTAACCACGTCCAGAAAGGAAGGCACTTCATAGAAATCACACACATACACACACATACTGGGTGCAAAACAACAGTGACAGTTTCTTAAGTGCATTGTCATAAGAGGAGACCCCACAACTGGAGCTATCAACAAAGGTGGACATGCCGTAATGAGGAAGTCATGGTGTCTCCTCCAGATTTCAGAGTGTGAAGGTTAGATTAACCGCTGGCAGCAACACGTTTGAGATGGCTCAGTCTCAGGACTGATGGGCATACACACACATTCACAGGAGAAGAAGAGGGAGGCTGCTGCTCCCTGATGCTGCCACAGATTACAGGAGTGGGTGTAGCAGCAGCAGCGGAGGCAGAGTCGTGCTCAGCAGCTCCTCTCCCCTGAGGCGTCAGGGAAGAGCCTGTGCTTCCAGACATGCTGAGAAAAGGACAGAATCTACAGGAAATTGGTTAAATGCTTCCATAGTCTATTCCTCAGCAAATTAAAAAAATTGACTTCTTGCTTCCATAGATTTTACAAGTTCATTATTTCGTAGCTCATTCATATTACCTGTACGTATTATTGTTGTGGAGTGAATAGACCTAATGGGGACAGTTTCCTTACTATCATACATCACACAGCTGTAGAAAGAAAGAAAAAAAAAAAAGCAACATATGGAAGAATTAAAATGAACCAATTCATGCAAACTTTGGTTTTACACTAAAAACAACTTTTGTGTCTCAGTCTGCTCTATTAAAAACATTCTCAAAGCATCACTTATGCACCTAAGTTAAAAATCAGCATTTGATCTCAGATTGTAGTTTCCTTCAATGCTACGGGGAAAGAAAGGATATTCTTGACTCCTGTGCTGCTTTCACCTGTGACTATTTTACTTTGCTTCTCTTCTTCACTCTGTGATTGATTGCTTCTTCAGCGTGTCCTTTAGAGGAATCCTTTCTCCTTTCCTCTCCCTGCCCGTTCCCTGCTAAGTTTCCAAAAAGTGTCTGTGAACTTCCTCCTCTATCCTTTTATTTTTCCATTCTCAATGAACTAATTCCCAAGACAATATTTCAGTAATGATCCCTACCCTGACAACCTGTAAATGTCTCTCTCTGCTGCAGTCTTGTCTCCTTCTTTCTAAGCTAATATTTTCCTGTCTCACATTCTCCTCAATGGCTGTCTAGTTGAAGACAGTTCACTTGTTTCTGTACAAGCTTTTCTACTGTTTTCTTAAATGATTGCTGTAAACACCACTGCCATACCACCTGCATTAATCAAAGTGAAAAACTGATCCAGAGCCTCTTCTTGTCCCTCTTAAATTTGTATGCAAGACCGCCAACAAAAAAACATCACAAAGCTGACCTCCCTATATCAGATGAAGAGTCTGTTAAATCTCTCTCCATTTTCACAGCTTGCATCTTAAATTCTTTCAAAACAACAGAAAAATTTGTCTTAAATAGTCAGTGTTTTTCCAAACTCAATTTGCAGGCAGAATGAATTTATAGTACTGAAGGAGAATCTAGCAAATATTCTATATCAACTTTTTTTTTTTGTTTTTAAGATTAATGATGCTTCCACAGTTTTACACATTTGCTATTAAAGTTGTGCTAGTGATTAAGGAATAGTGATTGTTTGTGCAAATCATTTTAGTAACCAAGTTAGTGACCTGAGGTTGCTCTACAGTTACTGAGGTTAAAATTGGTCGTTCCTGGATATAGTGTTTAATCCTATGAGTGGTCATTTTGAGTTCGTTATTGCCTGTACCAGTCCCTTAAGCTACCTTTGGTGCTCAAATTTTGTTTTGAAATTACATGCCCTTTACTCACAAAGATACTATTCTAAGTGACGAGAAGTGTTGAGGCTTTTATGTAACTTTCTGTTAGGTTTTGAATTATGGCAATACACAAACAGCAGAATTTTTCATTGGCCAAACTGTCATTGAAAGCACACTTGTACCATCAATGTGATGCTTAAGAAGAAGTTATACTGTTGAACTGATGTCAGCTCTTGTGGGTTGAGGCATTTTTTTTTAATGGGAGTCTTGAGAGGATGGAATATAAATCCGTTTTAAAGATGAAATTGCTAGTTCAGCTATGGCCTTCAACAGTGATTTCCTGTACTTGGACTGCTTTTAAAATCTTCTTGTTATTTCAAATAATCTAAATTGGAATTCACTCAATAGCTTTTTTTAAAGAGCAAATGAAGACCAAATCAGAGACGAGAGACTTAAACAAGGAAACCATGTCAGTCTCCCAGGCTGTAAAGCACTTTCCATAGAAGAAACCGCAATGTATGGAACAACGCAGACAGTGGGGGAAGCCTCCCTTGGCTCTGGGCCCTGACTTGTGGACTGATTTCTTGATCTCAGACCTGATGGCTTATTAAGGACTTGCCTGGTGGGTGGTTTGTACTGTCACCTCATTCGGCATGGTGGGACTGGGATCTTGCTGGTGATACCATTGCCTTTCCCTTGGCCTTGTCACCATGATTGGCTCCCTGCTCCCTTTTCTCCATGGAGCAGCCCACTCTTGTTGCTTCTTGACATCCAGCCCCATTTTCTCCATGGAGTAGCTTGACATGCAGGACCAGAAAGCACCATAGCACATCCAGATGGGACACAATCACAAAAACAGTGTCTTAAGATGATACACTGGCGGGCAACAGCTAAATTTCAATGAAGTACTACGAATGTTGAAAGAAAAATGAGAGTCAAACACCAGTGAAATAGAAATGTTTTAAGGTTCAGTCATCATGAATGTCATTGGTCACGTTGTGCACCCCTCGGCCACACTCCCCTATCACTGCAAAAGCCACTGGTACCCTCTCTTGCATTTTTAAACTGTTTTTTGTAATCTAGAAAATACATTGAGGTTCGTGTGAGATACTGCCATGGCTCAGTGTCTTAGGTAGTAGCTATAAAAAAGGACATGCAAGTATCAAATCCTTGCTGGGAGATAAAAGTCAAGATCCATCGAAGTAGAAATGCACTAGCAAAACATCTTGTTTTCTTGGTGTATTTGACAGGGCCATAGTCAATTGCCTAGTAATAACAGGCGCATGAAAACAATGGTGAAGATGTACCCTAGTGTTGTTTTGGCTGCGAAATACGGCTCTTGCTTTCAGGTGTATCCTCTATTGCAACATGTACAGCATCTTTGCTGTGTAAAATTACAAGATGTGCCTTGTGATAGAGCACAACATTTATTGCAGCATATCCTTTTCTGGCTTGATTTTCACTGACTCCTGTCAGGATTTTGTGAAATGGTACATCAAATGGAAACAGTGTCACTTGTGCTGTCCCTCTCTCTGCAAGCTAATTAAAGTAGGTTGGAAATAATCAAAAGCTGTTTGCAATCAAGATGTAAATAACTGGGGCTGCCTAGAATAGTTGTTGCGGTACCTGTTAGCCACCAGGAACAGATACTACTATTCGAATATCTAAATTGCATTAGGAGACATTATAAGGCCACTAAAGGCATTCTGTCAACCCTCTGAATGATTGTTTGTTGGTATTATTTGTTCGTTTTTTAAATTACTGGTCTCCTATCTTCTTACCATGTAACAGAATTAAAACCTATATAGAAGATTTTAAAGCTACATAGCTTAAAACCACAGACTAGATTTTAACTGTTATTATCTGGTGAGTCTTACTGAAGTGTATATAGCTATGCTCATCTACCACAGACATACAGATGGAAGAAGAAGCTTAGCCTTGTTTTCAACTTTTTTCTATGTAAATACATGAGATCAGAAGGTTGCATTTTTTTTCTACTTTTGTTAAATGACTTTGCAGGTTCAGACAATCTATTGGCTGCTAGGTTTAAAAGAAATAATACTAAGATACACCTGGAACTGTTTATATAAAACAGTACTGCCTTTATCCTACAGACATTAGTCTTTCCTGTGGATTGCTCAATTCTCTTCATAGATTTATAAAGATCTATGAAGATCATCTCTTCACAGATGTGAGGGTATTTATGAGTGCAGTCAGCCTTATTCTTGAAGTCACAAAGGGCAAGAGTAGCAGTGCAGTACCGGTCTGTAGTTCTTAATCTTAAATCCCAAATGGCAGTGGTGTGCTCACTGATACGTACTTGGTCAAGGAATTTTGTTGCCATTAAAAGTTCCCATCAAAAGTAGCCTACTTCAGTATGCATGCGAAACCACAGAAAAAACTTTTTCACTGTGAGGTTGACCAAGCCCTGGCATAGGTTGCCCAGGGAGGTTATTGAGTCTCCATTGTTGGAGATAATCAAAAGCTGTCTGGACAAGCTCCTTGACAGCTGGCTCAGCCATGTATAGTGAGATTTAATTCCAGATTAAGAAGCCTACATGTATATGTGAGGAAGATATCTGAACTCTCGTCAGCATGGTCAACATATAGTCTACAGGGTTGGTAGCACTTCAAGAGCGACTCAATCCTCCCTAGAATAGAAGTCTATGGGACAGCGAGCTGAGTCCCTCTGTAGACTTCATTGAGTACAGCAGGAGCCTAGATTCCTGCCACACCTAGATTCTTATGTTTTAATCTCTAGATGAGTCCCACTCAAAGCATCTCATTAAAACTAGAGAGCATGCAGACTGGAAAATGAATGTTCTCAAAGTGGGATTTGGGTAAAATAGGGAGGGTAGCAGGAAGGATCTTCTTGTAAAAAATATGTAATGACCCAGGGTCTTTGATTAGTCAACCTTTTCAGCAACTTTAGCAGCAAATTCTACTCCATGCATTACTTGGACATAGATTTTATTCAAACAGATGGGTTTACTTGCTCCAACTACTGATGTGAGTAATGAGAAGATGTCTCTGCTTTGGGCGAGCTCTCAATCTTATGGTTTTTGATAAAAATGCATAATTATTATATGTGTTGGATAACTTTCAGATATCCTGAATCCTGTACCTCCTGGTTCTGTTTATTTATTGGCCTCACTCCCGCAAATGTATCCAGCATGAAAAATGGACATTTCCAACCATGCGGCACTACTATCTGCAGCCATTAAAAACAGGGAGAAAACCTCCTCCATACGATATTACTCCAAGAAGTTCTACCTAGTTTTTAATACTTAAAATCCAACTCACCACTGAATCATGGACTTCAGAAGTATATATGATGGCCTACTAGAAAATCTGACTTCTGTATACACAAAATACAGGGAGAGGATTTCCCTGTGCATTCCGGGAGAGGATTTCCATTGCTTTTGGGATGACTGAAAGTTCAGATTCAATGCCATGTACTAGACACACTGAGATGAATTCTGCATATGTCTGCTTTGTTATTTGTATGTTCTGAGTGAAAGGATTGTGGGCTGTGCTGCCATTTTTCTCCTGGAGCAGGAGGTAGTAAGAAATAAATTTCATTTATCCATCATTAGAATTTCATTATCCATCATTTAACAAGCTACCAATCTGATGGTTTACCTTTACTGACGCATCCACGTCTTACTTCTTTGTCTCTTAGCTGGGTGATACCTGCTCAGCTACGAAGAGATCCCTTTAGCTGCATGAAGAATAAACTTCAGTTCTTTAATATTGCAGCAGAATCAAAAAACGTTAATGTTTTCCTCCACCACCAAGGACGTCATTTCTGCATTAAAAGTTTTATCTATTACACTGTGCTAATTATATTACAAGATCTTGAATGGGTTCTCTTACTTTTTGTGTCTTCTGTTGATAAGTAATCTTTGTACTAAAAAGCCCTATCATAATAATGTGTTCCTTCAGTGACAGCATGCTGACATCCAGTGCCAGCAAAGCAAACAATTAACGTTAGGCTGGGATACTGAGCCTTACAGTATGTAAAGAAGCACTTTGTGAATCAGTACATGGGTTTCTTCATAGACTGAACACAATTACTATATGAAATATTCTTTGTATGAAGGGAACACATCCTGCAAGTCTCATTTAATACCACACCATTATTTTCAGTTGATGTTAGATTGGATCCTAACTACCTGAATGCAGTTTCTGGAGTGGTAGGTCTCACTGTTATGGTCCTTGTAGAAGGCAGGTGTATTATACATATGAAGATAATGAACCAGTGAGAGTCGTGTCAAGAACCCATGTATAAAGAAATATTTTCTTTCAAAAGAGGGAAAGCTCATCTGTTTACTAAGCAGTCCCACAAAAATGTAAAAGAAGTTGAATTTGGAACAAGCCGGTCACTTGCAGGAAGACAGTTATAATGATGTAAATCTGGATGGAAATATCCTGGGTTTCCCTGACTGCTATAAGTGAGGAAAGCAAGATGTGGGCTGTGCATATTTATCTCTTAAGACAGAAATATGGTATGAGCAGAAAATGAACTGTAGTGATCTAAGATGGGACTGAGGAGAACTCGAGATCAGATATTAACTAGGATGAGAATTTAATATAGCACCAGAGAAAAGAGCCTCTGCTAGGCTGGTCACCAACTCACAACTGGTTTGTTGTTGCCTATTCCAAGCATCTCAGAGAGAGAACTGTCCTTATATGGGCCGATGGTCTTCTCTAACTCAGAGATTATTTCTGTGTGTGGGATTTGAAAAGCAAACAGATGAGGTGTATATTCCATCTGGTCAGACAAGCTTCTTGATGACAAAATCATGTGCTTATCAGTGAGCTGGGTTGGTAAAAACAGTCTATTTCCCTTCATCTTAGATTCAGGAAGTGTCTTGCATTCTTGCATTTATTTATTTTTTTTGCAAAATCAGGAGGTGAGGAGTGGAGTTGGGGCAGAAAGGAAGAAAGAAAAGGTAGTCCTAGAAAGTGCTTGAAGATTCTAGGAAATTGGTAAGCTGGGCTTGGTAATGCTTGTGAAATGATTCTTGACACGGCCTTTCAAATGAAAAAATGAGATATTGGAAGGATGATAGTCTTTTATTTGCTGAGGAAGATGGATGGGTATGACTTAAGATGTCATGTATATGAATGGGTGCTATAAAGGGATCGTTCTAATGACATGCTGTAAAAGACAACTGTCAGGAATAAATAATTCTTCTCTTCTGATGATACTGATGAGAATGTACTCAAATTCCCTACGACACATTTCCTCACCTAAAGTTAGAAGCTTTCCCTAAAATGTTTAATGGGCTTAAAGATCTTTGTTGTGCATTTCCAACTCCATGAAAAACATCGGGTAGTGGCTTACATAAGAGCAATTTCGCCTGCAATTAGTGTGTTTGCATACAAGTACACAGGCTTTGATTAAGCAAAGGAAAGTATTTAAGTGCATGTGTAAGTACTTTTCAGCAGTGGAGTAATGAAACTGAAATATGAAAGAAGAAAGCACGACTTCAAAAGTAACAGAGCTGATAAGAAGAGCAGTTCTGAGCAGCTGATCAGCTCAAGGCTCCATCGGGGATGGAGATGAGCTGTAAGTAGCTATCTCCAGAGATCCCTGCGCACAAGTCACATCCCACCTGTGCAGCACGATACCAGTACCCCACTTTGCTTGTTCTGAAGGAGCAGCACTGGGAACAGAGGGAAAGAAAGACAAAGAGGCTCCCCCCAACTATGGGGGGAGGCAGGGACCTGTCTCTACGTGTCGGCCACCAGCTGCAGAGGAGCTGGCTAAAGAGCCCTCGACGTGAGAGCCCTCAGGCTGAAGGCCAGCTGACCACGTTGTGTTGCGCTGTTGCCACCGCCTCCTCCCCAGATTGCCTGTGACTCTTTCAGAGTGTGTGGCTGCCTGCTTGCAAGGGGCTCAGTGCTGTGAGGCTGTAGGGGGAATGTCATGGCTACACGTGGGCCCCCAGTTTGCTTGGAGAAGTCAACAAGCCTGCATGCTTGAATGTGCCTGAGGGACCATGGTGGTGGGTGACCTATACTGGGGCAAGGACACACGTGAGCCACGGTTGACCCATGGTGGGACAGGGACATCCCTGAGGGACTGTGACTTATGGACGACCCACACTGGGAAAGTGGAACTAAGGAGCAGCACAGCAGGAAGCCATTAATCATTTAGTGTTAGAAAGAAGCTGTAATTCACACTGCTTCAGCCTCCTATGCACCCATTGCCTCACTGGAGGAATTTTAGTGCACTAAGATTTTAAAAAAGGCAAAAATCAGGGTTCTTGAGAGCACGAAGGGGAAGGTCAGGTGTTTAGGTAGGTTTTAGCACAGTGATTTCTTTGGGTTTTTTCCTCACTGCCTGAATCAGTGATTGTAGCTTTGTGTTGGTTGGCAGTAAATTAAGTCAAGTAAAATTCCCCTACTCGATGCTGCTTTACCTTCAACAGACTGGTATAAGAAGTGATGGGCTAAATTGCAGTATGGGAAATGTAGCCTGAGCATTTGGAGAAGTTTCTAATGGCAAAGGAGGCTGATCACAGACTGGATTGCTGAGGGACACTGTGGAGCCGCTGGAGGATTTAAGAGCAGATTAAATGAACTTCTGTCAAGAACAATTTAGAAGAAGTTGATCCTGCCTTTGGGACGAAGAGGCGAATTAGATGACCCTCTTGAGGTGCTGCTGAGCCCTGTTGCCTTTGAATTCTATGACACTGACGTGGTCTTGTGTACCCCTGGGAGAAAAGACGATACTGAGCTTAATTATTGGACGGCAGTTTCAGTCAGCAGGAGGTGTTTTCTGAGGAGAGATGGCTTGAGACAGAAGGCTGAGGATGTTAAAGAGGTGAAGGGTGCAATTAAATGAGATTATATAATGCTGTATTTGTAATGAAGTTGACAGAAAAGCGAATCTTTTTTCATTTAACCTAACACTGGCCACACGTCTCAGAACAATCTTCCTTAATTCAATGTGTATTAAAAAATTGGAGCCTCAAGTGCTGTTTAGGTCACTCTGTGGACAGAGAGGTGCTGGCCTGGATGGTACTTAAGAATTAGGGAGCCATTGGGGATGCACTCACAGGCTCCTTGGGCTGCAGCTGCTTTAGCCAGAATGATTACCAACTCCAGCTTCAGCTTGACTGTACATCTTCAGTCCCAAGCACCTTGCAGCACTCCTGTCAAGGACAAGCACGATTTCATCCTTCTGCCTACTACATTAATGCAGATAGCTATTTTGAGGTTAAGGCCATGTTGGCTTTGAACTGCAGCCGGTAATGAACACCTGGATGGAGTTCTGCTTTATTTGCAGGTGATTGAGGTATTAATTATTAAGCCATTTCTTGTAATATTTGATTATTTCTCCCCATTTTGTGATGAGCAAGCATTGCCATTATTGCCCATAACCAAATGACCATCCCCATTTATCATAATAATTGTGGCTTAATGAGGAAGGACCTGGGAATGGGGGAGTTGTCTACCCTGAACAATTTTGGAATGTACCTTCCTATGGTAATGAATACAGGCTGTAGTAATTAGGTCTTCTAGATGCTATATTTATCACGAAGCTTAAATGCAATAAAAATCTATCATACGGTGGTAGGCTCACAAAACACAAGGAATTGCCATAGTAAATATGGAACTATGAAAACAGAGTATAACCAGCTACAAGATTACTTCCTCTTGCATGCTTTTGCCACACAAGGCTATAACTCCTTTTAACTCCATTGTACACAGAACTGGAAGAAAATCATGCCAAAGATGCTGTGTTAAATTGCATATGGCTTTGGGGGGAAGGCATGTGGCTTTGGGGGGAAGGCTGCTTCCTTATGCTTCCCTTCTGGTTCCTTCCCTGGCCTAGAAATGTTTCACTGGGTGCATTTTTGCAGAGCCCTTGGGTTTGCACTGTACCCTTGATAATCTGTGATGTTTACTACAAGAGAGCAGCGTACTGGACCTGAGGTCTACTTTAGGAATTAAAAGGAAAAATGTAGTCTGCTACAAACCAACTGTGTGTCTGCAGATAATTACCTTACAGATATATACATCATATCCTTTTCCTCCTATTTTTATATTTTGTCATGAAATTACTTCACAAAGATTTTAACACAATAATATCTGAACAATAGAGAAAACCCATCTGAATATTCTGGGGACAATAGCCACTTTAGTTTAACACAGTGGATAATTCAGTAAAGTCTTTGTCTTGAATAGTCAGTAAATATACATGTGACTACAGGTTGTTTTTGAAGTCCTCCTCATGAGAGAACATGAGGAGAGAACAGGAGAAAACAGAACCTCCACAATCAGAAATAGTGAGAAGCTGAAGTTTTCTTTTTTTTCTCTATGCTTAGTAATTTCTACAATAGCTCTTAAAATGATGTAGTGTTAACTATTCAGTATCAATATTGACAGGAGTATTTACTGGAAGAATAAAGTGAAAACTGCTTTAGTTTTTCAAAGGTGTTTTCATAGCACTTGATGGCTTGTTTGATTGATTTGTAAAAGTGATATGGGCAGAGGAGAAAGGAATGTATTTTAAATATTCATAGCTAGATTATAGCTAGCTATATTCATAGCTAGATTGGAAGATGCAAAGGGGACATTTGGTGAGCAAAACATCCACACTACTCAAAAGCAGCAATAATGTTGATAATTTCAGGTTCCAATATGGTTTAATAATACATGCAATAGTATGTACATAGCTGCAGGTGAGTTCTGCCCAGTGTTTAGGTGCTGGAAATGAAGAGAAAGAAAAACCTTTGTTTAGCATCAAAACTGGAAAGATTATATCAGGGAATGCAAAGGGCACAGATAAGACTATTTTCTATTATTCCTCTCTTGTAATGAGAGCTTCTTCACTGAGCTTCAGTAGGCTTTTCATCACCTCTTTCATTTGCAGATGCTGTCACCCACGAGTTGGAATAACTCACTGGAATCCCACCTATCCCTGCTGGTCTTGATTTCAGATTTACATTTCCACCTTCTCTCTCACCTCCTTGCACTGCTGCTGTTGCTTTGGCGGGGCATTGATCCAAAACACACCCGCGAGCTCTTGAACTGCTCCTGCCACGGTCGCAGAGGTTGAGTGTGATGTAAAACAGGATTTCATTCCTGGGGACTGTGCTCTCCTGACTGCCAACCGGCCAGGAGGAGAAGGGCTTAGTTCAGTGTACGCACGCCTGTCTCCAGTGTGACAGGTTGCCATTCAATTGCGACTCTGGCCCAGCCTACAGACTATTTCTTTTTTCCTTATAACAGTTAAAACATGGCAATGTTGCAAGGGAGAACCACAGAAAACATGTGACAAGACTGATTCTTTTGAAAAGGTGACTTCAGTGTCCTTACAGAAAAAGCTTGACCTTGCTTTGTTTAGCTCAGGATTTCTTGGCTGGTGTGACAAGTGCAGGGCTCCCCTGGGTGCTCACGCAGGCAGCCATGCAAAATTCCTTTGGAGGCTGGAGCTGGGTAGAGAGCGGTGTGCTGATCAGCCCTCTTCCTACTTCCAACAGAGCAAATAATTATTGTTTTGGGACACAAAACCTATTTAAGTGATCCTTTTGAAAACAAGCGAAGCCTGTTGTTTATTAGGCAACACTGAGAGGAATACTGATCAGATGGCAGAACTGGGCTCTTGGTAATGCAGAGAGACATTTTTGTTTTCATCTCTCAATAGAGTTATCCTCCAGTGTCCTTGTTCACAGCTTCAGCCTCACTGCACTGTTTTGACGGTCCGTGGTACGTAGGTGAAGCCACATGTGTTACACTGGTAAAGATTCTGTTATTTGCATGACTGGCTAGAATGTGAAGTTTTGAAACACTAGACAGTGGTTGTCAGGACATGAAGCAAGTTCTCTTTCTCCTGTGTTGCCTCAGCAGTCTGAGTTACTACTTGGTAAGAAGTGAGACTGGCCCCTCAGCAGCGAACACTTATTTGCCATATGATTGTGAAAGCGACTCAAAACCATGGGAACATGAGGAACACATTTCTGTTCCTGGACCTTGAAAGAAATTGGGTGATCAGTAGTAAGTCTCACCTGACCGAGAGAACATTTTGGACATGGATCCAAACGGTTTGGACATGGATAGCTGTTTTCTTGCTACCTTGACGTTTGGCAAATGTAATACTCTAATCTGGATAAAGGTCTGAGAATATTCTGGATATTGAAGCTGCATGGTCCTATCATTTTCAAGATAGGACTCAGATGAAAGTATGTGATATCTTTGCTGCATATGCTGCTGGTTTCTGCTCTGGAACATCTTAGACTAGCCACGTCCTTCTGGCAAAATAGGCCATGTGCTTTTGAACATCGAAAGCTGTCGTTAGCTCTCTCTATCTACGCATGTATTACTTTGACATGAATTTTAGAAAAGATACGCATACAGATCACAGTGATTAGTACTTTATAATGGCTGTCTACCATGATTCAGTTTTAGACTTTAGATTTGGAGCATTATCTCTAAATATTTTGTTTAAAGTACCTTGGAGTTGCCTTCTAAAAGTTGCGTTACCATTCTCAGGCGTTAGTATTCTCTCTTAATCTGGAGAGATGGTAATCAATCAAGGTCCTTAAAATGGTACGGTATAACAACATGCTGTAAGCCTAAGTTTCTATTGATTCAGTAAAGATACTCAGGCCACTTGTTTGCTTGTTTCTTACTAGATTTTTGATTTCCTTGACCTTTGCTGGTGAGTATCATGATTTATTTGGCATCCCCTCGCCTCCTGTCCTGCTCATGCTGTAAAATGTGCATCTTTCAGCAGTGCTGACGGGAACTCCAGTTCCTGGCCGGGATCCATAATCCCAAGATCAGAGGAGGCATATTTACTGCATTTACTCTTCAGTGTGGTTTTTGTGCTCAGAGGAGTGTGTATGTGCATGTCGTCATTCTTGGAAAGTTTTTAGACAAGTGTAACACTCCTCTGTGAGGGTGAAATATGGAGCTGTGTCTAGTTGCTGTAGAGGACGAAGAGAGAGCTATCAGAAAGGTTTTGGGCTGGCAGCACAGCAAAGGCCTCTGTTTCCCAGAGGATGAGCTGCTTTGCCCTGTGCTTCAGCCCTGACTGGGAGGTCAATAGCCATGCCAATTCAATCAGGGGGACTTCCCTGGGGGCTGCAGGGCTGCTGTTTGTTACCTTCCCGTCTCCTTCTATGCTGCTTGCTCTCTCCTCTTGTGTTTGCTGTGGGGTTTGGTTTTGGGGAGTTTGGATTCGGTTGGGTTTTTTGTGTTTTGTTTTTTTTTTACCTCTTTTCCTTTTCAAAACTACTTCCTGCTCTACAACTACTTTCAAGAAAGGAAAGAAAATGTTTACTGACTTGAATTTTGGAAGTTTAGTTCCACTGGAAAATTTTGAAATATGTTGTGTCTTGTTTCCCTCATAAGAAGAGAAATGTTGTATCGTTCTCTCGTGCCTTCACCTAGTCAGCATATGTCTGAATTCAAATGTCAGTACCCAGAGGGAAGAGCAAGTGTGTGGAAATGCGGTGGTGTATGTGAGCAGCATTGGTGGTGAGCAGCCGCTGCTCCAATTGAACACTGCAATTTTACGGTGCAGCCAGGAGAACTGGAAGAACCGGCTGAGGAGCTCTCCAGACCACTCGAGTTCAGGAGCTCTAGGAGTGGTACAGGAGATATGGGGGACACAATAAAAGCTAGCGTTCTGCCTGTGTGTGTATAAATTAACAAGCTGGGCTAGGTGGCTTTGAATTGGTTAGCTTTTTATCAGTTCTCAACAAATCATGAAAAGGCTGATAACAATCAATGTAAGCCGTAATCCCTTCACTCTAATGAATGCTATTCAACATGGGTTTGTAATAAACAGTTCACTTATTTCTTTGATATCAGTTTTAATTAAATTACAAATCTGTTTGATAAAGGCAACACTGTTGTCACGGACTCCAGTAAAACATCTGACTTTTGGCAGAACAACATTCTGATTAGAAAAATAATTACTGCCAAGTGAAATCAATATAGCATATATTAAATGAATTAAAATGTAATAAGATGTTTCAACAAGCAAGTTCTGATGCTTAGTTTGAAATGGCTCAGTTTGTGAGGGTGGGAGATGAAGAAGGTAGGGTAAAGAAGCCTACATTATTCTCTCCAAATTTTAAAAAATTTTTTACCAGCATTGAACAAAATAATTGCTGACAAAGTTTCAGAGAATGAGAAGTACATTAAGAGTTAAGCAGAGGCAGAAGAGTTATTTAGAAGTACCAGGGTCATCATGGGAGAAGATAGGCTCCCCAAAATGACATGTGAATCACAGCCAGAGAGCAGGGACACCCACCAGCGAGGAGCACTTGCTTGGCTAGCATGGCTGGACAGACTTGAGGGCAATGGCTCAGGGTCTCAGGAGGCGCAAGTGACTGCGAGCTTGAACTGAGCTCCCATTTCAGGATGGTACCAGAACTGGCAAGTGAGGTCCTAGCAATTTTCAGACTACATATTGACTACATATGGAAAACATATTGAATGGAAGTATAGCAATGCTGTTACTGTTGTGGCATTAATGAAAGTACTGCCAGGGTACTCTGTGCACTTGTGTTGTCCGCACACTAGCAAGTATGTTGGCTAGCTGGGAAGAGTTCAGAAGAAAACTAGAAGGCTCTTTTCTTCCACTTCGTCATAGTCTGTCTTGCAAGTAGAGAAAAAAAAGAAATCTACTTCACTGCAGAGGACATTTAAAAGTAGACATAGTGCCTATGTAGCAAGAAGTGTCTCACAGTAAGCGTGATGAATTTAGGAGATGCATTGGCAATGGAGGATTGCAAACTGAAGCTTGGGAATTGCAGATTGAAGTGCAGGTTTCTAGCAGTGAGGGCATCAGCCGGAGCAGTAAGTTATTGGTCCTTTAAAAAAATTATGCAATTGTCATAGTAAAGACTTCAGGACTTCAGCTTTAATTATGAAATCATCCAACAGTTCTCATGCTGGCTTTGTTTTTTTCCCCGAGGCTCTAAGAGTAAAGCCTGCAGTTTCTGTTTTCCTGTCCATTGCCTTGAAATGATGTAAAAAAGTCACACAGTCTTCTTGATTTGTGATAATTTCACATGCTTTTTTGGAAATTATGCAAATTATTTATTCAGGTACCTTGTACTAGTGCATAGATCGTCTGCCCAACAACAGAAGTAATTTAAAGCTAACAGTTATATCCTCTCTTTTTCTCTGTTGATTACAAATCTGAACTTTTCTCATTTGTTTTCAATGTAGTGATTCTGTGCAGAAAATTGTAATAATTAATTTGTGTTCACCAAAGTGATTTAATTGCCATGGTTTTCATTGTAAGTGTAATTGCCATGGCATTTCTATTTTCGAACTGCTCAGATGCACTATAACCTTCATGTTGTTTCCTCGCTTCTTTATATTCTGGTATGGTTTTCCAACAACGTGGTGGGGATACTCTTTTCAAAGTAAATCCTAGGGAAAAACTCATGTATGTGCGAAAACTTCTCCTTTTCACCCACTAAGGGTGTATGTAGGTTCAGCATGTTGCCACCTTTTGCTGTATGAACAGAATAGGAAGCGATTCCATGAAGGACTTGTTGCCAGCTGTTGCTGCTGGTTGGATCCACGTGCTTTGCGTGTGATACTGTTCTTGTGTAAGTTACATCCTTGGAGAAGAGGGTCTCCCGTTCAAGTATGCAGTGATTCATGCCCAAATGAGAACAGATTTCTCAGGGAAGAAAGTGATGCCCTCTTCCATTATTTCATGGCAGTTTTGCAACATTTTTTTTACCATTTTTAAAACATTTCTGGCACAAAGCTTATCTGACAGCAATTTTCAGTCCCTGACCCTGTTGTTTGTCTCTCAGATTTACTGCAAGTTTTCTGTGATTAGTATTCCCAGCCTCTGCCTACTAATACAACATCCAGAGTTTCACAAGCTCCAGCATTAGCATTTTTTAGAAAACTGTGGGACTCTGCAATAAACTTGTCCCTTCTGTCTTATCGCAAATATTTATCCCAAATCTCTTCATAAAAATTCTGAGTCATCTCTAATTCTGTGCTTAGAAAAATTCCACTGGAAAAACACACACACACAAACCAACTGAAAAAAAACCAAACCCAACAAAACCAACAAACCCTCCAAAGAGTTTATAGGAGAGATGTTTATTCCTTACTAAAAATCAATTCCTTTATGTATAACACATTTAATTAAATTATTAAAAATGCTAATTATGTACTTGAGAGGAAAAAGCAACTGTATAACCTAACAGTTTTGAACTATTTGTTGTTACTGGGCTTTTCTAGTGTCCCTGTGATGTATTAGAAGGAAGTAATATACTTTAGCAATCTCTGATATATACTAATTTTCCTGGGTTTTTTTTTCAGAAAAACTGACCCACCTTCTTGTTAAGCACTTAGACTGTCTAAACCAGGATATAACCTTTTTCTCTTGTCTTCCTTGATTTGCAGTGCTTGGAAATCTGCAGTGAGAAGTTGTACAGATCCTGCTGATTCACTCTGGCAGATGTTAATAGTTAACTGCATCCTGTCTGCAAGGGTGTGGGATGGTCTCAGCAGGATGCAAGCAAAATTGAATTAGGTATGGCCAAGCTTGGATAAAGGGGCCCTTTTTTGCTTCTATTTTAAATACCAGAAGAAGCATGACAAATTTGAAGGCTTTTTATATTAAATGTGTTAAGGGCAGGTTCAGTAGTACACACATTTGCAGGACACTTCATAGCTAAATTTAAAAAAAAAATAAAAAAATTAAGGATATCCCGATTCCATTGAAGACAATACTACTCCATCCGTTAAAGCCAGCTCCTTTAGCTCAATAGGCGTAGCCATGCAGTGTTATGTATCTTCTGGTAATGATCATCAGAAAGAACATTATCTGCTAATTCAATGACTGGTAATATTCAGTGACTGGTGCAGTTGGCAGGAACGGCCATGGTGTTATTCAAGATTGGCTATATAAGAAGCCAAATCAGAACATCAGATCCCTGTGTTCTTTCCCATTGGAGCTGGTGGTGGAGCTTTTAAATATTTATTATTCTTAATAGACGCAAAAGTCTGCAGACGATTTAGGTATTGGCCCAGATACCGGATCACTGCATAGCAGCCCCTGCCCAGCTTCTCTGCGTCGTGCTTCTGTGCTGTGCAGGGAGGATTTTTAAATGTGATGTTTGTAATTCAGCATCGAGGCTCTGCCACGCTGCCAACCTGTTAAAAATGTAATGGTAAGAAAGCAAAATTTCCTGTGACTTCTTGTGAATTCTGGGGTTTAAATCACTTTACATTTATGATGATAGAGCGCTTGACTTGTTGATCAGCATGAAAGAAAAAAAATATATACGCCCCTCAAAATATCCTTTCCATGCACTTGAGTTTAAAATTCAGTGTGTTGTAGCCCAGTGATGATTTCATCCTCATTGCAGGGGAGCTAAGTGAAGTCGTCTTATCCAATTTAGCTATGGCCTTTTTTTCCCAGGTGGGTCATGAAAGCAACTCTACAGTAGCAGCCATTTGAAAATATTATCTCTTTTCCACACCCCAAAATGTTACAGAGGATTTACTGGATAGTTTTATTTGCTTCAGCAAATACCTGCTGCACTTAAGTCATAAGACACTGAAGAAATACTGCAGTAAAGCCCTCTTTATATCACCAACAATGTAACTGCATTGTCAATTACTCCTGAAACAGTGCTGGAGAGTTTATGGGAGGGTTGTGAATCGTACTGGAATCACTGCTTTGGGATTAATTTCTCTTTTAAATCCCAACAGGGAAGGATTTTCATACACCAAAAAGGGATTAAAATGTGTTGTGCTCTTTTATGGTACAAGGAGAAAAGAATTAATTTCCAAAGGGGTTACTGCTGATTTTCTAGAGAATGTCCATGCAAGTGTTGCAAATACATGATGTGGTGCTACACAGGCAACAGTGGATTTTGGAATAGCTTTGATCCTTTTGCTGTATCTGGAGACTGGAGAGCAGGGTTTGCTGGATGATAGCACTGCTGTTCTTTGAAATAGCCCGAATTTTTGAAATAGTTGAGAATGTATTTTCTTCCCAGCATGGATCAGAGGAGAGCTGCCTGTAACTCAGTGGTTAGCACACTCGGGAGCGTTTGGAGAGATCTGTGTTCCAGTCTGTATTCTGAATCACGACCCTGTGCGACTGGCTACTGTGAAATTTTTTTCTCTCTACCTTTGGGTTCGCAAGAAAATAATGTATTATTTGGGGAAAAAACACTTAATTGAACCTGATGTTCCCCTGTTAAAGGTGGGGCTTTTTAAGCAGTTGCCATTTTTTCACAGAAGAAATTCCAGCTCATTCTAGCTAAAACAAATTTAAGGCTGTGCAAGTTGTTTTCTTATAGCCTGATTATTAGCTTTGTCCCTTGAAACCCTGTATCCTCAATTCATGTGAATATATAGGGAAGGGCAGCCACATTCTGAAGCGAAATTGTGTAATAAAGGCATGTGTGGGAGGAGGCGGATCATTTTCACTGGTCTTTTTCTCTCTCTTTATTTTGTTGTCACCCTCTCTTCTGCTATAGCAACGGTGCTGAGTGTTGATGCCAAAGCATGTTGAAGAGATGTTCTGGACATTAACTTTGGTTCAATCTGTCTTCATTTTCTGTAGAAAATATATTGTCACCTGTGAATACTTTTGTAACCTACTCCTGAAGTTACATTTTATCTATATAGCTTATCTACAGGTGGCATATTTATCATAATATTTTCATTCATGTGCAGCCAGCTCTCATCTTCTGTTTTTAGATACCTCTCATTAATATTTCATGTGCAAAAGTTCCCTTTGTATTGGAATATGTCAGACTTGGCTGAGGAAAAGGGGTGTCACATGTTTCATAAATGTCTATCAGCCATTCTTTTCTGGGATGGTCTGCCTAGTCAGAAGCAGTGGACTCTGCTGTTTCAATCTGTCATTTCTTTTGTTTCCTTATTAAACAGCCTGTCTTTACCTAATAAATTGCAACATATCTACATTTCCATCATGGATAATGGTCCTGATGTGGTCTATGTCACTGAAACCTGGCAGAGTGAAATATTGCCCTCCCCCCAGTTTTGACTCCATCATCAAGTTTGCATTATATCAGGTCATCCGGGAGCTACTGCAGTAATCCTTCATTCTTATTCTAGCTGTCCACTAGTGGCCTCTTATGTTTCATCAAGTGAAGCATTGAAATAACAAGGTGTGCGTATTTATAGCCTCATTGTTGATTAAGTATAGTAGGTAGCTTGTGAAGTAGCTGTTGGGAAATAGGATCTTAAATCAGAGCTCATTTTCCCCCGTCAGCTAGGATGACAAAGGAAATGAGATATTCCTAGAAGTGTTGTCCACAACTGGATATAATAAGGAACAGAAGGTACAGCTATTTGACTGTATTAATTAGCTCTTCTTCAGAGCTACACATCTGTCAACTGGTAACTGCAGCAGCTTCTCAACTTCATTACTTTAAGAAGGCAAATTTAAGTAGCATATTTCTTGTTTTTTGTCGGTTTCATTTTTGTACCACCCCTTCACACGGAGTGATACGTAGCAAAATGACTTCTTATTGATCTATGAAATTGCAGTTTAACGCCCCCCAAAACAAACAACTAAGAAAAAGCAACAAAAAAAACCCTCAGAGCCTTTGTTACCAGTAAAGACAGAGTGCACTGTAAAAAGAAATTTTACAAGGTAGCAGTCGTCAGGCTGGGCAAGACATTTGTCTCCTTCATTTGGAGATATATCTCTGTTGTTCACAAATTGTCCTTTGGCCACGTTTTCTCAGTTCTTTAGCCAAAAGTCCAACTAAGATCAATGGATGCTGTGGATGCTAAAATGCCTTCGCAAATCCTTTGACAGGTCTGTCAGCCTACAGCTACAGAACAGCATCGATGTTCCTCACAACCCAGAGCCAGTGCTGATGCTGTGCTCATTCCGATATTGGGGTGTGTTGTAACTGTAGGGAGGATTACCTAGATGCTGCTTCCCAGGGTGAGGATTTGGGGTCAGTTGCCCAGCATATTCCCTTCTCTCTGGAAAGCTGGTGAGATGATGGCCACAGGGTTCTCCTCAGGGGGTTTCCTGTACCATCTCTCCACCCCTGCTCAAGGAGAAGGTGCTCAGTTCTGTCTGTTTTTTATTGCTTGCTGACATTGGTATTACATCTCCTGCCTCTCTGATGAAAACTCATTTCCTAAAAACTGTAATCTGTTTTTTTTTCTTTTTTTTCCCCCCCTGTCTGAAGGCCATTTGCACCTTGCTGAGAAAAGTGCCTGACCCTGGAAGCCCAACAGAGGCTGCAACAGTGATCTCTCCAATCACTCTGCACTCTCATTTCAGGCCTGAGTAGAGCATTAGTTGTTCTTGTTTATTCTTTTCTCAGTTAGCATTTTCTGTCACTGTTTTATATTATCATGATGCTTGTGGTAATTGCAGGCCTAAGGCAGGAGTGGGTGGCTGTTCATTTTTCATCTCTGAAGAAATGCTCAGCATTGTTGGTGGGTGATTATATACTCTCTCTGAGGGTCTCTTTGTGGTTTAGGTCTTACCTATTTCAGATGACAATTTTCTCTCTGTATGTCTCCTCAAGAGATTTTGAGGGAAGGCACCTGATGTGGCTTTTTCTCTTTGCATTTTCTTTCTGTTTGGGATGAGAAATAAGAAATGATTACCTTATAAGAAGAAAAGAGGAAGTCCTGATTTAATCTGTTTGGCAGATATTGTTCACTTAATTATTGCACGATTGCTGTATGACAGCAGTATAGGAATAATACGGTCACACATTACTGCTTCCAGTTCCCTTTTTTGTGGTCCCTCAGAAACAGATCACCAGCCCCTTTCTCCAGCCCTCTTTTCTGCTAGCAGGTTCAAAACCTGCCCTGCCTTGAAACACATAGCATGGCCTGTCCACTGCAGATTTAAGAGTGCCTGCTTTAGTTCCCATAGCTCTAGTATTAAACAGGCAGCCTCTTGATTTAGTTCTCAAGTTTTGAAACTTTTTGTTTACTCTCCAGGAAACTTTATTTAATACTCTTGTTAAATACAAATTAAACCTGAAGGGTGCTTGAACCACTTTTTGAGAGTGCTGTTTTGAGTATGAGTTACCTTGGCTCGTCTAACATTTCACTTCAATCGAGACATTTCTACTCTCTTACTGCTCTAGCAACTTGGTGTTACGTTTGTTCTTAATATAGAGGGTGTAACACCTCCTGGCATAGCTTGAATAGTTTTCAAGGCCAGGCTTCTCTGTTGTTGGGCTTTCTCCTTCTGATCAACAAATACTATTTATTTCACATTGGAGCTCATCAGCCTGAAGATTCAGAAGGCCACGAAGAAGTTTGTATTTCTGAAAACTGATTAAGTATTGTGACAAACACAAATGAAATTTTTGCTATAAAGCATTGCTTAAATTACTGTAAATCCTCATTTGATTAACTGCTGTGCTACAGGTACATACTTTTCTGTAAGTGAACCCAAATATATTAGAATTTTTGCCTTCTGAAATAGGTTTCTTATAGGTGATATCTGTTTTTTAATGGAAGTAAAATTAGACCATTATCCCCAGTAATGAATAGGAGACACTGGGGAAAGTGTCACCATGATTGTTCCCGTGTTCAGTCAGGTTGTATAAACATTTCATAGGAAAAGACTTACCTAGAAGGCTGTAGAAGAAACAACCTATGAATCTTAAGCTCTTAAGGATATGGTATGAGAAGAACAAAAGGAGATGAGTGCAATCTGAAGGGGCAAAAGAAGGTGAGAGGTTTACATCAGCACTACAAGTTGAACTACGAGAAAACGCAAAAAGACTAAAGTTAATGCTCACACCAGCTCAAAGTGACAAAATATGAACTGGGGCTGAAAATGAGGCAATATTCAATGTGTTTTGGGGCCGTATGCTTATTGATGGACTGAGGACAGGGTCTTCTTTTCTTACAGTCATGACCTGACAGATGGTATTTCTTGTCCCCTCTTCCAAAATAGTAACTTTCTGATACTGAGGTCCTTGTAGGACAGATTTTTTAATATGTTCTCTCTCAGTAATAACCAGTAATAGCCTGGAGAAAAGGAGGCCGAGGGGAGACCTTATTGCTCTCTACAGCTACATGAAAGGAGGTTGTAGAGAGGTGGGGTTGGTCTCTTCTCCTAAATAATAGGAGATAGGACAAAAGGAAATGGCCTCAAGTTGTGCCAGGGGAGGTTTAGATTGAATATTAGGAGAAGTTTTTACACTGAAAGCGTTATCAAGCATTGGAACAGGCTGCCCAGGGAAGTGGTTGAGTCACTTTCCCTGGAGGTATTTAAAAGATGGGTAGATGTAGTGCTTAGCGGTACAGTTTAGTGATGTGTTTTGTCAGTGTTAGGTTGATGGTTGGACTAGATGATCTGAAAGGTCCCTTCCTACCTAGACAATTCTATGATTCTATGATTATTCCCACGCTTTGTTTCCAGTATATTCTCTTAGACCGAGTCCTGTCAATGTATGTGGACTTTAGTAGAATAGTCTTGTTCAACCAAGATCAGACAAATACTGTTTAAGGAAGAGCAGAGAAAACACAGGGGAGAAAGAAGAAACACCTCTATGTTAACTGGATATTTGAAATGGGATCTAGGGAAGCTGCTGACAGGAATTC